>CM070515.1:41950573-42550573 GCA_036346375.1 Guadua angustifolia
TCGCCACGAGAACATCTTTTCGGCGGCTTAGCGGCGTGAAACGAGGACACGGAGTCGAGTCCGCTCTCAAGAAAATTCATCGATGAAGGGCGCCATGCTCCTCAGAGTCTTGGTGTCGCTCTGCTAAAGAGTTAAAATAACCTGCCCCACGGTGGCGCGCACCAATTGCCGATCGGGATCGCCAACCGCAAAAAGAGGTAGAAGCCGAGAGTTTATGGGACCCGAGCCGCGCTTTTACTCGAACGAAGGAAGAAAATCGATCGGAGGCGATGGTCGGAGACAAGGCGACAACGGGCACGAGACAAGAGTTTATCTTGGTTCGAGCCCCCGTGAAGGTAATAGCTTTACTCCGAGCGCCATGCGGCGGTGATTCTTGTTAAATGGGTGTCGCTGGCGGTGTTTACAACTTGGAGCGAGAATGGTGATTCCTAACTAGAGCCGCTGTGTACATGCGGTCCTTGTCTTCGTGTATCCTTGGTCTTTATACTTCCTTTGTACGAATTGGTCAGGGAGCAAACCTCGGAAAGGGGGCCTCGCGTGCACCTTGAGGACCTAAGCAACTGCGCCAACTTGCGGTGCTCTCGAGTCACCCCACGACCCGCTCTTCCGCAACCGTCGATCAAGCGCGATCCGAAATCCTAGAGGCGGACCGGGGCTTCAGCCGAGACCCGCTCAAGCTCGAGGTCGAGAGGTGCCGAGGCTCGCGCCATCGCCATTCGAGGTCAAGCGCCCAGATCGTGCCAGTGCATGTGTCGCGGGCCTTCCGAGCATGGGAATCTGCACGACCACACTCCCGTTTGGTCAAGGGTACCCAGCCCTCGTCAAAGGGCAACACATTGATGAAGATGATATTGTACATGAAGGGCAACACATTGATGGAGATGGCGGAACAACGATATGGTGGTGGAAGATCGTTCAATGATACCCACGAAGATGATCTAGATCAAATCTTTGCGTGATGGGGAGGGACTTCATGAGTGAAGGGAGTTTCAAAAGTTCCACGGTATGGTAGAGGACTCTACAACGCCATTGTACCCGGTACGCAGGAGGAACGTAAAGCTGCATCTGGATGCTTTCACTCATGCGAGTTGAAGGCAAGCAAATGGTTGGTCAATAAGAGCTTCTTGGTGTTATATCTCTTGGGGACTTGCTTCTGAGGGTAGCGTGTTGCCTTCAACTACGTGCCGTGCCAAGCAGGTTGTCTACTCGTTGGGGCTGGAAGTACAAAAGAATACCGCATGTCCAAGCGATTGCATATTGTATCGCCAATGAGTTTGCGAACATGGATGCTGTGTTGTTTGCAAAGCAAAAGCGGTATAAGGGCAATAACGGCGATATCGAGCGAAGATGTCGGGTGGCGTAGAAAGAAGAGGTGTCCCGTAAGGTGGTGTGGTATATCCCTATAATCCCCCGTCTGAGGCGATTGTTTGCGAACAAAGGCATGCCCAATTGCTTACGATGGCACGCCGAGAGCGTAAGAAGGATGGAATGCTTAGACACCTCGCCGATTACGTGCAATGGAGGAACATCGGCAGTAAAATATAAGCGCTTTGCATATGATGTGAGAATATAAGGTTGGGTTGAGTCTGAGATGGGATGAATCCTTTTGGCAACATGAGTAGTCACAATGACGCAGGTCCATTGACTTTATGCATCTACAACCTTCCTCCTTGGCTTTGCATGAAGCGAAAGTACATTATGATGCCACTATTGATCCAGGGCCCGAGCAACACGGCAATGATATCGATGTGTACCTCAAACCATTGGTTGAAGATCTTCTAATATTGTGGACCGATGGTGTGCTGGTATGGGATGAGTATAAAATGGAGAAAACTTTATCCTCTGGGCATTATTGTTTGTAACCATTAATGATTATCCCGCTCTTGGCAACTTTCCGTCGGGCAGACGACAAAAGGTTTAACGGATCGTCCGATGCTCGGATGATACTGACTAGCCAGGTGGTGAAAACAATGAAAAATGACTTACATCGGGCATCGTAGGTTCCTCGTAAGGATCACCCATACCGCAATAATAAGAGAGCTTTTGATCGACAAAGGAGATCGCTTTAGCTCAGAAGAATCGGTCGGGAAGCAGATATTTGCCGTGTAAAGGACCTTACAATTATTCATGGAAGGGAGCCGCAATACATCTATTCCGACTTCCCGGATAAGGCTCCTTTGTGGAAAAAAAATCAATATTTTGGATCCTACCTTATTGGCGGCACACGGAAGTTCGACACGCAATCGACGTCATGCACATAGAGAAGAACGTGTGTGATAGCTTGCTTGGTATCTTCTTGGACATACCGCAAAACGAAGATACACTTCAAGCAAGGATGGACCTCGAAGATATGAAACCGAGGAAGGAGCTGATCACGAAGAAATGGATCTGAGCAAAAAGTACCTTTCCGCACTGCTACACTTTGAGCAAGAAAGAGAAAATTAGCGTTTATGAATGCTTGCACGGAATCAAAGTTCCGGCTCGTTACTCTGCTAACATAAAGAGACTAGTCTCAATGAAAGACTTAAAGTTAATTGGTATGAAGTCTCACGATTGCCACGTGATGATGACATGTATGCTTCCAATTGCAATTAGGGGGTTACGCGAGAGAAAGTCCGAGTCCCAATTATCAAGTTGTGTTCATTCTTCAACGCGATTTCATAGAAGGCCATCGATCCATTAATACTAGACAAGCTGCAGGAAGACGTGGTTCACACTTTGTGCAGGCTTGAGATGTGTTTCTCCATCTTTTTTGATATTATGGTCCATCTCATTGTTCACATTGTGAAAGAGATACTGAATTCTTGGTCCCGTATTTCTACATCGGATGTACCCTTTCGAGAGATTCATGGGGTTATAAAGAAATATGTTACAGAACAAGAAATCGTAGGAAGGCTGCATTGCCGATGGTTGGGGAACCGAGGAGGTCATTGAGTTCTGCGTCGATTATATGGATCTCAAACCGATTGGTGTGCACAGATCTTGGCATGAGGGAAGGCTACGAGAAAGGGACACTAGGCGCAGAAATCGATGCGCATTAGCAATCTAGTGCATTTACACAAGCACATTTAGCAGCTTTTGGGACAATCGGTTGTGGTGGCCCCATATGTCGACATGCACAAGAACGCTATCCAAAACAAACCCGTGGAGGTCGGAGGGTTGGCTCGCGAGAGAGCACAGAGATAATTTCGGCGATTGGTTGTGTAGACACATGATGCGTCGGAGACAGATCGCACTCGCTTGAAATTGTTGGCTCGAGTGACCGTCAACTACAATTCGGACATTCCAAGGATCTGACATAAATGGTTTTACATTTTATACAAGAGCGCCAAGATAAAAAAGAGCACCAATCAAAATAAGCGGTATCCGTGATAGATGCCTATGAGCAAGAATGGAAATAGGCAAACCTACTACGGATTCATAGAAGAGATTTGGGAGCTTGACTATGGTCCTTTGAAGGTCCCTCTCTTCGGTGCCAATAGGGTCGACTTCGTGGCGTGAATATCGAAAGTACCAAGATCACTACCGTGGACCTCAAACTCGTGGGATCTGAGAAGAACCATTCGTACTTGCTAATTCAGGACACAAATCTTCTTTATGGCCGGATTCGCTAACAAGGGCGCCACGTGGTTATTCAAGGAAAAAGAAGGATTGTCGGAGTTGAGAATGTTGTCGATTGAGGAAGAGTACAACCAATTCGATGAGCTTCCCCCTTTTGGAGAGGGCGTTGACCTAAGTACCATGGAAGACGATGTGAAGTTACATACATACGCCCGCGATCATAACGAAGGTCGAGTCGTGAGCTTAGTTGTAGTAATGAAATGTATGCTTTCTTTTGTATGAACGATATGTTTATTTTCTCATATGTAACAATTAATGTAATATATGCAATAATGGAAATTGAGGTTATGCTTTCTTTTGATCAAATTGAAAGTTTTATGCATTTGGATTTTTGTGATTTTGATCGCACTTGAATTTGTTCGAATTTGACAAGATTTGGTGCAATCACCGTGCAATCCAACTAAGAAAAAGTTTCCAAAATTCTGAAACAAAATCATGGATGTACATCTCATCTTACCCCATCTACATATAAAATTTCATGATCAAATGCGTCCTATATTAAGAGTAATAAAAAAGATAAATTTTAATGAGAATATGGGCAAAGTTTTTATCGCTCGCCGGTTGTACAATGGACCGGCAGAGTATTCTCACTATCAATGCCGGTTGTACAATGGACCGACAGAGTATTCTGAATATCACCGCCGGTTGTACAATGGACCGCAGAGTATTCCACTATCCACCGCGGTTGTACAATGGACCGCAAGAGTATTCCACTATCACCGCCGGTTGTACTATCGGACGGCGGTGATAGATATCATCGCCGTTGGTATGACCAACCGCAGCGATATTCCACCACTATAAATAGAACGCCGCGCCTTCCTCTCATTTACCTTAGCCTCAGCTCGCGCCCTCCTCTCGACTTCTGGCGCGTCGCCTCCGCTCGACAGCTTCGCCGCGCTGCTCTGAGACCGCCGTCGGTTTGCGTCGAGCTCCCGCCGCCGCCTCGACTTCGGCTGTGCCGCTTTGCTTCGCCTCGGACCACCGCCGCCGCCTCGACTTCAGGACGTTCAGCGTCTCCCCACCGTCGCTTTCACCTCCCCCGTATCTCCCGCCGTCGCTTTGGTACTGCTCTTGCGATGTGAAAGAATGTGGTTGTGCAAATGTGAATGTGCAGATGTGAATGTGAATGTGAATGTGCATGTGATTGTGAATGTGATTGTGAATGTTTCAGATGTGCATGTGCAGATGCTAAGGGCCACCAATTCATTTGGCTTGGGGACCTAGCATGTGGGTATAGTGTTCAAGGAGGATTTGGGACTGCAATAGACAATTTGTGACAACTAATCTCAGATTTTTCAAGGCTCGCTTGTTTCTCTGTGATGAACTAGGGTAAAAGTATGACCGTAACATTTATCTCTCTGCTTTTAGGCCTTGAACCGAGAGCCTGTTATTTTACGAATCATATTTTCGTCAAAGACTTGTTATGCTAGCTCTCGTGTTACGATGCTATTAGAGTCTATCACCAAGGACCTTTGTGTCTTCGCGCAGACTTGATTAGTTTGAATCTGAACCGACACTTACTCATTAATTCTGATTAGTTTGATATTTGCTCGATTCGATTAATATATTCTAGTTCTTGCTTGTGAACTCGCTTAATACCAAAGGTAGTCGAATCGATAACTGAATCTGGCTTAATTCTTGTACTAGTTTGTTTAAAGCTGGTATTAGAGATCCTTGGAATTGGTGTCTGAAAGCATTTAAGGTGGTAAGAGTTCAAGGCCTAATGCATAGAATAAATTGTTAGCCGATTCATATTATGTATGACTTAACCATGCTTACTGTTGTCTTGTTTATGTCATACATCTTGTTTGTGAATTATATATTCTCATATATATGCTTAAGAGGAATAATGAACAAAGTCTTGCATGCACCATTGTAGTGCTACTTGATTCAACAAAATGTCAAGCAAAATTTTCTTCTTATGCATCCGTCCAGCAGTATTCTGTTATGGCTAAGATTATTCTCATGTTCTACTAGTGGGATGTAAACATATAGGCATTTCTTTTCTTTTCCTTTTTTTGGCAAGGGAACATATTGGCATACCTTTATAATGCAATCTGGGGTTGCCTCCAAATTGTGGATGATGCATGTGAACTTGTTGAGTCTCGGCATGCTTTGAGTTTGAAATTTCATGTTCTATATCTTCATAGAACATGAAATTTTTCATTGGAAAAGTTGGACCTTGAAGACTCCATGATCAATGAAGAAGAGGAGGCGGGGAGGAAGCCTATATAGACAAGGGTGCGAAAAGAAGACTGAGAACCAAGTCCCAAGTCCATTTCAAGCGAGCATGTCTCCTCATGGCTTCGCTCTCGGTGTACCGGACGCTCTCGTGACATCCATGCTTCTTGAACTTGCAGGGGCTTATTTTTTTTAAAATCATTTTAGTGTGGAATATATTCTTAAGAATATATGAATTTTTTCATATTATTTTTTCATTTCGAGATGTATATGTATCATGTGATTTTTTTTCTCATGTATAAGTATCATTTTAAAGTTACATGTGCACATGTTTGTAGCATGAGGTCACAACATCACTTATTCCTCTCAACTCTAGCAAATTACCATCGTTTGAATTCACAAGTTTGATGTCATGTAGCAAACCATAAATGAATGTAATATAATTAACCCAATAACATTTTGGATTGCTAGGAATGGCCTCGAATCGAGGACAAGTGCCGAGGGAGTTCGGCCCTCTAATGTGAGACGGTAGGAGTGGGTAGCCCAAGTGGCTACTTGAACCTCACAGGATATTGATATGGAGCAACTTTGATGCCACGTACCATGGACCAAACCGAGCGCCTGCTATGGGCCAAGTCGGCGCTAATCGCTATGGACCAAGTCATGACGCGACTAACATGGGCGAGGTAAAGTATTAGTGCGTTGTGATTCCCAAAATATTGTAGGGTCATAACGACTAATAACAAGATCCAATTGTAGGCTCAAACGTCGGGTGAACAAAGCCGTAGCTGTGTCGTGGGTTCGAGCAAGATGTCGAAGGCGTCACAACATACTCGGCTCTCGGAAGTCGGGGAACCTGCTATACCGTGTCAGGCGTTGGCGCCGTGACGACAGACTCATGAGTACTTGCTAGGGATAACGTGCTCATCGGCTATAGATCATGGACCGGCCGCGAAGGTGATCAGTGGGTGGTTCCCGATGACCTGAAGGACTCGCTATGGGGCAAGCTAAAACACGTATTCCATTTCCCCCAAGGGTCAGAGTTGGTTGCAAAGAAACATGCACTAAGTATCATGTGCACATGCTGGAAGAATTGGAAGACTCAGCTGAATAAGAACTATGTGAAGAAGAATGTCACGCCAAATTTTAACACGTTTCCAAAGATAAGGGAATATTGGAAGGACTTTGTGGAGTATGTGAATTCTCAAGAAGCTCAGGCAAGTGAGTCGGAAGAACAAGGCTAACGCGGATAAGAATATGTACCCTCACACACTAGGCAATCGTGGCTACGTGAAGAAAATACTGCATGGGATAGCCGCTAACAAGAGCTAATCCTCAAAGGCGTTACTCTGCTGACGGCCGAAGTTCCATCGCCACGATCAAAGCACCGGTTGCTTGGGAGGGGGGCTTCGCCTCGTAAGATGGCAGCTTGAGCTTCAGAGCGATAGAGCCCGGAGGTGTCGCAGAAAATATCGGATGCTCACGTGGAGTCTTCCCAAGGGCTTTTCAAGCCACAAAGGAGAATGATGAGCCGATCGCTGTTACGGGTAACAAGGAGCATCCCTGGCGCACTTGAGGAGTTGGTTTGGTGCCAGGAAAGAAGGCTTCGGTGGCGCGACGATCGCCGCATAAGCGGTCGAAAAGACTAAGAGAAGATGAACTCGCAACGTCAATACAACTTGTCGTGGCAAGAGCACTAGATGAAGAGAGAGAAAGCTGGATCAAGTTGTGGAGCAAGCGAGACAGAAGCTCACTCACGACCGCCACTCGATGACGACCCTCGGAACCTCGATCCGGTGTTCTTAAGAGCGGCTGCGCGGCCCACAACGATTCCGGAGAGCATCGACTCCATTTTCCAAAGGATGACATCACGTAATCCGACACCGTGCAAGCTGCATTTGTCCGCACATGGCATTACCATCAAGGTGGTGATGGCGTGGCTTGGCCATCGCGCCGCCTCGCAGGATTCGACGCTGCCGCCTAATACATTTGGGATTACGCGGGGTTGAAGTAGACGGTGTAGTCGACAATATCGCCAAAATGGAGGTAGAGATTCTGGCGAGGACGGAAAAAACAAACTTAGAGCGTGCATGGCTTCCTCGGCGTCGGCGCAAGAGCTTGATTATGTTCGTTCGGACGATGAGGCCGATAACGGCGACGATGATGATGAGCCGCACTCCTCCACATGCAGACTGCCGCCACTGAAAAGTGCAACTCCTCCGCGGCACCGGTTAGGACAAGTCCAACTCCTCGCGCCGCACCATCCACAAAAGGACCAACTCCTCCGCCGGCACCAGCCAGGAAAAGTCCAACTCCTCCGCCGGCACCATCCAGAAAAAGTCCAACTCCTCCTCCGGCACCAGCCAGGAAAAGTCCAACTCCTCAGCCGGCACATAAGAAGAGTCGAACATCAGCACCATCTCGGAAGTCCGCGATCGCCTTGTACCAAATCTCGGTCATCTGTGAAGGCAAGACCTGCCGGAAAATTACAAGCCGATATGATCAAGAAGAACGCAAAGAGCAAGCGAAGGTCGAGGTAACATCTCACTTCCAAAAGGTGCCATCACCCGAGAAGACTAAAGTCGATGCTAATGCGCAGGAGTTTTTCTTGAGTATGGCAAAAGCCAAAGAGACAGTATGGCTTCAACCTTCGAAATGTGGACTCACGAGCGCATCTCCGTAAAGCAAAACTTGAAGATGGCTAGTGCCGAGGCGTCGATGTCGCAAGCTCAAAAAGATCTCTTGAACAACGCCGTAATTCGAGCTAGGTCTAAGCCGAAGTACATTAAGGGCAACGATGGATGGCTCCAAAAGATTTAGAGAACCTAACAACAAAATTGCGCGCGATCCATCAAGATTACATGCAGCGGTGCTAAGAGGGTATGTGGGCGATCCCAGTGAAATACAAAGATTCGGATTTTCATAATGGGGATGGCATGTTCTGGTTAGAGTTCTGCGAATTGTATATGTTGTAATCGCGAGATGCTCGACGCGTCACATCGGGTCGACTGTGGACTTTGTAAGTCTCTATTTATATTATTGTATATTCTTCTACTGCTCAAGCAGATGTCTAACTTCTTTTTACATATGTAGAATGGAGATACGGTTATGTGCAAAAAATAAGGATGAAGATTTAGGATTTCTCGATTCTGGGCTTGTTAACGAAACTCGTCGTCGTGATAACCCAAAGTTTGTTGAAGACTATTTATTTAAGACTTTCTTCAAGCCGAGAAAGAAAACCTCCGTGATTTGTACCCTATAACTTTCAAAGACGTATTACCCTACTTCTAATATTGTTTTACTATTTTTGCGTGATACGGTGGGACTAATAGGCTATGTTAACATATATGTCTAGTTATCATCGGGTCCTCCTCGCCATCGAAAGTTAGAAGCCAGCGTGGTTTATGTCTTGGACTCGTTGAGAAAAGAACTTCGTGAGTATGAACATAATTTTTGGAAGATGATGAACGAGTAAACTCGATCGCTTAACGCTATTGCTCTAGTAATATTTTATTCTATTGTATTTAAGGTTAATTACTATTTAAAATCATTCACTGGTAAGATTCACACGGTATTGTAAGAAAGGTGGTCCGCATCTTCCCTCTAGGACAACTTTCAAAGTAATAACATACTTTCCATGCATGAGACAGGACCAGGAAATAGTTTATACAAGCATACTACGATGTACAAATTTACATTCAATTGTCACGAAGATCCGCATCGGCTATAACGAAGCCATGGTATATAATTACACATTCATGCCTACTTTTCTTTCATTTAACATCTATCATCATTAATTAAATTTCTCTTTTCTTCAATAACACGCTCCAAGCCGAGAACCAATCGATTCTTGTCGAAAGAAATTTTAGCAATTCAAGAGCATATCATTTGGATTCATTGACTGAACAGTGTCATCGATCCAAAGGGCGTAGTTCCTGACGGAAGCTTCGATCTAAAGTGAGCGAGATGTACTCACACTACATTTGTGAATAGACTATTAATTGTAAAAACTAAATATTGTGATGCTTTAATATATTTTAATTATGATCTAACGACGCTTCATATACTATATATTTGAAGGCAACATATCATGTGCACACAGGCCTTCCGTGTGTACACATCGTGCACACCAACTAATAAAGTCACGAAAACTCTGAAAAAATTTGTAGATGTACTTCATAGATTACTCTACCTATGTATAAAATTGAGGTTCAAATTCAATACATATGAGGACAATTTTATACATAGGTAGAAGTAATCTATAAATACATCTACAAACTTTTTTCGAATTCGGTTGTCCTTGCCGGTTCATCTAGGAACCGGCAAATGATATCACAATCCTTTATCGGTTCGTCGTATAAGCCGGCGAGAGATATACATATATCGCTTTGCGGATTCTGGGTTGAACCGCAGAGATAGTTGAGTATCCTTCCGGATGCTAGTGTAAACGGCGAAGATAGTCTAATATCGCTGCGGTTGTATAATGAGCGGCGGTGATATCTATTATCATCGCTAGGTTCCTCGGTGGCGGTAACCCCAAGTATCCTTTGCCGACCAATGACGCCGCCCATAACCGGCGGTAATGGCGTGGACGAACCGGCAGTGATGACCTATTCTGTAGTAGTGACACACACTTGTCCCCTCTTGAAGCAAAGAAGCCTATAGCTACCAATCTTCAACAGCAGAATTGAATTGAATTGTTCTCCTGCCGGCTCAAGTACTGATGACCCAAGTCAAAACCATTTTAGGTTTTAGTAACTCATGAATTCTTGCATGATTATTTCCTACATCTGAAGTCATTTAATTTGAGAGACCAACTACTAGCTAGCTAGCTGATGGTACCTTTATTTTGTCGAGATGCCAGCACTAGTACGACCAATTAATAAACATCTGAATCCACTGTCACTATTAGAGAAATTAATACTTCTACCACTACAGGATTAATGTGTTGCATTTTGTAAAGTTTAGGATATTTTTTGTTAATTCACAAGGACTATCCATGTCATATCGCATCTGCTAATGACAAAAGTTTAGAAACCTTCGTGAAGAAACTAATTAGGCCTGAAGAAACTAATTAGGTTAACAAATGTTTAGAAACCTTCCTGAAGGACTATCCATGTCATATCGCATCTACTAATGACAAATGTTTAGAAACCTTCCTGAAGAAACTAATTAGGTTAACAAATGTTTAGGATGCTAAGCTCGAATTATCTTGCTCTCATGGAGGCGAGATGACTACTTTTTGCTCAAATCCACAACACCTTTTGATATCACTAACAATCTTTAGAAAACCGAATCAATACCAGCAGCAAGCTAAAGCTACACCCTAAGCATGCCAAATCAATCGATTTGAGACAAACAAGTTTATATTCAACCATAGTGACCGTTTATCATTTAAGGACATCTTTTCTATGTTTCTAAACCAAGCCGAACACAAATCACATGAGAGCTACATCAACTTCTTTGGCGGTGGTGTAGATCATGGGCGCGCGTTGGTCGCGGATCGGGACTGCAGCGTGGCGTATGGGGCAACAGCGAAGCGGCCTTGAGGCGAGAACCCTTGATGGAAGCGGTCGAGGGATGGCGCGGATCGACGATGTGTGCGCGCAGAACCCGCAGCGGAGGAACTACTAGTGGAGAAGGCGAGCGCGGCAGAGAAGAACTGCCGGCGTCGCGAGCAGTGGCGCAGAACAAAGCGGAGGCGGCGCATTTAATCTGGCGGCGGAAGTGCTGGAGCACTAGGTTTATTGGTTCGATCGGGGGAGGGAATGCCTCCAGCTGGGCCTTTTTTTGGTGTGGCGGCAATATTTTCGTCGGCCTGAAGATTACTTCCATCGTCCAGGACCGAAGAAAAAACAACTGTGTCCACGTGTCTTGTTTCCATCGGCCGAGGCCGACGAAAATATAACTGTAGTACACGTGTCTTGTTTCCGTCAACTGAGGCCGACGAAAATAACTCGCCTCTGCCACGTGTTCTATTTTCGTCGGTCTAGACCGATGAAAATAGTCTAAAACATTTCGAATCCCCCAAGCGCACGATGAATCAACTATTTTCATCGGCTTTGTCAAAGAGGCCGGCGAAAATAAGTTTAATTTAAATCGACTATGCGTGATTGACGAAATTAATCTGTTATTCGTCGGCTTTTTGGTATAAGCGAAAATAATGTGGGCGACAACGAAATATAGATTCTGTGAGTGCAATTCTCCCAACCAAAGCAAAGAAAGATACATGTTCCCACAATGTCGATTACCATCAGCTCAAGTAAATCTCACACATTGTAACCAGAATCCTAAACAATCCGAAAGCCAATGATGAATAACAGACTTAGGAATTCTAGCATTGATTTTAATAATTGAAAAGGGCAAAAGGCAAAATTGCATCAGAAGCCCACCTGCTTTGCACATTGAAGCAATAAACGCTCTATTAAAATTGGGTATTATAGGATTTTTTAACTATGCAAGGATGTCTTCCTTCAGTTTTGCAAATAGGGATGATGTGGCCTATTAAATACGCCAGTTGGGATGGCCATGTGACGTAGTAGAACATACATCGACTTCTGCAATTCTGTTAATAAAAAAGAACAAGAGAAGGTATTCTATACTCCATAATCCCCGCCCCCATGAGCCACTTTCCCTAACCACTATAGAAACAACTCACACGATAATCCATCCAGCATAGTCAAAACAAGCATTCAACACTTTCTATCCAATCTGCCAATCGGTGAACTCCATCTGAAAAGAGCCAGGCAGGACATAACCTAATCTGCTAATGCGTGCAAACCAGCAAGCCTACTTGCAAACACGATAATCTCCTCCGGTTCAAAACAAACATTCAACACTTTCTATCCAATCTGCCACTAGGTGAACTCCATCTGAAAAGAGCCAGGTAGGACATAACCTAATCCACTAATGCGTGCAAACTGGCAAGCCTACTTGCAACCTGTTTTCCAACAAACCAGCAGCAGACTAACCCATCTAAGCAACAAATTTCCAAAAGCCTCAACACACTATGACAACTACTACGAATAAATCAGCAGTAATCCCCAATAAAGTGACACTCTAGCTCCTAGATACGCGCTGGTTGCTCGATGAACGGAATAAAAATGGAGCAACCTGTGCTCGTCCCCTGTCCAGGCAACAAAAATTCATGCAGAACATAGTCTAATTCCCAGTACACTCAAAGTCGCGAACCAACATGCCTACTCGTACCTAGTTTTCCCACCAAGAGCAACAGCTAAACTATGTAAACTACAAATTTCCAAAATTCCCAACACGTTACGACAGCTACACAGATTAATCATCAAAATCCCCAAAAAATAGTAGCGTTCCACCACCTCCTATCCCAACCAATTCAGCAATTAATCAAGCATCTAGAGTAGCATTGCAATTTCACTCAAGAGAAATGAAGCTGAAGCCACCAACCTGTGCTCATCCTCGGTCCAGGTGATGAGTACGGCGAAGATGGCGGCCATGGGCTCCTGCGAGCCCGTCGTGGCAAAGCGGCGAAGAAGGTGAAGCGGCGTTGTCGTGTAGATCCATCAATGACGCGTTGTTTGCGGCAACCTCGCCTCCGTGGAGGTCCTAGATTTGTGCGTGTCGAGAGGTGGGCAATAAGGTGAAGGTGGTGAGCATGGCGTGCAACAAGCGCCCTTGACGCCATGGCCAAGGTATGCCGTGTGCTCGAGGAGCTCCGCCTCAGGGTCATCACTGCCAACGTCACCTCTGTCTCCGGCTGCCTCATGCACACCCTCTTCATCGAGGTATGTCCAGCTTGCGAGCCTCTACTTATCGTCGACGGGGGTTGTGGTGATCGTGTCGGCACCCTCTAGATCCGCCTTGCCATCACCGCTGCCACCTCCCTTGCCGCCATGCCCTCTCATGTCGTCGGTAGAGAGAGAGAGAGGGGAGAGAGCGTGTGGGCGTCGGGGAGGTGAAGAGGCGAAGCGGGCGCCGGAGAGGTGGAGGGGCGACTTGGTTGAGGATTGCGCGGGGTGTGGGGGGAGATAGGGAGTGATATGATTCCAGGTGAGGATTGCGGCGGGGTGCAGATCTCCTTCCGGAGTGGGTGGGGGGAGCGATCGATGCAGGGAGAGGGGAGGAGGGAGATCTGAGCGATCAAGCGGGGAATGGGGGATGCAGCGCGTTGATTCTAGAGCGATTGATGCACCGGGATTGGGGATGCGGGGAGGAAGATCGGGAGAAGATTGTGGGAGAGGATTGCATCCTCGGGGGTGGGGTTGGGGTTGGCACTGCTACAGAAACCATTTGTACAGGCGGGTGGTAACCCATCTTCACAGGCGTTTTTGCACCCACCTGTAACTGAAGGTCTATGTAAATCAGTATATTTGCACAGGCATTTCTAAGTACCACCTATAAAATGCAATTGTGCAGGCGGTTGGTTAAGCCATCCGCCTGTACAAATGCTTATTTGTACAGACTGTTTCTTAAGTAGACCGCCTGTACAAATGCCATTTAATTGAGGCAGGTGGCTTAAGCACCGCTTTGCATAAATAAATTTTCACTGAGCGTGGGCTCAAGCCGTCAAGTAGCCTAAATTGCATATCTTCATCCGGTTGCTTAAGCGAACTGCCTGTATAAATATTTGTACCACATGCGGCACCTAAATTGAACCGCCTGTAAAGATCCAGATAATCCTTTTTTAATAATATTATGATAATTATATTATAATATTAATAAATGCATACATTATATCAATCACATCGCTATTCAGCACAAATCCATACATAACAATGACAAGGTTATATATACAAAGCACATATAAATCATAATTGCATTATGTATATATACAAGGTTATATATACATCGTTGTTCACTGACTTGTCTATCCTCGTCTCCCAATTACAAAGTCTAGGATGCTTTGCCACTTCACCTTCTAGTAAAAACTACCTCTCTCATGGATGACTTCACGGCAGAATGAGCGGCACATGTCCTTTTGCACATTAAAGAAGGTCATCATTAGTGAGTGCCAAAGTGGTCTTTTCAATCTTCACTGCAATAATAAAGTAGGCAATAAAGAGGTTAAACAATAGTGAAATCGAGAATCGGACAATAAATAATCTTGAATCACTAATTTGTGTAGGCTTACGTCACGGGGTTATACATGCCTCCTGTTGATCTGAGGAACTTCGTGAGCGTAGTATCCACAAAGAACAACTGCTCGGAGGTTGTTTGTGGCACTTCAAATCAAATAATAATGTATGGAATTAAATGCAGTTGGTAATACCCTTCCTTACTAGTGCAATTATGTTGAAGCATTACAAGTGTTTTCTTACCCATGGGTGGACATAGCAAAGCATCTTATTTGACCCCTTCGCAGGATCATGTTGCCCCCCTTTTTTTGGTCACGTAATGCTTGAAAGTCCTACTCGAATGTCAACAACAAGTAACTATCACATCATAAAATAAATTACGTTATGTATGTTTGTGTATGTATTTTCTTACGTATTTAAGATGCGGGTGAATTCATCGTAAGATTCGGTGGGGTTACGGATGAGTCAAGGACCATATATCCGCTTCTGCTTGAGTGCTGACATGAAACAAATGAAGTGATCGCTGCAACAAAAACTTATGTAAGTTTCACGAGTAATCATGGTGCGAACTAAACTTTTAGCAACAATTGTGAATGAGAAGATTACTTAAAATTGTAGGAGCCATTATGATGTCCTTGTCTTGCATCGGAGCATTGCTTTTAATAAGTATAGCCCCATATCTATTTGGCGTTCGGGTCGTGGTCATCGCCTTTCCTCTATCTCGTTTCCATCATCCTCTTATCCTTCAACTCCTTGTCATTGAGTCTGACTCTTAAGTTAATTTGGCTAATCCGCATGCGGGGTCAAGGAACCCGACACATTTTCCCATCTTTTAGCATCGTTATATTGCATTCTACACACAAGACAATGGTCAATGCACCACTTTATATCTTTGAATCTTTGGGAAACATGACATTTTGGCAAATATCAGCTGTTCCGACTTTGTATGCTGAAAATCTATAGAAGTTGAGTGCCAAGAGCCATGGGAGGTGAGAGGCAATCTTAAGGCTGAATAGTTTCTCTTTATAGTAAAGGCTTGTTATATAGATCATTCATAAATTGCCAGAATCCATATAATTTTTAGTAAATCCTACGTTAGCCGATGTTAGTGGTTTTTCCTTTGATAAGTGAACACTGAAGCTATGTATTGATAAGGTTAACCTCGGCGTTATCTGTCGAAAAAGATAAAGTTAACCTGGATGACATACAAAAAGTATATGATTGGTGATTTCAGAACTTAATGAAACTCTTTTCGTGATCATGCATGTGTAGCCAATAATGATCTGCGATACAATTCTTTCATGTCGGCTAAAATTTCTCTATCCTGTGACTACTTCTCCAACAATCTTAATTGAGATGAAGTTGCTAGAGAAAATTTTTAAAAATAGGCACTCGCTTTTGCACCCACAAGCAAGACAAGTTTTGAACCTAAAGGTATGCAGGAAAATATGTGGGATTGAGCTCTAAAACTATAATAATTCACCAGTTCATAACAGGTAACCATATACATAGAAAATACGACATACTGAGTGTCTCCAAATGTTATTTGCATTGTTGGGAAAAAAATGCATCTTGTTCGACAGATTTGGCAAAAGTTAACTTTATTTAAAAGGAAAAAACCACTAAAATCGGCCAACTTACGATTTAGTGAAAATTATATGGATTCTACCAATTTTTTAATGATCTAACAAGCCTTTACTATAAAGAGGAACTCAACTTGGCACTTGGCACTCAACTGCTATACATTTGGGGTTTTCTTTATTATGCTATCAGAATGCAATATAATGATATGTTGTCATAATTTGTTATATCGGCACTTGCTACTGCATGATATGACTTTGGATCCCGATCTTTCGATGAGAGTGATAACTTCGATTTGGAGGAATTAACTTTGACGATCGACTACAACGTCTGACGATGATGCCTTTAGCAATCGCTAAACCAACTCAGAGGGTTAATGATCTTCTTTGTTAACGATCAATCTGAACATGAGGTTCAATTCTCGCATGCAAGAAGAATAAGCAAGAACAAAGGTAAAGACAATCTGAAATTGCAAATAAAGATGAAGGATTGATAATGTGGGGTTCTGAAATAAGGAGCTTAGGCGGTTGTTGAGCACGCCTAGAAGACTCAAAATAGTAGCAATGGCTAAACTATCAAATAAACAAAACCCAAGTCTCTCTGGTGGCCTATTGCCTTTATTATATAGCGGAGGAGGGAGGTGGATACTAAACACTAGGCAATATGGGACTAAACATGCAGCCATGCAACTTGGGCCTTCATGGGCCGGAGGTGGGAGGAAGCCTTAGGGTTACATGGGCTTTGGGCCCAAAAGAAAAGGTGGCGCAGCACCTGGAGTTTCTGGCCCGCAATACTCTTGTGTGCTTTCCTATTGCTTCAAGACGAATTTGGCATTGGGGCTAGATCCATTGGAAAGTAGACTCCGAGATCTTTCAAACGTGTACTCATGGGCTTCTAAAAACCTCCGGAATCAAAAGTTATGGTTGTTTGAAGTTGATGCGTTGTCGCGGAGGCCGAACCCGCGAATTTGCTGATTCCATGTCCAACTTGCGCATATGATGATTGTGCTTTATGCTTGGCATTTGGAGGTTCTTCTCCTTGGTTCCTTAGGACAATCAAATCATCACAAGTATTAAATAGCATCCCATTCATATTATCACTAATGGGGAGGCTTAGGAACACATTCACGATGATTAAAGCGTAGTAAAGTGAGCTCGAGTAACCGGTCCTTGTATAATCGTGGCGGGTTCAAATTGATGTGTAGATGTGGCTGTATCCATGGAAGTGATGTCCTCATCATCCTCCCTTCTTGCATTTGAGTCATCCTCGACTCATGCTCACCTTTAGCACATCTTGAGACAAAACATTCTTATATAGGTCCTGCATTTATTTAAATAAAATAGTAGCTCTGCCTCTTTATATATTTTGAAGACATGAGAAGCGTTTAGAGGATTCATTGATAATTATCCATATAGCTCAACACTTCTTTCCGACATATAATGACTTGATGGCGCTAGCACTCTTCGATGCTTCCTCCTCCTCGAGGAAAACCATCCTCGGTTTTGGAAAATTTGGAAAAAACAACTAACAAAAAGAGCGATGTGTACACAACATATATGTATATATCCCATATTTTATTGTTCTTTTGGATTAAGTGGCGCGCTTTTCATAACAACAAAAGAAGAAATCAAATTTAAGCAAATAACCTTTCCTCACAATTCGCAAGTTGATTCGTGGTTATAAGTGAAGCATATAGCATCAAAATTAACATGATTTAGTTTGCAACTTGATTTACAAATATAAGTAAAGCACATATCCATTCCTGACTTTTGATAAAGAAAACTCATGTTTTGTGAGCCGCGTTCAATAACATGTTTTGTGGGCAAAACTACAAGTCTGGCATCAAGCTTTGGATCATTAAATATCATCAAAATGTAAATAAGCAATATTAAACCATTCCAATAACGGTGGCACAATTTTAATGGACTTCCATGCATCAACTATGACATGCTGATTTGTAATACAAGTTAATTGTCGGGACCCGAATATGCAAATCCGGACCCTCTGTGTATACTGCACTAGTCCAGGATCACGCTAGTGCACACAGGCTCAACATCAGTGAATATCACAATCATACACAACGTATATAAGATAAAAGACATAATATATTAAATATTACCAGTTGTATGACCTCATGGTCAACTTATTTAACAATGCCTCGTAAAGGCTGAATCACAAATTAAAGCTATGCGGAATGAAGGCGTAGGTAACCCTCGGTATACCACGAAGTAAGGCCCGGCGAGGCTCGCACCCTAAACATTCGTCTCTTCATAGTACTCCTTCAAAGACGATGATTTTTGTAGGCATGGGTGAGTACACCAACACGTACTCAACAAGTTGTGCATGAGAATGCAATCTATTATAGCTATATGCAAGCTTATTCCAAAGGAAGGCTCATGGTTCATAAGCAATAAGACATTTGAAAACATATACAATTCATAGATTGAAAAGACAGTAAAACAAATAATAACAAGAAAAAGATTCCGTGATTCTCAAATAAACCAAATTTCTCATCCTAAGTCAAGATTCAACCTTTCATGGCATCCTGCCATCCATCCCAAGTTTTCATTTTCAAAAGTCTAAACCCTTGACTGTAATCCCCGAGCATTGCTCAATACCGTGAGCACGGCTATCCGAATAGTTTGTACACTCTGCAGAGGTTATGCACTTTACCCACACGACATGATAGTCTCTTTGATGCCAAGCTATTAGCACACTTCCTTTGGTATGCAGAGAATCATGACAAAGCCTTTACAATGCTCTGTCTTAACCCAATTACTACCCGCTAAGGTTTCAACACTGAAGGTCGAAAACCTAACAGGGCCCCCTCTTGCGCCATCTGGGTTCATTTAAAAGGATGAACCACTCCACCACGATAGTACTTAAGCTAAGACATTGCAAATTAATCAGCTAGGCTGCCCCATAACAACATGTGGTTGCATGATTGACTCAGGTCAAAGGCTCGCAAGGTGTCCTTATGGTTTGATCAAAGCAAGACATACACATACCCTTTGCCCCTCGGGCCCACCGAGCATCTGCCCTTGACACTTACTCAGACCCAAAATCATAACCACGGTTGATTACCAAGCACCACGTGCCATCAACAACTCAATATCGTTGCGTGACATCCCTTGCCACAACAACTCAATCTCATCGTGTGACCACACATGACACACAAGTTAACATCATTGTTCCATATTCCATTAGTCAAATTTAATAATCAACATTCCATGTACATGTGATGGCGTGGCATGGCTAAGTATTCTAATCCGATCTAACCATCCATGTTGATTTCATTATTAACCAACTATAGTGAACCAACCTAGGGTGACAAGTGGATCATGGCATACAACTAGCAAGGTAGAATTATAATTCAAAGGGTACTATAGCTAATCCCAAACTTATGTTGAAATCATTTGTACACATAAAATAACAAGTGATAAGGTAAATCAAAATAGCATGCAATCTAGTTTATGGGTGCAACATGATCAAAGCACAACTTGCCTTCGTTAAGCACGCTCACGATCCGAAATAATTCGAGTTGAGAAATCCTTCAAGCCTCGCACAATTCAACGTCTCAGCGAATCGAGAGAGAAGCGCAAATAAACACCAAAACCAAATAGCAAATAAACACCAGAACAAATAGCAAATGAACTCGAAAATTCAAATAAAAACCCCTATTAGATATATCTTGAGTTTATAAATTTTTAGGAATTTGAATCACCCAAATCGGAGTTCATATGCGAAAGTTATAGCATTTAGATGTTTTGAAAATAAACTAAACTCTGGAATTAGAAATTCTAAATCTTTCCGAATTATTTTTATAAAGGAAATCCGAATTTTCCCGTCTCGAACGTACGGACAAAACATGGCAAAATCTAGATTGATGAACTCAATCTAACGGTTACAGTAAATCTACTACGTGGTCTAATATCAACTGTCCGACTTAAATCCAATGGTTGATATTTAATCCGAGATGCTTACCTATTCTGAAGTGACGTGGACAAATTCCGTGCACTCGATTAAGATCCGACGGCTGACAAAGTTCCCGATCGGTGATGGCTGAACCGTGTGTGAAATTCGCCGGACTTGAAGAAGATAGCGATCCCGACGGCGATCTCCTTCCTTAGCGATGCTTGGCGGAACTACGGCATACGAAATGCTTCTCGACAAGGCGTCGATCCCGAGCTTCTCGGCGACAACTCGGCGAATTCTTCCGCGAGAATTACAGCGGCAATGACGGAACCTGCCACAGCAATAATTGAGGCGAGTCTTCAAAGGACACGAGCTCCTTTTATACCCAGCCAAATGCGCGCAACTAAGGAAAGCTTGGCGTGTAGCTGGACTTCGGAGCGATCGTAGCGATGGCTACGATCGAGACTTTCCAAGCGGCGACGCTTACCTTTTTCCCACGTTCACCTCGAGGCAAGTCCGGTCACGGCATCCAAATCGATCGGCGGCCAGCGATCTTCAGACCTTTCCTTCTGCGGCTATGAGTCTTTCCCGATCAAGCGCTTGAGTCTGGCGGACACGGCGTATGCCATCATGCCTTCACGGTCCGAATACAAGGTCTCGCTCGAACACGTTTCCAGCGGCCCGCAGCTCCGGTCTCTAATCCTCCCTTGAAACTAAATGGCGCCCGCTCTCCTTTTCACCGCATACGTCGACCACGAGCAGGCCTCCTCGGTCACGATAGCCTAGTCGCTACGCAAAAGTACATAACACACGATCGACTTCCTACACGGACCGTCGCCCGCTCCGTTCTCCATCCTTCGGTGACCGGCAGGCTTCCGTGCTAGCGTCATCCGGCGAAAAGTCTTGATCGAGGTGGCTACGCCCGTCGGCGAATCGTCGCATAGCTTCGGTCCGGATCTTGTGTCTTTGCTTGATGGAAATCCTATCGAATCTGATAGTACTTGAACTCTCCCCGCGACAAGAGCGAAAAACTTGGTCACGTCGTCTAATCCCACACGCGGAAGTTAGTGACCACGACTCCTTACTCACGGACACTTGGCTCGACAATTTCCTTCACGGATTGTCCGAGCAGGACACGTAGTATGTTATTATTATTAGTTTTTCCCAACCTCTCTTTTCTTAAAATACCCAAATATATTTGATTTAATTGAGTCCTTTAAACACTGTGGAAATTCGAGAGGATACTTTGAGACCTTATGGGCTTACTAAAATATTTTTGACAAACTTTACTTTGGGATTATCTATTTATAAATAATTCTGTAACAAGGACAATATACTTTAAATTAACATGATTTCGACAGATCTCAGAAAATCCGAATAAATCCAGCAAATTCACAAGAATCACGAAATGCAATAAAATAGTATTCGATAGTTGAAAAGCTCAAAAATTGGGATAAATAATTCTGTGTAAATTTTTGTACACCGAATAATTGGTTCGACCAAAAGCCTTTGAAGTTATGTTGCTTGCCCGATACCCTCGGATAAAATACCGGACCATCCTCTCTAGGTAGAACTTACATTTGTCATCCGCAACAAAACTACTAACAAAGGATGATCCGGTTCTTGTATAAATATGTGTCTACCGGACCATTGTCGGCAAAAACCATCTTGATTCAGATTCTGATTCTAACACACAATGCAATGCTGAGATAACATTCTTGATTCTAACACACAAAAAGCATTCTCGATTCTAACACACAATGCAAAGCATTCTTGATCTCGTCCATGGGAACAATGCAATGCAGATAACATTAACATTTTCAAAACAGATAGATTACTGATTCTAACACACAAAATGTAATTGTTCAATCACTGTTTAGTACATCCAAAAGGGGCGCCAGTAGTACATCGGAATTATGCGCCAACTACAAACCTAGCTAAACTACTCTATCTACATCCAAAAATCATCATCGTCGTCTTCGTCAGACGAGAACAAGATGTTGGCGGAGGAGGAGCCGGAGGAGGAGGAGGTGTCCCAGCGGTAGAGGACGGGGTCGTAGTCGCCGGCGTCCTCGTCGCTAACGCCGGCGTCATCGCTCCCCACCCACATCGATCGCTCCTCCTCCTCCTCCTCGTCGCCCGACTCCTCCGACTTCTCCTCCGCCTCCTCCTCCTCCTCCTCTGCCCTACTCTGCTGGGAATGCTTGCCCGTCATTGCCGCCTTCTTCTTGCCCCTCCACTACACGCCGCTGCCTCCACGGATGGCATCCTCCACCCGGGGTAGCGGAGTTCCTCCTCCTCAGTGCTCCCGATGAATCGGGCGTCTCGATTAATGGGCCTTGAGGCGAAGGGAGCGACGGCGACCAGAGTCGAGCCCGTTTAATGGCGGGCTCAGTCTCCACCGAGATTCCCATGGAGGATGAGGAAGAGGACGACGACATGGTTGGTTTTGGGGAGGGAGAGAACAAGAGAATTTGTGAACCGCCGGTGGAAACATGGTTAATATAACCATCGGGAGGTGAAACGTCACCTCAGAAGGGGAACCGGTTACACAGACTACACGATCCGTCTCACTGTTAGGATAACACACCGGATCATCCTCTATGGGTAGAACTTTCGCCGTGGGCTACAATAGAACTACAAATCAGGATGATCCAGTCTGTGTAAATATATGTATATCGGACCATCCGACGGACAAAAAGCCTTAGAAGTTATCTTGTGTGCCCACAAGCGAAAGAGTGCAATGTAAAATGGCCATACCGTTCGGTACAAATTTAGTGTTGAAGTAATTAATCACCTGCACGGTCCTAAATGTTCACATTGTTCATGGGGGCACTACATTTCACATGGATCGATCGATTACACCGAAAGGAACAACTATGAGTGGCACAAAATTCAGATAACTCGTCCTTACATGAAGATCCGACAAGAGCTAACACCACTAAAATCAACTCAGCACTATGTGTCCGTACGTTCTCTGGCTAGGAATTCCTAAAGATCGGAGCCGGAGTTGGATCAGCCTCGCGCTTTGCAACAGAGTCACCGGCAAGCTCGTGGAGGTCATGATATTGAAATGGTTGACTCTCGTCACCATCGGATGATGGGCTAGCGGTGATGTCGTAGGAAGCAAAGCTATGGGTCATGGGCTTGGGGTCTCGGGAGTTGTCTCTCGCCAAGGCTAACGAGGTCCACCGGACCCTAAAACCCATAGACCTTATTCTCTGTGATCATAACAATCGCAGTAGTAAGTGATTGGCCGGGAGACCAAAGCTCTACACATGTTGTCTAGCTAGGTGCTCTCCTCAGCACAGGAGCCGATTCAACACACAGGACGATCCGGCAATGGTTAGGATAACACACCGGATCATCCTCTATGCGTAGAACTTTTACCGTGGGCTACAATGGAACTACAAATCAGGATGAACCGGTCTGTGTAAATATATGTATACCAGACCATCCTACAGACAACCTTCGAAGTTATCTTGCGTGCCCGAACTCCACAAGCGAAAAGAGTGCAACGTAAAATGGCCATACCGTTCGGTACATATTTAGTGTTGAAGTAATTAATCACCTGCACGGTCCTAAATGTTCACATCGTTCACAGGGGGCGCTACATTTCACATGGATCGATCGATTACACCGAAAGGAACAACTACGAGTGGCGCAACATTCAGATAACTCGTCCTTACATGAAGATCCGACAAGAGCTAATACCATTAAAATCAACTCAGCACTACGTGTCCGTACGTTCTCGGGCTGGGAATGCCTCAGAAGGGGAGCCGATTCAACTGATAGGACGATCCGGCAGTGGTTGGGATAACATACCAGATCATCCTCTACGCGTAGAACTTTTGTTGTGAGCTACAATAGAACTACACATCAGGATGATCCGGTCTGTGTAAATATATGTATACCGGACCATCCGACCAACAAAAAGCATTCGAAATTATCTTGCTTGTGCGAACTCCACATGTGAAAGAGTACAAAGTTAAATAAAATTGTCATGAAATGCATCGTTCCAATCTAGGCGAACACAGCGAAATCGAAATACGACATATCAAGCAAGTTAGAGTACATAACAACCGAAAAGATAAGTGGCGCAATAAGCAAAGAACTACTTGTCCGTGCTTGGACTAGTACCAAAAAGATCGGAGCCAGAACTGGAGTCTTCCCTATCAGCCTCGTGCTCAACACCGTCGGCGTCAGGCTCGTCGAGGTTCTCCTCTTGGGACTTTGTAGCTTTAGTCTCCTCATGAGGGGCCTGTGAACCTATTGGTGAAGGGGTCGGAGCAATCGTGTGGTCACCGGCAAGGGGGTCGATGGACTGTCTGTCTTTGCCTTTATTAGGTTCGGAGGTCGATCCACAACACCGTGTCGGCAATATTCTCGTGATTTGAGTAATCCGGCGGTGTGTGTTGAGTCAGAGACTGATGTTACGTACATGTTGGCGTAGTGTTATCCTCATCGAGGGCCTCGGGGGCTGTAGGTGAACTCACAGAGCACACTTGGAGGCAATGGTGGATCGTCGTCAACTTGAGGAGTCGGCACCGCATCGATAGGTCTTGAACTCAACGATACTTCACTCTGGCGGCCATCTCGTCGATCCACAGGCGTATGTTCGGTCTCGGTCGAGCACGGGCGAGCATGGTTGATGTGGGTGCATCTGCTAAAAGTAGGTGGAGTAGTGGACAATGGGCGGATGCCTTATCACCCGTGGTGCGGAGAACATCCTGTCAAGACCAGAGGTCTTTGGTGGGAACGTGGACCACGTGAGAGAGGCGAGAAGCCCCAGCGAAGCAAGTGGGGCAGCAATGCGGTGGCGGGAGGTGGGCGGAGATGGCGGCTCAGGTTGTGCAAGACCAACTACATTGTACAACTGACCAAAGTAGCTTGAGAAGAAAGTGAACATCTGAGCCATTTGCATCGACCATGTAGCAAAGCCACTCGGTCGTTTCTTGATGCAACCTCATCTCCTCTAGTAATTGGGTCTGTGTCTCCGTTGTTGGGCAATTGAAGGCGCCTAAGACTTCGCAACTCAACAATCGAAGCAAGTACGTGAGTAAGCTCGGAGGGCTGAGAAACAGAAGCCGCAGTCACCGGTGTCACGTCATGAGCTGCGGCAGTGCAGTTGAATCGTTTTGGTCCTCGGTCTGAGCACGATCCACGCCTCGTGGTGCAGGCTTGGACCGTGGAAAGTACTCGTGGTCTTCCTCCTCCTCCTCGTCATCATCCGATCAATATCAATGATCGCGCCAACCCGGCATGCTCCTCGGCCTCTGCTAGTGCCTAGTCCTCCCCTTGAGTGGTCTTTCTCAGTTCCTCAGGTATCTTCTCCTGAGCCCTCCTCATGGAACGCTCGCCTCTGCGTCTGTCGTCAAGAGATGGAGGCATGTCTTGTGAAGATGAACTCGCGCTTCGTGTACTCCTCACGATGCTCGTCGGGAGCGAAGGTACCATATGTAAGAAATTATATGCGCAAATGGTTGTTGTCAGCCAAACTCATAGCATACGCAATAGCATCTTCAATCTCACAAATGATAAAGTCGAGAATGTCGAACTGCTCATGAGATAGGATCGAATAAAGTAGCCACTGTTGCAAACTAGTGATTGTCTCGGCATTCCCATTCCTTGGCAACAGTGACTTCCTCAAAGCCATGTGGACCGTCTTTGCCTCAGGAGTGAGACGGTTTGGATGGCGAATGGATCCAACGGGGAACGACTGCTGGAACAGAAAGCGAATCTGGTCATCCGTTGGGAAACACCCTTCGGCCTTAGCACAACGAGGCAATGTGCTGTCTGCATACACCACCTGATGCAAAGTTCAGGCCTCCTTCTCAAAACCAAACTACTCAAGTAAAGTGGACCTGTACACCCTCTATGTTTCTTAAATCGTGCATGGGCTGAATGTATCGTGCTTTGGGTCGATCAAAGCGTGGTGTAGAAGTCTCGACCCACTTTTCCACTACCGTGTCGAACTCATCACTGACACTGTAAGACCTTGAAATGGTCGAAGTGTCTCTGAGCGTCCACCACCATGACCCTCTGCAAAGAGGCGAAGTTGAGCGTCCTGTGCATGCACAACTGGACCCCGAGCTCTCTTTACGTAACATAGAAGCTCTGTTGAAGAACCATCTAGAACCTCCTATGAACTCCAAATTCTCTAGCTAGCGGAAACCAGACATTGACATCAGAGAAACGAAGGCTCTTTACCCTCCGGGATGAGAGGTTCTGAAGGTCTCTAAGTTTTATCTCAGGGTCAGGATGTGGCACATGATACTCCTCGTCCTCTTCCTTTTCATCGCTAGTCTCCTCCTCATGCGGAACTATGTTGGGACGAGCACGCACCTACCTAGCAGTGTGCTCAGAAGATGTCGAACCACCACAAGTGCGAACGCGGCTAGAACGACGAGGAGGTGCCGCACCACCCTTTGTGAATTGAGTGCCCCCTCCCTCTTTGACGCCTCTGCTGCTGACTCTGTGTGTCTCTAATCTGCAATTGGCGGCCACGCCCACGTGCCTGAGCCAAATTCACATCTGCAGCCATCTCAGCTCGCTCAGTTGCCTTCTGTGCCTTGGATTTCTTAGCCTGAGGCACAACAACTTCTTTTCCCTTCCTTTTTCTTGCCATCTGCAAGTTGCACGGTTGAATGTCAAGAACTTGCATCGTATTCATATGCATTTGAATGGAGTCCAAAGAAACCAGAGGGATGTGGATCTCACCACTTACAAAGTGAAGGAGAGTCAATCGCCAGCCGAGGGCTCGGATTTATCGACGGTGACAAAACGGGTGGCGTGAACTGGCGTGTGGCAGCACCGAGGCGGATGGAGGATTGGAGTACGGCGTCGCAAGGCACGGAAATGGGCTACAGCACAAGGCGACGTGGAGTCGTGGAGAGAGGAGTAGTTAGGTGCGGTCGATATTAAAGCTCCACAGGCGGTTCTCTGATTGTTGAACGTGTTTTTTGCGAAGGTTAAGATCAACATACAGGATGATCTGGTATCGAAAACATCACCTGATCGGATTATTAGAGGACGATTAGTGCTGACATGATCGATGCCTCTGTTCGATTCGGTGGTAGGATGGTCCGGCCACCTGAGAAAAAAAGAATCAGATCATCTTGTGTAGTGTGCTAGCAAAGTCGCAATAACAGTGAGCGCGGACAATATGAAAACCGGACGATCCATATAGGAAAAGATAAAGACGCTCTCGAATGCGGATGAAGGAGGCCTCGAAGCTAAGATTCATATACCGGACGTTCCGTTAAATTGAGAAAAGACCGTACCGGATTATTGTCCAGACGAATAGTGCTTAGCTTCCTTAGGCCTCTATTGGCTTCAGTTTACAGGATGATCCAGCCTAATAGCGAATTACCTACTGTACTATCCTGCACTTTCACGCAACAGTTTTACTCAAGTCCAATAAAAATTATAAGTTCTATTACATATTAAGTTTTTACTAGCGTGTCCCTATTTGCCTTTAACAACTTTTTCCGACGCAATCATCACGCATATAGGGCATCATTGAAATATCGAGGTTTATTCTACAAGTTTGATCCTCTCGGATCTCCGAAAAGGCGGAGTCATCGAGGCGATTGTATTACTGCCTCGTCGTGCACATTGTCAACTCCAACAATCCTTTGTTTTCCGGGAACAACTATGTTCCTTTTCTTATTCTTGGGTTGACTATGTAGAAAACTTGCGAGACTTTAGAAGCTAGTATCCGGGCTCAATTTTGTGGCCTAGATTGTTGAGTCGTGATATTGTGAACCCATAGTTGTCCACCTCCACACCATTAGGATGTTTGACCCGATTCTAAATGAAATCGAGGATCTGCATATCCCTTCTATAGTCGAGTTCTCAAATTTCTTCAATGATTCCATAGTAGATGTTCTTCTTCCCTGTCGCATCTATGGCTTCTACCCGAACGCCACTATTTTGGGCCAACGTCTTCGTGTCCTTTCGAATGGTATAAAACGTGTACCCAATGATGTTATAGGCTAGCCATGATGTTACCAGACTTGACGGGCCATGAGCCAAAATTTTCAATGTTTCTGTATCTTCGTCCTCACCATCTGGTATGTTTTGGTTCTTGAACCATGTGGTAAACATGCGCTTATTCTCTTTCAGGATCCAATCAACTTGGCGTCCTGGATTTTCTCTTTCAAGCTCTTCCAGGTGTTGCTCCACGTACAGCTCCACTATCTTTAGTTGTTGCAAGACGGTGAAATGTGCTTGGTCCACATTCTTGTACTCATGGTCGATGAATCTTTTCTTTCCCTTAATCCCTTTACCAGTCAACCTCCCCTCATGTCGAGGGACAAGCACACCAATCGGCCTTTCCGTGGGCATGAAGTAATCCGTGCAACACTCAATGACTTCCTCAGTATTGTAGCCCTCAATAATGGAACCCTCTGGGTAAGCACGATTTCGTTGTAAGCTCTTAAGCAAGCCCATCCACCTCACAAATGGAAACATCCAGTGTAAGAATATTGGTCCCAGTACCTTTACCTCCTCGACAAGGTGAACCAAGAGGTGTGGCATGATATCGAAAAAGGATGGAGGGAAGCACATCTCAAGTTGGTTTATAGTCTCCACTATGTAGTTCTGCAGTTAGCTCAGCTGTTCATCATCGATTACCTTTTGTGAAATCGCATTACAGAAATAACACAGCCGTGTGATGGCCACCTTTACAAATGTTGAGTTGATACCCCTGATTGCAATTGGGAGCATTTGTGTCATCATGACGTGGCAGTCGTGAGACTTCATACCACTTATCTTTAAATCTTTCATCAATACTTGGTTTTTGATGTTTGATGAATAACCAGACGGGACTCTGACCCCACGTAAGCACTTTAATCTGACCTGATAGGGCTAGTAGGGCGGGATAATCACTAATTTTAACAAAAATAATAGCTTTTTGTATGAAGTACTGTTGTTGGAACTGATCCTACACCTGGACCCCATCGTGCCACAACATGGCCATATCTTCCATCAGTGGTTCGAGAAACACATCAATTTCTACTCCAGGCTGTCTCGGACCTTGGATAAGAATGGACAACATTAGGTACCTTCTCTTCATACATAGCCATGGAGGAAGGTTGTAGATGGAGCGGGACTCGGCCAAGTGCTATGTGTGGCGTTCCATTCATCGAAAGGATTCATACCATCGGTTTTCAATAACCTTACATTCACGGGTTCGTTGCGAAATCTGGATACATGCGATCAAAATTTCTCCATTGTCTACCATCGGCGGGGTGTCGAATCTTTCCATCTTTTCTGCGCTTGTCGGAATGCCAACCCATTAGTTCGGAGTCCCTCTCATTCGAGTACAAACGTTTCAGGCAGTCAATAACTGGCAAGTACCACATCACCAACGCAGGGATTCTTTTCTTCTTGTCCGTGCTTGAAGAAGTGTCTTCTTCGTTATTACCAGTAGTACTATTCTTGTTCTTCTTATTCTTCGTAGTGCTGGTTGAAGAATCATCATCGTCGTGGGAGTCATCATTCTTCTTATACCGGCTCGCCTTGCACACCGGGCATTGATCCAAGTCCGCGTAATCTTTACGGAAGAGGATACAGTGGTTCGGACAAGCGTGTATCTTTTGCACATCCAATGATATCGGAGTGATAAGCTTCTTTGCGAAATAAGTGCTCGTCGGCAAGGTGGGCGATTCATTAGCCTTCGGAAGTATTTCTGCCAAGAGCCTCAACAAATCGGTGAAACTCTTGTCCGACCATCCATTGCTAGCCTTCAATTGTAGAAGCATCAGCACCATATGCAACACCGTAAACTCTGGAGGACAACCCTTGGATTCCTCATATAACAGATCATTCACTGCTTTGTGTAACGCATTGACATTATCTAAACCTGTCATCTCCTTTAAAACCTGTGGTTCGGCATAGCGCAACATTTCCTCTGCATCAGCGATGCGACCATCATCTAGCAAATGAGCATGCACGTGAGCTTCATCTCCCAAACCATCAGTGTCGCCTCAGGCACTTCGATCATCCACGAGATCGGGATCAACGTCATCAGTTGTTTGCGATGTACGTTGCTCGCCATGTTTGGACCAACATGTGTAATCCTCTATAAACCCTCTCATGATCAGGTGTGTTCTGATTACACTTAAATCTCCCCACCCTACATTTTTCTTACAGTCATTGCATGGACAATGTAATTCAAATTTTTTGTTTGGTCAATAAAATCTATAAAACCATTGAACTTCATTTGTTCTACTATATTGCAAAAACCAAAAGAGAAAGAACAGAAATGCTACTGTGCCTTGTAAGAACTTTATAAATTCACTGGAGTGTGATCATGATTCAAAATTTTTATGAGATCTTAAACACTTACTTATCACTCTTCTGTAAAATTTTCACAAATTTTAAACCTTCTTTTATTGCTAAAGCAAATCTATGTATTGATTATTAGGCTTTTATCATTTCGTAAGAATCGCAGAATTTTTGGAACTTCTTCAAGCATGATAATCATATGAAAATTTTATAAAAATATTAGCGATACATCAGGACCTTCCAAAAAAATTTACAAAATTTTCCAACGTGGTTTGAACTATTTTTCATTCTGTTCAAATTTGTTGGTAAGGCTTTTATCAGGATAGTAGCACTGTCCGAATTTTTAAAAATTCTTGAATCTTGATCACCATATGAAAATTTTATGAAAACATTACTGATTCATCAGCATCAAGAAAAAAAATTTCAAAAATTTATAACATTGTTTGTACCATTTTTCATCTGGTTCAAACTTGCGATCAACGCTTTCATTTGAATAGTACCAATATTTGAATTTTTAAAAATTCCACGGACCTGATAATCATCTAAAAATTTTATGAGAACATATTTAATGTGTCAGCACTGCTACAGAATGGCACATCAGAATCGGTTCTTTTTTAGTATTAGAATCGGTTCTAGTCGCGATACGATGTCCTTAGATAGTGATGAGGTGGAGCTATCGAATCGGTTTTGACCCGATCGTGATAAAAGCGTCATCGAATCGGTTCTTTAAGGAAGTGATTGTGATGATACCATCATCGAATCGGTTCTTTAAGGAAGTGATTCGATGACCCCTCATCGTAATCGGTTCTTTTAAGAAAAGTGATTCTGATGACATACTCATCAGAATCGGTTCCACAAAAGAACCGATTCTGATGAGTGTGTCATCAGAATCACTTTTCTTAAAGAACCGATTCTGATGATGGAGTCATCAGAATCACTTCCCTTAAAGAACCGATTCTGATGAGTGTGTCATCAGAATCACTTTTCTTAAAGAACCGATTCTGATGAGGTGGTCATCAGAATCACTTCCCTTAAAGAACCGATTCTGATGATGGTATCATCACAATCACTTCCTTAAAGAACCGATTCGATGACCCATTGGGGTGTGCCATTTTGCAATTTCTCCAAAAAAGCCTGATTAAAACAATATGCACAATATATATATCATCACATTCACAATACGTAAGGCAGGATGCATATATCACATTTAGAGAACAGAAACGCTTTAATTACAACACATATATACCATAGTCGTTCACAATAGACAACACAAACATGACAATCAATTACATGGACTTCCTCGATACATATCACATTGACATATATTATTAATATTGTTTACATATGGACTAGTACGATGCGTCAGGATCTCTAAACCTACCATCCTCTGGATATAACTTCTAACCGGTACCATGGCATAAGTGGTCTCGTAAATTGTTGAGTGCTTTGTTGTCTAAACTCTTACGGGGATATTGATCTTACGCAAAAGCGAAATGGTCAGATTAATTTCAGTTTCAAAATTTCTATGTAAAAGGCTAAGTATATTATTATGCATTACATAAAATTAGGGAAACATAGATAAGTATTAGGGGCAATCACAAAATAGACAGGGAACTACGAGCAGGTTTAGAAAATATTTGGATTATAAAAGATTAATTCAAAAGCGAAAAAAAATCCAAATGTGAGAAGCTAATATTCTAGTAAAGACATTGAGTAATGCCTCAATGCGCTGAAAGGACAAATGTAAAAGCTACTCCTTCATGCCATTATATTTGTCTATAGCGTTGTAAAAGCGTTGTCGACGCATACGATCAATCACAAATTATAGCTAATCAGCGGGATCAAGAACAATAGACACATAATGTAAGAGGTGAAATTCTCTCGCTTTTTATTGAGTCTATCTTTTATAATGAGAAGCACCGATATATATAATAAAGATGAGAGAGGAGTTCGATTTGACCACACCATAAAGAGATAGAGTCTAAATGAATTAGGTTTAGAGTCCTAATCTCATAACACATAGTACACACACAAACCAACAAGTACTAAATCTAAGAAAATATTAATAATAAATAACACAATCGTAACCACTTAATCTCTTTTAAAGCATTTAAATAGGGTCAAGAGTGGAAACATTACGATAACGCTCTCTTGAATCTCAAATAACAAATATTTTAAAACAGATACTCCTAAGGCCAAGCAAAAATATAGTGATGTAATTTTCTACTAAAATTCAAATGGAACAATATTTTGTCATGTAGCACCGTCTTTTAGAAGCTTCACGTTTTGGATTGGACCACACTAGTGTTTCATGTAGAGCTAACTAATACTAGTGCTTTTAGATAATGGCAGGTGTTCCAATAGAATTATTTTGTATTACTTCATAAATCTAATACTTCGGTCGTATTAGAAAATTATACCTTAGGAGAAATGGTGTGAGTTGTCCACCACGATGAGCATGTCTTGCATGACATAGAAGTCAAGAATGGTCACCGCTGCCTGTTGATGGCAATCGCTAAGAAAGAAAAGAAATTCAGCCCACGAAGATTAGATGTCAAAAAATTAATCATATATATATGCTAGGCACTTGTACCTTAAATCGCTTATACCGCAGTTGTCTTGCCCTTTTGTCGTCGTCGTCGGCCCTCCTTCATCGACATAGTCCGAGAAACCCCTACATACATTGGAGAGCACCATTGAGTCAAAAAAATAAACGTAGTTAAATTCCTCGGATGTGTTAGGTTTCAATAATGTGCTTACTTACGCAAAGGAGGCTTGATCGCGTATGCCATCGGTCTCTTCTCGATCGAGTTAAATGTGTAGATTGTTTTTCACTTTCGAATGAGGACGAGTAGAACCCAATGGTTGCTTATTAAATAAAATGTAGTGCAAGGAAATAAGTTCACAGACGGTTTTAAGTGCGTATAAGTAATTGAATCGAAAAGTACTACTTACTCCTCGTGGTGCGGCAATACAATGAAGTCCTTCTTCGACTCGATTTTGCAATACCCCTTGATGTAGCTAGCAACGAACCCGGTTGAAGCCTAGCCATGATCGCAGACACAAGCTCGGGATCGACAAACCCAACCGTGTAGATTAAATCACGGCTCGTTGTCTCATTATCACGCAACTCGTGTTGAATGTGAAAAACATAATGCAAAATCCTATAAAAGTCATGGCGCAAGCTATATGGTGTGATACTCACAGCGTCCATGATCGTAAAGTAGAAATATCGGCGGCTTTCATTTGGTACACACGGAATAGATCCTCAAAGCGGCGGGAATGTTCCATTCTCCTCGCGGTGAAAATGTACCATTTTATACTTCACGTTGAAGTCGACTCGACGCTCTTCCCCTTCACCTTATCAAGGTACCATCCATGGAGGAGGCGAGTGCACTTGCCTAGCTCATTAGGTTAAATGCGATGCAATCGGGGCTTTCCATGCTCGTAGGCCTTATAATCATCTGAGGTGCACGTGGCTATCCGACTCTTCTTTCTGGGCAAGGAGTCTCCGAGGTCGGGCGATGGGCTTTTGTACCTTAAGGGGCCTGTGGCCTCTGTCGGCTTTGCCCTCTTGGCGGAAGGAGTCTCGGAGGCCTCTTGTGGTTGTACGGAGTCTCGGAGGCCTCTGTGGTTCTACTGGAGGCGAGCAAGAGGAGGCGCTAAGCAGCAGAGGAAGCGGCAGAGGCGGTGGTGTAGCAGGAGGGGGATCAGGCGCAGGAGGCAGGAGGAAGTGAGGAGCAGAGGCGAGGATCAAAGCGCAGGAGGCGGGGAGCAGGAGGCGGCGCAGGAGGAACCCACTGCACGCATATATTTAACTTATCTGCAGTAGTATTGGAATGGTAGAGAAGACGTGGAGGACTTTTTACCTTGACCAAGACGACACCGTCGTGGGCCACTTGATGAGCGACATGCGTGCTTGCGAGAGTGGTGATATCTTCGTGGGGGGAAATCGAGCACATGTGATAAGAAGTGTTCGTGGACGTAGTCCACCTGCACCCTCATGTAGCCCTTCCCCACAGGCTGACCATGCACAGTGTTGGTCTCGTTGCATGGAAATGCAACCCCGCGTGCAGCCTCGACGGGAAATCCATCCTCCGTCAAGATGGTGAGCTGGCACTTCGCAGGCACCTGCAAGAAGTGTACAACTTGAGGAAAAACATTGCGGGAGTTACACTCGTAGCTTGAACTCAGGAAAAATTAATTATTACCTTCAGCTGGGGACCGGTCGTATCATTTTTGGAACCGCAGGTGATAGGTCGAACACCGAACTTCTCTCGAGTCGAGGGCATCCGCTCGACTCTGGGAAATCATCGCCATCATCTCGGCCCTCAGGCGATCCTCACGTGCCGCCATCTCCCCCCTCATCTCCCCTCTTATCTCTTCCTCACGTGCCAGCATCTCCCCCCTCATCTCCTCCTTAATCTCCTCCCTCAGCTGCTCCCTTAGTGCGTTGAGGCGCTCCGCACGTGCCTGCCATGACCTTGAGTTGGCACTCATGAGTCATCTTGAAAGTAGGACTTCTTCGTGTCCCGCCCTCGGCAAGCACCGCCCCTTATGGTCGGACTTCCCGATCGCAGACGACAGGATGTCCTGCGACCCTTAGCTCGAGGAAGGTCCCTGTTCTTTTATTTGGCTTACCTCTTCTGTAATAAGCGAGTATGAATTAGATTTGAAATACAACAAGTTGGGTCAATTGTATTGTACTAAGTTAGATGTCTTACGATGGTAGAGACGACTTGAGCGGTAGCGGTGGTTTGCAACTTCTAAGCTGCCCGTCGAGTTTTCTTTGTCCTCGCTAATACCCGATTCGTGCCGCTCCTCGGATATGTGGGAGTAAGGCATCACCGTCCGGAGTTAAGCGCACTCCTCGGCTTGTCGCGCCCACTCGCCTTCTTCCCTCATAGCCGCATGTACCGAGGTGGTGCGGTGCGTGTTAAGCCTCGGACGGCGGTGTTCCTCTCTCTCACCGCTTGCCTCGGCGTACCCTTCATCCTCGTGAACTCCGCCCAAACATCGTGGGTCACAAATGGATACTTCTCGAATGGTGTCTGGCCTTCAAAGACGTACTCACTGTGCATAAGGGTCTTGAAGTGCCTCAAGGCCACACCCATCCTATTCAAGGCGTCTAGTCTCATTGTGGGTTCATCGTCTGCTCTATAATCCATTTACTCTTAACCTCGTCCCACAACCGATTCTTACGCTTTCGTGACGACATCCTTTCTCCAATCCTTAATTGTTATGGGCACTCTCTCCTCACCAATTGGCCAATAAATGACCCAGTATCACCCTTGTACTTAGGAGGGCCCGTCAGAGACCCCCGGCATTGAAGCGGAGAACTGCGGCGTTCTCCTGTAGCCCCTTTGTTTGGTCCTCGGCTCTTCCTCACCTTACTCGGCCCTTGAGTAGTTGGAACCATGCTCGGCCCCTCGAAGACCTTCTACTCTATGCAGCGACGAGCCGATGCTCTCTAGTTGCGACATTTTGAGTTTTCTTATCGATAAGGTCATATGTGTGACATGAGAGAAAGCAATTTGAAGCTACTATATGCACTTGACAATAAATCTTGTAAAGGATCAACATATAATTCATAGTATGCAATTGTTCCAACAAAAGTCTATCTATTGACCAACTCGGATAAAAAACAAATGCCCATTCCATATGACAAGTGAATTTAGCACTAGCGGATGTTTACTTACACCAACAAGTTTGATTTCACAACATCAACAGAGAATATGAGCATTAAAGTACTAATGCAAGAATAGCAACACAAGAAGGTCAAGTTAGTAGCGACATAACATGCAATATCGTTGACCAACTAAATACGTACCAACGATAACCCTAATCTCTAAATAGGTTTGGTCCTAATCCCATTCGAGGATATGTGGTTAGCAAGTTCTAAGCCGTTGTACAACCAGAGAAAATTTGTGACATCTCCCCTTTGTTCTCCGGATACACGCCTCGACAACAGGTCAAGAGGGGTGTATCAGGAGAACACCAGGAAACGCTACTCAAATCAACTCTGAAGTTGTACAACATAGCTCAGAACTTGCCCGAACCACATATCCTCTAATCAAAAACGTGGACAATTCGAGATCGCAAACATAAATATGCTATTCAAAGATATTTATAAATAAACACTCTCGAGCGGGAGGCGAGGTTACATAACCTAAACTCTAACATATCTTTGAGATAAAAACAAAAGTAATATGTTGAAAGTAAACACATGTCTAAACAAAAGTAATATGCTAAAAGTAAACACATGTCTAAACAAAATTAATATGCCGAAAATAAGCCATTAGAAAAGCTGTGATTAGTATATCTACATATAACAAAATGGAACTTAACAAAGACTTGTAAAATATAGGACACACAGTTGAGAAATTTACCACATTGAAATCTATATATTGTAGAAAATAGCGACATTGTATGCTCCTAATAATATAGCACCATTTCTATAACCGATAGCACGCAATTCAATACTTAGAGTGTAAGAGCAAGATCTTTATGATTAACCCAAATAACAATACGATTACATATACATGTTTCAAAATTGACCAATCTAACATAATTGAGAAGATGACACAAATTATGTAGACTATGGCATTCGGGAGATGAAACATGTCTACCATGGCGAAAGAATGTAATATATTTATAGATGTTTGCTCTCAGATTTTAAGCGTTTGAAAGAAGATTAGAATCTTCACTTCAATCACAAATAGGCTAGACAAATTAATTCAACAAATTGGGCCTTGAACCCTTACCACCTTAGCACAAGAATGATTGTTTTATTCACTGTTATAAGCACCTAAGCACAGAATGAACTTAGGTCTAACAGATGTGATAACCCAACATCAAGAAATGGACTTCTTGACGAAGAAAGTACCAATGATAAGAAAATTTTAAGCTGGAGAAATTTAGTCCACGCAAGCGGTTAAATATCTAACCGAACTCGCTAATGTTAGGATCGACAACAAGGTATTTCCAGCATGCAGACTACTGATCAACAATTTATCAATTTGGCTAGTTAAATAAATCAATTCTTTCTAACAAGTGATCTACCAGTTCAAGGCCTAATTCATTTCATTAATTGTCATGATCATAAGATAACCCAATATCATCCGAGCAAAACCTCCTTGACCCGGCAAGAATCAAGTGCGATATCAAAGTGGCAAGCGAAATGCGATCGGGGAGGCGGAATCCCACGGGAGGAGAGGTCGGCATGATGAAGATGGCGGCGGCGGTGATGCTCTTGGACCAGAATCCCACCGGGAGAAGCGGCGTCGGCGTTAGGCGGTGTGGGGGTGGCGTGGGGCGTCTCGGCGGCGACGCGGCAGCGAGGCGTCCTCGAGACGGCGACGCGAGCGAGGCGTCATCGGCGGCGTGACAGAAGGAGGCGTCCTCGGCGGCACGGCGAAGCGAGGCGTCCTCGGCGGCGGCGGCAGTCGGCGGCTAGGGTTAGCGTGGAAGCGAGCAAGGTCAGCGTGAATGGTTATGGGTAGGGTTTTAAGAATTGTGTTAGTCATTAGTATCACTCTTTTAAGAAAATCGATAGTGATGCTTAACCATTAGTATCACTCTTTTAAGAAAACCGATACTGATGCTTCATCATTAGTATCACTTTTTTTAATAAAACCGATACTGATGCTTTATCATCACTTTTCTAATAAAACAACGATGTTAGTCATTAGTATCACTCTTTTAAGAAAACCGATCTCGATTCTTTATCATTAGTATCACTCTTTTAAGAAAACCGACATCGATGCTTCATCATTAGTATCACTTTTTAATAAAACCGATCTTGATGCTTTATCATCACTTTTCTAATAAAACAACGATGTTAGTCATTAGTATCACTTTTTAATAAAACCGATCTTGATTCTTTATCATTAGTATCACTCTTTTAAGAAAACCGTCGATGCTTCATCATTAGTATCACTTTTTAATAAAACCGATCTTGATGCTTTATCATCACTTTTCTAATAAAACAACGATGTTAGTCATTAGTATCACTTTTTAATAAAACCGAATCTTGATTCTTTATCATTAGTATCACTCTTTTAAGAAAACCGATCTCGATGCTTCATCATTAGTATCACTTTTTAATAAAACCGATCTCGATTCTTTATCATCACTTTTCTAATAAAACAACGATGTTAGTCATTAGTATCACTTTTTTAATAAAACCGATCTTGATTCTTTATCATTAGTATCACTCTTTTAAGAAAACCGACATCGATGCTTCATCATTAGTATCACTTTTTAATAAAACCGTCTTGATTCTTTATCATCACTTTTCTAATAAAACACCGATGTTAGTCATTAGTATCACTTTTTAATAAAACCGATCTTGATTCTTTATCATTAGTATCACTCTTTTAAGAAAACCGACATCGATTCTTTATCATTAGTATCACTCTTTTAGAAAACCGACATCTTGATGCTTCATCATTAGTATCACTTTTTTAATAAAACCGATACTGATGCTTTATCATCACTTTTCTAGTAAAACACTGATGTTAGTCATTAGTATCACTCTTTTAATAAAACCGATACTGATTCTTTATCATTAGTATCACTTTTTTAATAAAACCGAATCGATGCTTTATCATCACTTTTCTAATAAAACAACGATGTTAGTCATTAGTATCACTTTTTAATAAAACCGATCTTGATTCTTTATCATTAGTATCACTCTTTTAAGAAAACCGATACTGATGTAGTTTATTACACTATTCCTTTTCAGACATCTGCAAGTTCTGAATTTTCAGCATTTCATCAAAGAGAGAAAATGGCATAACTTTGTCATACATTGTTGAAATTATTAGAAATTTTGCAGAAACATATTTCAGGATACTGCAAAACTTTTCATAAAATAATTTTTGGAAAAAGCGACCTCATTCAAGAAATATGCCAAAATTCATTTCGTAGACATGATTTGTGCGTAAAGCGTAGAAAAGTCAAAACTTTTCAAATTAATCTGGAATTGTCGAAAATTTCCGAAATGAACTTTCGACTATTTACAAGCTTTCCCAACAATAATTTCGTCAAATGGAATTTTCTTTCACAAATTATGGCACAAAGTGCAGGCAAAAGAAATTGCATGCATTTCCATGAAGCCTCCAAACAGCAATTAATCACCTTGGATTTACAATACTATTTTACATACATTATAATAGTCCATTTATTTACAATATTGCCCTTCATGATGATCTACTGCATGTAATTGGCTCCATGTGTGTCGCCATCCCGCTAAGACAAGCCCCATCTCGCAAATGAAGGTATCTCATCGAATTGGTTATACTCTTCTTCATCTACAACATCTTCAACTCCTACGATCCGTCTCTTGCCATGAAGAACGGCGTGCAACCTTGGATTGGCCGGATCGCGCACGTAAAAGACTTGAGTTGCTTGCTCGCAAGGACAAAGCGGATCATCTTTGTAGGCGAGTCTACTAAGATCCACAATAGTAAAGCCTCTCTTGTCGACCTTCACTCCATGTGGAAGTCGTACCCACTTACATCGAACAATGGAACTTGGTATATTCCGTGTCGAGCTCCCAAATTTCTTGATCATCCCATAGTAGGAGTTCATTGCGGTTGGGGAGATTTATTTTGAGTGATGATCATCGAGAAAGCATTTATACTCACACCCTTGTTTTTGGACAGTACTCTTGGCATCTTGACTCTCGATGTAAAGGTGTAACCATTAATATCGTACCCTCGCCATGTCTCGTACATTAAATCTTGGTCCGTCGACCAACCATTTTACATTCTCGATAAAGGAGACCTCCGCTTTTCTTTGAACCATGTGAGAATCGATCATTGTGTTCTTGTGCGATGGAAACTCATCCATTTGTGGATTCTCTTCCGTAATATCAACTTATCTTTGCTCGATGTATGGACAAACCTGCGCTATTCTCGCAAGGCGTGAAATCGCCTTGCAATACATATCAAACCTCGGACTCATTAGTTTGGACCGCGGTTCCTTTACCGACAAGTCCGCCCTCATGACGAGATCAGGAACACCGATTGCTTGTCTTTTACCCGTAGTCCACGCAAAACTCAATAACCTCTTCACCCCATAACCTTCAACAATACTACCCTCGGGCTTTGACCGATTCCTCACGTCGACTTTAATATACCCATGTACCTCTCGAGCGGATACATGTAGCGAGGAAAGCGGGTCCACATATCTTAATCTCTCGACAAGGTGAACAACAAGGTGGACCATTCGTCAAAGAACGACGTGGGAAATGCATCTCAAGGTGACATGAGTGCGCACCACCTCACTCTGTAAGTTGTCTAGTACATCGGGTCAATAACTGCGGCGGAGATTGCCAACCCGACATCCTCTCGGGAGAATATTTGGATTGCAACCAGGAGCATTTGGGTCATCAAGACATGGCGATCATGGGACTTCATGCCCAACAACTTCAAATCATCCATAGACACAAGCTTCTTAATGTTGGCGGAGTAGCAGATGGAACTTTAATACTTTGGAGACATTTGCAGAGATCTTCTTTCTCCTTCTTGGACAGGTGTAGCATGCAGCGAGGATGTACGGGCCTTTTCCATCCTCCTCTATCACTTTGCAAGTGGGCCCGATTCCCATGTAGGCCATGTCGCGACGAGCATTGACACCATCTTTGGTCTTCCGGTATGTTCGGCGAGGATGCCAACCAAGTTGTCGCAGACATTCTTCTCAACATGCATGACATCAATACAATGCGGGACATCTAACTCCTTCGAAGACGGTAAGTCCCGAATATTGACCTCTTCTTCCAAATGGTCCTAGGATCTAAGCATTTTCTGGCTCTTTCCGTCTTGAACATCGATATCCTCTACACGTGAATACACTTGGCTTCCACTCATAGGTGCGGTGCGAGCGGGCTTCCCTCTTCCCATCAAATTTGTCATCCATCTTACTAGTATCGATGACTTCGAGGTAGAAAACCTCGGTGACCCATATACCGATTTTCTTGGAATTCGGCACCATAGACTCTCGGTCTCCTCTTCACAAATAGGACACGCTTTGGCTCCTTTCAGATCAGAAACGCCAAATTACCAAGGGCCGGAAATCATTTATGGTGCAAAATACCATAGTCCGTGAGGGTGAAATGCTCTCTTTTATCGCATCCCACACGACGACCCCTCATTCCACAATTTTACCAAATCCTCGATCAATGGTGCAAGGTACACATCAATATCATTTCCTACTGTTTGGGTCCCGAGATTAGTAATGACATCATGATATACTTCCGCTTCATGCACTGACCAAGGAGGGAGGTTGTAGATACACTATGAAGCGGCAGTCTTTGTGGACGATCGCTCATGTTACCAAGCGGATTCATTCCGTCGGTACTCAACCCAAATCTTATGTTCCTCATTTCGCACCAAACTCCTCATGTTTCCAATCGATGTTTCTCCATTGAGCCGAATCGGCGAGGTGTCTCGGCTTGCCATCTTCCTTCGAGACTCGTAATGCCAACGCAACAATTTTGCCTCTCTCGGATTTGCAAACAACCGCTCGAGACGGGGAATGATGGGCAAGTACCACAATACCTTGGCGGTGCACCTTTAGTGATGACCTCTTCACCGTCGTTGCCCGGCTCTTCGCTTCTTGTCGTTACGCTTCTCCTTTTGTTTGTACCGGGCACACCGCAAAGCCGGACAAACGTCAGACTCGATGTGCGTTACGGTACAAGATGCAATCATTAGGACATGCATGTATCCTTTCTATTTCCATTCCCATGGGACATAGTAGCTTCTTCGCTTCATAAATGCTTGTTGGCAACTCGTTTCCCTCGAAGCAGATCCGATAGAAGAACTAGTAGTGCATTGAAACTTGTATATCATCCAACGGTGTTTTGCCTTGATTCGAACAATGCAAGGACCGAACCCAACTTTGGTGTATTCCGCTTTGCAACTTGTGAGCAGTGGTTTGGCATCGTCTTCTATCAAGCTTTTAAACTTTTCAAACTCTCTTCCGTAATTACCCTCCACATCCCGCAACATTTGCTCCAAATTATCCTCCTCAAACATATCGATGCGCAACTCGTCATCCGGTTCCACCGTATCTTCGTTGCATATCGGAGTGGTACTACCGCCTCCCGTGATGGATCCAACATGTAATTCCTCACGGCCACGTCGAATCGGTGGTCCTCAATTTGAGATGAGTTGTTAAATCTCCTCAGATTGGTGCAATCAATGCAAGGACAATATATGAAGTTTACACCCCTCCTCACCATGTCGTCTTCTGCAATTTTTTTGAACTCCTTAACACCCCTCTGAAATTCAGCACTCACACGGCTTTTCTGATACATCCATTCCTCACGGTCCATCTGCAATTAAATTTCGCACAATAAATTAAGGAAAAACTGGAGCGACAACTAGCTATAGCTATTTTAAATATTGAGACATCATTTCAATTAATATTACCTTTGCAAAATAGTGGACAGGTTCCAAGATATATAAATGTACTCACGATCGATACCTAGCTTCTTCCACGGTTTAAAGCTTCCGCCAATTCCCTACATAAGAGACATAAATTTTAACAACAACAACGATATCAAATAATCTAATTATATAGCTAGTGCAAGAGCTTGCAAATCTTTCTACTACAACTAAACAAATCAAGGGTACCAACGATGACTCCTAATCTCTACATAGGTTAGGTCCTAATCCCATTCGAGGATATATGGTTGGGCAAGTTCTTGTTGTTGTACAACTCGAGAGAAAATTTGGCTAACATCTCCTGCTGTTCTCCGGATACGTCTCGACAACGGGTCAAGAGGGTGTGTATCCGGAGAACACCGGAGAGACGCTACCGAAATCTACTCGAGTTGTACAACATACCAGAACTTTCGAACCATATATCCTCGAATTGTCCAAAACGTGGACAATTCGAGGCGCGCCGCTTATAAATATGCCCTTTCGTTCAGCATATTTATAAATAAGCACCCTCGAGCGGGAGGCGAGGTTACGCCGCCTAAACTCTAATAACATTACCACATGATAGCAATAATAATTCCATATATATAAGCGGAGATCGCACTACAAAATTAAATAGATATGCGCTTGTCAAATAAAGAGTGTGAAATCTGAAAGCACGTACACAATTCGATTGCAACCTAAACTTTATTGTGACATATTGAAATTACGAGCAAAATTGAAGGGGTTGAAAGAATTGCTGCTCACATTTTGAAGAAAACCGCAATAGAGAGCAAAAAGAGGGAATCTCCTCAAGATAGGGTTTCAATTTTGCCCTCTTAATACCCACCCATGAGGACTTCAAATTTTCTCACCCAACTATTGCTTCCAACCACACAATATGAGCTATTTTCTCGGGTGGCGGAGAAATCTCCTCTGGAGCAAAAAGCAGAGAAGAGTTTAGTCGAGTGGTATATATAACCTAGCGAGGCACATCGAATCGGTTCTTTTCAAAAGCGTCTTGATGTGCACGACCATCACTACATAAGCACGAGCACATCGTAATCGGTTCTTTTCAACAAGTGATAGTGATGTGCACTGTCATCACTATCGCTTCTATAAAAAGAATGATAGTGATAACCATGTGCACATCGAATCGGTTCTCTACTAAAAGTGATCTTGATGTGCGTTTATCGAAATCGTAGTTCTTTTCATAGAAGTGATAGTGATGATCACGTGCACATCACTATCACTTCTATGGAAAGAACCGATAGTGATGATCGTGCATATCACTATCACTTTTTAGTAGAGAACCGATTCGGATGTTCCCGTGCTACATCACAATCACTTATAATCTCAGAACCGATACTGATTATTACTAACACCTCTCCGAAGTTACTTATCACAATCGTTTTTTTCGAAAAACTTAAGAACAAATCTGAATCTGATGATAGTGATGTGTCGTTCTGTAGTAGTGATTTTTGGAGGTTTGAGGAACCTTAAAGATCATGTTGGGAAAAAAAGGCCACATCTTTCTGTTGTCGAAAATATTTTTTCTGGGAAAAACGGAGAAAGGACCTGGATGTAAAAATTAGGGACCTGTTTGTTATACTTTTGGACCTCTTCGCTATCCCAAAAAAGTAGAAAAGGGCTCGTCCGCGATTTGCATTTAATGGGAGGTTTTTCCCATAAAGTAGCGAGCGAGGGACCAAAACGCGATTCAAAAAAGTTTTTCTTCCCCTCACAAAAAATCGCGAAGGATGTTTTCGTAATTTAGAAGGACCTATCCGTAATTTGAAAGAATGGAGGGTTTTTTTCGCAAATTCGAAAGGAGTGACGTGGATGGCTCTGGGAGCAGAGAAACTCCCAAGTTTAATATGGGTTACTAGGTAGTATAGCACGCTACGCCGCGCCGCGCAAATTCTAGTCCGGATTTTTTTGAAAAAAATCTGATAAATTTGGTCGAATTTTTTATTTTCGTATTTTTTAAATAAAATGGGTTGGTAGGACCCGTTGGCGAATCTATAGGCTGTTATAAACCTTCGACGAATCCGCGTTTTTTTAGAAAACCACGGCTAGGACCCGTCGACGAATCTACGGGCTACTATAAATCTTCAACTTGTCATGACCAAGAAACCCTGATTCCTCCTCACATTAATTAGACTATAGGCACAATCGGTGAAATACATGGCCCATGTGTTTGGACGAAGAGAGGCAGGAGCAGAGACGCAGCAGAAGTGATAGGCACAATCAATGAAACTAGGTTTGTAAAAAATAAAATACAAGAGAGCTGGTAAGCCATAAGTTCCAAGAACATCTCGTGCCCTCCTAGTAGCCCTCAAAGGCTAAGCATGCATGCAGCCCCCTGTGCTTGTGCATACCCTTCTCAACTAAATACCGAAGCAGGGCTTTGTAAGAGGTGCCCTTGTCTTTATTACCCCCTCTCTCTTTCTCTCTCCTCAAGTTGCATGCATGCCCTACACAGCCACAGGATGAGTGAGAAAGATGCAAACAAAGGACATAGCCTACTACGCCTATACATGCGTACAGGGGGGTGTGTGCATGTGTGATGTTTGTGTGCTTCTTTGCACAAGATCTAAAAAAACTGGAGTAGCTTACTCTATGTAATGATTCATGCAGGAGCAGGAGAGGTCTCAGCAGTCAGCATATCTGTTGCTGGTTACAAATACTAGACATGGTAGCGTGCTATTGCACGCCGTCTTTGTGTGGATGTGGGAAAAAATCGGCGAAAGGGCGTGAACGCGATCTTCAACATATTTCTCACTCCGAAAAAGCAAGAAACCGAATTCTGAGGGAAAAAATAGAGAGTTAGAGTTGTAGAAATATCTTTTTCGACGAATTATTTGGGAAATATATATCGGAGACCGAGGTCGAAAACCGAGGTGGGAAAATAGTCTAGAGGGAAAAGGGCGAAAAACTATTAGTGATGATAACCTTTTTAGAGTTGCACACATATTTCTGGTGACGAAAGCATTTTTTCCGGGAAAAACGGAGAAAGGACCTAGACGTGATGACAATCTTCTTAGAGATGCACATATATTTCTGGTGACGAAAACATTTTTTCCGTGAAAAACGAAGAAATGACCTAGACGTAAATAGCGAGGGCCTGTTTGTTACGTTTTTGGACTGTCAGTTATCTGAAAAATTAGAAAAGGGCTTATTCGCGATTTGAATTTAACGGAGTTTTTCCGTAAAATACCGCACAAAGGGACCCAAAGCTAAAAAAAAATAAAATCTCCCCTCACAAAAATCGCGAAGGACCTATTAAGTAATCTCTGATGGACCTATCCGTAATTTCAAGAAATAGAGGGCTTTTGGCGAATTTCTAGTAGGGCGACCGTGGGCATGCCTGCTTCCGCAATCCCAGGCTGTAATGTGGATGTTATACATGGCCCATGTGTTTGGACGAAGAGAGGCGGGGAGCAGAGAGCGCAGCAAGTGATAGCCTTTTAATTGAGTAGTGTAGTACTTGTACAAGCTAGGGTACGTGTATATATACTCTAATATAAAGAGCCTAGGATTGCCGCTCATCTAGGGGGGCTACGTGTCGCCCCCCGGCGAGGCCCCCCCGGAAAAACCGAAAATTACAGTTAGGTTCTTTTGAAAAATCACGTTTAGATCCTTTCGATCGTTTTTTACGTAAAATAGACCTGAGAAATATCGAATATCGAAATTACATTTAGGTCCCTACACACGGTTTATAGCTGAATTAGAAATCGCGTTTAAGTCCTTTCACCGATTTTTTTGTAGAGTGGACCAGAAAAAATTCGAAATGACATTTAGGTCCCACAACGCAGTTTTCTCAAAAAACAGCCAGATTTTTTCCTCGCGGTGCGGCATCGCGCGCAACTCAACCTAGTGTATCTAGCAAGGACAATACTCCCTCGGTTCTCTCTTACTTGACCGCCCTATAATTTGTACAGTAAAATTTGACCACCAATGCATTTAAACCTATTTAGATTGTTTTTATAAAAATCATATAATTAAACTTGTCGTTAAAAATACTATTATAACATTATTGGTTTATTAATATATTTCTAATTTAAAATTGTAAACAAAAACAGTGAAAATCATGAGATACCATAAAAAGTAAAAAATATCGAGTAAAAAACAAGGAAGGGAGGGAGTAATATTCTGTAAATTCCAATGTATGCGTGCCATGCAGTCGGCATGAATGTATTTAAACATGAGGGGCCGTGTGTGTGTTTTTGGTGTACACTATGGTGGTCAAAATGAGAACGATTGACTTTTTCAGTTTTTTTTATCATTTTTTATCCAAATCTAGTCATCTCGATCTCAAGATGAATTGCAAATCTAGCATGTTTTATCATGCTCCCGCACTCTCTAATATGGGAACCGGCCTGTCCTCTCCAAGAGCATGGGAGCAGGCAAGCGTGGCACACGTCATGTGCTAGCCGGCGACGTGGGAGCATGCGTTGTTGCGGCAGACGGCCATGAGAGAATATTGAAGGAAGCTAGATTTACAATTTACCTTGAGAGACAGCTAAATTAAAAAAAAAGACTTAAAAAGTATGATCGTAGGATCTATAAAATGGCGCACGAGGGAGCCAAACGCGATTTAAAAAAATATCTTCCCCACACAAAAAATCGCGAAGGACCTATTCGTAATTTATGTAAGGACCAAAACGCAAAAAGTGTTTTCGAGCCGAGCCGCCGGCTCGGCTCAAAACGCTGAGAAATTTTTTCCCGGGGAAAACGGAGAAAGAACCTAAACTTAAGGAGCAAGGACCTAAATGTTACTTTTTTTGGTGGTGTTTTTTAAATCGTCGAAAAAAATGAAAGCTTAAACTTTGGAAAAACACTAACGAAATCATGTTTTTTTCGCATCTATCTGGGGTTCTCTCATAAAGGATCCATAATCGTGTTAAATCGAAAATGTCCTTTTCGTAAAAAATAGCCGGAATGATCGAAACGCTACCATGTTTTTTTTTCCAGTATCTATTTAGAGGTTCTCTCACGAAGGATCCGCGATCGTGGGGCTTTTGTAGAAATATCTCTTTTGACGAAATATTTGGAAAATATTGGAGACCGAGCTGGAAAACCGCGGTGGGAAAAAAGTCTAGAGGGAAAAGGGTGGAAAATTATTAGAGACGACAACCTTCTTTTGTCGAGTCTAACACTCTACGCGTTCACCAAGTAATAATACATGTTTTAAAAAATATCAGAGATCGAGATGGGAAATCGAGCTGGGAAAAAAGTCTAGACATAGAGATGCACACATATTTCTGGTGACGAAAACATTTTTCCTGGGAAAAATGGAGAAAGGACCTAGACGTAAGGAGCAAGGACCTGATTGTTACGTTTTTGAACATGTTCGCTATCCTGAAAAATTAGAAAAGGGCTTGTTCGCGATTTGAATATAACGGGAGCTTTTTTCCGTAAAATGGCGCAAGAGGGACCCAAACGCGATTTAGAAAAAATATCTTCCCCTCACAAAAAATCGCGAAGGACCTATTCGTAATTTATGTAAGGACCAAAGCGCAAAAAAAAATTTTGAGCCGAGCCGGCCGGCCGGCTCGGCTCAAAACGCTAAGACAGCCGAAATTTTGTTGACATTAGTAGAGGGACTAGGATAGTTTGCGCAGCGTACACGCCGCCGTGTGCGTTTTTTTTCGCGGAAATAATCTCATTTTTTTGCCGTTGGCGTTTTTTTAAAAATCATCGAGGAAACGCGCGAAACGGTTGATACAAACATTGCGCCAAACCGAAAGATTCTTTTCGTGAAAAATAGTTGGAATGATCCGATGGTGCTACGTTTTTCCCGATTTCTGAAGAAATAATTTCGTATTTTTGGCCTTTTTTGGCAAAAATAGGAAAAATCTGGCACAAGATTTTTGCTAATCGAATATGACGTAATTGCGATTTTTTTCGGGTGTATTTTACTTAAAAACCGTCGAAAGGACCTAAACACGATTTTTAATTTTTTCGAAAGGATCTAAACACGATTTTTGAATTTTTGAGAGGCCTTGCGGGGGGGGGAGTGACACGTGGACGCCCTCCCCATCCGGCATTCCCAGGCGCTGTTATATATAACGTATGCATAGCTCAGAACTCAAAGAGCATCGATCTTGTTGGGCTAATCTGAGCCGTCCATTGACTGACTATACCGACTCTAGCGTCTCTTGGCAACAAGACAAATGAATATATGTGCGTTGCATTGTTCGATGTACTGCATGCACACAGTAGTGTGCATATGCTAGCTAACAGCGTACGTGCATGCATGATACAAAATTCTCGGAACTGGCATTATAACATATATTATAGCGCCTGGGAATGCCGTGAGGAGAGGCTGTCCACGCGTCACTCTTGGTGTTTTTGCAAAAAGCCCCCTCCGTTTCTTCAAATTATACATATTATAGCGCCTGGGAATGCCGTGAGGAGAGGCTGTCCACGCGTCACCATTGGCGTTTTTCCGAAAAGCCCCCTCCGTTTCTTCAAATTACGGATAGGTCCCTGTAAATTACGAATAGGTCCTTCGCGATTTTTTGTGAGAGGAAGATTTTTTTAAAAAATCGCGTTTGGGTCCCTCGTTCGCTATTTTACGAAAAAGGCTCCCGTTAAATTCAAATCGCGAACAGACCATTTTCTAATTTTTCAGGATAGCGAACAGGTCCAAAAACGTAACAAACAGGCCCTCGCTCCTTACGTCTAGGTCCTTTCTCCGTTTTTCACGGAAAAAATGTTTTCGTCACCAAAAATATATGTGCAGCTCTAAGAAGGTTGTCATCACGTCTAGATCTTTTCTCCGTTTTTCCCGGAAAAAAATGTTTTCGTCACCAGAAATATGTGTGCAACTCTAAAAAAGGTGTCATTACTAATAATTTTTCGCCCTTTTCCCTCTAGACTATTTTCCCATCTCGGTTTTCCACCTCGGTCTCCGATATTTCCCAAATAATTCGTCGAAATAGATATTTATACAACTCTAACTCTCTATTTTTTCCCCCGTAACTCGGTTTCTACTGTTTTTCGAAGTGAGAAATATGTTGAAAATCGCGTTTACGTCCTTTCGTCGATTTTTTCTCTACACCCACACAACACGGCGTGCAATAGCACGCTACCACGTCTAGTGGAGAACATTTTCAATGCTTTCCGTAAAACGGTGCTTCCCGTGCTGCCTCTATTAAAAAAATAATACAAATAATCATGAAAAAAATTATTAGATGGGGTACCATCATACAAAAATCTCCAAGAGCATGTATAATGCAGGTTCTTAGCGATGGAATACTGATTTTTCTTGCCATATAGGATAAATAATGTGCTTATTTTAAAGCATCGACATTTAATGAAGTACCGTGCTTAGCAGATGCTTATGTATATAAGTACTATATGTAATTAATAGATAATATACCACCTAAACACTTAAAAAAAAGATGTTTGGATCGGAGGAAATAACTTTTGCATAAGTGTTTCATGATGTGGCTATAGTTTCTTTCAAGTACTCTTGATTTTCAAAGGTTAATTAATCGGCTCGCTGTTACAACTAACAAATTTAAGCAGTTGTCTGATCCCCATTAGAGCATGTACAATAGTATAGACAACTGCTGTCTATAACAAGCTAACATGTTATTTATAGACAGCGTTAGAGACAACAACCCATACAATGTATAGACAGCTCATTTATGAGTAAACAGTTTCTTCCCAGACACAACCTGTCTTGGACCTGTCTTGGTTCTCGTGCTAGAGTCGACTCTATTTTAAGAGACGGTTCAACTCTCTAGATGCACCCTCTCTCATCCACATTATTTTTTATCCTACATGGCATAACTTAGAGACTGCTGATATGGACTATTGTACATGCTCTTAGCATGACAAACGATTTAGAGAAGGAAACAGCGCCCTTTTTCAAGGTGATCAATTTGGGTGGGACTGTTGCATTTGTTTCCTTTCCAAGAACCACCTGTAGATCGACACGTTTCAAAAAAAAAACCACCTGTAGATCGACGAGACACCTGTGGACCTGTGGTGGTGACCGGAGTACAATCTTGCCCTGAAGGAACTCGTTTTCCGTCGTCCCATGCGGACACGTACACTTGCACTTTGGCTGGTTTGCATCAAAACACACCGGCATTGACTACGCCCATCTTTTGAGTAAAAACTTGGACGTCGACACAGAGGTGTGCTTGTCCAGCACAGTGTTACTAAATTGATGCTTCACTTCTGGCGTACACAAAAACGTACTAGACCGTCAATTAAAAGCTTCAGCATGGCGTGGTGGATGCATCCATGCTTTTCTGTTTGACCGACCGGCGCTTCAAGCCCTCCTGTCATCTGCCAGACCTGATCCTTATTGACACCTACTCCCTCGGATACCACGTCGCTACATTTCATCATCGTATTTTTTTTAAAAAAAAAAGTTTCAAAAACGTAATATTATAAAAGTATTTTTCATGACAAACTTAGTCGTATTATTTTCATACATCCGAACTAGATATTTTAGATAGCATATTTGATCAAAATTGATACTCTTTGACTACACACACCATCTAGGACGAACTCCTTTTATAACTGGAGGTAGTATATTAAGTTCATTCAGATCTCTCTCTCTCTCTCTCTTTTACGTACTGTATGTCAGAATTAATATATAGAAGTTAAAAGCGGGTGTTGCATTAAGGGCATAGTCTTTCGTACCATATTATTTACCTACGTGAAGTGGAATCAACTTATAAAAAGAGCTTTTTCGTGAACTCTAGCTAGTAGCTATGAAACGTCACACGAGTACTAGCTACCTCAATATGGTTGACAGTTAATCGCTCTGGTCATAAATAGCTGTTGTTTTAGATACCCACATGTCTCTCAAACTCGATTTTGATCACTAATTTATATCGTAATATATTTTAAAAATTTAATAAAATTATAGTATTGTGAAAGTGCGCTTTGAGGCTAATCTATTCATATGATTTTCATATATCCAATCTAAATATTTTAAAAGATCTTGATACTAAAATTTTAAAATTTTGACTATAAATATACTAAACAACAAGTTTTTATGAACCGACAATGAGTAATTAAGATCGTCGCGACCAACCTAGCTACATATCATTTGTCATTTCAAAAGCACGTACGCGCGCGTGTGGGCGGATCGGCCGGCTGCTGTCGACAGTTTTTTTTTTCCTTGTCCGGTCGTCGTCCACACACTCACAGTCCATATATACCGCATCAACAGCATGGACAAAACACCATATATAGTGGTAGTGGACAGTAGTAGATGCTCCATGCAACATTGCGCTCAAAAGTGACTACTCAGCTAACTTGCGTCTCTCTAAACATGCATTCGGCGGTGCTCAAAAGTGACTACTCAGCTAGCTTCAGTTAGCTAGCCTGCCGTCCTGGAGCCTTTGCGCCGCCACCTTGTTGGAGTTCCATGTGCGGTGTGCTGATCTTCTTCCACAGAGATGGGCGTCGTGAGCTGCCGGACCCGGGGCTGGTGGCGCCGCCTCGCCGTCTTCGTGTAGTCTTCTTCGCCGTGGCCATTGGTAAATGCAAAAGCTAGCTAGCTCTTCTTTCTTAGTATCCTTCTAAACTTGAGTGTGTAGTCTTTTTAACCTTCGTGTTTAGTTGCTCTCTTTTCCTTTTCCCATTTGATGTCTTTTTTCTCGGGTTTCGGTCTTTGAAGGTTAATAAAGGTGATCTTTTAGGTTCATCTATAGCTAGCTCTTAACATTTTTTTAACTTTCCATTAGGTCTAGCTAGCAAGTTTTTGTTTTTGTGCTCCTACATTTCTCTGTCAAGAAACTGTTGCGCTTCTCCATTCCTCTAGCAACTGTTGCGCTTCTTATTCCTCCTCTATATAATACCAAGCCTCTCCATCTGTAGCATCGCTCCTCACAATCCACCACTGCTGCAAGAATGGCCCCTCCCAAGAAGCGGACACGTACTGAGCAAAGCTCGCTCCGCCAGAGAACAGGAGGAGAGGAGAAGGAGGAGGAGGAGGAGGAGGAGGATGGCAGCAGCTGGCGGCTATGTCGTGCGGCGTTGGAGCAAGACCAACTCCGCCTCGAATCGGATTCGGAGGAGGAGGAGGAGCACCGCCATAACTCCGATCGATCATCCGTGGCTGACTCCCGTGACGAGGCGGGAGGAGGGCGGCGGCAGCGATGACTTTTGGATATAGGGTTTAAGCGCCATTTTGGGCTTCAAACAGTTAATAGCCGTTTGCCCGTTATATTTTGTATATATAAATTACAATGTTTAATATATTCTGTATTGGAACATTTGAAAATTTGCCACACCGAATATATCGGCTCAAGTGTCATCATATCCAAAAGAAAAATCTTTATGTGGCAAATTTTCAAATGTTCCGATACAGAATATATTAAACATTGTAATTTATATATACAAAATATAACGGGCAAACGGCTATTAACCGTTTGAAACCCAAAATGGCGCTAAACCCTATATCCAAAAGTCGTCGTCGTCCTCCTCCTCCTCCTGCTCCTCGTCGCCGGAGCTACCGCCGGATGACCGATCGGAGTTGCGGCGGTGCTCCTCCTCCTCCTCCGAATCCGATTCAGAGGCGGAGTTGGTCTTGCCCCAATGCCGCACGACATAGCTGCCGCCGCTGTCATCCTCCTCCTCCTCCTTCTCCTTCTCCTTCTCCTCCTTGTTCTCTGGCGGCGGAGCGGAGCTTTGCTCAGTACGTGTCCGCTTCTTGGGAGGGGCCATTCTTGCAGCAGTGGTGGATTGTGAGGAGCGATGCTACAGATTGAGAGGCTTGGTATTATATAGAGGAGGAATAAGAAGTGCAACAGTTGCTAGAGGAATGGAGAAGCGCAACAGTTTCTTGACAGAGAAATGTAGGAGCACAAAAACAAAAACTTGCTAGCTAGACCTAATGGAAAGTTAAAAAAATGTTAAGAGCTAGCTATAGATGAACCTAAAAGATCACCTTTATTATCCTCCAAAGACCGAAACCCGAGAAAAAAGACATCAAATGGGAAAAGGAAAAGAGAGCAACTAAACACGAAGGTTAAAAAGACTACACACTCAAGTTTAGAAGGATACTAAGAAAGAAGAGCTAGCTAGCTTTTGCATTTACCAATGGCCACGGCGAAGAAGACTACACGAAGACGGCGAGGCGGCACCACCAGCCCCGGGTCCGGCAGCTCACGACGCCTATCTCCGTGGAAGAAGATCAGCACACCGCACACGGAACTCCATGTCAGGCCCGCTGCTCTGGTTGGGCTTGCGAGTGTACTGCAGCCCAACGGCCTGGGATCCGGACGCACTAGGTGTGGCGGTCCGGCTGACAGAGTTTTGGAGGCTGCCATCAGGAACAAGTATCTAAGAACCCCAGCAGTCCCGTATTGGAATTTAGCACAGAATTTGAAGACGATAGTGGGCAAATTTCAATGGATGCGATTTTTTAATTCGAGTTGAAAAATTCCCTTCAAAGTGACGACCAAGTCCTCCATCATGTCTTCAACCTCCGGCCAGTGTCTTGGGATTTTCTCAGTCGACTTCGTGTTCTTCTCTACTATGTGGAGTGTGCTCTTGTTTTACGCCTTGTAAGTTTACTATTTGTTCCTGTAATCATAATTCGGAACTTGGGGTTTGATTGCTAAAGCAACCGATGGGAGGTTAGATTAGACTCGTGTAAGATGCACCTGCAAAACCAACTTAACTGATCGAGCAAGTGGCATGATCCTCCGACACCAATTCAAGTAGTAACCGTAGAGGTGCACTGTACAACTACTGAGGGAATGCCAGATAACTGTAGCGATTAGCAGTTCATCCATGCCATTCTTCTCCAATCGGATTTTGCTCAGATTGTGACCATGTCATCTCATTTTGCTTCTCTACCATTGCCATTGAATTGTAACTCCATGGCGAATTGGCGATGGGCCAATGATATGTGATGACAGAAGATGCGAGTAGTCCCTGGCCGTGGCCATGGCCATCCTCTGTCACTCTCGCTCGCCTTACAGATCTAGAGCGCATCGCCAGCGTCAGTGATGATGAAGGCACTGGTGGGTGATACATCATACAATTAATAGATTATCTGTATAATAGTATATATGGTACAAAACCGCCTATAAAACTGTCTGTTAAATAGTAGATAATATTTTTTTTCTCTTCACTTCTTTCTTTGGAAGTTGTAAATACCAGAACAGTGTCAATTTACAATCTTGGTTTGGTTTTGAGCGCATTATGATGTAATTGTGGTGACTTTGGCAGTTGTTATTTCTGTGATCTTGTTAGAAATGCTTCGTTTGTGCGTTCTTTTCCTCACTTTTGAGTGTATGACAGGCCATTTTTGCATGGTGGTGTCAGTGTAAGTCGTAATTTCGATCCTAGTTTCGATGCTAGTTTGTTGTTTCTTTTGTCCAATCCAGAAGCATTCAGGATGATTCTAAGATGTGAAAACATTGTTCGTCGAATATGATGGGTGGGTGATGGTATAAAAAATTTGGTTGTGATTGCGTGAGTGGATGTTAATGTTCTGTGAGATCATGTGATGAAAAATTGGTTGAATGGTGAAATTGGCATTGTAAAGTGATTTTGATTATAGCATGTGTGGTGCTTGTGCATGTGCTATGTTGATATGATTATTATGCTGGTGATAGCATGATGGATTTTGTTTGATGCAATGCACTCGTGTGAGTGGTTGCATGGATTGATTTTGAGGCAAGTCGTGGATTTGTGCTCAGATGTTCTTTTAATTATGCTGGTGATAGCATGATGGTTTTGCTTGATACAATGCACTCGTGTGAGTGGTTGCATAGATTAACCTTGAGTCAAGTCGTGGACTTGTGCTTGGATGAGTTGTTTGTTTATTCGTGTGCGGTGTTGCTCGAGGTGACGTGGTCGATGTGGGACCGAACTAGGTTCATAGAGAGGCGAGGTTGGGACTAGGTTCGTGGAGGAATCGAGGTCTTGGTGGTCGAGGATGTCATGCGGGACGTTCGGGTTAGAGAACGGTGCACGAATGCTGGTTAGTCACGTGAGTGCGGCAGGCGGGCCGTACGCGTGCATGTGTGAATTTTGGGTTGTATGCATATATTGGGCCATGTGTTATTGGGCCAAGTGGATATGCATACATGTGTTAGGGTTTTGAGTTGTATAAAAATCCTGGAAATCTAATCAATGAAATTGAAGTTTTTCCGGCGGCTGTGACGGCCGTTTTTATGTGTCGTTGTTTTTCTTGGCGACAAAAAGTTTTTCGTCTGGCGGCTGACCTCCTGGCGAGTGATCTCGATCTGTGGCCGTGCGGTGTCGGGGTACTGGACGTCCTGGCCGGAGTTCTTTTCTTGGCGGCTTGAGTCTCTACGGCCAGAATCATCTTTTTCATGTCGTGAAGAGCATCCAGGTGGTCTCATCCAATTTGCATGCAGGAAACAGCTAAGGGCTAAGGCCACCGATTCTGCAGGTGCATGGTGACGCATGCATGCAGCCGTAAAAATTGAGGCTGTTTTTTTTTGTGGCGGCTGGAGGCTTGCCGTTGTTTTTCTTCTCGTCTTGCTCCCAAAATCCGGCGGCCGCACATGCATGCAAGAAAAGGAGACGTTCGAGCGCTGCAGTAATTTCGGTGCTACAGTACCCGTGTTGCTACAGTAAATCGCAGATTACTGTTCACGCATGATGCGCTATGGTACCGATTCCTGACCCTGTTTGCCCAATTTCGGTTTAGTAGATTGAATCATTGTTCTTTTTATTCAACAAGTTTAATTTTGATTTGATCCATCTAAAACCTTCTTAGGGCATTAATTTAGTGTTCCTCAAAGTTTTGTTGGTTAATCTTTTGTAGATTGTGATTAATCACGAAATTAGGGTTTGCTTGATTTTCGTCATATTCTGTCACAGCAAGCTTGCAGGATTTATAACTTTTGATCTGTAGATCCGATCGATTTGATTCTTTTTCTGTTAGATGCGTATTGGAATCTAGTTTTTTCTGTTTAAATTTCAGGTCAATCCGACAGCTAGATCTCCGGGAATTCACAATTTACCGAATGCATATACTCTGTTTTGTTGAATACGAAGCAATTATTTGAGTCCGAATTAGGGTGAATTTTTAGTAGATCAAAAATTTGATTTTAGCTTCCGCGCAATCATTCACCCCCCCTCTGATTGCTAGTTTAGTTTATATCGATCCTACATGTTCTGGTGGAGATCAGAGGTTGGATTGTTCTATCGTCAGCAAAGGGGAAGTGATTCATGTGCTTTATCTAACAAAAGCAGGAGAACTGCATTTCATTTCGTAAAATAGTGTTGAGAATTTATGGAGTATTAACAAAGTCACTTGCACTCTTTCCTTGTGTCAATAATCGGTGCGAGTATGGGAATTCAAAAGTATTAGTATTATCGTTTTGTCAATATCATGGGGGTTACATTGAGGTAATAATTGCCTAGGAGATTATGAATGGAGTTATTGTGTCAAAATGTGAAATTGATTCACCATTGTTATATTTGCAAAATGAAATTGAAACTTAGCTTATCTCTGAAAAATTTCGAACATTCGTGTCTTTCTGGTTGCTGATATTGAGTTTATTTATACGTCTATTGATAGGAAGCAAGAGCTCTCCTTGGAAGACTGGAATTTCAGAGGCAATGTAGAAGCCGCTCTTTGTGTGTTTGATGGAATAGACCTTCAATCTATCATTCAGCGCTTCCATCCATCACTTTCTGAGAAAGTGGGAAGACACCCTCGAAGAAAGGCCGGCCAAAATCAGAGTCACCAAGTTCAGGCCCCTAACATGCAGCTAGCCTTGTTCTTGAAACCATTTACCTGAAATAATTGTCCCTTCAGAAGCTAGGCAAATCAACAGGTACAAATTACTAGATACCTTCAGACAACTGTTTTCTTATGCTTTTCTTGGATGTTGTAATGACCTGTGAACATGTTTGTCAAAAACATGCAGAAGCTTCACACCAGTGCAAAAGTGTCCTTGGTTCTGTTGAAAGTATGTTCCAGACTGGTGCTCCTAATATCGAACAAAAGCTGCAGGAAACTGTCAGCAAATCTTTGGAACTTCTCCCAGAAGCCTGGAAACTAGCTGGCTACTATCAGGAAGCGTTAGCTTCTTACTAACATGCTCTTCAAAGCCAATGGAACCTTGACGAGGAGTGTTGCACAAGGATCCAGAAGAGATTTGCTGTTTTTCTGTTGTATGGCAGTGTAGAGGGGAGCCCACCTAGCTTGGCTTCACAAGTAGAAGGTTCTTTTGTTCCAAAGAATAATGTGGAAGAGACTATTCTACTTCTGATGATACTATTGACTATCGAGGAAATGTTAACCAGGGGAAGACCCATTGGGGTCCCTCGGTGATGGAACATTTAACCTATGCATTGTCACTTTGTGGCCAGCCACTGGTTCTTGCAACGCATCTTGGAGAGGTTTTACCTGGAATATATCGTTGTACTGAGAGATGTTACACACACTCGCTCTTTGCTATTATGCAGCTGGTCAAAAAGAAGCAGCACTGAATTTTTTGAGGAAGTCTTTTAATAAGCATGAGAATCCAAATGATATAATGGCCTTGCTCTTAGCTGCTAAGATACGCAGTAAGGAGTGCCACCTTGCTTCTGAGGGTGTCGAATATGCAAGAAGAGCAATCATCAGATGCTCATTTGAAGAGTATGAGCCTTTATTTTTTGGGGAGTTGGCTGGGTAAGAAGTCTAAGATTGTTTCATCGGATCACCAAAGACCTCTCTTGCAGACTGAAACTTTGAAGTCATTTACAGAGTCAATTGCTCTTGACTGCCAAAATTCCGACCTAATATTTGACATGGGAGTTGCATATGCTGAGCAGCGGAACATGAATGCTTCCTTGAGATGTGCGAAGGAGTATATTGATGCAACTGGTGGATCTGTTTCCAAGGGTTGGAGGCTGCTAGCGTTGGTTCTATCTGCACAGCAGAGATACTCGGAAGCAGAAATGGCAACCAATGCTGCACTAGATGAGACTGCAAATTGGGATCAAGCTTAGAATAAAGCCTAAGTTGAAGGTTGCTCAATCATCACCCATGGAAGCAGTGGAAGCATACATTTCACTGGATCTTGCAAGAATGATATAGATGTTTGTTTCCTGACCCTGTGCACAAAAGTACCATTTAGATTAGTGTAACCTACTAACCTTTTAGTGTGAAGTGATTAGAACTTTTATTTTGTGAACCATCTGGTATATCTTTATTTTCTAGGTTCTAATAGGAGTAGAGGGATTTTAGACGATGTCTACACAACACATGATTAGCCTTTTGCAATAGCTTGACATGGGTTTAGATTCTTAGGCAATACAGTACTTCACCCAAGAGAAATGGTGTTCTTCTAACATCAAACTGCTTTTAGGTTCCTTCTAACTATTCAAATGGGCTAACTCTGTTTTCTGATGGTGTGCTAGGCATTACCATAATTTTTCTCTTAATTTTTTTGGTAGTTTCTACATTCACTGTTCACTTACTGTCCTTCAGGTAGAGGATGATAGTGTTGTTAGCGAGTTTGAAATCTGGCAAGGTCTTGCGAATTTGTATTCCAGTGTGTCACACGGGAGAGATGCTGAGATATGTTTGCAGAAGGCTAGAGCCCTGAAATCATACTCTGCTGCTACACTGCATGCAGAAGGTGAGGCCAATTTCATTACTACTCTCATGCTATTTGTAATTTATTCCATGGAGTAATGCCATCCATATATCCACTGGTTTCCTATTTTGCAATGGCACAAGAAAAAATAAAATATAAATGTTTGAGTGCTTTCAAAATGTGAATTGCACAACCGACCTCATTTGCAACTGACATGCACTACATTACTATCCAAACTGCCGTAGAATTTATGCAATTTAGTATTTGGAAATGAGGGAAGACTACGCTAAAAATTGTCATTTTCCTTGTGGAGCTTACCCAATTCTCCAACCCAAAAATTTCTGCCTCTCATTTTATCTCCCTGTCCATATGAATTTTGGAAAAGGGTAGTGGTCTGCGGTATGTTGCTGGCAGGTAACCAGTGCATTACTGGATGGGACACTGGCAAAACTTGGGGTAGCCTTTGACACTACAACTCGGTTATATTCAGAAGGTTATGAATCTTCTTAACTTCGTTGAATAATATCTTGAAGCGACCAACAATGTTCTGCATGCAAGAATAGTGGGAGAACTGATTATAATTTTCTGAATTTGCAAATAGCACACAGCTCGATACAGCTTAGTGTGAAAGACCCTAACCCCTAAAACGTCTGGTTTACAAACAAGCAAATACTGGTCTTAAATGATAACATCAGTTTGTTTGCGGTAAATGAACATTTTCAAATGCTACAGCTCACCACTACTACCCCTCCTAACTTGACCTTATAGTCCCTGCATGTCTTTCACTGGCTATGGTAGAAATATTGGACCTGTGAGTAATAGTTACTTGTTGGAATAATAGCTTTGTGGTAAAGTAGGTTTTCATGTGTAATGTGTTCACCTTGCTTTTCTGTAGTTGTATCTTATAAGCATGGGAAATTGGGAAATTAAACTGGCAGGTACGCAAAGTTTCTATGAAATACTGAGACATAAACCTTCATCATTTCTATGATTTTTTTGAGGTCAAATTTCTATGAAATATTGAAATATGAAAATTCTCTCCATTTCGTTGTACGCCAGGTTGAAAGCTAATTCCTGGATGCCATTCCAGGTTACATGCATGAGGCACATCGTCAACGCATTCTCGACTGAGCTGGAGCCTGTGCCATCCAAGGTGGCCATCGGCACTTCTCTCCAAGCATGTGCCCAAGTATCTCCCTGCGGCAAGGTGCTTCCTCTCGGATTGCTGATGCCGCCGACTGCTTCCAAGCACGGTGACTCTCGAGGAGTACGATCCTGTAGAAAGTTTCAGGTCACTCTCATGAGATGGTACATAGTTGAGGAAAATTTAATAACTGTCTATTTTTCTTTTTGAGCTTTTGTTGGGCATTAACCAGCATAGCAATTTACTAAAATTGTAATTGATTACTCATCATTGTTACATAATTGTTTTTCCCTGATGGTTTCATCAGGTATAAGTGTAACACCAGAAACTACTATAGTCTGACGGGGAGATCATTGTTCCAGCTGGAGGATTTAAGAATCTCAAGCTTCTTCGCTTCTCTGCTCCTCTCGTGCCACTACTAATCTTTCAGGAAAACGCAATGCCGAACATTGAAAGGCTTGAGCTTCGGTTCAGCGTTTTGGAGGGCCTATACGGCATAGAGAACCTTAGAATTCTCAAAGAGGTGCATCTCAGAGTGCACGACAAAGCAGGTGAGGTTACTAAGTTCATAGTAAGAGACATGGCTACTGCAGCAAGGGAAGATGATAAGGGGCTAAGAATAATCGTTGATCAGTATCACGAGTGAAGCAAATGACTACCTGCTGTGTTCTCTCTGTCTCTCTCTCTCTCAAATCTGTCGTGCTTCTAGTCCTTCCAAACCATGCTTTGGTGCCTCCCCAACGAGTCAAAAACTAGCTGTTTACCTGTTTTCCGATGCAGATTGTTGTTGCTGCTGCAAACAGTGATTTGAACGAATCATGCATTTGCTTTATAGTGTCGACTAACTTTTGCACGTTATTTGTGCAAAAAAAATGTTTGTTAACTGTATAAGAAAAGTATTTTAGTACAATATTCGCTCCGGTATCCGTCTAATACCTCACAAAGCCTAACACATTCAAGGCATAAGAACATTTTCGGATACGTCAACCGAACTACTCTCCGACAGCAAATCACAACATTTGCGAAATACTCAGTCAGGTCGTAGAAACACGTAGTTACATGGTCCTCAAAACTTAAGTTTGACCATTACTTTCTATTATAATATACTTATACAAAACCCAAAAAATTATACTATTATAAAGTACTTTTCCAAATGAGTCTATACATATAATTTTTATGTGTCCAATATAAATATTTAAAAAGATACTAATAGATAAAATTTTAAAAGTTATAGTTTAAGTTTTAAAAATTTAACCGTATATATGTCTCAAAACAACATGTTTTTTTTTTTTTAAACTGGAGGGAGTACTCGACGCCAAACGCTCGTGTATTGCATTTCATTGCATGCCATCACTGGGTAGTTGGATTAGAAAATGAACAAATCAGACTTGACCTCGGCGCAACCAAATTAACCTGGTCTTTTCGATCTTATTCCTAACCGATGTCGCCTTTGACTTTTCAGTAACTGTACAATTGAGCCATTTGAATGGACGGCAGATATAAAAAAAAACAGAATTCGGATATAAAAAACACAAAGGAAAATTTCAAAGAAGTCCGGCATGCAACCTCATGTTATATTGTTATATTTTGACATCCCAAATTTTACCATTAATTAAATTAATTGTAACAGTCTAAATTTTTCCCAAAATAGAATAATAAAGTTTTAAAGTTATTTTCTAAGTCATTGTGAAATTTTTTGAATTTTTCTAGCTTTTCAAAATGTTTTATGAATCTTGGAAGTTAGTTGATGCTTCCAAAAAATCAAATACTAAATATTGTATTAAAACTGAAGACATAAATGAATTTATAAGAAAAAAATTGTTAAAAGTTCTCGAAATTTTACACGTTAGTACCATCTCAAGGTCACTTGGAAAAATTTTCACGGAATTTGAAGCGTCGAGATTCTCCCTTCTAGCGTGGAATACCAAAAAGGTCTCAATGTACACATTGTACCAGTCCCATGATCAGTAGGTAGTACGCACATTTACAATATTGCCAACACATCCATACATAAAATCATAATACATTAGCGGAATGTAGCTTATACAAATAGGGCCTAAAGGCCGAATAAAGTGCAGCGGAAGATTCAAGCTCTAGCAATATACATTTTTCCAAAATATCATATGCAACTGACAAGGATAGCCCTAAGAAATGTCGTCATTGTAATTTTCATAACCTGCAGTGAAGTACAACTCCTCGGGTCTGCAGCTTCCTTAAGCTCTGAATAAAAATGTCAACAAGCAAGGTTGAGTACTTTCGTACTCAATAAGATTTGTGGTGTATCGCAAATATAAATATATGCATGACTTAAAAAAGGATAGACTCTATACATATAAGCATAAAGTAAGGCTATGTCAAGAATATGGCTATCCTACCAGGTTTGTTTGCAAAAAGTGAAATTTAGTCATGAATAATAAGTAGTTATATAGAATTGCTTTCTGTGTATAATTTGTTGAGTATTTCAAGTACTCACCCTTGCCAATAATAGCATCATCAGTTGAAAAGTCTACATCCATGCTGGAGGAGGAGTATCAGGAAGAGACGAATTTTTAGGGTGCGAGCCTTGTTTGTTGCCTGTGGTATACTGAGGGGTTTCTCTATGTTTTTATTTCGCTGCAGTTTAATTTGTTATTCAGCCTTGCGAGACATGGTCATGTAAGTTGACTATAAGGTCATTCAATAGGTATGAAATAAGATATGATGTCTTTCATAATTTTTTCATCGTGTATAATTGTGATATTCATCTATGTTAAGCCTATGTGCACTAACGTAATCCTGGACTAGTGCGGTATACATAGAGAATTTGAATTTACATATTCGGCTCCTAACAACAGTGTGCACATGAAATCTTCTTGGTATTCCATGCCAGAAGGGAGGTCTCGATAGGAATCATATTCAAGGCGAGGACTTACCGGAGACAACGGTACCGCAATGATGACAACAGCAATAGAGGGGTTGATGGTGCCAGCCAACCATGGTGATGAAGAGTTGCAATGGAGCTTGACAAAGGGTTCAGAGGGGCATGTAGACGATGAAAACGACCATGAAGTGGTCTGGGACTCACCAGCGACAAAACTATGTGATTGTGAAGGTGGCTGCTAGAAATGAAGAAGAAGGTGTGAATCCAGCGCTACATTGCATAAGACACGAAATCAGGTGAGAGATTTTGAAGAGGAGACAAAATAGTACAAGGTGATGTGGATGTCGAGGAAAAAGCTCACCGGGAAGGGACATGGCCACGGTGGAGAGCAGTGGAGGATATGCACCAGAGTTGAAGAGGACGACAGCGTTCTGGGCAGCTCAGAGGGGAAGATGGGATGCAAACTAGTAAAATGGAAATGACAAGTTGGGGAATGAAGAGTGACGTGCTCGGCTTGGCCTTAAATGGAGAGATGAAGGTGCTATGCTTGTCGATGTCTCATGGCTATGTAGGGAGAAGGTGCAATAACTCGGGCGGCGATGGCTTCAGCCATACGCTGTCTTTGAAATGTGGAAGAGGACTGCTGGGGTGATGGTTTGATGTGGGCACACAACGAAATGATGGGCGATGAGGTCAAAAACCACGGGCTCAACAGTGTGCTTAGGAGCTCTCCCATGGTAGTGGCGGTGCATGGAGGAAGAAGACTAACACGCAGGCCCAGGCTGCCACGGCAGAGGGAGGAGTGTAAAGAGAAGGCGGATTTGAACGGGGGGTCTTTTTGCATGTGGGAAACGGTAGGAAGAAGGCACTTGATGAGGATAGCACGTGCACCAGGGTTAGGCCAAGACATTAGCCAGCCAGGCTGATAGGACAGAGAGAGGCTCACAGAAAGAAATGGATTTTCAAATTATTTTTCTAATTGATTTAATTGCAGAAAACAAGTTTGAATTTTAGAAATTAGTGAACCAACTCCAAAAATTATGAAAATATTTTGAGAGGGACTATAGATTATTTAGAACCTAAATAAATTATTTTGAGGCTCATTTCATGTTTTATTTAATTTTTAAAATTAAAAAACAGTGGCTAAAATTTACAAAAAGAAATTCTTTAATGCAGAAAATTTTGAAAATTCATGATAAATGCAGGAAACGATTTTGGAACACAACAATTATATTTTTTGGAATTTTGAGATGCACTAATACTATACTGTAACACCCTGACTCAAAATCTGCTCAAAGCCTAACCAATTATGGGGTAGGCTCACACATACATAGCACCATGCTTATACTTTTATCATCGATTCGTGTAAAATTATTAACCTAGAGATGCGGTATTATATATTACTACAACTCATTTTAGACAAATAATATGAGATTAATCTCACCACTGTTTTATATATATAGGCCATATAGACATTTATATTAAGGGGCGGAGATAGTACATCATGGTAGCATTGAAACCCTATCATTGAGTTTGTAATTTAAGGAAAGACTAGTTATATCTCGATCATTGTTGCTTGTGGAAGCCGGTTGGTTATCGTAGAGTCATCCCACAAATTTAATAGTATACTAGCTATGTGCCTGTGTGATGCAACAAAAACTCAATTTGCAATAAAAAATTATTTACAAAGAACATTAACCTTATATGAATAATAATGTTCACTCTAAATGTGCAATGGTTAAATGTTTAAATCAACTGATCGAAGCATACAAATTCCAAGCACCTGTTTACAAACTCGAACTTAAAATTATCTTTAATTTCACAAACTTAAATAATAACATCACAGCACTTAGGATTATAAATTTGTAACGCCATAATTCGAAATCGATCGATTGACCGAAAGAGACATTACCTGCTGCCCCATGGGCGTAAAGGCATTAAAGAGGTAGTAGTCATCGTATGTGGTGCCACCATCAGCGATGTGCGTGGCTCGTACGCCTTACTCCGGCCATACCATAGCTGCACCCCATCAACCAGCTCCACCGCCTTCTCGCCTCCCCCTGTGAGCGCCTCCCTCAACCTATTAACACCATCTACAATGGTGAGCTCCAGCAACGCTGTCAGCCTATCTCGCCGCCCACTACCAGTGACATGTCCTTGCGCATCAATGAGATCAAGAAGGTCGCTCATTACCTCCGCTCAACAGATAAGCTCAACACATTTGCAAGAGAGACAAGAAGCAGCGAGGGTATATAGATTCAGCAACCGAGCAGATATATATGGAATTCAGTGTAATACTGCAAGCGTTGGCTAGGGTTTTGGCCAGTATTGTTTTCGTTTTCTTAAATTTTCGGAGTTATTCCGGTGGGAGTTAAGTTATGTTGTCGCAAAATTTCTAGATGTTATTAAAAGTTTTGGACTTCTTCTGTATAGTTTGGCTGCAAGTTTGTTTTTCTTGATTATTTGTCTTTTCGCTAAGTATTGAAAATTTAGTGGTTCGCGGTTATGGTTTAAAGTGAACTTTGGTTTTGGAGGGTTTCTTTAGAAAGTTTCTCCTCCCTTACCTAATCTCTCCTCCTCTCATTCTTGTGGGTGTGCTCTTTCCTCTGGCCAAGATATTTTCTTTTCTCCCAAACTTTCCAAATTGACTCCCACCTCCAAGGTGTGGTTGACTCACCCAGGTGATGTCGCCTCTCCCCTTCTCCTGCCGATGCTACCCTTGCCGAGCCCTTCCCTGCCGGTGCCTCCCCTGCGCCTCCAGCCTGTCGGCTCCCCCAGCCTTCCTCCCGGCCGGCGCCGCCCTGCGCCCCCTCCCTGGCCGGCGAGCTCACCTGGTCGGCGCCCCTCCTCTGGACTCCTCTGGCTGTGGAAGACCACCGAGGAAGAGCAAAGAAGCAGTCCCGGTGCCCTGCTCTCCTGGCCGGCGCCCTCCTCCTGAAGCATTGCGGTTAAGCTCCAAAGAATCCGTGGTCTGTGCAAAGAAGGGGAAGTCAGGCGGCGCCTCTCCTCCGGCCGGTTCCGGCGCCAGCCTTCCCTCCCCTCCGGCCGTAGGGCCCTTCCTGCCCTTCCTGTGGTGAGGACTCCAGCCTAGATTGTACTGAGATGTTGGTTTCTAGTATGCATGTCAGGTGTTCGATGAAATGGCTGTGAGGTATATGCATGTGTAGTGGCTCTTGCTTGGACCGATTCGAGACGGTGGATTGATTTATCTTTAGAAGGGATACTTATGTTGGTGTTAGCAAGAGAACTTAGGAATGCTAATGTTGCCTTAAAGAGCTTTTGTAATTGTTTGTTGTATTGTAGTATCTTCTTGGATCGAGTGCGATGCGATTGTTGATTTTGCATATGTCATATATTTCTCTTGCATGAAAAGTTCAATTGGAATGCCCGGTTATTAAGTTGGCGAATGTTTTGAAGTGACAGGAGGTAGACGAGCAGTGTGCTTAGGTCAAATTACTTACTTTACTGATTTGAATTACTTTTGATATATCTTTGCTTGTTAATGGTTGTTCTTGTTTTGATTTAGTGAGCTCTTCCAAATTCCCATCGGTTGTCTATTTGTTATAATATTATTTGCCTGTTGGCAACTTAAATTCTTGTCAGTACATGGCATCTGCATAGCTCATGTGTGATGTGTTATTAAGGATACTTTTACTGCTATTTTGTATCCTAGAGACTGTAAGTGGTGTTTATAGCTAAAGATTTTGTATGATTACGCTTAAAATGGTGAAGGACCTAGAGCTATTAATGCCATAGTTAGTCTTGAATTGAATAGAGTCCCATATCGAGTAGTGGGCTGTTATACTCTTATTTAACCATGCTTCTTTAATCTCCGATAAGTTTGTGATTGTGACAATCGTGCCTTGCCCTATCTTGGGTTGTTCTTTAGGGTTGGTGGTTTCTAGCGCCGCAATGGGCTGTCAGTTCTCGCCGAAGTTAAAGGCAAGTGCATCTCCTAGAGCGTTAGTAGGTGTTAAATGATCTCGCTATGTAAGAGTACTGAAAATTCTAATGGTTTGGTTATGTTTAATAGTATATCTACAAGTTGTTTTTAGTATGATGATGAGGATGGATGAATGTTAGCAAATTGGTAAGTAAGCTATTCAATTCCCATTTATTGTATTGCATTACGAATTGTACAAATGAGTATGGTTATGTTGATGCAAGTGTAGGGACAAGTTTGCACTATAATCACCTAGTTGTTCATATCTGTAACTTTGATCTACTTTATAGAAATTATGTGTGATGATTTTCCCTGAATTTTAATCATGACCTTATTTACTCTCGAATGAATCACACTGGAGCAATATCAAGTTAATTGGTACTTCCCTATTGGTTATGGCTAGGCGTGGTGAAAATGAATGAGGGATGAAGTGCATTCACGTCAATTGCATAATTGCATTCATAATGGACGAGGCGTCCCATGTTGATGCGGGCCTCGGTGCTCACCTGTAGTGAGCACAAAAGTCCTACCTCGTAGTCCCATCCACGGATGGGAGCGAGTCAGTAAGAGTAGGCCCCGCCACGGGATGGGTGGGATTGAGGGTGCACACCGACGGGTGTGCACTCAGCTATACCGGTATACGCTATGACAATGTGCATTATGAGCATGCATGGTGCATTCATTTTATGATTCATGAGAAAGAGGATGAGAGCATAGAAGCATTGCATTGTGTGTCGCCATTGTTAAATGTTAATTGCTGAGAATGGAAATGATAGGTCGAGGGTTGAGTCGTGGACTCATCCTGGAATGATTATTGAGGCACGAGTAAGGTTTAATTACGTTTCCGAGTTGGATGGGGTAAATGGGGCTAATTACTGCTCCCTTTACTGGATGATTTAAATTTAGTATTGGTTATGTCAAATAATGAAGTAGTTGTGCTCTTATGTTTGGTTTTATATGCATTTCAATTGCTTCTTTTATTTATGGATATCAATTTAAGAAACTTTTACCTTATGTCTTGAAGCAATTATATTTTAAACGAATTCATTACTTTTCTTACTTGATTGCACTTTGCTGAGTCTTGGACTCACGCTTGTTTGCTTTCTGTTTTTAGGTTCTTTGAAGCTGGCTCACCGGGATGGGAGTAGAGCACATGCACGAGTTTGGTCACCATCAAACTAGCTAAATCGATTTGTAAAGCCTAGTGTGATTGTCTCGAGGTTGTAATATGTGTTCGTTGAGGAGTAGTTATTAAGGGCTGTTTGGTAGAGCTCGGATCCGCCACACGAGATCTGAAACTTGTAGGCTAAAATAAAGTGAATTAAGTTTATATTTTGGTCTAAAATATAAACAAGATGATCCATCTAAACACTCTTAATGTACTCACGACAGTTTCACGGATCTGTGGAGCTAAATACCAGCTTCACCAGATCCACGGATCTAGTGGAGCTGGAGCCCTACCAAACAGGCCCTAATTTCCATTGGATGTGAGATTGGTTAACTAAGGACCTGCTAGTATGAAATCATATACCTGCATTGTTTTCATCTCACGAGTGGATGTCCTAGTTTCTAGAGAGGTCATGCCGAAATTTTGTAAATTTCGGTGACTTAGTTTTAAATTGGTTTAGAGAGTTTCGAAGTCAGTTTTCTTTCAATCTTTTAGTAGAGGTAAAATGTTTAGTGACTCTCTCGTTGAGCTATTAGTTCAATAGCACTTCGTTGCCAAGTCTATTTATCGAGTCTTGTTTGGGACACTCTGGACCAATATGGTTCCGGTGTTGTAAGCGTCATTTAGGGTCTTTTGGTAGCATTCGCGGTGCGTTGAGCGCCGGGGTGTTACAGTTGGTATCAGAGCGGGCTTTAGGTCCGTAGCATGTGAATTTAGCAAATTACTCTAGCGTAAACTAAAATTTTGCTGCGTGAAAGTAGAAACATGCTTTAGGGTGAACCTTTAAAATATGGCCCTAGGCCAGTAACCTTAAAACTTGATGTAGAATGGTTAAATAATTTAAAACTTGACACACTCTGATGCACAGTAGGAAAGGGATGGGTTATTATTGTGATGTGCTGCAATGCTTATTTTGTGATTGATGTTATGTTATATGTTAGTCCTGCAGAGGTTTGATAGCATATATTATTGCAAAGTTTATAAAGTTATTGGTTTGACTAGTGGGATCGTTTGAGTTTCTTTTGTGCCGAAGGATTTGGTTTGTTTGTTTGGGCTGTGTTACGGCCTCATTGGTCGGTGTCGCAGCTAGAGCCGGCACCGGAGGACTCATAACCTCATGTGAGGAGAGCCATTGTTCCTTTGTCGTAAATTAGAGAGTTGATGGAATTCGTTTTGGGTTTTATCTTCTTTGGTCTTTGTGGGTTTAAGTCAAAGAAGAGGGGTGTGGTGTTGTGCCCCATTGGTTGATGGCGGGGAAAGACATGGATTTCTTCGTGTTGTCGTTCTCCGAGTTGAAGTTTTGGATTTGGGGTTTTAAAGGAAAAAGTGTTATTCGACCGATTCGCTTTTCCTTTCCGTGAATTTATTTGTGTAACTCTTTTCCTTCGTGGAATGTTGGAGTTGATGATTGGTTTGAGTTACATTGAATGACAGGGATTGGGTCCTATCATTTTTAGTTGGGTTTTCCAGGAAGAAATCTTGTGGCAATTAGGGTGAGTTGTGGTTGGTTGAAGATCTTCCCGTAAAAGTTTAATAGAAGGATTGTGTTGTTAGGGTAGTTGACCCTAATTTGCTAGATGTTAAGGACTCTAATGTTGGTCTTGGTACTCCACGGTTATGAGTGGAGGAATGGATATGGTGTTTGAGTAAGGGTAGTGTTGATTCTGATGGCGAAGGAATAACAAGTTTGGTTGAGGAACTTGTTTTAATTAGGTGAGGGGATTAAATGGATTCCGAGGTGTCCTCAGTGGTCGAATCGTGTTGATTAATAATACATTTTATAAGGTGTGGCTAGTATAACCTTAAGTCGAGATTGTAATTAAAGTGTGGAGAATTATTGGATTGAGTATTTTGGAGCTTGGTTTGCTCTTTAGCAGCGGATGGCCTTAGAGCCATTTTTGGTGATTTATGTCGCGGGAAGACATTGTCTAAATTAGTGGGGACTTGAATAGTTGCTCTAATGTGTTCCTTGTGTTATTGTTAAATAGGAAATAGGAGGGCAGGCTAATCTTGCTAAAGGTTGTTTTGAAAAGCGATCACCTAAAAATAGGTTAAGAAATGGTGTTAATGGATATGTTGATTATGGATAAAATCTCAACCTGTTCCCCTTGATATGCATCTTGAGGGAAGAATTGGTTCAACGTAAGTAATAACCTTTTTAAGCGTGGATGTAATCAATGGATGAAAGGTTATGAGGAAGAAAGAGTTCTTAATTATTATTTCGTGTGATGATAGTTTTGGACTACTCCAGTTCATTGAATTACGCCACTCCGTGGTCGTGGCAAGTTATTGGCTCAGGATATAATTGCGGAATCTACACTCAGCGTGTATGAATGGATTGTGCCTTTTTAGCACCTGGACTTTGTTGTCTTTGAACTTGTTATCTAAAAGAAATGAATAAATATAGCGGAAAGCATTGGAAGCTCTTGAGTGAGAGATAATGGTATCAATAGCTCGAATGGAGTTGGATTTAAATAAAATAGGAATGATCTTTGCGAGTGTTCTAAAAGATGAAGTCTCTTGTGGGTATTAAAAGAGATTCTTATTGGTGAAATGATTTTTCGTCTGGGAAATGAAAATTTCCCTCCCTGTTGGGAGAAAAGTGTTGGTTTTTGGGTGATATCTTTCTTTTGGTGAAAGTGGGTTGCTTCTTTCCCAAAAGTAGAGTTTTGTTGTGTTGTTCTTAATCGAGTGTTTCCTCGATGTGAAGTTTTCCTCCATGGGGTTTGAGGTGATGGGAAATGCTTTATGTTGTTAGTGAGAATTTAGTTCTCCCCAGTGTCATCCAGGGCAAGAACGAGCCGCTGCGTGATTTCGTGCGGCGGTTTATCCGCACAAGGAACCTGATTCCGAGCATCTCCGACGAAGCCGTCATCAAGGCATTCAAGTTCGGCGTCCGTGACCGGCGCCTCACTGAAGACCTGGAGATCACCTCGAGGCTCAGCGTCAACAAACTTTTCCGCATGGCGGAGCGATATGATGGACGCGACGACGCAGATCCGGCGGAAGCGACTTCACGACAAAGGTAAGCTTGGTCTAAACCAAACAGAGGCCAGCCCGTCCAATTCCAGGGGTGCCGACCACGGCACCACCGCTAGGAAGCGGAAGCGTGACCGACGGGGCGGCGGCGGTCAGCCGCGGGTGGTCGTATCGGTGGACGGCCACCGCGAGGTCCTCGAGGTCCGAGGCCAAGGCTCATGAGGGCTCCAAACCCCGCCAAGGTCGGCCTCGACCTCGTCAGTCGTAACCGGCCCAGAAGAGGGCTAACGACAGGCCCCGTGGCCGATGCCAGTCGCAGAGGCCGAGGGCTTCGGGATATGACGAAGCAAAGTTCTGCCTGTTTCATAGGGCGGCCGGCCACGACCTGCGGGCCTGCAGGGCTTGGCAGAGCAAACTGGACGCCTTCTATGATGGGCGGGGCGAGATGCCCGTGCTCCCGAAGGATGACGACCAGACCGACAGGGTGAACGCCGGCACGGAGCACGACGACCTCGATTTGGAGTTCCAGCAGGGCGAGCGCCGGATCGATGTCATCTTTGGCGGCTCGTCGGCTTACCAGTCCAGGCGCGAGGTCAAAGCCGCCGCGCGAACCATCTACCAGGTCGCCACTGGAAGGCCCACCGAGCAGCCCTGCAAGTGGGCCGGGGCCACCATCACCTTCTCTCCGGAGGACGCCCTCCCAGGTATGGCTCGAGACCTAAAGACCGCCTTGGTCGTGACCCCGACCATCAGCAATACCGCGGTCGGGCGCGTCATGGTCGACGGCGGCAGCTCTCTAAACTTGCTGCAGGTGGGAGCACTCGACCGGATGCAGATTCCCCGGTCGAAGGTCAAGAGCGTCGCCATACCCTTCTTCGGGATTGTTCCCGGGAGCTCGACCATCCCCCTGGGGCAGGTGGTCTTGCCCGTGACCTTCGGTGACTCGGACAACTTCCGCACCGAGCTGGTCATCTTCGAGGTGGTCGAGGGTGATCTCCCGTACAACGCCATTCTCGGGCGGCCTGCCTTGGTCAAGTTTATGGCGGCCAACCATTATGGCCATCGATGTATGAAGCTGCCTGGCCCGAACGGCATCATCACCGCGGGCGACTGTCTTTGTGAGACCCGTTCGGATGAGCAGAACCTCCATGTGATTCTTGTGCTATTCCCTGGATCGATAGCTAGCACTCACATGTTTACAACAATTGGAAATCACTACCATACATTTTGATAATTAAGCGGAAGCGATTATACAAATAATTATTACAATTGAGAGAATAAAGCGTGAAAAGAAGCTATAGCTTGCGGTTTGCCCATCAACCCATGAAGCAGCTGACCACTGCATAACTCCTTAGAAATAAAACGCTTCAAAGAAGAACCCGCAACTGCGCATTTAAAAGAGACTCAAGATCGCTAGCACACACCTACAATATAATTAGGCAAGGGTGAGTATTTTACATACTCAAAGAAGACTTGAGCAAAACCTACAATACATGCGAAGCCATTTCAAAGGAGGCTACTACGGTTAATTTGCATAAAGAGATTTGAATTTGTAAATCAAGTTATTTGCAAAGCGGAATTTATAAAAGCGAGGATTGATCGATAACAAATAAGTAAAGCATAATAACACTCACCGTCCTCCATGACGTGAGTTCGAATCGATCCTTGCCATCGCATGGCATATATCCGATTCTTTGTCCACACAGGCACAACAAATGATTCAATACTTGCCCACACGAGGTATAGCATTGGGTCATCTGTAGGGTAAGCTAACTTATAAAATAACCCTTTTGAAAATCAAAGCTAACATTGGAATGACTTCACGAGTGCTCATGACCCATGAGAGCGCTAATTAATTAGATTTAAACTCTGCAGAGGTGTACAACTTTACCCACAAGGAATGACCCACCTTTTTGCGAGATCACACACGCCTCCAATAGGACATTGTGTCTGCCAGGCGATCATACATAGCTATTCCGTTACCTAGACATGACTTTGGTCCAGCCCGGGACGTTAACCCCTGCCGTAGAACTAGAAACACACACCCAAGCCGTGGATCCACATTCACACACCCAACACAACGTTTCTAAACACGGCGAGGTATACACGTTGCATGGGTGGAAACCCCACCCAAGCGAGACCAAGCGGAATGCTTGGGGACCCGTCCAAGCAGACCAAACGGGAATGCTTGTGCTAGCTCCCGCCTACCAATGAACAAAGCCACATCTAAATAACTTAATAGGCTAAGGCTAACCCGTCCTCACCCTTGTGGTTGCACGGAAATCTCGGATCAATAGCGTCCCATTGCTCGGTCCTTAATTGTGACACGAGCGACACTTCACCCTACACTACGTGCAATTCCTTTCTGCACAACCGGCTATTGCCAATAATCGCCCGCATCAAAGCATAGTTTCATTTTGGGTTTTTAATCAAAGTACCCGCAACCAACAGTGCCATTTTCAATGTTTTCAGGAAACAATTATTGATTTGATCATCAGCTATTTTGATTCTAAAGCATGGCTAAGCAGGAATAAATTAAACGCATATACCCATGATGACATTAAGTAAGGCCTATCCTCAATCTATGGTTATCAAGGTTCTCATGTTCATAATCATCAAAGGAGGATCACGAGACAACAGGTATAACTACCAAAACCACAAAATAGCAATTTACATAAAGTAATCGCATGCATAAAACAATTTGATGCACAAAAGGAATATAAAATACTGGGCTCAATATGGTCAAAGGATGCTTGCCTTGCTTAATTGACTGAATCTGACGAAGACGAGGATTTCTGACGGCTGACGGCGATTTATGACGGCTAGAGGCGTCGGGTCTACTCGTCGAACAACGGAAAATCTGACAAAGCAATAAACTTCAATAAGAGCGAAAGAAATAGAAAGCAAGAACAAATAAACTCTTTACAAGAAGCGAGGATTGCTCTTTGCGAATTTATTAGTCTTATTTCACAATTCGAGATGCAAGGATTGGTTGGATTAATAGAATTAAGCATTAGTTGAAATGTTTATTGATTTTACTATTCACGAATGAGTTACGCCAACTCATAATACTTACGAGTTTTGCTCTATTAGGATTTGGATTCAAAACAAGGTGAAGAAAGAATATTTTCTTAGATTTCTCTGATTATAACCTAAAGATCAATTCTAGACTATTCTTTACTAATTTCAGATTTGGATGAGTTGTTTTGCAAGTTAATGAAAAGGCTTGATTGATCATGTTAGAGTATAAAGGATTAGTTCTTTACCTTTAAGCGATTTCATTGAAATTAGTTTCATGCAAGCTAGATTTCTTGATTTAGGCTTTGGGATTATTTTCATAACATTTGAGAAGGTTACGGTGATAAAAACAACTTAACAATTAAAGTCCAATTGTTCTTTCTACGAATTCATGAACATGATCATTTAGAGTTATTTAACCTATAAGATTAATATGTAAATCACGATGAAATGAGGTTATCTTTTCGTATTTGGGTAGGTTATACTTTGAAGAACACTACTAAACTAGTTCCATAAGTTTTAGGATTTTGGGCGAGGCTATACTCTATTCGCTAAAATGATTCATGCTACACTTAAAGACTACACTATTCAATATCGGCAAGAAAGGGGAAATGACATATTAACGATTAAGGGTTTTAGGTTGATAAGATTAATATGCAAACTTTGATGAACTAGAGTTATTTCTTCATAATACAATGATTTATACTTTGTATAACAATCCTAAGCTAATTCGATAAATTTTAGGCTTTGGCTGATACATTTTATTCACTGTTGAAAAAGCTAATATGACATTGCAAAGTTGACGATAATCGGAATCGGCCAAAACTGAATCAAGAGGTTATCATTTAAGGGTTTTGATCTGATGAGATAAATGCGAAAACCTTAACGGAATAAGATTCTTTTTATAGAATATGATAGTATGATCTTTGTACAACGTTACTAAACTGATTTTACTGATTTTAGTATTTGGATGAGTTATTTTATCTATCGTTGAAATAGACTAAATGACCACATTTGCAAACCTTAAATCGGCCAACTTCATTTTGAGTTTGCGACTACAATATACAAGACCTTTAATTCATTTTTCAGGTGTTGGCAGGGAATAACCCATGGAGTGTTTTAAAGCTGGTTTTGCATTGTTTTGACTTAAACTACAACAGGTTTCCTGTTTGATTATTATTGCATTTGACATTTCTTTATGATCAAGGAATTCAAGTTAAACTCTATTCTAAATATTTTCACATATATATGCCTTTACTGTTTTTAGGGACTTATACCAATTACATTATCATTGCTTTGAGCCATTATGCTATTATTTTGACAATGGCCATAACATGGTTAAATAAATGATTATGAAGTAATTAATTCAAATTGAGTTCAACATGAGATGGTTTTGCATATTTGAGTTTATCATGATTCCGGAGACAAACAAGAATTTATTTTATAGTTTTAAAAGTTATATTTTTCACATGTGCCATATTGGTCATAATAGTGTTTGTTCTATTCTTGACTTTAATAATCGTTCTATGAATCAAGAATTGAATATTTTGTATATTTAAATCCATCCGATATTAGCATCACATTAATATTTATTTTACCATCTCATTACTTATTATTCACAAGGTTCCATTATAAATCATATTAGCTCCTAATCAAAGTTTAATATAAATAATTATTCCATGAGTCAAGAATTAAATGTCTTTACATATTTATATTTCTCTTGACTTTAGATGATTATACAAATTTATTCCACTGGTTTCTAACCAACCTTTGCACAAGTTATCAATAATTGAATGCTAAAAAGGAGAATCGTTTTGTCACAGTGAAAACCTTTTAGCTCATTGCTTCTTCAACCTCAGGTCGATTCACTGCGGAGACGAGAAAACAGAGGCTGCTAGGGCTTGGCGGGGTTCTCCGCGATCTTCCGTGAAAAGTAGAGCACGGGGAAGAGCTCGGCGGAGTCTGAGGCGGTGTTGATTCGTGGGAGGAAGCCTCGGTAGCGGCGCATCAAGCTTAGGCGCGGAAATGGCGGGAGATGGAGGAAGCAAGCAAGCGGCATTAGGGATTGAATCGATGGCCTTGCAAGCACCACGGATCACAGGAGTCCATTCTTGGGGTTTACGGAAGGAGAAACTCGAGGGGCTCTACCCACGGCGGCCGGACTTGGGAGGAAGGGCGAACGGCGGCGGCTTGATTCGCATGGAAGGGCTGGATTTTCTTGAGGGCTTTGATCGGGTGTGCTGGTGATGCTTCGGCTCGGAGGATTTGAAGATGGATCACCACACGGCTCGGACTTTCCCTCGCGCCTTGAGCCGAGAGCTACGGCAATGGTGGACCTGGGCGCCTCTCTTGCGCTGGCTTGAGGAGAGGAGAAGGAAGTGAGGGAAAGGGAGAGGAGGTCCTTGTGGTGCGGTTTGTAGCCAAGAAATGCAGGGAGTGAGTGGGATTCGTGGCGGTCATCGCTGTAGTCGCCACTCCGTGATTCGAGAGACTTCGCCTTGATGGAAAAGCAGTGTTGGGAAGAAGGCTGGCAGTGGGGTCATTTGTCGATGATCGCAAGCTACTCCATTGCGCATGTGAGCAGGAAAGCAAGGAATTGGCCCAGCGTCGGTGACCGATCAATCTTGTTTTCGGATTTTGATTTTGATCGAGATCAATTGAAGTCTAGCATTTATCAAAATTTGTTTTTCAAAAGTATTTGATCTTAGAGTGCTTTTATAAAATTTTTAGCGTTTGTGATTCCATTATTTTATGTGAATCCACGGCAATACATTATTTTGATTTAAATGTTGTCTTTCCATTTCTCTCTTCATTATTCTCGCATAAAATTTCAGCTGCCGACTAAACTGATTTAATTGATCCTCGGCCCTATTCCTCAGCGGTCGGGGAAAAAGTTCTGTTCGTGGCCATCGATACCTTCACCAAGTGGATCGGGCCGAACGATCTTGACCATCCACCGCTTTCGGCGGCGGTTCATTTTTAAACTTGTTGCGTGGTCACGGTGCGAGTTCCATGCAAAATTATCACTGACAACGGTACCCAGTTTACCAGTGAGTTGTTCCAGGAGTTTTGCGAGGAACTTAGCATCAAAATATGCTTCGCTTCGGTGGCTCACCCCCAAAGCAACGGGTAGCGGAGCAGCATAGCGAACAAATCGTCGAGGCGTCAAGAAATGAGTTGTAGATGAGCTCGAATGCTACGGCAAGACACAGGTGGGCGAACTTCCCACCGTTCTATGGTCTATTCATTACCCACGACAAGCGGAGCCACGGGGTCCACACCCTTCCGGCTTGTGTTGAGTCTGCAGAAGCGATCCCGCCTCCAGGAGTCCTGGCCAGGCTCTGCCAGGTCGGGTTGGTCGATCAAGTCGACTTGAGCATGAGCGGTCTCTCGACCTTACCCTCATGAGAAGAAGTAAGATGCCGTGCAGCTGCGCCACGATCGGCCTTTACTACCGCAAGCTCTTCGCAGACATGCGTCTCGGTCGATGCACGACCTAGGAAGCTCCTTGTTGGGGACCAAGCCCTAAAAGCGGATTCGAGGCCCAAATCCGGCACCAAGTTATCCCCCGGTGGGAGGGCCCCTATAGAGTCGTTTCAACAGATCGCGACGGGGCTTCTGCTAGAGATGCTTTCGATGAGAGCTCTCTAGCTCGTGGAACATTGATCGACCTTCGGAAGTTTTATGTGTAAACTCTATACCTTACATTTCAATAAAGCTAATTGTTCCTTTGTCACTCTTTATGATTGCTTCCACTTGTGTTGTTACCATTCTTTGCACGAGCTTTCTTTTTATTAGGACAAGCACGATTGCCCTTGGTCTCGTGTCGCGGGTTTAACGCTCGGGCTAAGCGTAAGAACCTCTTCGCGATCTAGCTCTCCCTTGTATGAGCAAATGCGCATGGTGCGTGATGGTTGCTCGTGAATCTGGGTGTAACCATCTACATACCTTTGGTTCACTCTACGGAAGATGCTTGCGTATCTTCCGAGGGCGTGCGAAGGGCGGTATCTGTGGCAAATTCGACTAGGAGCAAAAGAGGCGAACAGAATACCCTCGACAATAAGCTTAAAAGCGAGACAATAGTTCTTCTCCAAAAGTAGAATAACACATTTCGTCTTAATTACTCGCCATCTCGCGGGATGCTCCTCGGCGACTGGCCCTCGATAGCTCGACCGCCCGTGCACTCGGCGGTGTCTTGGAGTTGGGCCATCGCTCGTCGCCGCCCTTTTGGCGCTCAAGTCGAGCTCGAGACCTTGGCCTCGAGCTCGGGGCGCCGCGAGGAAGATGACCGGTCATGGCGGCCTTCTCCGGTGCCTCGACCTTGGCCCGGCGACTTGTTGGCGGGCGAGAGCGATCTTGGCCTCGAGAGTCCGGGGAGGCGCCCGCTCGTCTTGACCTTCCGAGCCGACTTTAGCCGCTCGGCCTCGGGTCGTGCACGGCGTTCTTGCTCTTAAAGCGTGGTCGCTGGAAGCCACGGCTGCTCGAGCTCGCGCGTGAGCCACTTCGCGCCTCATCGGCGCAAATCGCGAGCTCTCGGGCCTTCGCCGAGCTCCCCCGCTCGACCTCGATGGTTGATGAGCACAGGCGTTCAATCTCCAGCGCCTCTTCGGTCCAGAGGCCCCTAAGCCGACGGCGTGCTCACAAGACCTTGAAGCCCTCGAGGCGTGGTCGATCACCCCGAGAGGGGAGGTCCAAAAATGAGAGGGACGTCTCGAAGACCCTTACCTTGCGGAGAGGGGTAAATTCCTCGCGATCGTCAATACGATTGCGAGGATCTCCTCCTCCTCATCGACCGCCGTGCGATGTCGAGGTTGACCTCGATTCTCGACCTTGAGTTCCATGTCGCCTCCTCCAGGGGGGTGCATCTGGTCCCAGCCGGGGCCCCACCGTCTCGGCACCAAGGGCCGGCGGCAGGTCCGTCCGCGAGATTCTCGACCTCCATGGCCGGGGTGCACTTGACCACAGGCGGTCTGCGAGCCCTGCGGCTGGTCACCTCCGGTGGCGGCGGAATCGCGACCTCGGCGCTGGGCGGCCGTGGTGGGGAGCTCGGGATATCGCCTCGGGCGCAGCCACAAAGCTCTGGGCATCCTCCCTCGTGGTGGCACCAGGAAAGTCGACGACGGTAGCTGCATCATGAGCCTCGCCGGTGTCAAAATCCAGCGCTGTTCTTGGTGGACCTCTTCATCGTCCGTATCGTCGAGGCCACAGGTCGAGACCCGCGGTCGGAACTTGGCTCGGCGACCCGACGGAGTCAGCGTTGGCGCGAAGCGGCAAGGACCAACTCAAATGTGTCCTCCTCCTCGGACTCGGACTGCATACGGATACTGACCATCGTCAAAATGGGCAAGTTTGAGCTCGGACGCTCAAGGTCTGCGATCAAGAACATCGCTAAGCCGAAAGAGATGCGGCGGGCGATCTAGGGTGCTCGGGGTTTACAGGTCACCGACCTCTGTCTTCTTGAGGGTCGTGAAGGTCTTCTGTCTCTGGTGCCACGGGAGCCACGTCGCTTCAGCGCCCACTAACACAGGACCTCAGGACTCGACCTGGCTCCGTGTCGCCAGCAGCGGTGGTCCCAGGGCCTCGAGCCCTAGCACCCTGGGCCGGCTGGGGGCTCGAAGTTCGGGCGGCGGCTGCCGCGCTCTGTTGCTACAAAGAGGGGAAGCTCGTTAATTGACAAGTCACGCGGGCACGGGCTCGGGGGCTCGACCGGTGGGATCATTACCATGGCACGGTCCCCCTACTCGACGTGGGGTTTCTTCGCCTCCGAGTGGCCCGCTCCAGCAGAGGGAAGCCTTTTCTTCCCTTTCTTGCCCTTGCTCCCGCCAGGCAGAGGGAGCATCCTCCTGGCCGTCTCCAACAACTCCTGGTGATCCTACGGGCAAGCGTAGCTCAAGAAGGGGCTCTTAGGCGCATGGCTCGAGCGCTTGGTCGGATGACTTACCTCGGCCTTGCGATGAAGCACGTTCTTCGGGATGGGGTCGCCAATGACATACTCGTGCGCCAGCTTCCCGAACATCTCAGACATCCTAGAAGCGACCCATGATTCCTTCGGCGCTGCAAAAAGAGGAGGCTGTCAGGGATGATCGAAAGGTGGACCCGAGCAAGACCTTGAGACAAGAGGGCTTACCGGTCGCGCCCTCGCGCCCCTGGATCTCGTAAAACGGGTGCATCCTCCTCCGAAGAGGGGACACATGATTCCGCAGAAAGTCGTTCGCAATCGCTTGCCCGTTGAGGCCGTGCATGGCGCAGATGTGTATGAGGGCGATGGCCTCCTCGTCAACCTCGAGGTCATCCGGCTCCGGGGTCTCCTTCTTCCCGGGAAGGGGGGCCCCCTCGTACACCAGCGTACCGACCTCGCCCCTCTTCAGGTAGAACCACCGCTCGGACCACGGACCGAGGGAGTCCCGAGGTTGGAATTTGGGGAAGGCCCACTTGAGCCCGACCCGTAGCCGGAAGTAGAGGCATCCGACCACGGGGTCCTTCCCGGAGCGAAAAAGGCTGAAGTATCGGAAGAAAAGCGAGGGGGTCGGGAGGATCCCTAGGAATCCCTCGCATAGATGGGAGAAGACGGTGAGAAGAAGAACAGAATTCGGCACCAGGTTGATGAGCTCGATGTTGCAGCTAGAAAAGACCCTTGCGACGAACTCGCTCTCCGGGGTCCGCAGGCCGAAGAGGGCATAGTGCTCGGTGCAAACGATCTCGTCATCCTTGGGCTGAGGCTCGGTCTCGTCGCCTGGCAGCCGCCATACGAATGGATCGAGCAATCCCAGGGCCTCGAGTTCCTTCATCCTGGCGGACGACAACGTGCTCCTCCCTAGCTTGGACATGGTGGTCGCGTCGCTCTTTGGTCGAAGGGGGGGAGGAGATTCTTCACTTGGGCAAGGAGGCTTGGGAGTCAGAGGCCGCTGGCTGTCTCTTTTCCTCAAGACGCTGCGGTTCAAGGTTTTAAGGCTGCGCCGCCATTGGAACTGGACCGCGGCGCCTCGAGGGGCGTGTCGCTACGATTTGAAGGGAGCAGTTAAGGCCTGGGCTGCGGTTTCGAGACACGGCAGGTGTCACCAACCGTTCGTATCCATACCAGGGCGACGGAGTTCAAGAGGCGCCAGGTGTCGTATCCTGAAGACCTGGCGTTACATTTCCGCATGACCTCGACCTCAAGGAAATTCTGGAATCGATCCGGCTATGGAGACTCAAGGTCGGCCCATGTTCCGCCATGACCTTAAGCCTCGGGGCTGGCGAGCGGTTTGGCGTCCTTTGCCGGTGGGCGCGGTCCGCGGACCCCGAGCTCGGGAGGCCCGGCCTCGACTGGTGCATACCGAGGCGCTCGACCTAAGCGCGCTAGACTGGCACGGCCCGCTCGACCTCGAGCTCGGCGGGCCCTTGTTCGGGGCCACGATCCACCCTTGGATTTTGGATCAAGCATTTGACCGACGGTTGCTCAAGGCGCGGGTCGTGGGGCAGGCGCAGATGCATGCAACAAGTTCGGAGCGGTTACTGCTGGCCCTCAGCGTGCATGAAGGCCACTCCCCGGGAATCTAGCCCAGCCGTTGCGTACTGAGGAGGCATAAAACCAGGGGAGCACAGTCCTTTGGGAAGACAACACACAACGCACCCTAGCTCGAGCTTAGACTTAGCCATTGCTGAACTTGAGCTGTAAAACACCCTTGTACTCAGAGTTAGCCAAGAAAAGCGGCCGAAGGCGGCGGAGTAGAACTATTACCTTCCACGAGGCTCGAACGATATAAATCTCGATCTCCCGCTCGTTGTCGTCTTGCTCGACCATAACCTCGTCTGTACTTTTCTTTCGTTTGAGCGAAGCGCTGCTCGGGTCCCATATCACTCGAGACCCCTACCATATTTCTTGCGGTTGGCGATCCCGATCGTCGACACAAAGGTATGGAGTTCCCAACATGTTATCTCTAATTTTCCAGAATTTTCCTAGCATTTTTCATAATTTTCTACTTATTATCAAGCAATTTTCATAATTATCAAATAACAAAAAAATAAATTTCAGCAAATATAAACATGGAAAAATAAATTTCAGCAAATATAAACATGAAATAATACCAGAAATAATAAACTAAGAGATATGGAGCTTCTCATGTGTGCTCGGTATTAGGTTCAACAAATTTCTACAAGCCCATATACCTAAAAATTCAATTTCTATGATTTAATATAAATTTTTAGATTTTTCTACTATTTCCTCAATTACAAGAAACTACAAGGGTTAAAACCCAAAATTTCCTTTTCTGTTTTTCTCTAAAAATAGCCTACGTGGCCTGTGGGCCACGCACATGGGCTGGCTACGACCCACAGGCCGCTCAGCCTAACTCCTTGGCCAGGTCTCAACCCAGGTGGATCAGCCCAGGTGATGGGACCACTAGGGTTAAGAACCATAGCCACCGATGGAATTTTTTTTATTTAATATTTATTTTTAATCGTTTTTTCAGAACTAAGCGGCGCGGCAAAAAAATTTCAAATCTACCCTCCCTTCGCCCTAGCCAGGGGCGATCGCCTCCTATCTGAGGCGGCCGGTCACTGTAATGGCAAATCTCCCGAACCTAACGGCAGAAGTAAAAAACAATTAAAAATGTACCGATCGCCCCTCTGTAGAAATTTTTTTTTTGAATTTTTTTGTTGTAAATTGTTTGTACAATGATTGTTATATTGAACCGGGAAGAATTAGAAAAAAACTTATTGTCATGTAATGAATCGGAAAAGGCACTCGCGGCCATGAAACCATAGAAATCGTGGCCACTTAGGTGTTTTCGTAGCCTCGTGGGACAGGCCGGACACGGTCAAAAAAATACGAAAAAAATCAAGGGCGGCCTATGCAACACGAGCTACGACTTTCGTACGGGCAAGATGGCCGGACGTTGCCCTGGCATTTTGTTGCGAAAATCGAAAAAGGCACTCGCGGCCACGAAACCACGGAAATCGTGGCCACTTAGGGGTTTCGAGCCCAGCATGACAGGGACATGGTCAAAAAATCTGGGGAAAAATCTAGGGCGGCCCTCGCAATGTGGGCTACCACTTACGTCTGGCGAGATGGCGGACGTTGCCCGGCATTTTGTTGCGAAAATCGGAAAAGGCACTCACGCCACGAAACCACGGAAATCGTGGCCACTTAGCGGTTTCAGAGTAGCCCAGCGACAGGCGGACATGGTCAAAAAAATGGGAAAAATCTAGGGCGGCCCTCATAATGCGGGCTACCACTTACGTCTGGGCGAGATGGCGGACGTTGCCCGGCATTTTGTTGCGAAAATCGAAAAGGCACTCATGACCCACGAAACCACGAAATCATGGCCCTTAGCGGTTTTCGTAGCCCAGCGAGACAGGCGGACATGGTCAAAAAATCTGGGGAAAAATCAAGGGCGGCCTCGCAATGCGGGCTACCACTTACATCTGGGCGAGATGATGGACGTTGCCCGGCATTTTGTTGCTTAAAATCGGAAAAAGGCACTCGCGCCACGAAACCATGAAAACTTTTACGAGGTCTGAAAATTTTGAAACTTTTATGGAGGTTCTGATAAATCAGTGATATTACCATAAAAATTTCAAATGATTTTAATATATGAGGAATTTTTAAAATTCAAACAATACATATATAAGGGCACATACACCAAAGTTCAGATGATAAAATAAGCAATAGATTAGATTATATTATATTAAATGGGCATTACAACAGTGACGAGGTTAATAAGGAAAGCACTGTTCGTCGTGGTGGAACAAATGATCGTTCCCTATGTTAATACCACCCGGGTTCCCGGATGGTCCGCGCAACGCGTCGAGGATTTGTTGCGTGGTGCGGACCTCGGCCGGCTGCTTCCCCTTGTCCCTTCTTCTTCGAGAGGAGGAACCCTCCGGCACCTCTGCTATGTTAGCCGTTGGCGGAGACATGCGGAGACGCCTGCTCTGTTTCGGCTCGCACTCCACTATATGGTGCAGGAGGTGTGTGTTGGGCTTATGCTTGGACAGCCGGAGCGTGCCTCTGCGATCAATGCAATATGCCCGCCTTGGTGGTTGCATAACACCGTGAGCGTGCTTTCGAGTCCGACTTTTACGGGCGGTAGTGGCACCACGGAAGGTTGCTCCCCGGTTATCCCATGCGAGTTGCACGAGATGTGGGTGGTGCGTCTCCGGGTCCACCGGTTGAAGTACCGGCACCGTTCATCCTCGGCCAAGGGCACCGGTAGAATCTCCGGTCCGCTAGATCACCGTGGCGGTATCAACCATCGCCTCCGGGCCATGTACGCAAGCGTCGGGGCTTTGGGTGGCCCCGGAGGAGGTTCCTCCTTTGACTTGTTGATGTTTGCAAGTGTCCTTTTGAACTCTATGTGCGATGAACTGGTTTAGAACTACTACTTTGTGAGTTCAACATGAGTATGTCGCATGAAACTCACCGTCAGTTGGCCCCTTGCACACCGCCCTAAGCTCGGTCGATCTAGAAAAGGACATATCTGGCGGCCTCCCACGGGTGAAGTTCTCGGGCGAAGCGGGGTAGTTGTCGTGGCGGTTGTTGAAATTAAATGATCACGTCGTTAGGCCCGTCGATCCATTGGAAGAAGCAACACCGCCCTCGTCTTTGAAAAAAAAAACGATGCATGAGATGGTAGTGTTACCTGTATTGTGTGGACGCCTTGATGGGTTTACCTTATGCGTGCGGCCCACAGCAGAGTGAGTGGCGGCCGTCTCTCCATGGGTAGATTGCATCATCTTCGCCGATAGGTTGCAGTCGCATTTGGGTCGGGGCAACTCCGGCAGAACTAGGGCGTCGGCGCTACTGGCATCCGGATATTCGGGGCGGGAGGACTTCTGCTTGCTGAAGAGGCGACGGTAGAACGACATTGTTCTCTCTCCTTCCCTTCTCTCTTGTTCTTTCTTGTTCTCTGTTCTTTGGGTATCACGGCGTCTTGAGCGAAGATTATAAAGGGTAGATATCGCCTGGGTATGGGGCGATCGCCCCATTTCGGGGCGATATTTACCTTCGGGCAGTGTGCCTCCTGACATATCAGGGCTATCACCCCATTTCGGGGTGAAATTTACCTTCGGGCAGTGTGCTCCCTAACATATCAGGGCTATCGCCCCATTTCAGGGCGAAATTTACCTTGGGGCAGTGTGCCTCCTAACATATCATGGCTATCACCCCATTTCAGGAGAATTTACCTTCGGGCAGTGTGCCTCCTTACATTTTCACAGCAGGCTATTTTTTCATCATTTATTAATAGCCAATTATATATTAGCGAGCTATGCGGATGTTGCTCCGGCACGAAGTTGCGAAAATAAAAAAAATAAGCTGAATGACATGGCTAAGAAAACATAACCTACGCAAATGCAAGCACTTAGTTCAGATAGTTAGACAACATGGTGCTGAAGATAAATAAATTACAAAAGTAGAACTGTACAATAAGTCAGTCACGGCGACGCCTCCTGATCTGCTCGGTGGGGTACATGAGTGGCGACAGCGGACGGACGACCCTCCTAGCCCGGCCCTGCTCCTGAGGGGTAGCGTAGTGTGTCGGCGGCTCGGGTGTCTGCTGGGGTGGTGGCCCGTGGTCCTCGGTGGACATGAACTGGTCCAAGTCGAAACCTGCATCCTCGTCAATGTCGTCGTAGCTCGAGTAGTCAACAGCACCGTGCGGACCTGCCGCGTCACCCCATCCTGGACACTGCGGCTGTGCGAGAGACGAAGACTGGCCCGCGTCACCCCACTGTGGCCACTGCGTCTGTGGAGGCTATGCGAGAGACGAAGACTGGCCCGCGTCACCCCACCGTGGCCACTGCGTCTGTGGAGGAGGACACGAGGGCACGTACTGGGTGACGTCGGGCAGTGTGGGCCGACTCGCTGGGCGAGGTGTGGGCACGCCTCCACTAGGCGGGGGAGGTGCTGGCTGGCGGGGCACCACGTCTCGGCCCCCCCGGCAGGTGAGTAGGCGGCACATCCGCCCCATCGTGGCGCGCCACCGACTAATTGTTCCCGCTGCTGAACGGGGGTGAGCACGATGTCCGCGTCGAGGCCCGCCAACACGGACTCGAACTCCCCGTACATCTGCCCTGCAAGACGTGCCTGCAAGTAATGCCAGCTTGATATGAGTTAATTTACATAAAAACATATGTGTAGGGTTTTGGGGTGACCCTTACATAGCGTTCTCCCTCCGGGACATCTGTGAAGATACGTCTCCGACACCGATGTCGAACTGGGACATACTCTGTGGTGTGTACCCAACCCTAAGCCGAGTCGGGCGCGAACCGATCCATGTAATCGCGTAAATGCGTGGCATTGCGATCAGTGCAATGGGTCTAAATCCACCTGCCGTCGCCGCTTTGGTCCCCTTTGCATCGACCCACGGTATCATGCGCCCAAAGAGCGGAGTGCCAGTGGATGCCCCGAGGGTCATCTCGCAAAGCAAAACGGCAATTTACATACAACATTCATTCATTTGGAATGGTAAGTATTGTGCTCGGGACACTTACATCTTGCGCGCACGTGAGACAGTGTGAGTAGTCCGCAGGGAAAAATCTGGAAGAGGCCGAATCGTCGCAGCACCGGTGTGGCGAGTACTCCTCAATGCCTGAGTCAAAGAGGAGGACCTTACGGGTGAGCGAGTGATGGTCACGCCAAAGCAAAGCTCGGACAGACTGTGAGGTGCTTTCGGACACGGGCGTCGCCTTGCATCTGGTGTCCACCGCGACGTCCTCGTCGTGCGACTGTCAAACTCCCGAACGAACTCGGGTATGACTTCTGGTCTGCGGTGGGCGTACACCATTGCGGAACAAAAAGTAGTCGTCTTATTAAAGTGTCCAAATTAGGGGGTTAGATACAAGGGGGCATACCTATCGCTGAACCCAGTAGAGGCCCATAGTGGGCCAGTCGATCTGGGGCTGGTCGTGGTACTGGTCGAGTGAGTCGGCGCTGGTCAGCAGCAGGCCTACGGAAGGAGAAGTGCTCCCGGGACCACAGCTGCGATAGTAGAACGCAGCCCGTCAACAGCGCCTCTTTGCCTACCTTGGAGACAGCCTCGCCAAGAGACCCGATGCGTGCCGCGAAAGCAGCAGAGCCCCGCGAGCACTACACCATCTGTGTACAACGGCAAAGTTAGACATGTCCTGTCGTAAGAGATTTTAACGAAATGTGTTACCTGGTTCGCGGGGTGTCGGCGATAAACTGGGCAAACTCGATCAGGTGCGGTCCACCGTGTCCCCGTGCGAGGACGGGAACATGTACCAACCGAACAGGACTAGCAGGTACGCCTCCAGGTGGCGTGCCAGGTCCTCCTCGTCGGCCTCCGGGTGGAGATGCTCACTGCGGCATTGATTCGATATTGTCGGCTGACTTCGGCCAGGCGTATCCGTTAAGTTGCAATGAACGAGGTACTAACAGTATTTGGGAGCAGCCACGCCTTCGGACTCCGTGCTTCTCATCATCTGTAGCACGCGTCGGGCCGTGCGGGTGTCGGTCCACACGGGCGGCGCGCGCTCCAATCGCCACGCCGTCGAGGCGTCGTGCGGCACAACTGCAGACCCGTGCAGGGAGGCCGAGGATGCGACCGTCATGTAGCGTGGGAGCCATCTCTCCGCCGCGGCAGTGGAACGTGTGTGTCTCCGGTCTCCACCGATCCACGAGCGGTCGGCGAGGACCGTCGTCACGAGAACCGTGTGGCGTGCGGGCCCTCCACAGTCGTCTGCTCCACCATCTGGCAGAACGGAAGTAAGCCGGCAGCTCGTAACCTGCACGTAGTGTGTAGCGTCGTTAAAATTCCATTAGCAGGTAAGTAAAAGAGTGCGAAAACTTCGTGACTTCTTTGTGGAACCCAATAGCATGGTCGATCCAGAAGAAACTCGTTCGGCACCGAGACCATGATGTCCCCAAACCGCCGGCCCTCAACTGCGGACAACCTAGACCGGTGGGTCAAGTCCACGTCTTTGGTCTAGCGGTGGGGAGTAGCGTCGGCCAAGAAGACGCCAACTGCCGCCATTGCCACTGCGTGGTTACAAAGCAAATTCATGGTTAGAAAGCAAATTCATGGTACGTTGCAACTACAAAAATTAAATGAAAAGTAATGCAATGTTCCATATTCAAATATTACATTAGCAGGGATAACAAATAACTGGTACATACAATCGAAAATACATTTGGGGATAACAAATAAGCGGTACATAGAATCGAAAATACATTGCCAGGGGACAACAATTAAGCGGTACATACAATCGAACATACATTGACGGGGATAACAAATAAGCGGTACATAGAATCGAAAATACATTAACGGAGACAACAAATAAGCGGTACATAGAATTGCATTATCCACAATTACGGCGCCTCGGACTTCGTCCATATCGTTCCCTATCTGCCGTGTCCTTCGACGCCCGACCTACGCTTCAACATTCGGATGTCCGGTACCCATCGATGCCCGGGAGGGGGCTGCCGTGAACGATCCATCGACCCGTGCCGTACACCTCGTTATGCCACGTGTTGAGAACACTTTGCTTGTAGTAGTGGGAGATGTACGGACGACATGGTGGTGTGTCTCGCTTGTCTGCGGCAATCACGTGCGAAAGCACGGCAAGTGCAGCGGCGTGGCTTGGCAGAGCACTCGCGATCGGCGGCTTCGGAGTATGCATGATGGAAGTCCTCTCGGTGGGCACCTCTTCGACCCGGTCACCGCGATGCACGTGGTACCTCCGTTCCACGCCACTCTCCGGTGTCAGCGATGTGTCTGTGCCTTCCGTGTCTTGTTTGCCATGTACGTAGAGACAACCGTCGAGTAAGACAAAGCGATTGTCCGACATACATGCAGCGGAGGCCTTGTACCGCTCAGCGAAATATCTTTGGGTACCTAGTAACACACCTCAACAATGCCCACCAAGGAGGCATCTCGCGCTTTCATTACCCGGTTGTAAATCTCCGCCGGGTTGGTTGTCATTATTCCATAGCGGAACCACCCTCGTCATCTAGAATGGACCATTTCTCCAACGGCTCGTGTCGTATCCGGTCCGTGAAACTCTTTATGCTTGCCCCGACCTCGCCGGATGTTTGCGCGTCGGTCGGGGCGCACACAAGGGTGGGGTCATCTCCTTGCTCGTGGTACACCATAGGGTTCCTTGACGAACTAAGCGCCATCCCTTGGATTTAGTGATTGCTTCTTGGTTAGTTCATCCAACGTCCTCACAATGACTCGAACTTCCTCCGTGGTTACTGTTTGCCTACCGCTTGAACATGTTCATAAGTTCCTTGTTCTGAACCGACGGAAAAATTGGCACCCATGTGCCTCATGCACCACCGCTCTTGAGTCAGCCACTTTCTTTGCTCCCACGACGTCGGACCCTTGTTGCATATCCACGATCGCCCAAAGCAACCTCGCATGTCGGTCATGGATGACACATACATCGGGCGGTCTTGCACAACCGCCATCTTGACTCTTTCAAGAAACCGATACCAGCTCTCGTGTTTTCCCCCTCCACGAAGGCCAATGCGAGGTAGAACACGGTTGTTGGCGTCCACCGCGATGCGATTAGAATCGCCCTTGTATTTCCTGAGGAATGTGCCGTCCATGCAAATGGCCAAGGCGGCAGTGCGAAGGCATTAATGCATCGCCGAGGGCGAAGAAGGCCCATTGCAAGACCCACTTACCGCTTTACGCACCATCGCGGAAACTCCGCAAGGTCGATGGCCGTGCGGGATTCCTACTTGATATTGCCACGAGCAAGTGTGGAATATTCTCGTAAGAAGCCTCGTATGTCCCGAACCGTATTTGCAAAGCTGTTCTTTTTGCTCTCCAAGCCTTTCGGTAGCTAATCTTGTACTGAAACCTCTCCTCCAGCTCGATAATGGATCGAGGCTGCGAGTGCGGATTGTCGATGATCGACCATAAAACACATTTGCCACCCAAGTGGACGACGATCACGGTGTTCTGCTCCGCTTCCTCCGGTTAGCGATTATGCTCCGTCACTATGGAACATTTCGAGAGTCCTTCCACTTCCCTTGTATGCATGCACCGCCATGGGCACGAATCAACTCGTACTTCACGTCGTAGTCTTTTTTGCTGGACTTCACTACCCTGAATTGCCGCCGAAGAGACATTGACCAGTACTTCACCGCATCCATCACGGCCTCCTTGTCTTTATATATGGCCCCCTGCGCGACCTCGTTCTCATGATACTCCCATGCATCTCTGTTCCCTTCATTCATTGTCAGGTCTTCGAAATTATATTTAGTCCACGCACCGGGGACAGGCACCTCAGGAGTATTGTCCTCCTCGTCCGGCGTTAGCCATCGGGACTTCCTCATCCGCACGGTCCTCCTCCTCCATCAAGCCCGAACTATGTGCTCCACCTCCTCCCCCTCGTCGGCCACCCCCCGCGCCTCCACGGCTGGCTCCTGGCCCCCTCGATCCCGTCGCCACCGCCAACCTCGCCACCACCTTCATCATCGCGTTGTTGCATATCTGTATTCCCCTCCTCCGTAATATCTACCCCGACATCACGCACCTCCGACACCGATGGAGGTACCTGGTACCAATCTACCAGCAACATGAGCGGCCAACCCCGCTCTACAGCGTACCCAACATAGCTCCTCCATGCCGAGGTCGCGTTAATAGGAATCAGCTCTCCATAAAAAAAGTCCTGCGCACGGCTTACTACTGCTCTAACCCGCAGCCGAACACTCTGGGCATCCAAACTGAACATCCGAAATATCCACTCCATCAAACCCCTGTATGTCCTATCTCTCGGCCTAGATATGCCCTGTATGACTGCTGAAAATGCCGACAAATCGACTCCATTCGGCCCATGTGCTATCTCCCCATCTCCATAGAATATCTGAAAATACAATTTCTCCGACATACTGCCTACAACGTCGAACCGAAAAAATCATCATTTCTCCACCTAACCGCTATATAAATGTCACAATATATTGTCGTCAAATTTTACCCTACTGATTTGTAACGGCGCCTACCATGTTTTTAAATATACTAATTTTTAACGTAACACGGTCATTGACTATAAATAAGTAATTCGATTACCTATATTACATACATAAATACTAAATATTAAATCTCTAAAATATTAAATATAAATACTAAATATTAAATCTCTAAAATATTACATACATAAATACTAAATATTAAATCTCTAAACATTGCCTAATATTTCTACTATCCAATCCTAACTAAATTAAATTTGTAAATACTACAATCCTAATAATTCTAAAAACTACATTAAATCTCTAAACATTGCCTAATATTTGTACTATCCAATACTAACTACATTAAATTTCTAAATTACTACATTTCTACATTTCTACACATTACAAAATACTAAAATTTTAAAAAATATTACATAGAAATTTACGGACTTACCTTCAAAAACCGACAAATATTTCTTTTCCCTCTTTTTTCTTCCCTTCTTTTTCCTCTTTTTTCCTCTCTTTTTCCTCTCCTCTTCCTTTTCTCGCGGTGGCTGCTCTCGGTTTAAGCTCGTGGCGCAAATGAACACAGATGCTTTCGCGTCGGCTATTTAAAATGGCCGTCGCCTACTTTTGGGCGATCGCCCTGCCCGGCGAACCTCCCGAGTCTTCTGGCGTGTCCACTCGACTTCGGCGAGCGTTCGAACATTCACGGCCGTTAGGCGCCCGTTAGAACTCTGTGACTATCGCCGGTGCAGGCGATCGCCTCTGCCTAGGGCGAAGGGAGGGTAGATTTGAAATTTTTTTGCCGCGCCGCTTAGTTCTGAAAAAATGATTAAAAATAAATATTAAATAAAAAAAAATTCGCCACCGATGGTTTCCGGCATCGGTGTGCGGCCAGGATGACAGCGTGGTCGAGGAGGTGCTTCAGGCATGAGCGCAAGCTGCCGGCAGAGGTGGCGTAGCCCGAGGTAGTGAGGGCATCGGGCTGAGGGCATGGATGCCGACGGAGGCCACGCGGCATGGCGCAGATGTTGGGAAAGGCCGTGCGGCACGTCGTTGGGCCGAGGGCATGGAGGCCACAAAGGCCATGTGGAGCTGTGTGCACGCAGGGCGGCGGTGATGCAGATGCCGACGGTGGTCACGCTGCACGACAACGGCTACGCGATGAGCAAGGCTAGAGGCGCTGTGGGCACCGGGGGGCGGGGACACTGCGAGTGCCGGTGTTGCTGGAGGCGAGCTCAAGCCCAAGCGCCGTGGCTAGCATCCCTTTGCCACCTTCCCTTTTTTATTTGATGAACTGTAAATAGGAAATCCCTAATTTCTCAATTTAATCAAAAGCGACTAAACTAGTAATTTGGGAAAATAATCTGCAGGATTAAGGGACTGTTCAAGGGTGATTAACTTATGTAGCTCAAACTTATGTATGGCTTGTCATAGATTTAATCACGTGTTGCCGATCGAATTCGATGCAGTGTAGGTGGATGCAGGCAGACGATCACAATCGGTCTCGATGGAGCTTCGTGCTGATAATGTGTTGTAATATGATGATGCCCGCGTAGATCATTCACAACACACAAATTGAACTGCAAGAACAAACACCAGGAGCACACATGAAGTAGGGAAGCAAAATTGTTTTCTCTCTTTATTAAATTAATTCTCTTGTACAAGGGGTGCCAAATTTATAGTAGAGCTAACAAGAGATAGATTCAGATTCGTCTACACTGAGATGGACTCCAACCATATTTGGACGAAAAGGACTCAGAGTCCATCCATATCTCAACAATAATTAGTTTTTGGTCTGGGGTAGTTCAGACATGCGCGGAGTGTTAAAGTATATTGTCTATTCTTTCTCATCATTATAAGTTTTTGTGTGAACTAATTGGTGCAAGAAACTAAAAAATAACCACCGACTATTTATGTTTCAGAAAAAATACTGACAATATTTTCTTGTGAGTGTATCCCTGTGGTATGGAAGATTAATGTGCCACCCAGACTTCATATTTCCTTGTGGTTATTGGCTAACAATACAATATTGACCAGATATAATCTTGCCAAAAGACAGCATGATTCTGACAAAACATGACTCTTCTGTTGTGAAGATGAATCTGTTAACTACCTGTTTTTTGAGTGTGTTGTTTCCATAGATTTGGAAAAAGCTCTCTGAGATGGTGGGTAAGAATGTAGGAGCCAACTTTCAGTCGTTGGCTGGCTAGTCGCCATGTCAAAATCTCACATGTGCTTGAATTTAATAATGCAGTGATTTGGAGTATTTGGAAAGTTACAGATGAACCTTGTTTTCAGCATAAGAGTGTTGGCTTAACATGCAGCTAGGTTGTGTCGAGAAGAGTCCTGAGGACAGTAAAGAGTTGGAAAATGCTTTTCCAGGGTATGCAACACTGCCTTGCAGAAGACTGAAGAAGCGAGAAGGCCATTCTGTAGGAACGAGAAAAGAACAAATTTAAGGAGAGACTAGCTAAATCTCGGTCACTGTTGCTCACTTGCTTGTGGAAGGCATTGGACCATCTGATATGCATACTAAAATTCATAGAAAAACTTTCCATATGATTTAATTTCCACTGAAATACAATTCACATTAGACGACAGTATATTAGATGCGTATTTTATGTTCAAGTCATCAGTGAGTCTCTATCGAATATAAATACAATGCATGTGACAAGTTCAGTTGGAAACGTAAGACTAGACACTACATCATGAGCCAGCTAGACAAATTTCATTTTACATCGAAGTCATTGGTGGGTCCGTATGTGACATGTATGTTGAGTGGGAATAGTAAGACTAGACATCATGTGGTGAGTTAGCTAGACAAATTCATTTTACCTCTAAGTCGGCGGGCAGTCTCTATCAAATATACATAAACTGTACGTATGGACTCGTGAGACTAGACATATATGTCCAAGTCGAAATTTATTTTACCACCAAGTCGTCGGGCAGTACTCTATATTAACACTACAAGAAACAATGAAAAATTCATGGGTTTTTTTAAATTCGTGGGCAAAAAAAACCCATAAATTTATATATTTAAATTCGTCGGTTTATAAAAAAACCCACGTATTTAATTACATTCGTGGGCCAAAAAAACACCCACGAATTTATATGTTTAAATTCGTCTGTTTATAAAAATACCCATGTATTTACTTAAATTCGTGGGTCAAAACAAACTCACGAATTTATATACGAATTTAATAACCCTGTGGGCGTCTCTCTCTCTCTTCGCTCCTCTCACCCCGCCGTGCGCCCCCGCTCCTCGACGATCGACCTCTGCCCTTGCATGCTTGCCTTCTTGCGCGCCCGCCCGCCCGCCTTGGCGCGTCGTAAATCGCCATTGCGCCCGCCCACCCCGCCCGCCCACCGCGCCGCCGCCCGCCTGCCGTCTGCACCTTTCACCTCCTTCCTCATTGTCATGGCGTGAGCTAGGGTTTCAGACCTGCTCCCTCCGTTCAACGCCGACCCCGTCCGCCATGTCGAAGCAAGGTTTGTCCCCTTCGGTGATTCTGTGAGCTAGGGTTTACGGCGTTTTGGTTTGGGGTGGTTTTGCAGGAGGAAGGCCAAGCCTGGCGCCCAAGGCGAGAAGAAGGATTACGACGAGGTGTGTTGCTATGCTTTGGCTTTTGCTCTCAATTCATCGATTCGTTGCACTTTGTAACCCTAGGTTTTTTTTGTTTAGGTCATTTGTGTTGTAGATCGGTTCGTGTGTGTTGTGATTAGTTCATGGTCGATTCTTTAGGGGAATGGAAATTTGGCGAATAGCTATGCGTCTGTGATGACTATGCTGGATGAGAGGCCTACGTCAAAATTAGGAATTAAAGATGAGATAGGTTATTTGTTATATTTTCTTATATTTAGCTATCTCTGTTAGGTTCTGGTATGTTATTTGCTTAATCCTTGAAATAATGAGAACTCTAAATTGTCAAGATAGTGTTGGTGTTGTACTTTTTTTGGTAAAAAGCTTGTTTGGTTGACATGCCCATGTGCTGATTGAAATTCTGATTGCCAGCACAAATTTCTTCTCAGTTAAATGGTTTGGACCCTGACAAAACAATTTTGCAAGCATGTAACAAACTATCTAAAAGTGTGTATGATGTTATGCATGGGTGACTTTTTGTTTCATGGTCAGGCATAACAATGTGAAATGATTAATTCGTTTGAAGTTATTTCATCTCATTTTATATTCGCTGCATATGGTATATATATTTAGCACTAGAACTATATATGTTGTTGTTCTGTGAATAAAGCGGGTAGCGTCTCATTGTTTGACAAGTTTAGTTTATTACAAGAACAGTGTAAACACCTTGTGAAAGAATGCAATTTTTTAAGAAAGAAGGCATTGAGATTCAAGGAGATATCTAAGACAGGGGGCTCTAATCTTCAGAAAGCTGAGCTCGAGGTAATGTGTTTGTGAATTATGCTTTAAAGCTTCACTTCTATTTAGTCTCAATGCATAACAATCTCCATTTATTTTACAATTCAAATATGGGCATAAAATTCATTTAGTCTCAATGTGAAATGATTAATTCATTTGAAGTTATTTCATCTCATTTTATATTCGCTGCATATGGTATATATATATTTATTCTCTCGCTACCGTTGTATATAACGTTAGAGTTTAGGGTTTGCGTCGAACAGTAGAGAGCCTAAGCGTCACCCGTTCGGGAACGGCGCATCTCACATTTGCTTGTGAGGTGCGCGGTTCGAGGTATCGGCGTATTTTGGACAGCCCGAGAATGTTGGTTGTTGCATGGGGCCTGTGACGTGCGAGCGATCCGAACGTGATTTCGGCCACATAACCTTGTTGTTCTCCAACGCACCAGCATCAGGCATGCGTTTGGAGAACAGCGGGGTTATGCTGCCAAAATTTCGTTCGGTTCATAGCGCACGTCACAGGTCGCATGCAACGGCCTCCATTCTTAGGTGGGTTTAGAACACATCTTTCCTAACAGGGTTGTCTTTGTCACCTAAGCCACGGTCGTACGTTGACATCGTTTCATTTGTTTAGCTTTGAGAATGGGTGACGATCGAAGGGCGATGTATGACGGATGGAGGAGTGATGGGGGCACTCAAGGGAATGGGGCAGATCACGGATGCTTTCTTGAAGCAAGCATTATTTGGAGGAGCTGAATATGTGTATTACCGTGTACCCTCTGCGAGAATAACTACTACTGATGAAGGATATAGTGCGATATCACATTTGCAAAAGCGGGTTCATGCCTAACTATTTGGTGTGGCACCGTCATGGAGAGGCCACAGGCGAGCCATTGAATCGGACCATGGGGAGGATCACGACCGAGATGGAAGAGATCTTTGGATGATCTTGGCGGGGATTGAATTTAACTTCGAGGGAGGGTCACGGTAGGAGGAGGTTAAGGAATTCTATAGGCTACTTGGCGCCTCGGATGAGAAGTTGCATGACTTGACCAATGTGACCGTCTGCGGCGATTACGGCTTATGTCGATGAAGTCGAAGTTCAACTTTTTGAACAAATGCTTCAACGCTTTGCTTGAACTTATGAATGATGTCCTTCCGCCTAACCATAAGATGCCAAAGGATTTGTACCAATCGAAAAAGTTGATGGCCGGCCTTGGGATGAATTACCAGAAGATTGATGTGTGCGAGAATAATTGCATGCTGTTTTGGAAGAATCATGACAAGGATACTCATTGTATGCATTGCGGTAAGTATAGATTCATTGAGGTGGTAGATGAGGAAGGGGTATCAGTGACTACAAAGGTCGCGACTAAACAACTTCAGTACATGCTGATCACGGATAGGCTTAAATTTTGTACATGTCAAAAGCAATGAAACATATGCGGTGGCACAAAGAAGGTAAGCGTGAGGACCGAGACACGGATATGATGGTGCATCCGTCGATGGCGAGGCATGGCGGGCATTGGACCGATTCGATCCTGCATTTGCAAGCGACCCTAGGAGTGTCCGTCTTGGTTTGTCCACGGACGGTTTCACACCTTCGGCTGGCGCTAGCCCTACTCTGTTGGCGGTCTTCATCATGCCATACAATCTTCCACGAGATTTGCTTGAAAGAGGGTTCATATTCCTTGCTCTTGTCATTCAGGTCCTAAGCATCGAGGAAGGATCTCAATGTGTTCATGTGGCCCATAATTGACGAGCTGAAAAAGTTGTGGCGAGGGGAAAAGGCATACGACAGCGTTGCTGGTAGAGAATTTACCTTACGAGCTGCATACCTGTGGTCGGTCCATGATTTGTTGGTATATGGCATTTGGGCTGGCTAGTGTGTTCTGTAACATCTTGAAAATTCAATAAAGTGAAAATAAATAGTTTCAATTCGAAAATAAATGTTTCTGAGTTTCCTTGGCATTATTGGATTTATTTGAATTTCCTTTGGAGTTTTGCACTGCATGAAAAATCAAACAAAGAGAATTAATGAATGGATAATGGTAAAAAGGTAAAAATGAAAAAAGGTAAAAATTTAGAAAATTGCCACGAGAAACTGAAGGATCATTGAATTAAATTATTTTGACATGACGAGAAGCATCCGAGATCAAATCTTTTGGAGCACAATGGAGAATTTTCAATTGATCTTAATCAAAAACAAAAATCCGAAACAATGGACGTGTGGGTCTTTGATTTCCGAACTGGCACAATGGAGAATTTTGCAACTCAATGGTTCGTTTTCTCCAACTCCGTTCGTTCTTCTCAGTTTGCCAAATTCTCTCGAAGCTCGAGTGCCTTTACTACCGATGATGCTGTGGCGTCCCAGCTCACCCGAGCCACTACAAGACCACTAGAGGCAGCGCCCAGCATTCCCCTCTACCTCCCCTTGCTCTCTTTCCAGCCTGAGTCGCCCAAAGCTCCCTCCCAAATCTGCCATTACCAGGAGCTCCAGAACTTAGCCCAAACATCAAATTCAGCCGAATCAATCACCCAAACTCAAATTAACCTGGGTGGTAGCATCTAGGGCTTCTAGTGATCAAGATCCAGCAAAAAGATTTGGTCTCCTTCATGCGAAATCGAGCCGCATGGTAGTCGCGCCTCTTCCTCCATGGCCGCCGTCGAGTGGAGAGCTCCTCGGAGTTTCTTCCTCAGAACCGACCCCAAAAATGGACTCCTGGTGGCCCGTGGATGCTCAAGCCACTGTCGATTCAAGCCGAAGTTGCCCTGGTTATCTTCTTCACCGAGCCACCATTGTTGCCGCCGCTGGAGCTCGAAGGCGCGCCGTTCTGGTAGCTCTTCCGCCGAATCAACTTCACCTCCGGATGTGCCTCTTCGAGCTCCCTCTCTCCATGCCGTCGCCCTCGCCGGAAGACTACCGGATTGCCCTCGCCGCCGAGCCCTAGAAGGTCCCCTGTTTTCCGTCTCTGCGCATGGGGCCATCGAGTCAGTCGCTTCTAGAGGAAGAAGAGTGAGCCAGAAAAGACGCCTCCTCTATATGAAAACGTATTGTGAATTTCCCATTTCATTTCCATAGCGAATGAATTTCAGTATTGAATATCTTCTGCGATTTAAATCAAAACCCAGTGAGGTAAATTTCATTGTTCATTTAAAATCCAGAAGAATCTAAATCTGTAAAAATATTTAGTTTTTGAAGTATAGGATTAATATTTAATTTAAACCTTGATTATAATGCTAATATGGTTTTAATGAGAACTTGTGAATGATAGGAACTGAAATGGTGAAAAGAATATTAAGGTGATGCTAGTATCAGGATGTATTCAAATATTCAAAATCATTTAATTTTTGAGTAACAAAAATTATTATATAACTTTAAGATGAGGTGAACTCACTATCATGAACATTATTGAACATATGAAAAATATAACTTTTAGAAATATAAAATAAGTTCTCATATGTGAATCTGACCCTGAGATATTCAAATATGCAGAAATATTCGAATTCTGAACCATGTTTAAATTATTGCTTCATAATCCTTAATGAACCCTATTATGGCCATTAGCAAAATACTAGCATAATGGCTCACAAAATGATAATCTAATTTGCAATGAGTTCTTAAAAACAGTTAGGGTCCATGTTAGCAAAAATACTTAAGATAAGATTTAATTAGCATTCTTTTAATGAAAGGAAATGTTAATGATAACAATAAGTAAATAGATAATCTATTGCAATTGAAGTGAAAATAATGCCAAACCAACTTTAAAACAATTCTAGGATGGCTACCTGCTAACACCTAAAAAATGAATCAAAGATCATGTTTAGTGTAGTTAGAAACTAAGTTTGAATCGTGGCCGAATTAAGATTTCCAACATGGTCATTTAGTCTATTTCAACGATAGATAAAATAACTCATCCAAATACTAAAATTAGTAAAACTAGTTTAGTAACACAGTACAAAGTTTATATTACCATATTCTGTAAAAAGAATCTTATTTCATTAAGATTTGCATATTCTTCTTATTAGCCCAAAACCCTTAAGCGATACCCTTTGATTCACTTTTGGCCGATTCCGATAACGTCAACTCAACAATGCCACTTAAGCTATTTCAACAATGAATATAATGTATCAGCCAAAGCCTAAAATCTCTGGAATCAGCTTAGGATTGTTATGCAAAGTATAAATCATCTCATTATGAAGAAATAACCATATTTCATCATATGTTGCATATTAATCCTAATAGCTGAATAATCCAAAGTAATCACATTGCGTTAGGCCTTAATGCAAATGAATAAATTTAGGTAATAATGAAGGAATCCATAGTTAAGTTGTTTTTATCACCAGAACCTTCTTAAATATAATGGGAATGTTATCAGTAGCCTAAATCAATAAATCTATCTTGCATGGAACTAATTCTAAGCGAAATCAATTAACTATAAAGAACCAATCATTCATACTCTAATATGATCAATTAAGCCTTTTCATTAACTCGCAAAGTAACTCATCTAAATCCGAATTATGTGAAGAATAGCTTAGAAATGATCTTTAGAGTATAATCTACAGCAATCTAAGAAAATATTCCTATTTCGTTTTGCTTTGAATCCGAATCCTAATAGAGCAAAACCCATAAGTTATACGATTTGCCAAAAATTCATATTGTGAATAGGAAATCAATACACCTTGCAACTAATGATTAACTCTATTAATTTAATCAATTTTAGCATCTTGAATTCATAAAATAAGATTAATAAATTCATTAAAGAGCAATCCTTGTTCTTGTAAAGAGTTCATTTGTTTTGCTATCTATTTCTTTCGCTCTTATTGAAGTTAGTTATTTGCTTTGCTATATTTTCCGTCGATCGGCGTGTAGAACCCGACGTCTCTATCTTCTTCGTGCCGTAAATCGGCCGCAATCCTCGTCTTCGTCGTAATCAGTGATTAAGCAAGGCAAGCATCCTTTGACCATATTGAGCCCAATATTTTATATTCCTTTTGTGCATCAAATTGTTTTATGCATGCGATTACTTTATGTAAATTGCTATCTTGTGGTTTGGTAGATATACCTGTTGTCACATGAATCTCCTTTGATGATTATGGAAATGTGAACCTTGATAACCATAGCTTGAGGATAGACATCTCTTAATGTCATCATGGGTATATGCGTTTATATTATTCCTGCTTAGCCATGCTTTAGAACCAATGATGTACATGATCAAATCAATATTTGTTTTCCTGGAAACATTGAAAATGTCACTGTTGGTTGCGGGTACTTTGATTAAAAACCCAAAATGAAACTATGCTTTGATGCGGGCGATTATTGGCAATAGCAGGATGTGCGAAAGGAATTGCACGTAGTGTAGGGTGGAGTGTCGCCCGTGTCGGATTAAGGACCGAGCAATGGGACGCTATTGATCCGAGATTTCCGTGCAAACCATAAGGGTGAGGATGGGTTAGCCATAGCTTGTTATGTATTTAGACATGGCTTTGTTCATTGGTAGGCGGGAGCTTTGCACGAGTTTTCGGTCGGGACTACTCGACGGGGGTATTCGGTCAGTCTACTTGCTAATGCAACGGTGTACACCTGCCGTGTTTAGAAAGCGTTGTGTTGGGTGTGTGAATGTGGGCCCACGGCTTGGGTGTGTGTTTCTAGTTCTCTGGCAGGGTTAACGTCCGGGCTGGACCAAAGCCACGTCTAGGTAATGTAATGACTATGTATGGTCTTCTTGACGTCACACCTAAGGAAGTGTGTCGGGCAAAAGCGATCATTCCTTGCGGGTAAAGTTGTACACCTCTGCGAGTTTAAATCTAATCGATTAGCGCTCGCATGTCATGAGCACTTGGTGATTTCATTCCAATGCTAGATGTTTTATTATTTCAAAAGGGTTGGTATCATTTTGTTTTGCAAAGCGTGTGTTTTATGTCAAAGGGCCGACATTGATGGAATTTCAGAATGTGAATGATTAAATCGCTCACGTCATGGAGGACTGTGAGTGTTACTTATGCTTTAATTATTTGTTATCAATCAAATGCTCTTATAAATTCCGTTTGCAAATAACTTGTTTTACAAATTCAATTTCGCTTTATGCAAATTAACTGTAGCATCTTTTCCTTTGAAATGGCCTGCATGTATTGTAGGTTTTGCTCAAGTCTTGCGGAGTACGAAAGTACTCACCCTTGCCTAATTATATTGTAGGTGGTCGAGTTAGCGTAGCTTCGATGGTTGTTCGTCGCAGGTTGCGGGATTTTCTTTGTCGTGTTCTATCTGAAGTTTATGCCGGGTCAGTTGCCTGCGGGATTGGATGGGTAAACCACAAGGCTTGCTTCTTTTGCCGCTATATTTCTCTGAGTTGTAATATTATTTGTATAATCATTTCCACTTAATTAATGTTTTGTATGGTTGTGATTTCCAATTGTTGTAAACATGTGAGTGCTAGCTACTGATCCAGGGAATAGCACAGTAATCACATGGAGGTTCCTGTTCATCCGAACGGGGTCTCACAGAGTTGGTATCAGAGCTATACTGACCTTAGGATGAACCTTAGATAGAATGGTCGTTAGCATTGGAAAATGAGAATTCAAAATCTTACTTCCAAAAGCTACTATATGTGCAAAATGTAGACTCTGCTAGTCTTTCCTCATCCTTAAGATTCTATTCTTACCCTATATTCATTTTGGTTTGCAAACAAATTCCCCTTATCTCAAAAAGAAATTTTCGCTAGTGATTATAGTCGCTGTTGTTCCTGGAGATGATTGAGACATGTTGCTGTCATCCTTCAAGCCGGCCAATGAAGTCTGCAACATATGCGCCAACATCTCAAGAAAGCATGCAACGCTTCACTAACCTCAACAAGACAGAAGCTCAACTTGAAGACTCTACTTCACGGAGAAACAGCTTCACCTGCAGGAAAAGGCAGAAGATTAGAATATATTAGGATCAAACTTAAGGTAAGAACCCTCACGTTCTGTCGTGCTACTTGAAATTTGTTTTTATTCTGAATGCCAGGACCGATTTATATGTGAGCTTAACCTCTAGGTTAAAGTTTCGTACTAAATGGTCCTCATGTATGAATATGGAAAACTCAGCCCCTAGGATAAATAATGAAACATAACATAGTCTGTATCTTCCCTCCATAGACTTTTATGAACTTATCTACTTTCTGTACAGCTTCTCACTTATGTAACCACCATGGTTATTAACCTTTATTAAAACTTAATCTCCTCAAGATTAGTAATACAAATTCCATTACTACTTTTAACTCGATTTGAAACCGCACCGTATTAGTAAATACCAAACTAGCTTATGTTGCTTTAGGCTAGTTAAAACTTAATGTTCCAGTAACAATTTCTAACCATGTTTTAAAAACTCACCTTATTGCCTTGCTTAAATTATGCACCATAAAGTGACCCTGAACTAGAAATGTTCTATGCTTCTGAACAGAGACCTTCAAATGAATGTTAAAACTGAAAACTGGAAAAGAAAATTAGAAACTCTATTTTTTTAAAAGAAAGGTAGAAAGATTAGCATCAGTTATACATATACTCTTTTCCCCAACTATAGAATTCAATTTCCGTATCTGTATACTCCTTTTCTCTCTATAGAATTTTCTTCTCTACTCCTAAGTTATTCCTTTAGTAATATTCCTCTCCCTGTCTTTTTACAAAATGAAAATTTCCAACAAACTTGTTGAGAACAATTTAAGCAACAAGTCAGCAACATTGTGAAGTTTGCATCAACTTCAAGAAGATGGAAGTAATGAGCAGCACAACCTCTCCGACTTCATCGAGGCCTGGAAATACCGACATCAACAAGTGGTGCAAAGATTAAAAGAAACTCGTCACTAAATAGTCTACTTTGAAGGACAATATTATTTCAATTATACACTATGCCAGTTATATAGTAAAACCCTTATACATAAATATGTATGGCCAGTAGAAGGAAAACCTTAGATACCCTTCCTACATATTAAGTTGAATATATATGTAGTATTTCTATGCTATTGAAAGTTTTGGTTGTCAGTCTTTTCTATTGCTTTCGGGTTGCTCTCGTGAATGTTAAACCACTAGGTTGAAATTTACGACGTGTTAACCCTGCTTAATAAGAAAATTTTAATTAAAAAGATTTTAAAGATCGAAATGTTGCCTCATAAACCAAACTAGAAACTACTTAATCTGCATAGAAACCGCAACTAGAGTTAATTGGAAAGAATCGAATATTACTTCATGATATAGATAACTCTTATCTAACCATCTTTCTCCGATTCCAACATCTTGTCAAACGTGGTTGCAAAATGCCTCTAACCTAATAGAATTTCATCTAAGTAACTCTACTCTAATAAATATTGTTGCAGGATGCCTGCGACATAATTCATTAATACAACTACTGAAAGTAATGAGTAATAAAATCTTTAGCTTTATGACCGACCTTCAGCTCATTCTTTGAATTGTTACTGCCTTACTCAATGTAAACTTTCACTTCATATTTATGTTTTACAAGGTCAGCCTTGAATGAGATTTAATTGCCACTAATCTCATTAATATTCATTGAGTTATTCAAATAGCAATTGTATTTGAACACTCCCCTTGAAGTCAACCTCTGGCTCTCTCCAAATAAATCTGGTTGAGATGCATACTTTCATTCATCTCAGATATTTTAACATACTCTGTATCTCTATTTAAATTAACTTATTCTTGCTAAGGATTCTTGGCATGGACTGCTAACACTTCTCATCTACTTTGTGAAACCACGCAAGATGCTCAATTGTCAGGAAATAATAATCCTATCCAAGTCCAACCGAATCTTCTGTATTTAGCTAAAAGCACTTCCTTGTCGACCTAGCAAACATCGTAACTCTCCACTTTTTCAAGGTTCGCAAAAACCCCAAACCAAGAAAAATGTCAGAATCTGTAACCGTGGTGGAAATGCTCATCATAATTGAACAAAATCACCAAATGCACACCCTTCTGTTCTAACAACTAGCACAAAAATATTTCCAACCTTGGGGTGGCTATTGTTAGGAAAGAAAAGGGTTTAGATTAAAAACCTACTTCTATACCTTATTTGGTACCTACACCTTGTTCTTTGAAATGTTGTTAACCCAGTCGATCCGAAGATTATGCTTGCACTCGCTATGGAGAAATAGGCCATGCTGTTGATGAGAGTGCAATCAATTGTTCTTGCTGTGAAGGAAATTATTCTCCTAGAAAATGTTCTATAAGCAATATCATTTGATGCCTTTATGAAGGTCGAGATCATTGTCCATCGCAACGCCCCCTTCATTCATTAATCACTGCTGCAGTTTAGCCTCAACACATAAAGTTCCAATCCTTGGTTGCTTAGGATTTGGTTATTAGGAAAAAAAAATCGGTTGCATCGGAAACATTGCTTAAGGAATTAAAGAAATAGCACTTGATCCTAACTACCTTCACTAAGAAAGTAGTAAATGGTAATCTCTAATGGCAGGTTTCCTGTCTGATAAAGAGAGTCATTAAGCTAAAGAATGTTCTAAGAAGCAACAAATTGAAACTCACGAGATAATATCAAGCATGCAACTAACTGAATAAGACACTGTGAGAAAAGTGCGAACATTTCAACTGTCACGAGAAGAACCATATTCCTAAACAATGTCCGCAAGTTGAATAAATACATTCTACAACCATAACTATACCAAAAGTTACGTCATTCAAGTTTATAACTCTCAAGAGTAGAGGGAAATAAAATATGAAGTGGCTTACTCAAAGAATCAATTGAAGAAGTGATAGTCGAGCAAGAACACTTGTCCCGAGAAGAATTCTGCTCAATTTCGTTCTCAATCACAATTAACATCTATTCCTCCCTCCAACAACACCAATGCATAATTGTCTGGTACTCCAAGTCAGAAGGCCAAGTCTTTCCTTGTATTCGTTTTGTCTATTTAAGCAAATCAATAGAGTCTGAAAAAGTGGATTGTTCCACACCAAAATTGTGTGTTCTAGTGTTCCCAATCAATACGTGTGTGTGTGTGCTCATTAAGGTTCTCCATTTCTGTTGCCAAGAACTCGCCGGAAGGTGCTGAAGAGGTTCAACACTTTGTCGGAAAAGGTACAGTAGATAAGTCTATTTACTGAACAAATCAAACAGTGAAACCGCTACTTGTTGCACAGACCTGCCGCAACTTGGTCGCCTTTACTCACGCTAGTTCATATTTTGTGGGAACATCCTCATTTCTCCTTTTAGATACCTATTCAGAGTTTTCTCAGTTTACCCCACTTCTTCTCTAACAAACACCACAAACCGACAACAGGCAAAATTGCGCGGGGCAGGAAGTATCTGAAGACAACGCGCTATCTTTGCGATGCATCAACTTGCTGCATCCTTTCTGTATTCTTGTCATGCTTATAAAGGAAGCAAAACTAGACTGTATACAATAAGACTCGGTTGCCAGAAATCTACTCGGACTCTGATTTCCAGCAGACCTATGCTCATACGGCAATAACTCTACCACTATTACTATTTGCTAACCGACACAAACTCTGAATCAAACTTCCAGAGCCCAACAACTTTGACGCACAACTGAGGAACAGGAAGTAATCTAAAACAAGATTATCTCAACACAATGAACATCTGTCCGTTACTCGAAACCAGAAAGTCAATATCATTTGCTTTTGTTGTGGTAAATGTGGGGCATTATGCCAACAATTACCTAAATCAGAAGCAGACTCTATTTCACTCGCAACCCTAGGACGCGTTGTAACAACCCTAAAACTGGCTTCAAGAATCTGAAAATCAACGATTCCTAAGTCATACATCCAATCCAACCCAAAATATCTATCCCAGTTATTCATGGCGTTTACCTGCGAAAGAAGTTTATGACCTACCCGACATAGTACTAGGTACAATACTTATGTAATTGAACTCTGCCAGGATTCAAGTTTAGTTCCATGATCTACTCTTTGATCCTAGTCACTTCCTAATTACCTGTTCTATAATATTGGCAAACATCCTTTTTGTTGTTTCGAATAAAACGGATAATGTCACTTGTATCAATCGAGAAGAATTTGGATACTTCACCAACATCTGCCCGAGAAGAGTTCTACATCACCTTGTCAAGAAAGACATTAGTAACTTTTAGGCTGTCTCACAAACTTAAAAAACATCAAGTACTTAGAACAACCCCGGTTTCAATACCAGGCTCTGAATATAGACATCCTTTTCATGCGATTGCACCTAGCACTTGTTGTGATATTGAGTACGTTCCTTGTGTATTCAATTCTTGCCAACAATCTGTTGATTCTGTACATTTCATTTCTTCATAATTGCCAAATCCAAAGAAGGTCAAAAACCTCCTATCTATCGAGGTGATCAAATGAATCAAATCATCATAATCACTTATTAATTCTTCTACCTCAATCCAATCTTTGAATTATCTCTACCTTGTTTTCAATCTAAAGGCAATCCGAAATGACATTTATTCTTGGCTCATTTCATCAGCTAATGTCGAACTATATAAGTCAATCATTGTATTCAAATATCCCTGTTGGAATTAACGTTCGATTCTTCCCAGACGAATCTAATGACAATGCAACCTATCTCTCACCTCAAAAATTGTAAACATACCACATGCCACTTTATGGGTTAAGCTACCTTTATCGATAATCCTAGTTATTCAATTAAAAGAGGTATGTAGAAAATATTAGTATCTCTCGTCTACTCACCTGAAACTCAAATAGGATTCTTCTCTATTTCTCGCACGTTAACTTAGAATCGCAAGACGAAGATTCAGTGAAGCAATTGCAATGAAGATGAAGTATCAACAAGAATGACAAAGTCACCTCCGATAAAGAATTCCCAAGTCTATCTCGCCCTCAAGAATTATAAAGTTCGTGAAGTTCACCGTTTCCAAACCCGAAATAATCTGGTGCAATGATATATGAGACCATATCGTATCGTTGAGAAAATGGGATAAAAGGCATATAAATTAAAGTTGTCATCTTAGCTCTAGTATTCAGAATGTCTTCTATATATCTCAATTAAGGAAATGTCTTCATCCTCTTTCTAAGCTCACCCAACTAAATGAAATTGATCTATAATCTGATTTAACTTATCGGGAACATCCGATTAAAATCTTAAAAGAAGCTGAATGCCACACTCGTAACAAATCCCCCAAGCTGATCAGGATTCGACGAAGCAATCATTCTGAAGAATAGGCAACTTGGAAATGAGAAGACTGACTCAAGAAGGAGATTCCTAACTTCTTTTAGAATTACTTTCCCCTTAGACCCGCCAAATCTCGGGGTCGAGATTTTTATAAGGGGGGTAGATCTGTAACATCTTGAAAATTCAATAAAGTGAAAATAAATATTTTCAATTCGAAAATAAATGTTTCTGAGTTTCCTTGGCATTATTGGATTTATTTGAATTTCCTTTGGAGTTTTGCACTGCATGAAAAATCAAACAAAGAGAATTAATGAATGGATAATGGTAAAAAGGTAAAAATGAAAAAGGTAAAAATTTAGAAAATTGCCACGAGAACTCGGATCATTGAATTAAATTATTTTAGCCAGCAATTGAAATTTTACGCATAGAATAGTGAAGAGATAAAATAGAAAAACACCATTTAAATCAAAACAATGCAATGTCAGAATTTACATAAAATGATGGAACCATATTTTGACATGAAAGTTTTATAGAAGCATCCTGAGATCAAATACTTTTGAAAAACAAAATTTGAAATATAATATACTTCAATTGATCTTAATCAAAAACAAAAATCCGAAACAAGAAAATTGATAGTCACCGACGTGTGGGCCATTTGTTGATTTCCCGTTCCGTTGGCACAATGGAGAATTTTCAGTCATTGTCAATGGACCCAGGTCTTTGCTACCGAACTCGTCGCCTGCAACTCCGTTCGTTCTTCTCCGTTCGCTCCACTGCCAAATTCTCTCGAAGCTCTGAGTCTTGCTACTGGCCGATGGTCGCCAAGGCGTCAAACTCACCCGAGCCACTACAAGACCACTAGAGGCAGCGCCCAGCATTCCCCTCTACCTCCCCTTGCTCTCTTCCAGCCTGAGTCGCCCAAAGCTCCCTCCCAAATCTGCCATTACCAGGAGCTCCAGAACTTAGCCCAAACATCAAATTCAGCCGAATCAATCACCCAAACTCAAATTAACCTGGGTGGTAGCATCTAGGGCTTCTAGTGATCAAGATCCAGCAAAAAGATTTGGTCTCCTTCATGCGAAATCGAGCCGCAGCCGTGCGCCCTCTTCCTCCATGGCCGGCCGTCGAGTGGAGAGCTCCTCGGAGTTTCTTCCTCAGAACCGACCCCAAAAATGGACTCCTGGTGGCCCGTGGATGCTCAAGCCACTATCGATTCAAGCCGAAGTTGCCCTGGTTATCTTCTTCACCGAGCCACCATTGTTGCCGCCGCTGGAGCTCGAAGGCGCGCCGTTCTGGTAGCTCTTCCGCCGAATCAACTTCACCTCCGGATGTGCCTCGTCGAGCTCCCTCTCTCCATGCCGTCGCCCTCGCCGGAAGACTGCTGGATTGCCCTCGCCGCCGAGCCCTAGAAGGTCCCCTGTTTTTCGTCTCTGCGCATGGGGCCATCGAGTCAGTCGCTTCTGGAGGAAGAAGAGTGAGCCAGAAAAGACGCCTCCTCTATATGAAAACGTATTGTGAATTTCCCATTTCATTTCCATAGCGAATGAATTTCAGTATTGAATATCATCTGCGATTTAAATCAAAACCCAGTGAGGTAAATTTCATTGTTCATTTAAAATCCAGAAGAATCTAAATCTGTAAAAATATTTAGTTTTTGAAGTATAGGATTAATATTTAATTTAAACCTTGATTATAATGCTAATATGGTTTTAATGAGAACTTGTGAATGATAGGAACTGAAATGGTGAAAAGAATATTAAGGTGATGCTAGTATCAGGATGTATTCAAATATTCAAAATCATTTAATTTTTGAGTAACAAAAATTATTATATAACTTTAAGATGAGGTGAACTCACTATCATGAACATTATTGAACATATGAAAAATATAACTTTTAGAAATATAAAATAAGTTCTCATATGTGAATCGACTCGAGATATTCAAATATGCAGAAATATTCGAATTGTGAACCATGTTTAAATTATTGCTTCATAATCCTTAATGAACCCTATTATGGCCATTAGCAAAATACTAGCATAATGGCTCACAAAATGATAATGTAATTTGCAATGAGTTCTTAAAAATAGTTAGGGTCCATGTTAGCAAAAATACTTAAGATAAGATTTAATTAGCATTCTTTTAATGAAAGGAAATGTTAATGATAACAATAAGTAAATAGATAATCTATTGCAATTGAAGTGAAAATAATGCCAAACCAACTTTAAAACAATTCTAGGATTGCTACCTGCTAACACCTGAAAAATGAATCAAAGATCATGTTTAGTGTAGTTAGAAACTAAGTTTGAATCGTGGCCGAATTAAGATTTCCAACATGGTCATTTAGTCTATTTCAACGATAGATAAAATAACTCATCCAAATACTAAAATCAGTAAAACTAGTTTAGTAACATAGTACAAAGTTTATATTACCATATTCTGTAAAAAGAATCTTATTTCATTAAGATTTACATATTCTTCTTATTAGCCCAAAACCCTTAAGCGATACCCCTTTGATTCACTTTTGGCCGATTCCGATAACGTCAACTCAACAATGCCACTTAAGCTATTTAAACAATGAATATAATGTATCAGACAAAGCCTAAAATCTCTGGAATCAGCTTAGGATTGTTATGCAAAGTATAAATCATCTCATTATGAAGAAATAACCATATTTCATCATATGTTGCATATTAATCCTAATAGCTGAATAATCCTAAGTAATCACATTGCGTTAGGCCTTAATGCAAATGAATAAATTTAGGTAATAATGAAGGAATCCATAGTTAAGTTGTTTTTATCACCAGAACCTTCTTAAATATAATGGGAATGTTATCAGTAGCCTAAATCAATAAATCTATCTTGCATGGAACTAATTCTAAGCGAAATCAATTAACGATAAAGAACCAATCATTCATACTCTAATATGATCAATTAAGCCTTTTCATTAACTCGCAAAGTAACTCATCTAAATCCGAATTATGTGAAGAATAGCTTAGAAATGATCTTTAGAGTATAATCTACAGCAATCTAAGAAAATATTCCTATTTCGTTTTGCTTTGAATCCGAATCCTAATAGAGCAAAACCCATAAGTTATACGATTTGCCAAAAATTCATATTGTGAATAGGAAATCAATACACCTTGCAACTAATGATTAACTCTATTAATTTAATCAATTTTAGCATCTTGAATTCATAAAATAAGATTAATAAATTCATTAAAGAGCAATCCTTGTTCTTGTAAAGAGTTCATTTGTTTTGCTATCTATTTCTTTCGCTCTTATTGAAGTTAGTTATTTGCTTTGCTATATTTTCCGTCGATCGACGTGTAGAACCCGACGTCTCTATCTTCTTCGTCGTCGTCAGCCGCAATCCTCGTCTTCGTCGTAATCAGTGATTAAGCAAGGCAAGCATCCTTTGACCATATTGAGCCCAATATTTTATATTCCTTTTGTGCATCAAATTGTTTTATGCATGCGATTACTTTATGTAAATTGCTATCTTGTGGTTTGGTAGATATACCTGTTGTCACATGAATCTCCTTTGATGATTATGGAAATGTGAACCTTGATAACCATAGCTTGAGGATAGACATCTCTTAATGTCATCATGGGTATATGCGTTTATATTATTCCTGCTTAGCCATGCTTTAGAACCAATGATGTACATGATCAAATCAATATTTGTTTTCCGAAACATTGAAAATGTCTTTGTTGGTTCTTGGTACTTTGATTAAAACCCAAAATGAAACTATGCTTTGATGCGGCGATTATTGGCAATAGCGGGATGTGCGAAAGGAATTGCACGTAGTGTAGGGTGGAGTGTCGCCCGTGTCGGATTAAGGACCGAGCAATGGGACGCTATTGATCCGAGATTTCCGTGCAAACCACAAGGGTGAGGATGGGTTAGCCATAGCTTGTTATGTATTTAGACATGGCTTTGTTTATTGGTAGGCGGGAGCTTTGCACGGAGTTTTCGGTCGGGACTACTCGACGGGTATTCGGTCAGTCTACTTGCTAATGCAACGGTGTACGCCCTGCCGTGTTTAGAAACGTTGTGTTGGGTGTGTGAATGTGGGCCCACGGCTTGGGTGTGTGTTTCTAGTTCTACGGCAGGGGTTAACGTCCCGGGCTGGACCAAAGCCACGTCTAGGTAATGTAATGACTATGTATGGTCTTCTTGACGTCACACCTAAGGAAGTGTGTCGGGCAAAAGTTGATCATTCCTTGCGGGTAAAGTTGTACACCTCTGCAGAGTTTAAATCTAATCGATTAGCCGCGCTCGCGGTCATGAGCACTTGGTGATTTCATTCCAATGCTAGATGTTTTATTATTTCAAAAAGGGTTGGTATCATTTTGTTTTGCAAACTGTGTTTTATGTCAAAGGGCCGACATTGATGGAATTTCAGGAATGTGAATGATTCGTCGCTCACGTCATGGAGGACTGTGAGTGTTACTTATGCTTTAATTATTTGTTATCAATCAAATGCTCTTATAAATTCCGTTTGCAAATAACTTGTTTTACAAATTCAATTTCGCTTTATGCAAATTAACTGTAGCATCTTTTCCTTTGAAATGGCCTGCATGTATTGTAGGTTTTGCTCAAGTCTTGCGGAGTACGAAAGTACTCACCCTTGCCTAATTATATTGTAGGTGGTCGAGTTAGCGTAGCTTCGATGGTTGTTCGTCGCAGGTTGCGGGATTTTCTTTGTCGTGTTCTATCTGAAGTTTATGCCTGGTCAGTTGCCTGCGGGATTGGATGGGTAAACCACAAGGCTTGCTTCTTTTGCCGCTATATTTCTCTGAGTTGTAATATTATTTGTATAATCGTTTCCACTTAATTAATGTTTTGTTTGGTTGTGATTTCCAATTGTTGTAAACATGTGAGTGCTAGCTACTGATCCAGGGAATAGCACAGTAATCACATGGAGGTTCCTGTTCATCCGAACGGGGTCTCACATGTTCATGGTCGCCTGTGTTGTCCAATTTGTATGGCTGACTCTGATGCATTCAGGCTCACGCACGGTAAAAAGATCACATTCTTCGATTGCCATCGACGGTGGCTTCCGGCGAGGCACCCTTTCAGGAACGATGCCAAAGCATTTCGAAAAGGAAAGAAAGTTAAAAAAATGGCTGCCAAAGCGACTCACAGGAGCGGAGATAGCTGAATGGCATAGTCGGCTTGTATGATCTACGGAAGTGGGTTTCACTGGCTATGGAAAGGAGCACAACTGGACTCATATTTCTTTTCTTTGGGAGTTGCCTTACGCGAAAGCTTTGATTCTGTTGCATAACATAGATTTGATGCACCAAGAGCACAATGTGGCAGAAAGCATCATAAGCATGGTGTTTGATGTAACCGACAAAACAAAGGATAACGTGAGTGCTAGGAAAGACATGGGTGATCATTGTGCTAGACCGTGGCTCGAGGTTAAAGTTGGTTTAAATGGAAATGAGAGCCGGCCACGAGCTCCATACTGTGTGAAGCCAGAAGACCGTAAATAGATTTTGAGGTGGTTGAAAACTCTAAAGTTTCCTGATCGCTATGTATCTAACATAAAACGGGCTGTGAATGTCAGCACTGGTAAGCTAAATGGGCTAAAGAGTCATAATTACCATATTATCAAGGAAAGACTTGTTCCGATAATGTTTCGTAGCTATTTTGATAATGAGTTGTGGAGGATGTTAGCCGAGCTCAGTTACTTCTATAGGCAGATATGCGCTAAGGAAATCTCGAAGACGTTGATGCAGAAGTTAGAGAAGGGAATTCCATTGCTTGTATGCAAGTTGGAAAAAACTTTCCCACCTGGTTTTATGAATGTGATGCAACATCTCTGGTGCATCCGCCTTGAAGCGATGGTTGGAGGTCCCGCATTCGGATGGATGTATAGTCGAGAAAGGGAGTTGAAAAAGCTTAGAGCTACGAAGGCGTAACAAGGCAAGGGTAGAGGGGTGTATCGCAGAGGCTTATGCAAGTAAAGAGATCACAAACTTCTCAACAAAGTATTTCACACTCAAGCACAACGTGAGTGCCCCTATGAATCGATACCGTGCCGCGGAAGAAGAACCGTTGTGCGAACTTAAGCTTTTTCAATGCAAGGGTCAACTGTTGGGTCGCATAATCGCACACCATGTTGAGTATGAGGAGTGGAACCTGGCCATACTTTACATGTTCACTAACATGGTAGAAGTTAAAAAATATTTTGAGTAAGTGACTTTTGAAATTTTGTTTTCGACATTTTAGTGTAGTGTCCTTTTTAACCCGGGAATAAATGACGCAGAGTGTTTGACAAAGAAAATTGGAAGTCAACTCGACAAACCCACAACTAAGCAATTGGACAACCTACGTCGTGATGGGTTGAAAGGCAGCCCAAGCTTTGTGCAATGGTTCCGTCAGCATGTAATTTGACTATTTATTCATTTTTTAAAATGAATTGTTGTAGTAACTTAATATTAGACTAACAGTGATGCATATTGCTATATAGTGTATGCGTGATGCCTCCGTCCCTGAGGATCTCTGACAGCTCTCACATGGTGATGTGACGGCAAGGATTTATAGTCGCTATGATGTGAACGGGTTCCGTTTTCGAACAGTGAAATTAGAAGCTAGCCATCCACTTGCGGCCACTTCAAACAGCGGAGTAGTCACAATGTCATCCGATTCCAGCGGTGATATATTAGACTACTACGGTGTTGTACAAAACATAATTGAATATACCTTTGAGGGTGCAGCAACTGTCACAATCTCTTGGACCTAACGTGCCAGTGTTTCACCCTCCTATTATGCCCCAGGTAAAGATACTTGAATTCATTACTCTCTAATTCACTTAGCTTGTAAAATCACGTTTCTCACAAACTTGACTATTATGTCATAGGGCTCCCAGCCACTTCCTTTCTACATGTTTTCTCTGCACATGCAACCACCACCACAAGGAGAAGCATCACAGGGTGCTCAGCCTCCCCCAGCGTCCTTCATAAACCCTACTGGGATGTAGGCACCACCCCTAGGAGATGCACCTCAGGTTATATGAAATTCTCATGCATTGTTTATTTTTAAAAAACTCTATTCTGTATACTTTATATCACAAACTATGATCCCAGAGCTCCCGGCCTCCTCATCCTTTCTACATGTTCACTCCTGAATCTGTACCACCTTACAGAGGAGAGGCACCACAGTAAAGACGGATCGGTTCAATTCGTTATTCAAAATTTGAACGAATGATTTATATGTGGCATAATGTACCTATCTATGCCTTACAGGGCTCCCAACCTCCAAACCCGTTCTACATATACCCACCAGCTATACCAGGCCAAGGAATGCCTATGTACTTTCAACCCATGGGCCCTGCAGCCACCTCAGACGACACCACAGGTATGGATGTCAAAAACATTCTAAGTTTGCGAAACGAGCTAAGCTTGTCAATTGTGAGCCAAACCAAGTCAAATTGAGCCAATTGAGCTACCTTCACAAAACTTAGTCAATTATATCACATTTAGGCTAAGTTTGTCAATTGTGAGCCAAACTTAGTCAACTTGAGGAAATTGACCTATTCGTGCAAAACTGAGTCGATTGTAGCACATTTAGCAAAATTATATTTGGTGTTTGCATATGATTAAAGTATAGAACTGGGCCAACAGACGAAGATATTCACATTCTTCCTGTTGTCAACAAATTTGCACAGCATCATGCATCCAAGACAAAATATGAAGCTATAAGGGAGCAAATGAAACTACATTGGAACAAAACTACACATAGTAAATGCAGTTCGAGAAATATTTAATAATTATTGGTAGCAATCTTTTCTTTCCTATGAATGATTAAATGCTGCTGGAATTTGGAACATAAAAAGGCCATCCATTCTGATCCAACGGTGTTGACAATTGGCCTTCTAGAAATTGGGCCGATCAGCGGTGTGGGCTGCACTGTGCTGACCAACTGGCCTGTTCCATGGGCTTTCTGGCCTAAACACTATTTCTTGTTTTACCAGGGTTTTCTTATTTAAAATAATTCATATAATACAATTAATTTGTTTAAGATATTAAAAATATAATAAAAATTCCCATAAATATTTTTAGACATTTGAAACCCAAATAAAATATTTATAGCTAAAGATTATTTTATTTTTCTCTATAATTAATTAGTTTTCACAAAAGACCAATATACTTATTTTTAAATAATTTCAAATAAAATTCGAAAAAATCCAATAAATTCAGAAAACCAAAAAAATACATAAATAACACAATAAATTAATAAAAATTAAAAAGTTAGGATGTTACATATACCTATAACATTATTATCGGTTCCGACCTCATAATCGAAAGCAATAACAATTGTCATCATTATCGGGTCTAATGTCAGACCGATAGTAATATTTTGTGCCATATTTCTCACCCATGCCAAATTATATATCACTATCGGGTTTTTCCTAAAAAGTTGAGAACCGACTCAAATGAAAAGATTTTATTACATCATTTCTGTAGTAGTGAAAGCAACGAAGCACTTCTCCAAAACTCATTAGTCGCTCGATTGATGCTTCTGTAGTGCTTGTACAGGCATGCTTCACCTCAGTATGAAATTCAGCGGAGTGTACAAATTTAATTAGTATAAAGTGGTATCCGTGATTTCCAAGACATGATCTCAAACTTCTCATTAGGTATCAATATATAGAAACAACCGGTGATATTTAAGGCACCTCCTTTATTTTAAGAGAAAAAAATTCCACAATAATCCTAAATTCTAGAAATTCTCATATTAATCAGAAAAAAAGAAGAATATCCACCACTTAATTTGATGGGACTAGATTATAATGGTGCAGATTAATCATATATAACAAATACAATTGTATTTCAATAGTTAGAAGTAGACTTGTATATCAAAGAAAGGCCGATCTCCACCACTTATTTTGGCAAGGCCAGATTATAACGGTGCAGATTAATGGTATATAAATAGATTTATATAATAAATATAATTGTATTTTAATTATTGAAAATTTCAATTAACCAAGTAGTAAAGTAGTCCTCTGTGACAACATGGGACCGGTTCACTGGCTGTTGGGCCTCCGTGGGCTGTGTATTCGAACTATATTCTCTGTCATAGGCAAATGGGAGATCTCATCTCACTGTGGATGTATTTGCGCCCAGAGTGTCCGTTGAGTGGATTTTTTTTTCAATATATGTTGTGCACATAGAGTTTTTTTATGTACACATCGTACACACCAACTAATAAAAGTTATGAAAAATTCTGAAAAAATTATCGGAATCACTATAGCACGGACGTCCGGACACGTCCGGACGCCCGGCCCGGCCCAGCAGTAGTGTAATACCGCGAAATCGTTTTCCTGGGTTTATGGCCGGAAGTGTCTCCATTTCCTTGATTTCAAGGATTTATGCTGGAGAAAAGTCTACCGCCCCGCAGTTTATTAAAGTTTTGGATTTTGCTCAACTTTTCTGAATGAGGTATTTTCGAGTTGTTTAGTTTCTTGACAAGTTTGTTTTTCTGAGCAATTGTCGTTTCGCGCCAAGAATTCATTAGTTTGGGTCGCGCTAATAATTAAAAGCTGGTTTTTGGTTTCTAGGAGGGGTTTTTTTGGGAATTTCCCCCTCCCTCACCTAATCTCTCTCTTCTCCTAGTATGTGTGTGGTTGAGAGTTATTTGGGGCTGCCTTTTTCTTTTTTTTCCCCAAATCCTGCCGAGTCCTCATTTTCTCCCCCATCCCTGCCGATCCCCTCCCTCTTTCCTTCTGGTTGGCGCACAGCCACGGGCCGACTGCCCTTGCTCCTGGCCGTGTTCCCCCATGCCGACTCCCTCCAGCTTCCAGTCCTGCCGGCGCCCCTCCTGTCGCTGCTCTCCCTGGCGTCGCTCGCCCCTCCTGGCGCTGCTCTCCCCTCCCTGGCACTGCTATCCCCTGTCCGATTGCTCTTTCCAGCCGGTGCCCCTTTCCCCTCCTCCTGTTGGGCGGCAAGCAGAAAGCAGACGGCCGGGACCAAAGGGCGGCACCAATGACAAAGCACTCGGAAGATTACCAGCAGAAGAACCAACACCGGTGATCGGCGGCGGCCTCTCCCTCACCTCCCCTTGGCCTTCTCCCTCATTCAAGAGAGAGGCAAGGTAATGTTTTGGGGGGATCTGCTTCCATGTCTGGTGTTTGGTTTCTTGTGCATGCCATGTGTTTGATGAAATGCCTAGGAGGGCTATGTTAGGTATTGCAATGATTTAAGTGTGCAAAGTTGAGAAATGGGCTTGGAAATGCAAGAATCGATGCATTGCTAAAATTTTTATTCACATCTATGTATCCATATGCATTTGTTCTATATGTTTGCCCGCTAATGAATTAAAAGGAATTGAGCGACCAAAGCATATAGCCAGATGTATATGTTTATCAGTATTAGATTCTTGAGGATTCTACGTGCTGTTGTTTATGGAATGATATATATATAGATATACGCATATGTGAGTTATTTGTGTATGAGCCCTGTAATGTCATCCTTATTAATTTTGTTTGGCTCACTTCAAATGTGTGAGTTAAAATTATTTGCTGCCATCGATTAATTTTGATTGCATTGGTATCTACATTTATCTTTGATGGAATTGTTGGAGGCTTGCATAGATGGGTAGTTTGGATGGTCTCATACTTGTACCATAATTCTTGGTTTAGCTAATGCTAAAGTTAAATGTGTGTCGATGTCACCGAATTCATTTAGCATGATTATATCTTGACCTTCTATGCAATGTGGCCAATATGTATTTTAGGCAATGGAATGAATACTCTTTGTTTTGTATTTTAGACAAGAGAGTAGGGCATATGTTTACAAGTTGCATTTTCTTGAGTTTAAATGGCACTAGTTCGAGTGATTTTGTTTAGGTGGTTTGTTGCGTAAGTTATATTGTGTGTATATGTTCTAAATTCAGGCTTTACGTTAATCACAGGAAGTCATGCAAAGCTAAGATTCCAATTCCACTCCATTTCCGTCGGAAAAAAAGGCAAGTGCAACCCGTATATCTCTTGCGTGGTATTTAGTTCATTGCTTATGTTACGTATATCTTTGACCCTATGGTTGCACTCGTGTTTATAAGCTCGTCTAGTAAGCTAATTATCTTTTGATAAAAGGGTAAATGTCGATACAAGTGTATCGTTGTTTGAGCGATGTTATGATTTGTTTGATGAAGCTGTATATGCCTTGCCGTCATGAAATTTTCTGCATCCTGGATTGAATGCTATGAGTATTTGTTTAATGAATTCCGTCTAGATACCGTGATGACGTCTTGCTAAAGATTACTTTCATATTCGTTCACTAGTTTGATAGGCTAGTGGGAATCTTGAAAGTATGGAATTGGATTGCGAAAATGGATTGATTTTGATCAAGATAGATGGAATTAGTAATTACTCGAGTAATGGTGATGAGAGTATGAATATGAATGTTGAGGAGGTGATTACGAATATGGAGAATCGGTTATTGAGTGTTGCAAATGCGATTATGAGTGTTGATGATGTGAATGGTAATTTATGGATGTGAGAGTGGGCGATGTTCATGTATTTAGCTATGGCTATGCAAATGTGAGAAGTGAATGTAGTTTGCAAATTGGTTTATGTTATGTGCATTTGTGCATTCATGATGGAAGAGGTGTCCCATCTTGTCGACGGGCCTCTGTGTTCACACGTAGTGAACACGTAAAGTCCTACCTCGTAGTCCCATTCATCGAGGTGAATGGGAGCGAGACAGAAGAAGTAGGCACCTTCCATCTACGGGATAGAAGGGCGTGAGGGTGCACACCGACGGGTGGGCACTTTCAGCGATCTCCGTGCGTGCATGGAAATGAGCATTCATGTGCATTGCATCTTTAATAATGAGTGTTATGGTAAAAGGTGTGTCATATGGACGGTGATTATGGTAATTGGTGGTCAAGTCGTGGGCTCAACCCAAATAGGGGAAAATTGATTTGAATTGATGAATTAGTGCATTTCTTTTCTTTGCTTTGCTAGTTATATTGTATGAATATCGTGGAGTGAAATTTGAGTTTTGAACTCGAATAAAGTCGATGAAAATGGTTTGAGTGCATTACATGATTGTAGGAGTGTGATGTCTTATGCAGATTTTGTATTTTTCATCTCTGTGTGATGTATATTTCAGCTTTGTACATAACTTAATGGCTCTTGTGGTGAATGGTAAGGTGTGGAGGTAACTCCCCCAAAATTGTGTAAATAAGTCGTGTGCCAAATTCCTCGTATATGTTTTGTTGGATGCATTGCATGGTAAGCTGATGGTGAATGGCAGCGGATGACCTTTGGATTGAGGGTAAATTACAGGGTTAAGAATGGATCGGGTCGTGGATTCGTTCCATGCGGTCTATTGAGGTATGTGAAATCCGTGAACCAGGAAGTTGATGAGGTAACCAATAGAGATTTCTTCTTTTTGTTATACTTGTTAATTTAGGATTCCAAAGTATGGACATGTTTATGATTTACATATGTTAATTGTTATTGATATGGCTACTTTGTTGTACTTGCTGAGTCTTCGACTCACACTTGTTTGCTTTCTGTTCTAGGTACCTTGAAGCTGATTCAGCGGGTTGGGAGTAGTAGCACGAACACGGCTGCAATCACCGTTATTTGAATTAAATCATGCGTAGTGTCAAGTCTTAATTGTAATTATAATTGTAATTAATGTGATTGTAATTTATTGTTCATCGTGATGAAACTTATTAATTTCTGTTGGGTGTGTGATTGATTAACTAAGGACCTGCTAGAATGATATTATAACTACTGCTATTCTTTTGTCTGCTGAGTGGATGTCCATAGTTTTAGAGGAGGTGCTGCCGAAATTTTCGGTAAATTTGGGAGTTAGTAGCATTCCGGACTCCGTGGGGGGGTCGAGGTGTTACAAGTAGTCCCCTCCTTATTGTTTCTCTCTCTTACTTTCCCCATTGCTTCGCGGTCAGTAGGCGATACTTGTCTCGATCAAGACTCGAAGCTGATCTCCCACTCGTCTTCCCCAACCATGAGGAAATGAGACCCTGTATCGATCACCTTGCCGTCCTCCCTCACCCTGCTGAAGTGCTCGCAAGGGCTGATGTCGAACTTGAGGTTGGCCTTCTTCCCTGCCTTGAGATGCTGGCTCCTGAACCCAACCAGCTGGCTCGCCGGCCGGCCGCCCGTCGCATTGGGCCATCGGAGGAACATCAGCACCGAGTGCTTGCCGTCCATGGGCTCGTGGTTCTGCACCTCGACCACAGCTGGGAACTTGAGCTGCTCATACTTGGTGAGTTGCTCATACTTGGTGAGTTGTTGGTGGTTAAGGACTAAGGAAATCATCTAGGCTATGGATGATATGGATGGGAGAAGATGACTGAAGATGGGGAAGGGGCTAGAGGTTGAAGAAGGACATTTTGGCTTGGAACATGACCCTGGTACGTTCGAAACATGGGTTTTTCTGTGGTTAAACATTGGGTTCTGCAGGCTGAAACATTTTGATTTATGGAAGAAGATGACCGGAGAAGAAGCTTCGTCGATTTTATGCTCCAAAACATGACCAATGCACGTATGAAACATCCGTTTTGCTCTTGTGAAACATCCGTTTTACTCTATTGAAACATGTGGTTTTTTCTGTTGAAACAAGGTGAAACACACGTCTGCTCTATTGAAACATTGGATTTGGTCTAGTGAAACATTTGGTTCTACGTGTTGAAACATCGTTTGATAGCTGACGAAACATCTATGTTTTGAAACTTCTCTCATGTTTCATCAGTACCTTTCCCATGTTTCACCAGCTGTTTTTCTATGTTTCAATGCTGACGTCATGCTGACGTCGGGCGTCCGATGAAAGGCATCCGGACGGACGTCCGTATCCTAGTCGCCGCCAAAAATTATAGATATACTTCATAAATTATTCTACCTATGTATGAAATTTCAAGATCAAATTTATTATATACCGAGAGTTTAAAAAAGAGAATTTTGAATGTTTAAAACTTGTCAAAATTTTCTCTTTTTTGTAACTCTCGATATATAATGAATTTGAACCTACAATTTTATACATAGGTAGAGTAATCTATGAAGTATATTTACAATTTTTTTAAGAATTTTTCATGACTTTTATTAGTTTGTGTGCATGGTGTGTACACGAGAAACTCTCGGTGCACAGGATATGTTGCCTTTTTTTTATTATCTACAGGTAAACTGGTGTAGGAAAAAAAAGCACGAAATTAATATTTACTTCTACAGCCATCAGTTCATCCCCCACTATTCACTTAACTTTAACCAACTAGGTCACTGAACAGTGGCAGTTTAATTGTGGTTAGAGATTGATAATGTGTTGTCAACGAATGCTCCGAATATACCTTGATTCCAAATCCATGGAATTTAAGAAATTCCGCTTATTGATCCAATCACTGTCTCAGTCTTTCCTAAAGTATGAGGTGAAAGCATAAATTTAGCAAGAAGAATTTCCTATTTTCCATGGTATTTTCTTTCCAAATCTAAAAGGCCTGAAAACTGAGGCAAAACTGGGAGACGAGGACACCAAACAAATCGACAGCGCCATACATACCCTGGCAATGTAAGAAAACAAGCAAGTATGCATTTTGTTGTACAATATTCTATTTTATACATGTGTGCATAATTTTCGAAGCATATTCCTGTAAGGTTCCCAATTAGGACACACAGTCTCGGTAAAATCTAACTTTATTCTTTTGCAAGAAAAATCTTATTCTCTCTTACATATAAGTGGGGGCATAGGGCACATTATTATATACACACTGAAAGTTAACAATAAATAAGATAGAGATATGAATCTACATCTTATGTATCTGTTCTAATCATGTATTTATGTGATATTGATTGGTCAACAATGATGTTGATATATTACAAAGCTGACATCAAAAGAGTTGTTGAGTGATGACGATGGTCGCCATTGCTCGCCAATCAAGACTTCTTAGACACGACCCATTACTAGATAACACATGGTCTCGTTGACAATCTTGGCAACATGAATAGTTGATCCGATATTTTTTGAAAGGAGTTGATAGCATCATTTTTAGAGAAAAGAAGAGCTTACATATAGATGTTCGATCGCAAATTCACAATATGTATTATGTTAAATCTGGTAGCATACAATAATTCAAACATTTTACAAAATTTTATTAGCACTCAGGCAGCTTTCAAATACTTTTGTGCTATTTTGTTCTAGCCTTAATACTATATTATGTTACATGGAGGATAACTATCTATACTCTTTTATATTGTTAAATTTTCATTTTCGAAATATTCCCCTATATTCCATATATTGTTTGATTGTCATGTGAAATAAGAAATAAGTCAAATAATATGTACAAATAATATCGAAGTCTTCCCAAACATCCAAATACTTTCTGGGCTCTACATATTTTAGGCTCTAGCTTTAGTTTTGGAGATCTACTAAGACAAACGGCAGACTGGAGCTGGAGCCTGAAAACCTAGAGCAGAGCCTGGCAAAACAAGGCCTATTTCCACTGAACCTCGTAGTATCGTCATTGAGACACATATGTATATAAGTCATGATAAACCAACGCATGCTGTTGATAGTTACATCAAGGGATAAAAACGTTGAATACGGACAGATAATGGTTCTACCATATTTATTTTCATATTTTTCTTAGATGCAGATATGAATATGGATAATCCATATATGCGTACGAACACGAATAATGTCAAATATAGATATGAAGCGAATACAAATCAAAATGAGCATGGTCATGAATATTTATCAAAACATGAAAACCCTTTAAATTGTATACACAAAATGAATAAAAAAGTGACTAGTTTATTTCATCCAAAAATTCATGAAGAACATGTAATGACCCAAGATTTGTATTCTTTGTTGAATTATGTTTGAAATAATAAATTATGTATTTATGAGTTTTTATGCATTTTTAGCTATTTATTTAAAATATTTACTTATTACGAACAGCAATGTTTCAATTTTTGAGAAAATCTAAAAGCTGATAAAATCTTCAAAATAATTTTGTTAAATGGTATATTGTGTCAGGAACTTTCTAAAAGATTTTGTAATTTTTTAAGCTGGTTTACCAGTTTTAATTAATATTTTTTTTGTGTTTCCCCAAACTCTGCTAAGTGGGTAGCCAACATCCCCTTGAACCGTTTCAATATGCGGAGCCAAAACTGAATATCATGGTTGCTTGTCAACAAGTCAGCAACCACGTTTCAGGTACCCTCGCAATCTATTGCTAGCTTATCCGCTATTGATGCTAACTGGGGAACGTCTTTTGCATCTGTGCTTCCAAATGCGAACATCTTGAGAAGGTATCTGAACTCCGCCTGTGATAAACCTTTTAGGGCATGACATCCACTTTGCTTCCAGTTCCACCCATGCGTGTTACAGAAGAGTAGAACTTTATGCAACCCTCGCCATCAACATCGGAGGCAAATTCCACAACACCAGAAATTGTACGCAAATGTTGCATAGGAGATGAAGTGTTCGATAAGGTAGTAGCACCTGCTCCCGTCCACTTCCACACTCTCCAGAAGGAATCGGTACTTGAAGGTGTCCAGAGCGTGGAACCCTCGATCAACTTGCTGTTTGTGATGTATCGCCCATCCGCGTCCTCGACGATGTTAGTATTAATCTTGTCGTAAATTATGTTTCCAAGTCGCTAGTGTCTTCAGAGTTTGTTTCAGAGTCCGTTTGCTAGTAGTTTCAGTTTCTTGTGTTCAGCTAACCGTGTCGGATAAGTATTCAGAGTCCGATTAGCATAAAGGTTGTTTGAGTCATATGAGTCCGAGTAGGACTTGATGTAACCGGTTATTCTGACTATAAATACACCCAGAAAAGTCTGGTGGAGGCATCGCCAGGAAAAAAAACACAAGTTCTCTCTGCTGTTTCTGCAATTAGCGCCTGTTGTCGGACGGAGTTGTTGCCGTTTGTTTTTCGGTGTATGCAGGCTTTGCCGCAGGGTTGCAGGCGTTCTGGTGATCAACTGAAGGAAGGAATCGGTGGCTTGCTCGGTGGCTTGCTCCAACAAGTGGTATCAGAGCAACTGGGAAGAAGGGATCATGTCTCAGAACACGGGGCAGATCCAAGTCAGAGCAGCACCGACAAGGGCGAGCGTGCCGATTCAGTACCCGATGTTGACTGACGCAAATTACGGCGTGTGGTCGATGAAGATGAAGATCCTCCTCAATTCTCTTGGCGTATGGTCGGCAATTGAAGGAGCTCCAGTGGTTGATCTAGAGACAGATCAAGGAGCTCTGGCCGCGTTGGCTCAATCGGTTCCCGATGAGGTGCTAATGGTGATAGCACAGAAACCAACCGCAAGAGAAGCTTGGAACACATTGAAGGAAATGCGTGTGGGAGAGGATCGAGTTAAGCAGGCTCGGATTCAGGTACTGAAAAGGCAGTTCAATCGCTTGAACATGGAGGAAGAAGAAAGCATCAACAAGTTCTCACTACGACTTACTACTCTGGTAAGTGAGATCCGCTCGCTTGGTGCAGAAATGACCGAAGCAACGGTTGTGGAGAAGTTGTTTAGCTCTGTTCCCGACAAATTCATGCCGATTGTCGGAACAATTGAGCAGTGGGGTGATATTTCATCCATGTCGGTCTCAGAAGCAGTTGGTAGGCTACGTGCTTTTGAGGAAACTCTCAAAGGAAGGCGCCAACAGAAGGAAGAAGGAAGTCAACTAATGCTGGCATCAAACTCCGAAGTAAAAGGCAAGGGAGTTGCTGAAGCATCAGGCAGCAATTACAGAAGAGGAGGTTGGTGAGGACGAGGTCGCGGTCAGGGATACAGCCGAGGACGAGGACGCGGCAGGTTTGCTGATGATGGCGAAGCTAAAAACCACCGCAAGTTTGAAGCTAAAGAAAAACCCCATCGAAGGTTTGACAAAAGCAAGATTAAGTGCTACAATTGTGATGAATACGGTCACTTTGCCTCAGAATGCAGGAAACCGAAGAAGGAGAAAGCACTCTACGTTGAAAAGGAAAAAGAAGACAGTAACATTCTCTATATGGCACAATGTACAGAAGAGAGTCAAATGACAACACAAACTTCTGAGTATGTGTTGTTGAAAGAAGAAGGTGTGAAGCCAATACTAGAAGGAGACAAGAGCTCAGCAGATACTTGGTATCTTGATACAGGAGCTAGTAATCATATGACTGGGTGCCGAGGTATTTTCTCTGAATTGGATACTTCTGTGCGTGGAAAAGTTAAATTCGGTGATGGTTCTAGTGTGGATATCCAAGGTAGAGGCACAACGTTGTTCAGAGGAAAGAATGAGGAGCACCACGTGCTGTCCAATGTCTACTACATCCCATCTCTGCGCAGCAATCTTGTGAGCCTGGGGCAACTAGATGAGCAGGGGTACAAGACAGTCATACATGAGGGCGCGATGAGCATCTATGATGAAGAAGAGCAGCTTGTGACTAGAGTGCAGAGGCTACAGAATCGTCTCTATGTCATGAATCTGACTTGTACACAACCAGTTTGTCTTTTGACTATCAAAGGAGATAGAGAATGGTTGTGGCATGCTCGCTATGGACATTTGAACTTCAGAAGTCTTCGAGAGATGTCTAAGACAGGAATGGTCGAAGGACTGCCAAGTATTGATCACATTGATCAGGTTTGTGAAGCTTGTTTAGCTGGGAAACAAAGTCGACTTCCCTTTCCCAAGAGTGCAAGCTTCCGGGCAGAACGACCTTTGGAGTTATTACATGCAGACTTGTGTGGTCCTATCACACCGGCAACACCAGGAGGGAAGAAATACTTTCTGTTGATTGTGGATGACTACTCACGTTTCATGTGGGCTGTATTATTAGACTCTAAAGATCAGGCCTTTAAGACATTCAGGCTGATCAAGGCAAGAGCTGAGGTGGAATCTCAACAGAAGCTGAAAGCATTGCGGACAGACCGAGGTGGAGAGTTTGTTTCTGCAGAATTTGAAGACTTTCTAGCCGAGCAGGGCATTGTGCATCACCTGACGGCACCGTACTCACCTCAGCAAAACGGAGTTGCCGAGAGGAGGAACAGGACCATTGTGTCCACTGCAAGAAGTCTGTTGAAAGCTAGAAATGTGCCAGCAAAATTTTGGGGAGAGGCAGTGGCAACAGCAATTTACTTGCTAAATAGAGCTGCCACCAAGAGTGTAGAAGGAAGAACACCTTTTGAAGCCTGGTACAAGAGGAAACCGAAAGTATCTCACCTCCGAACGTTTGGCTGTCTGGTACATGTCAAGGATGTAAGGCCTCATCTGAAGAAACTTGAAGATCGAAGCAAACCCATGGTGTTTTTCGGGTATGAATCAGGATCAAAAGCTTACCGAGTCTATGATCCTGCTAATAACAGAGTTCATGCATCCCGTGATGTGGTGTTTCAAGAAGACAAAGCATGGCGTTGGTCAGAACCCACAGAACAGAACAGACCAACATCTGCAGTCACAGAAGTGTTCCAGGTGGAATGGAGTTCGAGCCCTGCAAGTTCAGAACAAACAGAGCATGATGATAACCAGGAGACAGAACCGTCCACACCTAATTCAGCAGGAGCTGTTGCGAGTGGAGGGGTGCTGGATTCACCTGAAGCTACTCCTTCGACAGGAAGACACAGTGCAGAAGGGAGCTCGCAAGGATTCTTTTCAAGTCCTTCAAGTACTTCTTCAGAAGACACTCCACCACAGAGGTACAGGACACTCCAGGACTTATATGAGTCAACTCAAGAAATTAACCTGGAGTACTCAGGACTGTGCTTGATGGGAGCAGAGGAACCTTCGAGCATTGAAGAAGCCATGAAAACGAAACACTGGAAACTTGCGATGGAGGAAGAGATGAAGTCAATTCTTGACAATAATACATGGGTGAAAGCAAGACTACCTGAGAATCACAAACCCATAGGATTGAAATGGGTGTTCAAGGTGAAGAAGAATGAAAAGGGCGAGATAGCCAAGTACAAAGCCAGATTAGTCGCAAAGGGTTACTCCCAGCAGCAGGGCATCAATTTCGAAGAAGTGTATGCTCCTGTGGCTAGGATGGAGACTATAAGGCTCCTTATTGGATTGGCCGCAGAAGGGAGCTGGCAAATACATCATATGGATGTAAAGTCAGCATTTCTGAATGGAGAGTTAGCCGAGGAGGTGTATGTAACACAGCCACCAGGCTTTGAAGTTGAGGCATCAACAGGAACCGTGCTAAAGTTGAAGAAGGCACTATATGGTCTCCGACAAGCGCCAAGAGCTTGGAACTCCAAACTGGACAAGACCTTGATCTCATTAGGTTTTGAGAAAAGCCAATACGATCATGCTGTATACAGAAGACGGAAGGGAGATCTGCAGTTACTGGTGGGCGTATACGTCGATGATCTAATAATCACTGGATCAGATGTGAAGGTAATAAATGAATTCAAAGGACAGATGAAGCAGCGGTTCAGCATGAGTGATCTGGGTTTGTTAAGTTATTATCTCGGATTAGAGGTAAGACAAACCAAAGAGAGGATCACCCTGTGCCAATCAAGCTTTGCCGAAAAGATACTGAAGGTATGTGGTATGGAGGAGTGCAACCCGTGTGCCACTCCAATGGAGCACAGACTCAGGCTAAGCAAGGAAGCAAACGAGCCAAATGTTGACGGAACCAAGTATCGGAGTTTAGTTGGCAGTCTCAGATACTTAGTCAACACAAGACCTGACATAGCCTTTGCGGTGGGAATTGTCAGCAGGTTCATGGAGAAACCAAAAGTTCAGCACCTAGTCGCAGTAAAACATATCCTGAGATATGTTAAAGGAACTTTGAATTTTGGGTGCTGTTACAGCTTACAAGGGAAGAAGAAGGCTGAATTAAAAGGGTACTGCGACAGTGATCTTGCAGGTGATGTAGATAATCGAAGGAGTACAATGGGCTCAGTGTTTCTCTTCGGCTCAAATCCAGTAACTTGGTCATCACAGAAACAGAAGATTGTGGCACTATCTTCTTGTGAGGCAGAGTATATATCAGCAGCAGCGGCAACATGCCAGGCGATATGGCTTAGTCGTCTGCTTGGAGACTTGAAGCATGAAGAGCCGAAGAAGGTGGTGTTGTTTGTTGATAACAAGTCGGCAATTGCTTTGAGTAAGAATCCAGTCTTCCATACTCGAAGCAAACACATTGATATGAGGTATCACTTCATCCGGGAGAACATTGCAGAAGGCAATGTGGAAGTGAATCACATAAGCACTGAAGAACAACTAGCAGACATAATGACAAAACCACTGGGAAGAATCCGGTTTCTGGAGCTACGCAAGAAACTAGGAATGGTGGACGTGAAGTCAGTACAACAAGATTAGAGGGGTGATTTGTTAGTATTAATCTTGTCGTAAATTATGTTTCCAAGTCGCTAGTGTCTTCAGAGTTTGTTTCAGAGTCCGTTTGCTAGTAGTTTCAGTTTCTTGTGTTCAGCTAACCGTGTCGGATACGTATTCAGAGTCCGATTAGCATAAAGGTTGTTTGAGTCATATGAGTCCGAGTAGGACTTGATGTAACCGGTTATTCTGACTATAAATACACCCAGAAAAGTCTGGTGGAGGCATCGCCAGGAAAAAAGAAACACAAGTTCTCTCTGCTGTTTCTGCAATTAGCGCCTGTTGTCGGACGGAGTTGTTGCCGTTTGTTTTTCGGTGTATGCAGGCTTTGCCGCAGGGTTGCAGGCGTTCTGGTGATCAACTGAAGGAAGGAATCGGTGGCTTGCTCGGTGGCTTGCTCCAACAGACGACCGCCTGAATTCTCAGGAGTTGCTGCAATCTTTCTAACTTATCTGCACATGTCATGTCTGTGTGCTTCTAGATCAGAAAGGATATGAATAGATTGATTAGTTCACCGGTACTGGTAGATGTCACTTGCTCTATCTCGCTTCAACTGTGTTCTTGCAATAGGTACTAGAAACACACTTCGTCTGTATCATGGTGCGGAATTCGGATTCACAGTTAATAACTTTTTTTTTCTAATTTTCACTGTAAACATGAACCCTATACATACGTGGATAATTTTTTAAGCATATTCCTGTAAGGTTCCCATTAGGACACACAGTCTCGGTAAAATCTAACTTCATTCTTTTGCAAGAAAAATCTTATTCTCTCCTGTATATAAGTGGGGACATAGGGGCATATTGTATACACACTGATAGTTATCAATAAATACGATAGAGATATGAATCTACATCTTTATGTATCTGTTCTAATGTTCGCCGTTGCCCGCCAATCAAGACTTCTTAGACACGACCCATTACCAGATAACCCATGGTCTCGTTGACAATCTTGGCAACATGAATAGTTGATCCGATATTTTTTGAAAGGAGTTGATAGCATCATTTTTAGAGAAAAGAAGAGCTTACATATAGATGTTGGATGGCAAATTCACAATATGTATTATGTTAAATCTGGTAGCATACAATAATTCAAACATTTTACAAAATTTTATTAGCACTCAGGCAGCTTTCAAATACTTTTATGCTATTTTGTTCTAGCCTTAAATACTATATTATGTTACATGGAGGATAACTATCTATACTCTTTTATATTGTTAAATTTTCATTTTCGAAATATTCCCCTATATTCCATATATTGTTTGATTGTCATGTGAAATAAGAAATAAGTCAAATAATATCGAAGTCTTCCAAACATCCAAATCCTTTCTGGGCTCTAGATTTTAGGCTCTAGCTTCAGTTTTGGAGATCAACTAAGCAAACTGCAGACTGGAGCTGGAGCCCGGAAAACCTAGAGCACGAGAGATTTGGGTATTTACCACTTCAAACATGTGGTTTTGCAAATTTGCTACTGGACTCACATTTCATTAACTCAGATGGTCCTATATGTCATTGGCTCAAGTAGCATTATAATTCAAAGGGTCAATCTTTAAAGTGACAAATAACCAATTTTCTGCCTAGAGCACAGAGCCTGGCAAAACAAGGCCTATTTTCCACTGACCTCTCGCAGTGTCGTCATTATGACACATATGTATATACACGTCAGAAGTCATGATAAACCAACGCATGGCTGTTGATAGTTACATCTAGGGATAAAAACGGATCGAATACAGACAGATAATGGTTCTATCATATTTATTTTCATATTTTTCTTAGATGCGAATACGAATATGGATAACCCATATATGCGCATACGAACACGAATAATGTCAAATATAAATATGGAGCGAATACAAATCGAAATGAGCACGGTCATAAATATTTATCGAAACATGAAAAAATTTTAAACTGTACACACAATGATCAAAAAAATTATTTCATCCAAAAATTCATGAAGAACATGTAATGACCCAAGATTTGTATTCTTTATTGAATTATGTTTAACATAATAAATTTATGTATTGATGAGTTTTCATACATTTTTAGTTACTTATTTAAAATATTTTCCTATTACTCACAACAGTGTTTCAATTTTTGGGAAAATTTAAAAGCTGAAAAATCTTGAAAATAATTTTGTTAAATGATATATTATGTCAGTAACTTTCCTAAAAGATTTTGTAATTTTTGGACCTGGTTTACCAGTTTTAATAATTGAAACTTGATTTGTGCAGTAATTAAATTAGAAAACAATTTAGAAATTCATAAACCTTTTTGGCCAAAAGAGTAACGCGCTCACACAAACCATCAGGATCCGACCATTTGATTTTTGCAAAGTTATGAAATTCGGGTGCTATTCGTTATCTTTCAAATGAGCCAAAGAACGCCCCGATCGGAGTTACGAGTCAAAAGTTATGGCTATTTTAATAAAAGTGCTCAGATCGATTTCATATTTGTAAATTAGAATCGGTGCCCAAAAAATTATAATCGGAGAGCTCATCGTGTGATGATTCTGGAAAGCACACGAACACTAAAATCGATGGTACGAGTCAAATGTTATGGTGTTTTTACAAGTTTCGTTATTAGTAATGGCACATATATTGCAAGCATAATTAATAGTCAAAAGTATGGAAAATGAATTTGAAAGTTTTAAATTTTGCTAATTACCTCTATAGTTTGCTAATTTGAAATAATTGGAAATCACTGTTTGGATACTTTACGGGGTTAAGGAGAGGAGGGACGCATTATATATCAGATGTTATCATACCACCACTAAAGTACTGGATCTTATAAGAGCTCTGAAGTTAAGCGTGCTAGAAGGAGAGTAGTAATAGGATAGGTGAGCTCTTGGAAAATGAAGTCCTTGTGTGACATTAAAAATGTCTGATGAACAGAAGAACTAATATGTGTACATATTGTAATACATTAGTTATAATTAAAGTTGTACACACATATATAATATAATATAATATAATATAATATAATATAATATAATATAATAGCTAGTGTGTGTCCACTAGCTATATATATATACACACACACGACTCATAGCTCATCAGTACCGATTGGAGAAACCAGCCGATACTGATAAGGGCCATCCGGGACTTGCAGGCTAGTGCCACGTGTGGCCTCCAACCGGTATTAATACTCTATCAGTACCGGGTGAGGGAACCGGGACTGATACCTTTGAGTATTAGTCCCGGATGGCTTATACCAGTTCAAAAACCAGTACTAAGACCTTTTTAATCGATACTAAAGACCAGTTCGGTAGTAGTGAACATAACTGGAGAATCAATCAATTGGGTAGCCATATGAACTACCCTGCTATATACTAACGACACGTAGGTATGAAAACAAGACCTGGTGTGATGTATTCACGAATTACCACGTTCACTATATGAACAAACAATTTTCTGAAAAATACAAATCGTATTAGCTTAACTAAAATGTCAAATGACCAAACCTAATATATCTTACTTGTTCGTTTTATCTAAAAAGTGTAAATATACAGGAAGCCAAAGCTTTTCTTGCCCTCTAACAATTTTTTTAAAAAAATTTGGTCCTTTTTTGAACGCAATTGTAAAAATAGTACCCTTCTTGACCGCGGAAGCACCAGCAAGTGACACGTGTCACTTTCTGCGCTTTTGTAACGCAGCAGGAGGTATTGCACACAGCAAGAGCTTAGAAGGAGCAACCTGCCGAGCAGTACTACCTTGGTGATAAATTAATTAAAGTGAATACTTAATATCACATTTCATACCGAGCAATGCTACCTCGGTAGAACCTTGTCGTGACTCAACAACATGGTAAGTGAAATGTGTCATTTGTCGCACCTTCTGCGATCACGGAGGAAGGAGCCATATTTATAAAAAAAATGTTTGTGAAGGATAAGATAGTGAGGGCTTCCGTATACAGTACGTACCGTCCATGGATCCCTTCACCATCCCATTCCTGTATTTTGACTTGCATATTGGAAGCACGTACTCTACAGTATTGAAGCCCTGTTTGGAACATTTCTCAATAATGTGAACTCAAGAAACATTTCTACTCAATCATATAACTCCAAGATATATAGGAAACTGGGAAATACGACTTGTACATATATATGACTACTAGCATTCAAAGTTAGAGTGGTGTCTAGATGTTTCTGCCACAAACTATATACACAACACTCTCGTACATTTTAAAGCACATTAATAGTTTAGTAACAGATTACTAGCTAGAGGTTGACATGGCTCTAAGTCATGCTCTTATTTGCTTCAGAAGCTATACTAGGTACTCACTGTAGGAAAGCAATGGAGCACTTCCCCGAAAACATATCAAATGCTCGATCGACGCTTTCTTGTCGGGGTTGTACATCCGTGCCTCTCATCAACACAAGCTGCAACAGACTGCACGTACTTAGTGTAAGGAGGTATTCGCGATTGCCACGTAACTAATTCAAACTCTTCATTGGGTATAGCCCTACATCCTGCAATTAGGTCTCCGAATGACATGCTAGTCTGTTTCCTGCTGGTAGTATCATTCTTCTCTACTATTGGAGGCATCAAGCGAAGACGAGAAGGATACGAAGAAGCAAATCTGGTGATGTCTATTGGCTGCTCTTTCTCAAGGATTTCTTTTGGGTGTTGTCCATACTTTGATAAGTTGTTCTCAACCATCCCCTTGAACCGTCTCAGTATCCGGAGCTAGAACTGAACATCAAGGTTCCTTCTCAGCAAATCGGCAACCACATTTGCAGTGATGAGTGATCCATTCAGGACTTTTGCTAGGTCATTTGCTATTGATGCCAACTGGGGGTAGTCTTGTTCGTCTGTGCTTCCGAACGCTAGCAGCTTGAAGAGGCAGCTGTACTCCTCATGGGACAAACTATTTAAGTGAACTGCCCTTATTGTTCCAAACCTTACAAGCTTTTCAATCCTACTTATGATTATCACTTTGCTTCCTCTGGCCATGCATGTTAGAGTAGAATAGAACTTTACCCAGTCGTCATCATCCACGTCGGTAACAAACTCAACAACAAGTAAAGTCCTCTCATTGCTGAACTTTGCATGGTCCATCCGCAATATGCTATCACCACTGATGTACAATATCAAAGGGAATTGGGATCGGATCTTCTCATTTTTGCATACGTGGCTTACCAATGCTTTCTTGCCAACCCTGCAACCACCGATGATTGGAAGCACCACGGGAGCACCAAGATGAGCAGGGGTTTGCAGCAAGATGTTGATGATCTGCTGCTTCTCGACATGGCGACCGAACATGAAGTTGTCAGTGTAAAGGTAAGCATCATAGGGTCTACGAAACATGCGTTCGCATCCCCCCAACATTACAACGAACTCACTCATGTTAGCAACAACAGCTTCTAAGTTGTCTACAACGCTTTGTAAATCATTACTTGCGGCAATTCCTCTCCTGGCATCACTTACAGCAATTCCTCTCATGGCATCGAAAGTTGTACGTGGACGTTTCAAAGGAAATGCAGAAACCAAGAAGGCAGATATGCTTCTAACCTCCTCATCTTCAACAGATTTGTACTTGAAGGTGTCCAGCATATGGTACCCTCGATACATGCTCTCCACGATCAACTTGAGTTGCATTAGCATCCTAGAGTTGGTGACGTGTCGCCCATCCGCCTCCTCGACAACTGCATGGACTCTCAGTAGGAGTTCCTGCAACCTTTCCAACTTGCCATCTGAACCTGTCTTCTCTGTGTAGTTCTTCATCAGGAAGGTGATGAGCCGGTTGATTAGGTCACCCGCAATCGCAGCTATGGCTGCCTCCATCTTGAACTATGGTATCTTTGTGCGTATATGCGTCTAGATTGTTTCCTCTTCTTTCTGTTTGCGTACGTGCTGTAAGTCAAAGAATTTGATGGGCAAGTTATACCTAAGAGGCGTCCAACTGACGACGTAAAAGGCCTTTATGACAAGATTGGGGCTTGAAGTGCCAACGGCCGGAGACGTGCCAAGCGTTAATAGAATCAGTATACTTACTAGTGTAACTACATATCTAGATTTTATAATAAAATTGTCTTTAATGTACAACTCTGCTTCCAATAATTGAAATACAATTATATTTACTATATAACTCTATTTATATATGATATGCTATTGTACTTTCAATGATTGAAAAACAATTGTATTTGTTATATAATTAATCTGCACTGTTATAATTTAGCCAACCAAAATATATAAATGGTAGAGATCTTTCTCTTTTCTTCCTATTAATGTGAGAAATTTGTAGAATTTAGGATTATTGTGGGATTTTCTTGCCTTCAGAATGAAAGAGGTGCCTTAAATATCACTAGCTGCTTATATGTATATATAAAACTACATGATGGGGCAGATCCAGGATAGGCACCAGCAATAGAAGGGATTTCGATGATAGCCATCTCTACGTGTTGCCAATAGACGGCTTCATAACGAGTAGAATAAAATAAGTGTTAAAAGGTATCCTGAAAATATCGGGGAAGTATCACCTGGTATTATGAATTATTTTTTTATGACAAGATTGGGGCTTAAAGTGCTATTGGCCGGTACCAAGCATTAATAGACCAGTATACTTACCCGTGTAACTGCGTATCTAGATATTATTATAAAATTGTCTTTAATATACAACTCTACTTCTAATAATTAAAATACAATTGTATTTATTATATAACTCTATTTATATATGATATACTGCTCTACTTTCAATTATTGAAAAACAATTGAATTTGTTATATATGATTAATCTGCACTGTTATAATTTGGTCCCACCAAAATTAATGGTGGAGATCTTTCTCTTTTTCTTCCGATTAATGTAAGAATCTGTAGAATATATATATAGAAGGACTACTTGGACCTTCTCTGTTTTACATATGTATAGCGACGGTCTGTTAAGACAATTATTACTTTACATATGTATAGCGACGGTCTGTTAAGACAATTATTACTCTTAGGAACGGATGTTTAACAACATGATGGGGCAGATCCAGGATAGACGCTAGCAAATTGATGGTGGTCTTACTCTTAAGTGTCTGACTACATGGTGTGAAGCATCTAGGAATCCTCGATAGACACTAGCAATAGATGTAAGTGCCAACAGACAGCTTCATAACGAGTGGAATAAGATGGAAGTGCTAAAAGGTATCCCGAAAATATCGGGGATAATTATTTTTTTCTGAAAAACATGAAAAGCACTGATATAGACAGGATACATATATAGTCATATCGAGACCGTATCCGTATCCATACGCCGATTTTGCAAAGTATCTGTGTAACGTAGTGTGTTAACATTTGGAAGGAAAGAAACAGCATATATACAACAGGATTCTGTGCGTATAAACTATAAAGGGAGACATTGAGCTGAGACACAGGGCTTTCCAGTACCAATTAGAATTTAGAAAGGGTCGGCCTTTGTTATGTTTACTACAGTGTAATATTAATGTTCTTGTTTCTTTTCCTCTGTTTTGTTGTTTGTCTGGCTTCGTCCTGTAACTGACTTCTTCTGTCCATCGTTTTTTTTAAACAAATACACTAGTTATACATGAAAGGAATGTGATTGTATCGTAGTTAGAGAGATGGTACCGCTCACTCCGCTAATTGCATCAGCAGTTCGTTGCATGCGTTCGGTAGAACTAGCAAACTTACCTGCACAACTGTACGTCTAGATATTATGATATAATTATCTTTGATATACAACTCTATTTTCAATTATTGAAATATAATTGTATTGGTTATATAACTCTATTTATATATGATTAATCTACACCAATATAATCTGGCCTAACCAAAATAAGTAGTGGGGATCCTTTCTTTGATATACAACTCTACTTCCATTGATTGAAATACAATTGTATTTGTTATATATGATTAATCTATACTTTTATAATCTGGCCCTGCCAAAATAGGTGGTGGAGATCCTTCACCTTCTCTCACTACAGGAATCGACTGTTGGAAATCTAGGTATTATTTTTGTTTCAGATTTGAATATTAAGCTAATTTCCAAAATGATAAAAGACAACAGACAAAATAACAGGCACCACATGCTACTAAAAAATAGATCGAGCATTGTCGCGCACGCGACGAACAGAGGAAAAACAATTCTTACGTAGGGCTTGTGGAAGGAAAAGAAGCAGCGCAGTTGCGATCGCATGTAGTGGAAGTAGTCGACGTCGAGGAGGAAGAACTCGAGCGGTCGCCTTTAGTGGAAGTAGTCGACGTCGAGGAGGAAGAACTTGAGCGGTCGCGCAATGCGCTGCCCAGAAACCTTATTGCCGCCCCCGTGCAGGTTCTCGCAGCGGCAACGGTTCGGAGATTCTGCTCTCCTTGCCTCACGGTGCACGCCGAGAGGAAGGTCGATGAAGAACGAGTGCAGCACGAAAACGCAACACAAATCACAGTGGATGAACGCGAGTGCAAGAGACAAAAAGCTACATCTGTCTGGACGTCTCCAGATTTTATAGCCTTGCACCAGTAACGGTCAATAAATTGACCGTTATAGCACCATTATATGCTAGTAACTGCAGGTCATTGAAATGACAGTTTCTATTAGAAACTGACGCTATTATCATGGCTATTTCAATTCTCAGTAAATGACCCCATTAATAATAGAGAGAAACCGAAAATTAAAAAGGGTTTAAGCGTGCGGGAATTTAATCCACGGCACGGCGATCATGACGTCGCAAGTCACAAGTCACGCGGGTAAAACGCGAAATCTGTGATAATTCAGCGAAATAAAATATGCAGCGTCGTGTGACTTTAGCCATGCTCCACACCCTCCATATGCCTCATTACAAGGCATGGTGGGAGCTCTCCCTTTAAATTGGCACTCTCCTCTTTTAATTAGCAATATGGTACTATTATTTGTAGCTTCAGATTAGAGATAAATGGGCCACTTGGGCCTCATTTCTAACAATCCCCACCAATGTCGGCGGACAAAGACTCAAAAGTTTGATCATTGTCTTTGAATCTTTGTTTAATATATCGGTGTTTGGTGTAAGTCCCATACGGGTTGAACTTTCACCTAGAATAATGAGATCCATCCTCCCTGACTAATGAATGGACTAAGCCTTGAATTCACAGCTTTATGTAGTTAGATTTCACCGAAATCTTAAGCGATACTAGGTGCCAAAGAACTTCACCTCAGCGGAGCATTAAATGGTCATGCTCCTAATCTTCTCATGAGCTTTCTAGAGAATGCCCTTTCTCGTGAACTGCGACCTCACGATTAGGCTCAAGTAGGTGTATTCATTTTAGGTATCCTGTAGGCTGATACATTTTCCTCTCATTAGGACACTAGAATACATTAAGGTTTTAAACCAGCCTTCCATACAGGTGAGAGTACTTAGAATATGGGTAGATTTAGTGTACTCTCTTGTTACAACCACAACTTGTTTTTCCCATTACCTAATTCACGGGATCTCCGATCAAAAGGATGGGTTACAATTGTGAAGTAACTCAAATGGGCCTCATTCCCATGTCCTTCGACGCAATAGAAATTGCATTTCTTGTTAGCCCTTTGTAAAAGGGTGCGCGATTTTTCTCGGTCGTATATAATTGGCGACTATCACTCCGAGCATCTCAATTTTACGTGAGTTAAGCCTACACTTTACATGTCTGGAGGACTTCATGTTATCCTTAGCACTCATAACCTTGATCAACATTGTTTGGTTATTGCAGTACATTAGGATCGCCGGGATTGATTTCTCAACCAATGGCAAATCCAACTGAAGCTCTCTTAGCCATTCAGCCTCAACGATGGGTCGTGTCTAGTGCTACAAGCTCGGCTTCCATGGTTGCTGCGTCAATATAGTCTTTACATGACCTCCATGAATGCAGCACCCGCTAATGTAAACACATAGCCACTAGTAGCTTTGATCTCATCTGCATCAGAGATCCAATTTGAATCACTATACCCTTTAATACCGGAGGGTATCCAGTATAGTGAATTCCATAAGAGGTTGTACCTCTCAGATAGCGCAACACTCTCTCAAGAGCCTCCCAATGACCATCTCCCGGATTCGATGTAAACCGGCTTAATTTGCTCACAGCAAAGGAGATGTCAGGTCTCGTTGCACTAGCTAAATACATAAGGGATCCAATTATTTGTGAATATCTTAATTGATCTTTCCCTAATTCATTATTTTTGCGAAGTTTTACACTTGCATCATAGAGAGTTGGGGCTATTTTGCAGTTCTCAAAGTCAAGCGGCTCAATAATTTTTACGCATAATGGGGTGACTCAAAGTAATCCCATTCTCGGTTCTGATCAATTTAAAATTTAGAATTACATCTGCCTCACCCATGTCTTTCATATCAAAACAACTAGATAAGAAAGACTTGACCTCATCAATGATAGCAGTGTTGGTCCCAAATATAAGTATGTCATCAACATACAAACACAAGATTACTCCTTGACCCCACCATAGCGATAATAAACACATTTATCCGCCTCATTCACAGCAAAACCAGCAGATGTCAAAGTTTTATTAAACTTTTCGTGCCATTGTTTAGGTGCTTGCTTTAAGCCATACAAGGATTTTAATAATTTGCACACTTTATTTTCCTGTCCAGTAATCGCATAACCATCTGGTTGCTCCATATAGATTTCTTCCTCCAACTCTCCATTAAGAAAAGCTGTCTTTACATCCATTTGATGGATGTGTAGACCATAGGAAGCTGCTAATGCAAGGAGCACTCTAATGGTGGTTAATCTGGCAACAGGAGAATAAGTATCAAAATAATCCTCTCCTTCTTTACAGGTATAACCCTTGGCTACAAGTCTTGTCTTATACTTATCAACAGTACCATCGGGCCTCATTTTCTTTTTAAAGATCGACTTACATCCAACCTGGTTTGCACCCGTAGGAAGTTCAGCGATCTCCCATGTTCCATTAGCCATGATGGAATCCATCTGCTTCTGGACAACCTCTTTCCAATACTCGCATCGGTGATGCATAAGCCTCTGAAAGAGTTTTTGGCACATCATCCACAAGGTATACAATAAAGTCATCACCAAAGGTTTTCTCAACCCTTTGTCTTTTGCTCCTGCGTGGAGCCTCATTTGTGACAATATTGTTATCCTCCTCAGGGATATCACAAGTGGTTCAACAATATTTGGTAATTGAGTAGATGGAAGATCAAAAGTTTTAGAATTTTCACTAAATCCTGCTACTCTCATAGGATAAATATTCTCAAAGAAAGAAGCATCTCTAGATTCCATTATTGTGTTAGCAATAATCTCGAGAATCTGATTTTACTACTAAAATCTATAAGCGATCTTGTTATGTGCATAACCAAGAAAAATGCAATCAACTGTTTTTAGGTCCAAGCTTTCTCTTTTCGCAATGCTATATTGACTTTTGCCAAACACCCCATGTTCGCAGAAAATTGATATTTGATTTTCTCCCCTTCCATCCCTCATACGGAGTAATCTCACTTCTTTTAGTAATTACTCTGTTGAGGACAGAGTCTTTGTTAAGATAGCTTCCCCACCATGACTTAGGCATCTTGGCACTCTCCAACATGGCATTCACCAAGTCTGTTAGTGTTAGGTTTTCCTCTCACCACCCCATTTGATTGAGGTGAGTATGGTGGTGTCACTTCATGGATTATACCATGCTCGGCACAATATTGGGAGAATTCGAGAGATATACTCTCCTCCACGATCGAGATCTTAACCTTTTAATTTTCTTTTCTAGTTGGTTCTCAACCTCGACCTTATAAATTTTGAAGTAGTTTAAAGCTTCATCCTTTGTTTTCAAGCAAATACACATAACAATAACGTGTTGCATCATCTATGAAAGTTAGAAAATATCTTTTGCCTCCTTTTGTCAACAATCCATTCATCTCACACAGTCGAGAATGGATGAGATCTAATGGTGCCAAATTCCTTTCTTCCTCTAACCCCTTAAAGGGTTTCCGAGGTTGTTTTGTTTGCATAAGATTGGCACTTTGATCCTTTGACAATATCATATTTTGGAATTATTTCAAATCTGGACATTCGAGCAATGGTATCATAACCAATATGACATAAACGAGAATGCCAAACATTGGATTCACAATTATTAACTTGAGTAGCAACATTTAAATTTAAACAAGACTCTAGTACACTTAGCGGAACAGGCCTCCGCTCTCATAACCTTTTCCAACAAAGTTTCCAAACTTGGACATTACAACTTTATTAGACTCAAATATGAGCTTATAACCATCTCGACATAATAGGGAACCACTGACAAGGTTCTTATTTATTGTTGGCACATGCTACATGTTTCTCAAGCGGATAGTCTTTCCTGAAGTGAGCTTCAGTTCTACCGTGCCAACACCACGCACAAAAGCATGCGACCCGTTCCCCATTAGGACGGAGGAAGCCTCTGCTGCCTGGTAAGAAGAAAATAGAGATATGTCAGAACATACGTGAACATTTGCACCCGTATCAACCCACCAATCGATGGGTGACATGCTGAAAAAACAACAGGAGAATTACCATACCCACGAAGTAGTTCCCTCACTTATGGTCACGTTGGCAATTTTCTTGCCTTGCTCATTTGGTTTGTTCTTGCGGAAGCAGCAGGTCTTTAGCCATGTGACCATCTTTTCCGCACACAAAACAGGTAATGTTCTTCATATCTTTCTTCTCAAACTTCTTCTTCTTGAAGCTAGTATTTTTATTTGGTTTCAAGCCTTTGTTGTTATTGCCACCCTTCTTCTCAATCACATTTGCATTGTTTGGTTCCTGAGAAGAAATTTTTGGTGCATCTTTGGCTCTGGCTTTTTCTTCCACGTCGAGGGCAGCAATGAGATCTTCAATAGAAATCTCTTCCCTCTTGTGTTTTAGACCAGTGACAAAATTCCTCCAAGATGGGGGAAGTTTAGCCACAATGCCCGCAGCCACAAATTTTGCAGGTAAAGCACATCCCAAATGTGCGATCTCGCCCACTAGTAGCTGAAAGTCATGCGCTTGAGCAACAATCGATTTAGACTCATCCATGGTAAAATCGAATAGTTGCTCGCACATATACAACCAGCGACCAACCTCAGCTTCTGCATATTTTTGTTCAAGAGCCAACCACAACTCAGTGGCAGATGTGTAACTCATATACACATCATATAACTGATCTGCCAAGATGGTCAGAATGCTTCCCAATGTGGTGTTATTCGCATTCTCATACTGCGCATTCTCCTCATCCGTAAGGGGGTATTGAGGGAAAATCACCCGCCACATACCCAGAGATATGAGCCAAAACTTGGCTCTAGTCTGCCACCTACGGAAGTTCTGACCATTGAACCTCTCAGGTTTCATGTCATCATTTGCACCAGCCATTGCTGAATCACAATCAAAAAAATAATACCAATAAGGTTTCTGGAATGTTGGAAATCTAGGTATTATTTTTGTTTCAGATTTGACTATTAAGCTAATTTCCAAAATGATAAAAGACAACAGGCAAGATAACAGGCACCACATGCTACTAAAAAATAGATCGAGCATTGTCGCGCACGCGACGAACAGAGGAAAAACAATTCTTACGTAGGGCTTGTGGAAGGAAAAGAAGTAGCGCAGTTGCGATCGCCTGTAGTGGAAGTAGTCGACATCGAGGAGGAAGAACTCGAGCGGTCGCCTGTAGTGGAAGTAGTCGACGTCGAGGAGAAAGAACTTGAGCGGCCACGCAATGCACTGCCCAGAAACCTTATTGCCGCCCCCGTGCAGGTTCTCGCAGCTTCAACGGTTCGGAGATCCCACTCTCCTTGCCTCGCGGTGCACGCCGAGAGGAAGGTCGGTGAAGAATGAGTGCAGAACGAAGACGCAACACAAATCATAGTGCATGAACGCGAGTGCAAGAGACAAAACGCTACATCTGTCTAGACATCTCCAGATTTTATAGCCTTGCACTAGTAACGGTCAATAAATTGACCGTTACACCACCATTATATGCTAGTAACTGTAGGTCATTGAAATGACAGTTTCTATTAGAAACTGAAGCCATTATCATGGCTGTTTCAATTCTCAGTAAATGACCCCATTAATAATAGAGAGAAACCGAAAATTAAAAAGGGTTTAAATGTGCCAGTAATTTAATCCACGGCACGGATCATGGCTGTTTCAATTCTCAGTAAATGACCCCATTAATAATAGAGAGAAACCAAAAATTAAAAAGGGTTTAAACGTGCCAGGAATTTAATCCACGGTACGGCGACTCGCGACGTCGCAAGTCACAAGTCACGCGGGAAAAACACATGGAAATACGCGGTAATTCGCGAAATACGCACGCGCGTGCGTGTGACTTTAGCCATGCTCCACACCCTCCATATGCCTCATTACAAGGTATGGTGGGAGCTCTCCCTTTTAAATTGGCACTCTCCTCTTTTAATTAGCAATATGGTACTATTATTTGTAGCTTTGGCATTAGAGATAAATGGGCCACTTGGGCCTCATTTCTAACATCGACATTATTTTCGTCGGCCGGAAACCGACGAAAATACGGGGAAAACCGATGGAAATAGATATTTTTGTTGGCAAACCGACGAAAATAAGTCGACGAAAGTAAGTTGACGAAAATATTCGTGTTTTCGTCGGCAACCGAGAAAAATAATTGTATTTTCGATGGCCGTAATAGCCGACGAAAATACTGACCGTGGACCAGCCAACTACCTACGCCAACTAACGTGGCATGGCTATTTTCGTTGGCCTCCGTAACAACCGACGAAAATACTGACCGTGGACCAGCTGACGACCTACGCCTACTGACGTGGCATGGCTATTTTTGTCGGCCTAGGCCTACACCTACCGACGAAAATAGCCCTACCACGTTAGCGTCCCTGAGAGGTATTTTCATCGGCTAAGGCCGACGAAAATAATTTGGTAAATTTAAAAAAATACAGAAAATTGTAAAAATCCCAGAAAGTTCACAGATGCATGCATATGATTCACAGATGCATGCATATAATTCACAGAAAAATTCCACAAAAATTATAGAAAATTCTAACAACCATAGAGTACGTCTCCATCATAAGTTCATTACAGACATTCATCTTACAAATCCACGTCACACAATAATGGTGAAGCATCAAACTTAGTTGCCTGAAACACAACAATGGTGAGGCACATGTATATCTTGCATATCTAGAACACAGCCACCATTATTAGAGCTCAATGTAATTGCTATGCCAGTCCACAATATTTTGGGCACCAACTCCTACAACTAACAAAATAGTCAAGCATAGTACAAGAACTAATGCAGAATAATGACAAATGCAAAAACATAAGAGCATTACACGGCAACTAGGAAGATAAATCCACTTATCATTCTTTTCTAAGGATTAGCCAAGTAGGACACTTACATCCTCAATTCCTCACTGGAATTGGACCCCTGTGACTTACAAATGTGTTATGAATTTCTGATGCACAAGGTGTGACGAAAATTATACTCTACAAAAATATGAAAGAAAGCTAAAAATTGGTAACTAAATGGAGTAAATGTGATTTGTCTCGGTATGCATCCAGCTTTCCATTTAACATTTTTAGTATACATTCTCCTCTTGAGAACAATCAACTTTATGAAGTAACAATCAAATTTAGATGTAGGTCTGGAATTGAATAAATGCACAAATAACACACATGCCACAGATTTACCTCACAAATACAAATTTAATTTGGTGAAGTGTGGAAATCGTGGCCGCTACCCACATCGCCGCCTGAGTTGAAATATTGACTAACTGATGGTGACCCTGAATTACTACCAATATCGCCTCTAGCTTCAGGAGGCGGTGGCAGCCTCTGTATGATGTATCCAAAAGTTTATAAAAATTACCACTATTAATATAAATAACCAAACATTTGGAATGAAATATACCATATTTGTAGGTAGGAAGAAAAAGGTAAGAGGTTGAAATGGTTGAAGTGACACAACCGATCCCAAGTGAGCAGATAAAATGTCCTGAAAATTAAAAACATCAATTCAATTGCAAATTTTAAAATCTAGTAACATTAAATAATTCTAAGTGTAAATGGCTATATCTATACATTGTATATTAGACAAAAAAATTTCATAATTGAATGTAGTTGAATTCATAAACTTCACAACTAGCTAACAACTACGGTTCATCGAGCACAATTCAAGATATTTCTTTTAACTTAAAGCATTTGAATTCATAAAAGATCAAATATATGTATTTATTTCTATTTAAAGCTTGGTGTATTTACTTGAATGTGTTGTTGTTGTGATCTCTGCCATTCAATCATGTATTGGTCACATATCTAGATTTCTTGCAAGATGTACAGTGATTTGCATTTGCATTTTCTTTCCAAAACAACATACAATTATTGATGCAGACATCAATCTTCTGGTAAGCCATTCCAAGGCCAGACAGAAGTTTTTTTGGAGTTGTAGAAGTCCTTGGGCATCTTATGAGGCTTTGGTAGAACTTCAGATATCAAATCGATCAGATCATTGTAACAACCTATAGAGAATTTGTACTTTGATTTGATAGCCATTAGTCGTGTCACGGCAGCAAGCTGTGTAACACTCGTGGACTCATGCAAATGTTCTTTCGAAGCTGAAAGAAGACTAAAGAATTCCTTAACCAACGGCCCGAGTTGATCCTCAAATTGCCGAACAAAATCACACATCGTTTCATCCATCCGATCCTCTGGGTCATCGAAAGCATCAACCGGATTGGACATATGTCCTTGTAGGGCCTCACTATCCTCATACCATGTCTGATAATCCGGCATGAAACCATATTTGCATAGGTGGAGCTCCATATCAGACTTGACAAACCGAGAATAATTCCGACACCTAGAGCACGAGAACTTTGCCAAACCGCCACCTAGAGATAAGGAGTACACAAGATCCATGAAAGTTTGTATATTCACCATCCACTCTTTTGTGGGCATCTCATTACTTCTCCAGCCACTGTACATCCACGCACAGTCATCTCCCAATTTCCACACACTGTGTTATGCTGATTAAATTTCACTCAGATGCTACAACATGTCATAAAACCCATACTTCGCCGTTCATCCTCAAGCTGTCTAAAAACGTTGACAATTCAAGATCTACACAATTCGAGAACCATACGACATGATAGAACCATCAAGTTTCAATTTGAGAGCCACTAGAGGATATTCTAATTGATGAAAGTACAATTTAGATACATAGTGTCGATTCCAATTTAGAAAATAGTGTTGATTCTTGTAGTGCATCATACATCTAATGTATGGATCGACTAGACAATATTTCTAGTTCTCTCAAGCATTGCTTTTTGTTTTCCTAATTAGCTTAACTAATATATTCAGTACAATTTAAATGAGTGGACATACGAGGGCAAGCAAGTGATGAGGCTTTAAACACAACAGTTTATCAACAATATGCAGTGTGTTCTTCATTTGTGGAGTGACGTATATGTAAATGATTACAACACAAAGCAAAGCATGAACTAGTAACATATATGGTATGGTAATGTTTTTAGGTTAACTAGAAAATTTTTCGCGGCGTACACGCCACGCGTGGCATTTTTAGTAGAAAAAATTTCTTTTTTTCGGTGGCGTTTTATTTTTTAAACCGTTGAAATAATGTGCGAAACGGTTGAAAGGACACAAAATTTTTCACGGCGTAACACGCCGTGCGTGTCGTTTTTTCAAAGGAAAATTTTCTTTTTTTTTCAGCGGCGTTTAATTTTTTAAATCGTCGAAGTAATGAGTGAAACGGGGAAAAAATAGAGAGATAGAGTTGTAGAAATATCTCTTTCGACGAATTTTTTGGAAAATATTGGAGATCGAGCTGGAAAACCGCGGTGGGGAACAAGTCTAGAGGGAAAAGGGTGAAAAATCATTAGAGATGACAACCTTCTTTTATCGAGTTTAACACTCTATGCGTTCGCCGAGTAATAATACATGTTGTAAAAAATATCAGAGACTTACGGCGTAACACACCGCGCGTGGCGTTTTTTCGTAGAAAAAACTTCTTTTTTTTCGACGGTGTTTTGTTTTTTTTAAATCGTTGAATTAATGAGCGAAACGGGAAAAAATAGAGAGATAGAGTTGTAGAAATATCTCTTTCGATAAATTATTTAGAAAATATTGGAGACCGAGCTGGGAAACCGCGGCGGGGAAATAGATAGAGATATATAGATAAATAGATAGATAGAAAGATTAGCTAGGTCCAGATCATGACTCCGTCGTATAAATAGACTCTTTCTTCTTCTTCTTCTTCTTTTCTTTTTCTTTCTTCAAGATAGATTTAATATGCGGGACCGTGGCCACCTATTTATGCCTAATGTGCAAGGTCAACTTAATCTCGATCGGTGAGGTGGGCACGTTGAAGATGACATGCTCGATGATTACCTTAGACCAGGATTTAAAAAACTAACGAAAATTGCTCAAAAATCATAATTTTTTCGATCTTACTGCTGCGGCTCGAGATCTAAAACTGCTCGGTAAATCGATCTGATTAAAATAAAATAAAAAAATAAAAAATTTGAAAAAATTTTTGCAGTAAAAACCACTCCAAAAACCATTTTTACGAAACATTCAATTGGCCGGCTAGTTTTCGGTGAAAAATGAGTGGTTTTTATTGAAAACCAGTGTTTTTTTATTGAAAACCAAACGGTTTTCGATTTTTTTAATCTTTTTTCCAAAATTTTTTATTTCTTAACCCTTCAGTTTCTGAAGGTTTTCGAGCAGTTTTTCGAATGGTTTTCACGGTTTTTGAATTTCGAGTGGTTTTTTAAAAAATGGTTTTTAAAACCCTACCTTAGACACACAATGAAAACAGGGTGATTCAGTGCTAGAAAAGCAAATCAAACATCGATAGGGTCATAACCAGGTTGAAAATCAGGGTACCGGAAAAAAACATGGACAGTGAAGTATCCAGGCACATCGAAATGGGTCAATTGGTACAGACTAACATAATGATGAGTGAATTGGTGCAGACTAATACCTGAATCTAATTTTTTCTGTTATTACTAATTCTGAAAATTAATAAAATAATGATCAAACCAAAATAATCAATTAGATTAATTAATATAAGACCATGAAAGAAAAACCAGATTAAACAAGCAAATTAGAAAATAATTGTACATAAATTAAAACTAGTAAATTGAAATCCTGATTTATTTCTTAAATTAAAAATACAAAATACACACCGGATCCTTTTACATGCATTCCTCAATTTTTGAACTCTTTTTTGCTTCTATCTCTGTTTACCTGCGCAGCGCACGTCGCTTTCTTCTCTTCTGCACACTGATGTGACGGAGCCCGCGGGAGTCTACCGTGCCGCTGCTCGTCGCTTTCTTGCGAAGGCGACGCTGATGGACTGCTGCTGTTCTCCAACACGCCACATGCTAGCGTTGAATTTTTGTTTAAAATAATATATATTTAATAAAAAATTACAGAAATAATATGCCGAAAATAAAAATAACAGATCTGCACACCTATCGCAATTTGAAATTGCGACAGACTCGACTCTGTCGCAATTTCAAATTGCGACAGAGAGCCTGTCGCAATTTGGAAACGTATTGTATCTCGCCCCAACAATTAGCGACAGGCTCTCTGCCCCAACAATTAGCAATTTTAAAATGCGACAGATGTGTAGAACTGTCATTTTTATTTTCGACATATTATTTCTATAATTTTTCATTAAATATATATTATTTAAACAAAAATTCTGCTAGCGTTCCTGTGCCCTGACTTCTTACTCTAATCCCATGCCTGCATGCATTCATATCTCGTCCAATTACATATGTCCTGAGCGTTCCTGTGTCCTAACTTCTTACTCTAATCTCACTCATGCCTGCGTGCATTCATATCACATCCAATTACATATGGCCTGGTCCAATATATGGATAGCCAAAACTCACACACACGCGCGCGCACACACACATATATATATATATATATATATATATAGCCCACTTGAATTGTCGTATTTGTGTGGCCTTTGCATGGTCTGCTGACCGCTACACCATATCATCCATCCGTATAAGGGCTTGTTTGGATCCATGCAGCTAATAGTTAACTGCTCAAAATTAGTTGGAGTGAATCCAAACACCCCAGCTAATAGATCAGCTAACTATTAGCTAGGCACCCAGCTAATGGTTATCTCATTAGCTAGCCAAACCCAGCTAATAGTAGCTAATAGGTGGCATTTAACCAAAATACCCTTCGCGTCTACCACCAATAGCATTTAATAGCATGGATATTCTAGACAATATATAGCATCTATTAGCTACATATTAGCTGATGGATCCAAACACCCTTCACCTAATAGTTAAGTAGCTAATAGTTAGCTAGCTAATATTAGCTAGAAACTATTAGCCAGCTAACTATTAGCTGCTAATGGATCCAAACAGACCCTAAAGCTCTTTGCATCCTGTCTCGCTGTACTTATAACCCTCGCGTGCTGCTTCTAGGCTACGCGTCCCCTGTGCGGATTCTCCTCGATTTACATTGTACGTCACATATACCTCCGCTGCTTCTTTACATATACACTATATTTCTTGTTACAGATAAAACAAACTCAATATAGTACCGTGTTCTTTCACAAATAAATTGTTTTATAATAAATATTGTAATCCATCCCAAAGGCTTTTCTTCTACCTGCCAACCTTATTATTCCCGCTTGACTGATCTGAACTGCTGATTAGTGATCGGGCGACCACAAGCTGTGCAACCACAAGCCCGGCCGTCCCACCATGCGCGTGCGCCCCGCCGTCCCACTACGCGTCGCTTTTCTACAATGAACGTCTGAGTAGACTCATATATTTGTTTTCGGTTCATTTCACGTGAGTCTCTTAGCTCTTGGTTAAAGCCATTGCTCACTAGCGGCTTTGTCAGTTTGATTGAGCTGTTAGATTATGTTGTAATTTTTTGAAACTTTTTTATAATGGTCCTCAAAGTATACCTAACCTACCATAAAAATGCGGATCATGATCAAACTTATACGATTTAAAAAAAACTGATGATGTTACTAATACATTTCAAGCAATTTCGCTGATTTAATTGTGCTACTAAATTTGCAAACTATTGAAATTTTTTGAGAGTGATCCTGAGAGCATGCCTACACTACGGTCAAAATTTCAGATCATCATCAAACTTTTGCGATTTTTTTAAAAATCTGGCAATGTTGTTGATGCACTTAAAGTAAGTTCATTGATTTAATTGAGCTACTAGCTAGATTTACAAATTCTACTAAATTTTCAAATTCTTGAAAATTTTTTAGAAGAGTGCTGAGCACGTGCCTACGCTACCGTAAAAATTCCAGATCATGACAAACTTTTACGATTTCTAAAAATTCTGTCAATGCTGCTAACACACTTAAACCAAGTTCATTGATTTAATTGAATTTCTAAAATTATAGATTCTTTAAAATTTGTTCGAAGAGACTTAAGAGCATGCTTGAGCTACCATAAGAAAAGATTGCAATCAAGCTTTTGTGGTTTTTAAAAATTATAACAATTTGGTTTTTTTCGAGATGTTCCCCCCAAAAAAATTTATCTGTTATAATCTCTATTTGTGTCAAAGATTCCTACCACCCTAGCAATGCGTGGACCATTGCGATCTAGTTTATAACACATATAATGTCGCCTGGGCTAGCCGGAAGGAGACCGGTGCCACCTGTCCCCCTAGCCACATTTGCGAAAAAGCCCATCCGTTTCTTCAAATTACAAATAGGTCCTTATAAATTATAAATAGGTCCTTCGCGATTTTTTGTGAGGGGAAGATATTTTTTCTGAATCGCATTTAGGTCCCTCGTGCGCTGTTTTATAGAAAATGGGTCCCGTTAGATTCAAATCGCGAGCAAGCCCTTTTCTAATTTTTCAAGATAGCGGGCAGGTCCAAAAAACGTAACAAACAGGCCCTTGCTCCTTATGTCTAGGTCCTTTCTCCATTTTTCTCGAAAAAAATATTTTCGTCACTAGAGATATGTGTGCAGCTCTATCTCTAGACTCTTTCCCCGGCTTGATTTTCCATCTCAATCTCTGATATTTTTTAAGCATGTATTATTACTTGGTGAGCACGTAGAGTGTTAGGCTCGACAAAAGAAGGTTGTGATCTCTAATAATTTTTCACTATTTTTCCTCTAGACTATTTTCCCACCTCGGTTTTCCAGCCTGGTCTTCAATATTTTCCAAATAATTCGGCGAAAGAGATATTTCTACAGATTATGAACAAGTCCTTTCACCGGTTATTTTACAAAAATTACCCCGTAATTCCGCAGATTCAGCACGAGCACCAGTTCTTTCGACGCAATAGATTGGGATTACGTATTTTTTGCAGAAAAAATTGGATCAGATTTTTTCGCCGGGTCAGCATCGCGCGTTTTCACGTTCACACAGCACGATATGCAATAGCACGCTATCATATCTAGTAATAGATACTGCCACACCGATCCGCATGCATCGAACACTCACTGTCCGTACTTCGGGGAGCCACGGGGCGTTAGACACGATGGCCATTACTTGTATAACTTTCCGTACCTGCGTTAATTTTAAAGCCATTTTTTGTAAAACAAGGATAAGACCTCTGCCTTATTATATAATTTTTTTAAGTATAAGGAGACACATCACAATTCACACCCACGCCTTGCATGTATATAAACATGCTAAGTAATTTTTTGAAGGCATTACAGTCTATGGAGCGCGACTACAATATTACTAGACATGCTAAGTATTTTTTTTAAGAGAGCTACTAATGCACGGTATACCGTTAGAGCCAAAAATAATGGTATAGTTGTGAAATATGATCTAAAACTTGATCTGAAACTTATAAAATATGATCTGAAACTTGTGAAACATGATCTGAAACTTGTGAAACTTGTAAAATAATTAAACGGTATACCGTTGGTTAGTTTTTCTGTTTTTTTAAGGCTTTATGGTCTCTGGAGCCAGCTTGTTGCTCTCACCGCTAATCGAACCTCCTCTTCCCCCATTGCTACTTTTCTGGTTCTTTTCTTTCCATTTTGATCTGGTCGCTCTCTAATCCCAACCGGAGACAAACTATATATTGATCGAAGGATAGAATACAACTTCAACTCAACAAGAGTAGAGACGTCACGTGACGTAAGCACCTAAGCACCGAAACAACAAAGCCAGCTAATTAAGGGCACTGCAACGTCAGCCTTGAGTATAATCCTGCAGCCACGAATAATTATTGTTTTAGATGTTGATGTATTTAAATTTTTAAAACTTTAACTATCGATATCTTTTTAAATCTATAAGTTAGATACATAAAAATCGAATGTGTAGATTTATGTTAAAAAATATTTCTATAATATTATAATTTTAATGGGATTTATAAATATATTAGAATACAAATTAATGATTAAAGATGTATTTTAAAGACCACATCAATATCGAAAGGGATGACTATCTGCAATTGGAGAGAGTACTTAGCATCATGTCGGGAGGGGAGGACAGTTAGTTAAGTTGTTGTTAGCTAGCTGGCTATCATTAAATGGTCACTGATCAACATATAATCGTTACCAAGCTAGTCTTTTCCCCCCTTTTTAGCACTCTGCGAACTTTTTTTTCAAATATCGTTTCTCTCTAAAATTATTTATAAATTTGGTCTCACGAATCAGCTCCCACGCTCAAAGAGCTTGATAGATTGATTACTATACCAAGATTCCTGCCAAGCTCCTCATCCCGAGTGGAAAGTAAATCCACTAATTAATCACTAAATTAATCATACTACTTACTTAGGGTGTGCTTGGTAGAGCTCCAGCTCCACCAGATCCGTGGATCTGGTGGAGCTGGGTATTCCTAACCCCACTAAATTCGTGAAACTGAAGGTGTAAGTATATTAAGGGTGTGTTTGGTAGGGATCCTGCTCTACTAGATCCGTGGATCTGGTGGAACTGGGTATTTCTACCTCTACCAGATTCGTAGAGCTGGAGCTGTGAGTACATTAAGAGTATTTAGATGGATCATCTTATTTACATTTTGGACCAAAAATTTAAACTTAATTTACTTTATTTTAGCCTACAAGTTTTAGATCCTAGGTAAAATTAAAATCTGGAGCTCTACCAAATAGGCCCTAAGAGTGTTTAGATGGATCATCTTATTTACATTTTAGACCAAAAATATAAACTTAATTCACTTTATTTTAGCCTACAAGTTTTAGATCTCTGGTGAAGCTAGGATCTGGAGCTCTACCAAACATGCCCTTAATCACTTTCTTACTTTATTTTAGCCTACAAGTTTCAGATCTTAGGTAAAATTGGGATCTGGAGCTCTACCAAACAGGCTCTAAGAGTGTTTAGATGGATCATCTTGTTTACATTTTAGACCAAAAATATAAACTTAATTCACTTTATTTTAGCCTACAAGTTTCAGATCTCAGGTGAAGCTGGGATCTGGAGCTCTACCAAACAGGTCCTTAATCACTTTCTTATTTTATCTCTTGATTAATGAGTCCTTCCAAATCAACGAAGCTTGGTAGGTAGCTGTCCAGCAAACCTTACTCAACAGCTTCCTGTCAAGATTCATGCCGAGCTCCATTGATATGGTAGGGACTTATGTCGTCTCTCATGTCTTCTAAGCTCATAAAGGGGATAGTTTCGTAAATTTGAATGAAAAGAGACTAAATTTGTTAAAAATAATCTAAGAGAGCTACTAATTAAAACGATGGCTTTCAGTCCTACTGACCAGTGTTCTAAAAATCGATTCTAGGCGCCAACTAATCGGTGCCTAGGCGTTGGACGACAACCCGCCTAGATTTGAAGGTAGTCGGCAGGCTAGGCGGATTCCCTGCCTAGGCGGTCAAAATCAGTCCAAGGCGGGCTAGTCGGGCCTAGTAACTGCGCTTATTCGGCGCGCGTGGCAGGAAAGCGGCGATTAGGCGCCGATTTGGAGAAGGAGCGGCGACACGGGCTTACTGCGATCGCCGCTTCCTTCTTGCTGTCGCCGCTTCTCTTCAGGCGCCGCCGCTTCCTCGTCGTAGCCGCCGCTTCCTCTGCCCAGATCCAGTGCTTCCTTGCCGCCGCTGCCACTTCCTCTACCTAGAACCGCTGCTTCCTCGTCGCCGCCGCTTCTCTCCAGCCGCCATTGCTTTCTCCACCGTCACCGGTGCCTCGACCCACAGCCACCTTCCCGCCGGCCGTCACCGCCAACGCCACTGGTCCCATCCTCCATCTCTCTCTTTCCTCCCCCCTCTCTCGCACGCACTCGAGCTTGTGTGAGGTAGACAGGGGAGCCGATCCCCTGTTTACCCTATTTGTTGGGCCTCGTTTCTGACCCTAATACTTTTATATGAACAGTAATTCTTGCTTATTTTGTGTCTTTCAAACCGTGGCTCCAAATCACTCCCAACCAATTATTTAGTTATTTGCTTAATTGCTTCTATTATTATTAGCCCCTAGTAGTTTCTATTAGGCAGCTTCTATTGCTTCTATCTACTATTATATAGTATAGTGTGCCGCCTAGGACTAACCGCCTAGTTCCGATTAATCTCCGCCTAATTCGCCTAGGCACTAGGCTGTGGCTCACCGCCCGCCTAACGCCTAGCGCCTTCTTGAACATTGCTACTGACATACCAGGGTGAAAGCATCTAGGTCCCAAATCGGCTTTAGTTTTGGTAATTAATGACAAGTTGTGAAAAAGAACTAACGCTTTTTCTTGAGGATTCTTTGATATAGGATAATGCATTTATTGGCAATCGTAAAAAAATGCATGTGACTGAAGAAAGGGTAAATGGATGCATGGTGTCAAAGGTATAAATACACTCTAGGACCTTTTTCGTAGATTTTACCGATCTCGGAAGGTTGAAGAGAAAGATCGGATTTTTAGAATTAAGTGCCGTACTATTAAGAGGGGCTTTTGTCACTTTGTTTGAGGTTGAAAAGAGTGTCAAGGCTCAAATCCTAATCAAGTAGACATCTGCACAAAAACTATGCTCAAAAGAACATTTTAAGTCTGCAAAACATTTTAAGTCTGCAAAATATGCTTGTCCGGTGTGACCAGACCCCAGTCGGTTGGACCGGATGGCGGTGTGACCGGGCTCACACCGGCTTGTTTTTTCCAATACATGTGTTTTGTCGAAAATGTGTGGGCGGTGCGATCGGACCTCCGTCGGTCTGATCGGACTTCCGGTAAGACCGTTCTGTCTCCAATGCGTTTTTCACAGAGAGCATGTTTTCCGGCTGGAGAGCGGGCGGTGCGACCGAAGGTCCTCCGGTCACACCGGATGAGCGGTATGACCGGACCCTCTGCGGTCACACCGGCAGTGCAATAACGGTCACTGGTCACGCATTAAATGCACTGTTCCGACCGTTGCGGTGTGAGGGTCAGTTGGACCGGCCTGAGTCCGGTCGGACCGGCTTTCTCAGCCCGAAATTCAGTAAAATATTAAAACGGCTAGTTTTGGTCGGTGAAGGCTATAAATTCCCCTAAACTACAGTGTAAGGGGTTCTTCTGGTCCTCATTGAATACTCTTAAGCCTTAGCAAGTCTTTAAGATACCTTGTGCATTGAATTCACATATTTGAGAAGGTTAGAAGCAAAATTGAGTGTGCATTGAATTGTTGAGCCTTAGACACTCAAATTCAACTTCAAGCAAGCGTCGAAGCTTATTACTCTTGGAGGTTGCCGCCTCCTAGATGGCTTGGAGGCGATCGGGGTTGGTGATCTTCTCGAAGAAGGTTGTGAGAAGGCCCAATCATTGTGAAGGCAAGGAGCTCGCCTACCCGGAGCAGGGAAGAGCTACCTCTAGTGATCGGGAAGGCTCAAGCAAGTGGAGCCGGCTTGAAGAAGTTCAAGTCATCTCAACGTGGAGTAGGGGAGACCGGCAAGTCTCCGAGACCACGAGATAAAAATTCACGTGTTCATCCTTTGTGGTTTGCATTGTTTTTACCCTTGCTTTACTTTCTAGCAAATTGATTATCTTGGTGTCATACTTGCTTTATTATTAAAGTAGTTGTCTAGAAGAATTATTTGACAATCATTGAAAGGGCTAGACATTAAAATTGATTGAATTGCCATTCTTTCTAGAAATCATTAAAATTGATCTTAGTGATTAAAAATTTAAAAATCTCCTATTCACCCCCCTCTAGTCGGTATCCTTGATCCTACAAGTGGTATCAGAGCAAGGACTCTTTATTCGGGCTTTACCGCCTAAAGAGTAAGGATGGCTAGCGATGGGGTGTCAATAGGCAAGGCGCCATTTTTTGATGGCACAAATTATGCATATTGGAAAATTCGCATGACCGTTTATCTTAAGGCCATGAGCCCAAGCATATGGAGAATTGTAGATGAAGGTATCGCTGCGGGAACAAATCCCCCACTCACAATAGAACAAGTAGAGCAAAACATTCATCTCAATGCTCAAGCCATGAATGCTCTTTTTGGTGCTTTAAACGCGATGAGTTTAATCAAGTGAGCAATCTTGAAACCGCTCATGAAATTTGGACTACCCTCTCGAAAATCCACGAGGGCATATCCTCGGTCAAAGAAGCCAAATTGCATATGCTTCGGATCAAATATGAGAGTTTTATTATGTTACCCCATGAGAACATTAATGAAATGTATTCACGGTTAAATAACATAGTAAATGAGTTCAAAGGACTTGGTGCATCACTAATCGACTTCGATATTGTTCGAAAGATGCTTAGGGCTCTTCCGGAGAAATACGAGACTTTGGTGACGTTGTTCCTCAACTCACCGGAATTACTAAGAATGACGCCAACCGGACTTCTCGGAAATCTCATTACGAATGAGCTTTACAAGAAAGATAAGGAAGAGCTATTGGAACAAAGCTCTTCTAAAAAGAAGAATATCGCCTTCAAGACAAAAGCGGAGTCAAGTGATGAGGGCTCTGAAGATGAAGACACCGAGGAGGAGATGGCACTCCTCGTGAGAAGAATGAAAAGATTCATGAGAAGGCGCTTTAGCTCAAGCGGTTCGCAAAGGTTAAAGAAAGGGCAACATTCAAGCACCAACCGGTATGCAAATATTCGGTGCTATGAATGTGAAGAAGGGGCACATCGCCTCGCATTGTCCCAAGAAGAAGGATGACAAAGACAAATCACCCAAGAAGAATAAATTCTTTCAAGGCAAGAAGAAGCTCTTTAAGAAGTTCCAAAAGGATGGCAAGGGTGAAACTCATATTGGAGAGTGGGATTCCGAAGAAGAGTACTCGGACTCCAACTCATCCGAAGAAGAAACTCCGTCAAAGAAGAAGGGTCTAGCAGGCATCACCATCAAAGAAGCGTCATCACCATTCGTCACTCCCTTATGCCTCATGGTTAAAGGAGAATTTAAGGTAAATTCAAATGATGACGATGAACCTTCATATGATGAATTGATGGATATGCTCGAGGATTTAAATGAGTATCTTGGCAAAGAGAAATCAAAATTTAAGGTTTTAAGAAAAGAGTTTCTTTCTCTCAAAAATTCCTATGAGGAGCTAAAGGAAGCTCACGAGGTTCTCATTGCCAAGAATCATTCAAAGTCCTCAAATGACATTGGAATTAAATGCAATATTATTGATGATTTGCCTAAATTAGAAATTAACTCATGTTATGTTGAAAAATCAAATATAGCCACCTCATGTGATGATTTAATTGATACATCATGTTGTAATGTAAACCCATGCTATGAAAATTTGGTAGTTGAAAATAACGAACTTAAAGAACAAGTAAATAAACTCAACAAAAGTTTAGATAGATGCTTTAAGGGTAAGGATACCCTAAATAAAATTTTGGGAAGTCAAAGATGTTCTTACAATAAAGAAGGATTAGGATATGTCCCTAAAAAGAATAAGAAATTAAGTAACAAGGCTCCTCGCTTTGTGAAATCGAATGGTAAATTTTGCTATAAATGCCATGATGTAGGACATCTAACTATTGATTGTTCCTTGAGTAAAGCATCTAAAGAAAATATTCATGATTCTTGCTATATACTCAAAAGGGATAAAAGTGGTAAAATGTTCGCTAAGTTTGTTGGGACCCCGATAATTGGCCAAAGAAAGAAAGCCGTTTGGGTTTCCAAAACCTTGGTCACTAACCTCCAAGGACCCAAACAAATTTGGATACCTAAAAAGGCTTGATTTTATTTTGTAGGTGAACTACAAGACCGGTGGACGGCATTGGGTGCTAGATAGTGGATGTACCCAACATATGACCGGTGACCGGAAAATGTTCACCATGTTTGATTCAGGAAGTGGACAACATGCAAAATCACTTTTGGGGATAATAGCAAAGGAAAGGTATTGGGATTAGGTAAAATTGCCATATCAAATGATCTTTCCATTTCTAATGTATCTCTAGTTGAAACACTAAATTTTAATTTGCTATCCGTTGCACAAATATGTGATTTTGGTCTTGTTTGTAGCTTCTCTAAAAATGGTGTTGTTATTTCTAGAGAAAACGATAACTCTTTAGTGTTTAAAGGATTTAGATTTGAAAATTTGTATTTGGTTGATTTCACCTAAAATGACTCATGTCTTCAAACTTGCTTAATGGCAAAGACATCTTTAGGATGGTTATGGCATAGAAGACTAGCTCATGTTGTGATGATTCAACTCAAAAAGCTTTTCAAAAATGATTTAATTGTGGGTTTGAAAGATGTGAAGTTTGAGAAAAATAGACTTTGTAGTGCTTGTCAAGTCGGTAAGCAAGTTGCTAGTTCTCATCCTTCAAAGAGTATCAAGTCCACATCTAGACCATTAGAGCTCTTACATATGGATTTGTTTGGCCCGACAACCTATAAGAGCATCGGGGGTAATTCTTATTGTTTAGTCATTGTCGATGATTACTCTAGATACACTTGGGTTTTCTTTTTAGATGATAAATCCGAAGCTTCCGATATTTTCAAAAAGTTTGCAAAAAGGGCTCAAAATTAATTTGATTTTAAAATAAAGAAAATCCGTAGTGACAATGGTTCCGAGTTCAAAAATACAAGAATTGAAGATTATTGTGATGAACTTGAAATAAAGCACGAACTTTCCGCAACCTACACTCCGGAACAAACACTACAAGAAAAGTGATTTTTAATGACGGTTCAAACTCATCATCATTAGTCCCGAAATCGTCATTATAGTTTTTTTATGATGAAATTCAACTTGTCATAGAAAGTGCGTCATAGAAAGTTTTCAATGATGAATTATTTATTTTCGTCATAAAAAATCAACTTTTCTGTGACGAATTACATTTCCGTTAGCGAAGAGATCACTTATATGATGAATATAACTGTCATTAATTGTACCCAAACCATCATAAAAAATATCAAATTCGTCATAAAAGAACAATCCGGTTGACCAAAAATGGTTCCGAAATTCTTCTAGCATCGGGCCAATCTGGTATATTCTCTGCCCATCTCCTGGTGGCAGAATAGCTTGTGGTTTCTCGTCTACAACTGGTTTTTTAGCTCCTTTAGTTGCACCAGTAGTGATTGTTTCATCAATGCTCTAAGTCGCATCTGAAGATTGAAGTTTGCCTCCAGCACCAGCTGCTGCGCTTGCATCCTCTCCCACAACCGGATTCGCTTTATTATCTTCAGGTACATTGATATTCTTGCTAGGTGGCACATCTAGCTTAATTTTCAGTAGCCCAATAACCAGTTGATGACCACAACTAACGAAATGCACAATGCTGATATAAGAAGCACAAAACATGACGCCCCGCTACTTGAATGCATCATACATTTGGTAAGTGAATCATGAACGTACGAGGAATTCCAGCACAAGAGCGCCTTACCTGCGATTCATCAGGTTGTGCTCCAGTTTCCTTGGCAGGTTCGGTAGAGGACAGCAAGTCGTCGCTCCCACCTCCAGGCAACAGCACCTTACCAGGAGTACCCACGCAGCTCAAAACGGTGTCTGCAACTGCAAAGCCGTCTCCACTAGTAAGAACACAAAACCATTACCACCACGCACGAGTTACAACAATAAGAAAACATCAGCCTCACAAAAAACAAAACCCAGAAAACATCAGCAGATAAAGGGGGAAACGATCATAGCAACCGGCAACACTAACGCATTCTGCCGGAGGCGATGGCGGGTTTCAGAAACCGCGATCGCTTCGCTCGACTAACCAATCAAGACGCTCTCTCGTGATCAAAATCAATCGGGAAATGACACCGCCGCACAGGTCGAGGGAGACTGGCTAAAAATAGGGGGCGGGATTGGAGGAATACATATATAGGATGGTTCTTGGTGAGATAGATAATAATAAGATCTTTTAAAGCAGAAAAGTTATTTGTCAAAACAACAAGAAGCACAACAATAATATGACATTCTCAGCACATCATGACACCTGACCACTTGTTGAAATTTTGTCAATGGCAGGCATGTGAACCATAGGTGCCTTAAACCTTTATAATAACATCTACAAGTGCACTAAACATTACTACCTTGTTTGTATTGGGGACCAATTCCTATAGGGCCCTCATCCTTTCTACTATTCTCTCTCTTCTTAGCTGCATTGGAACAAATATGGTTCAAAATACTGCTAAATAAACACCTAGCAGAGTCGTAAATAAACAAATGGAAAGTGAGAACATACAGCCTAAAGTGAAGCGGGCATTCATATACGTAAGCACAACATAGATAAAAAAAGGTAAACAGGACATCGCCGTCGATGCCCCAATCCCATTTTATTTGAAATTGAGTTCCAGTTTCATAAGCACAACATAGACGCCGAAAATAAAATTCTACAACTGCTAGAAACATGATGCTGAAGTTCAAAGCAAGCAGCCCACCTTAAAGCAGTAATATTCCAAAGCTAGATAGTAGTAATTGCATAACAGGATTGCAACATGGCACATGAATCGTCAAAAGGAGCAGACTTCTAGTATAATACAACGACATGGCAATTTTGATCCTTAAAGGAAAGGCCAAATGCCTTTGCCAAATGGCCACCCATCATCTAGCTAACGCAACTATCCTTTTTAAAACCTGTGATGACTTGCCCAGCAAGAGAATGCATTCAATATGGCAACATAGATGCTCAGTACCAAGTTTTTTTTGAAGAACAGTAGACGCTCAGTACCAAGTTGAAGCTGATTATTCGATCACACTATGCAAGGCAGGACACGAGACAAAATAATCGCCTGTGTAGTATATGGAACGCGACGCTTAGGAGTCACAGATATAGTTCTAACCAATGTAAAACTCCGCACCAAAAGTCTAATTAATGCCTGATCCCCTTGCAAACGGCATGGATGCGTTAAGTTACGAGAGTTCCACCACAGGAACGGATTTCGTTACCCTCTTGGCGATGCTGTGGGGGTCAGTCGCCTGCCCTCGACGCACCCGCACCTTCGGCCTCGACGCTGGCGGCTGTAGCCCAGCGGCTGCCCCTCCCAGCTTTGACTGATGCACATGGAACACCTGAAACCCACCACAAGCACGGCAATTAGCACCAGCCCTAAGAATTCCCAACTAAGACATACACGATTTGTTAGCCTCCACTTCAACAGGGTACCTGGGGAGGCGGGCTCGCGCGGAGGTGTGATGGCTGCACGCCACCGCCAAACACTAGCGGTAAGAGGCCGGGGAGCTGCACAGCCCCAACGCAAAAGCCAAAAAGGAGGGGGAAGTGAAGAGGGCGCTCACCGCCTTGCTCCTTTGGGGTCGTCGCCGAGGCACTTCCCGCTCCCAGACTCCTCGGACGTGGCCGCAGTGTCGAGGCTGAGGGCGATTCGTATGAGAGGAGGAGTCTCTTCTTCTTCCTAAAGAGCAGTGACAGCAGGTCCACCCCGCCCCTCCGCTCCCCTTCACCGGAGATTGGCTAAAATAGGGGGCGGGATTGGAGGACAAGGTGAGAAAGTGACCTGTACGAGAGGAGGAGTCTTTCTTCTTGTTCCTGAAGAGCAGCGACGGCAGGTCCACCCCACGCCTCCGCTCCCCTCCACCGGATCGCGCCGACGAGCTACTGCCGCCGGCCCGTACGACCCCAAGCCTCGCATCGGACACCGTGAACGACGCCATCGCTCACCAGCACTCTCCACTCCACTCCACCCCACTCCCCTCCTGCTCAAACCGACTAAAATGCAATGCGTGGGGCGAGGGAGAGTGACGGCGGCTAGGGCAAGGTGGCGGAGATGGTGAGGGCGAATGTCACGGACGTGTCACTGCGTGGGCCTTGGGCCTTGGAAGCCCACTCGGCTGAGTACAAGAAAAGCACGACGCAGCAGGCACGGGGGAATGGAAGAACAGTTTGGCAATAGCCACAGCCCTCCTCTTCCCACTGCTCATCTTCCCCAGACTCTCGTTCTCTGATTTCCCAGTCCCCTGCTTCTTCCTCGTCGATTGCTTCTTCTTAGTTCTATCTCCTTTTCTCCCCAGTGTATCCCTAATACTTGTGAACATCTTGTGTTGAATTGGAGATGTCTCTACTGGCTTGTTGTTGATCCGTGATAATTTGGTGAGTTCGTGACATTTTGGTATCAGAGCCACGCACCTGGGGTTCCGCCGCCGTTCGTCGCGCCGTCGCCGATTGGTCTCCAGTCGGGGCTCCGTCCGCTTCATCGCCGGCTTACGCGTGCTCTGCGCGATTCCCAGAGCCCCAATCCCTCCGCTGCCGCCTCCTCCGCCGCCGCTTCAGCCATCGTCTTCTGCGCGTTCACCAGATCCGCGCCGTCGTCCGGAAGACAGCTCATCTTCACCAACGTCGAGCCTCCCACCCCACTCTGCTCGTGCTCAAGAGGCGATGGCAACTGACACCATTGGCGCAGCAATGTCCAGCTCTATTAGTGCATACCAGGTGTTTGAGGAAATGTCTGGTTACCAAGAGGCAAACACCGGCCATATTCTTCATGTCACGGTGAGCCATGTGCTCTATCCGATGACCGAGGAGGTGTTTCACCAGGTATTTGACACATTTGGCGCTGAAAAGGTGTATGTGCTGGGGAGGACAAATAGCGTGGAGGTGCTCATCCTATTCCGGTCATGCCATGATGCGACGCGAGCTCGAGAGGCCCTTCATGGCCGTTGCATCTACGACAATTGCTGCAGGCTGGATGTCAGATGCTTTCATCATGTCTCAGAAGCTGTAAGGGAGGATGAATCTTTTATTGGGAGGCCTGCAGAGTTTGCACTTGTAGACACTAATGGCAGTCCATCTTTCCTGGAGAAGGACTTGAGGTTCATTGAAGATTATGGTGTCAAGGAAGAAGGAAGCCTACGTCAGTCTGCTGATGTTGAAGAAGTCAAACACAGAGTTCGGGATTATGAAAAGGGAAACAATGAGTTCTCCCCAGAAGAGGATGCTCATGTTATTGGTGACACTATTCTTGTGCATGGGATTCAGAATGAAGAACCAGGCACTGGTATAAATCTTGTAGATATCCTTAATGAGCTGGAGTTTAGTGAAGACAATCATACTGAAGAAACTGGAACCCATCCTTATCCCAATGCGACTGAGAACCAATGGTTCAGTATTCATGAGGTTTCTCCAGAATGGGCATTTTGCTCTGAAAGTACAAAGGTTATGATTGCAGGAGACTTCCTTTGCAATCCCTCCGACAGTTCATGGGCAATACTATTTGGTGATGTTAAAGTACCTCTGGAAGTTGTTCAGCAAGGTGTCATTCGTTGCCATACTCCATGCCTTGATGCTGGAAAGGTGAGAATGTGCATGATTAATGGGAATGGCAAACCATGCAGTGAAGCACGAGAATTTGAATTTCATGAGAAGCCTACCAAAAACATGATTGATGGGAATGGGAAACCCAGCAGTGAAGCACGAGGATTTGAGTTCCATCAGAAGATTACCAAAAGCAGTGATGAGCAGTTGTTGCTTCTCAACTATGTGCATATGCTTTTTGATGGTCATGGTTGTGGACTGTTTTCAAAGTTCAGGTTGACATCCCCAAATCCCGAGTATGGATTCCAAATTAACCCCTCGGAGATTATAAAGAAAACATGTGAGCAGCTGAACCATGAGAACACAGTAAATTCTGTCATGGAAATACTGCTCAACAACAAGTTCGAAGATTGGCTGTCATCCAAATGTGAACAGAATAGTGAAGGAAATCAATTGCTTCCTAAGCAATACCATGGTGTTATACATACAATTGCTGCCTTGGGATACGACTGGGCTTTGAAACCACTTCTTAGGTCCGGTGTGGCTATAAACTACCGTGATGCAAATGGATGGACCGCTCTGCATTGGGCTGCACGATTCGGCAGAGAAGAGATGGTGGTGGTTCTTCTTGCTGCTGGCGCTGCAGCTGGTGCATTTTCAGACCCAACATCTGAAGATCCTGCTGCCAAAACACCTGCTTCAATGGCCTCCGCATATGGTTTCAAGGGCCTTTCTGCATTCCTTTTGGAAGCAGAACTGACAACTCATCTTCATTTTCTGGAATCAGAAGAAAATGGGAATCACAGAGACCATGCTTGTGGCGAGGGTATATTTAGCGCTGTGGATAGAATATCAGACAAATTCGCCCATGCACATGGTGGAACTGATGATCAGCTTGCACTGAAGGATGACCGAAATGCTGTTCAGGCTGCTGGACGCATACAATCTGCCTTCCGTGTATTTTCCTTCAGAAAGAAGAAAGAGGTGACTCTTCAGAATATAGATAGCTACATCTATATTCTTGGTTTCTGTGGGTACAGGATTGGAATATCAAATTCTGAATTAACAGAAATGCAAGCCCGTGCCATTTTTGAAGCTGCTATTTCAATGACCAATCAGGGTATTCAAGTTTTTCCCGAGATAATGGTTTTTCTTGTTGGAACACCTCAGGAATTGGGCCATCAAGTGACTCTTATCAGATACTGGTCAGTCACAAAAGCATATTGCCTGTTCCTTGAAGATATGAAATCTTTGCAAAGGACCGAGCTAAAAGCCGAGCTTCATCTCCATTGTTGACCAATGTGTTGATCAAGTGGGAAGGTGAAGTCTCAGTCTTTGCAGCTACTATGGGACCCTGGTGGTAACAATATGTACAGTCTCGATTATCATCGGCTTGGGGACAAGCCGACATTCAAGGAGGAGGAATGTCACGACGTGTCATCTGCGTGGGCCTTGGGCCTTGAAGCCCACTCGGTGAGTACAAGAAAAGCACGACTTGGCGAGCACGGGGAATGGAAGAACATTTGGCAATAGCCACACCCTCCTCTTCCCATCGCTCATCTTCCCCACTCTCGCTTCTCGATTTCCCAGCCCCCGCTTCTTCCTCGCCGATTGCTTCTTCTTAGTTCTATCTCCTCTTCTCCCGAGTGTATCCCTAATACTTGTGAACATCTTGTGTTGAATTGGAGATGTCTCTCACCGGCTTGTTGTTGATCCGTGATAATTTGGTGAGTTCGTGATGTCGGGCGAACGCGATGGCACGGGAAACGGAAGAGGGCCTCGAGAGCTCTGCGGTGTGGAGGTCTTCAAGGCTATGGCACGAAGACCTGCAGCGATGGTGGCGTGGAGGCTCTGGGCAGAATGAGGCGCAAAGGAGACCTCACGGGGCTTGCGAGGGTACGCAGTGCGCGAAGGAATGACCCGTTGTCGTGCCCCAATTTTCACGGATTCGGACACTCTCAGGTATTCTCAGACTAGTCCAGGATCACGCTAGTACACACAGATAAACAAAGTTGAAGTACCACAATCATACACAATGAAATAAATAATAAGTACTTCAAGCATTAATAGTAACGAGTTACATGGCCTTATGGCCACCTTACAAGATTGCCACGCATGGCGATAAATATCAAGTAAACAGTTTATCAAATGAAGCAAAAGTAAAGCGATGAACTCTCCATGACCACAAAGCATCGAGTGCGGCTCAACCCTTAATCCTCCGGCATTCGATTTAACTCTTCATTCCAAGTCAGCACGGCTTCTTCTTCTTCGAGGTTTTTGTCGATGCAAGGGTGAGTATACAACATACTCAACAAGTAATGCACAATGCGACTATTACTATATGCAAGGCTTATTCCAAGGAAAGGCTTAATTGGTTATTTTGCATAAAGCAAAGATTTCTTTTGATAGGTAATCCTATTAGATTAAAAGCGATAAGATCAATAATATTTAATAATTAATTTCTCAATTCTTTTCCAAGAGTTTGGCACATGACCCTAATTTCATTCACATACTTTTTGGCACACGACCACCCATTCCACATTTTCATTTTGAAAATCTAACCCTTGATTGTAATCATGAGCAATGTCCGATCATCATGACACGGCTATTCAATAGATTCACACACACTCTGCAGAGGTCAGACACTTTACCCACAGGATACGATGCTCACCACACAAAGCGATTGATTGCAACAAAGCCTTCGGAGACTAACATTTAACTGTTGAACCTCTCGTTACCTCCTTCTAACACTTCCTCACTCAGAGCAAGTTTAGACAGGCAAAGTACTGCTGAATGGGTACCAAGCAGCAAAGACAGTACGCTTCCCTGATTAGCTTTGGTGTGCACTGTCACCCAGAGGTTTCAAAGGAAAGAGGTCGAAACCTACTTAACTAGGTCCGCCCCATTCCGGACAAGTGGTTGTACACGGAACTCAGCTCAAAGGCTCGCAAGGTTAAGTCCTTAATCGTCCCTGCAAGACATCCATTTTATACAACTCGCACACAACCTTCTTAATCATTCATACAGCCCATTGCCACAGGCCCACCCGCACGAAGCCTTCTTGCCACTTGCCCTGCTCAAATCATTTTCCCACCCCACTTTATACTTAAGCAACACATGCCATTTTCCACATTATTCCATGAATAGCACCACACAAAGTCACTATCCGGTTCAATTCATGATATCATCGCATTTTCCAAAATGCGTTCCATAATTGTTTAGTCAATATTCATTTGATATTTGAAAGTCCTTCCACGCATACAAAGGCTAAGCGACTAATCACGGTCTAGCCTCCCGTGTTGGCATCATATTAGCATCCAACATATTTAAGCATCTTAGGGTGGACAAGGTTTCAGGGCATATAAACATTATAATCAAGGTGGCATAACAAGTTTGGCTTTTAACTACCATTTCCCAATTTAATCAATAGTGGTTGTACTTAACATAGCATGCAATATGGAAATCAAAATATACTTTTAAAACTAGGCGCTAAATGATCAAAGCATGACTTGCCTTGAAGAGGAGTTGGTTCGGTCGAGGTTCTGCGACGGGTCTTCAAACTCTCCCCATTTAATTCCTAAGCAACTCTGAGTCTACTCTGCACAAGCAAACACACAATAAATATATAATATAGATAGCAAACAATTCACTAAAATTAAATAAAAATCACCAATAAATAGTTCACATTTTTACAAATTTTGGGCACTGGAATCACTCAAATCCGAGTTAAAATGCGAAAGTTATAGCGTTTTCAATTTTTTTGAAATTCATAAAAGAATAAACCGAATTAATCTTTTATTTTTGTACTGAAAATCCGGATTAAATCTCTCAGCGACACGCGTCGGCACCAGAGCGAACCACGTCGCCCTCGGCCACTGACAGGTGGGCCCAGATGACGCCACGCCGACGTCAAGACACCCGCGGTCCTCCCATCGACAAGTGGGCCCATGGCAAAGTTGCTCGACCCACATGTCGGCCGAACGACACGCTGTCGGAACCATCAAGCCACGCGCACCATCTACTTTCGACCGTCGGATTCGAATCTAACGGCGCAAGGGCTAACCGAGCGGTTTACTATTTACGGACTACGTGGCGTTACCTTAGGCGTCCGATGGAGATCCGACGGTACGTGGGAGCTCGCGAAGAGTCGAAGAAGATGCTTGGCCGGTCGCCGGACTTGAAGAAGATGACGCGTCCACGGCGTTCCGAGCCTCCCGGTCGGAAGAAGTAACCACACGGCATGCGGCGCGACTCAAGGAACTCTGGCCGCCTCAAAGTGCGGTGGGGAACATGAGCACGCGGAAGATGCACGAAACCGAGGAGGAGGATTGCCAACTACGGCGAGCTATGCGGGAAGCTAGGTGCACGAGAGCTAACGACCGAACGGAACAAGTGAGCGGGTGAAGAGACCATTTTAATGAGCTAGCGACGGTCGCCGAGGTGCCTCGTGAAGGCGCGTGCAAATCCCCGCAAATCGCGGCCAACAGAGATTCGGCGGCAAGTGCGGCACAAGACAAATTCCGAGATCGACGGCCACATCGACCGTCCGATCGCGATCCAACAGGTGCGGAGCGGCGACGTTAGGTTTTTCACAGAAGCACGGTGTTGGGCCTACCAACACCGTAGCTAAGGAATTTCAAACTTTTTCGATTAAAAATAAATACCGAAATTCAAAGTAATTATTTGGGGCACTAAAAATACCCGAAAAATTCTAGAAAATATTTCAGAGCATTTTGAGCCTAAATAAAATATTAGTTTTAATTTTTGATAATTATAGTTTCTGGTATTTAATTTCTCAAGGAAAATGATATAAATAAATTCCAATTAAATCCAATAAATCCCAGAAAAATTAGATAAATTCAATTAAATGCAATTAAATGCAAATAAAGGTTGATTAATTCATAAAAATTCAAATAACTCCAAAATTTAAAAATTGGACCAAAATTCGGGATGTTACACCGGTGAGCGGAACGTGGGCTGTGCACGAAGCGAAGCATAAACGGTCGGATCCACATCGACGCGAAGAACGGACGACTCGAGGAAGCCGCGTGACGTGGCTAGCCCTCTCCAGCCGGAAACCTTGCCAACTTTAATATAGGTATGATAAGTTTTTAGGGTTGCACAGGGACATATGGATTTCATAGGATGCTTTACACGTAGTTGCACCTTAAATCCACATTTCTTTAGATGCTAACTATTTTTTAGTATCTAATAAGTACATTTTGTGTTGAGTTCTTGGGGTTCTTTGGAATTTGAAAGTTTCTGTTCAAATATGTCCTAGTTGAGTTGAAATTTTGTAATTTTAGCTAAAACTGAAAGTTCACCAAATTGAAAGTTTGAAAGCCGAATGTTTTTTTGGATCTAATTGAAACTTTTTGGGATATGAAAGTTCTTATATCCTTGTTACATCCAATACAAAATTTCTTAATCCTATTAAATATTGGGGGAGTTAAAAACTTTTGGATTCAGATAATAGAGGGAAAAAGCGTCTCACCGTGTGTTACAATGGGCGTGCGTTTTTTTAGTTGTAGACATAGGAGATAAATATAGCATCACTTATGTTGTTATGGTAGAGCCTACGACTGCATGTACAATAATATGATGTTAGCTGTTTATATATTTTGCCATGTAAGATTTTTACTAACATGGAGGAGGAGAGAATATAATTCGTAAATAGACAACTATATAAACAGCATAAGACAATTGTATGAGTTATTATCTATAATAACAACAAGGCCATCTCGGACAAGGGGCTCTCTAGATATAGCCTCTCAATAGTCCATGCCTCCGTGACGAAAAAGCATATCGTCATAATACAGACATATGTTTCACGTCAGTCCAAGACAAACAACCATTCATTTTCTATGACGATTTGTATTATGGTTTTATGACGAAATTTTATGTTTCATCACAAAAGTACTTGGGGCGATGGCGCATGATACAATTAATGACGAACATAAACAAGTCATCATAGAAAATAGATTTTTCATGACAAAAGTTGACAACGTCACGACGTTTTCGTCACAGATAATCTCTTTTCTTGTAGTGAAAATGGAGTTGTAGAACGGAAAAATCGGACATTAATTGAAATGGCAAGAACAATGCTTGACGAATATGGCACTTCCGATAGTTTTTGGGCGAAAGCCATTAATACCTCTTGCCATGCTACAAATAGACTTTATTTGCATCGACTTTTGAAAAAGACATCTTATGAGCTTCTTGTTGGAAGAAGGCCGAACATTTCTTATTTTTGAGTTTTTGGTTGCAAATGTTATATTTTGAAAAAGGGTGTTCGGCTCTCTAAATTTCAAAGTCGTTGCGATGAAGGTTTTTCTTGCTTGGTTATTCCTCAAATAGCAAGGCTTACCGAGTTTTTAGTAAAAATAAAGGTTTTGTAGAGGAAACGTGTGATGTTGAATTTGATGAAACTAATGGCTCTCAACAGGAGCAAGAAAACTTGGATGATGTAGGTGAAGAAGGGCTAAGAGAAGCAATGAAAAATATGACGTTAGGAGATATGAAGCCAGAGGTCGACATTGAGAACCAACCCTCATCCACTCAAGTCGAGCCTTCAACTTCCGCAACTCTGAGTCAAATTCGAATCATCGAAGAAGATGACAAGAATAATGATCAACAAGCTCAACCTCTACCTCAACGTATTCATCATGGTCTCTCCAAGGATTATCCAATAGATCAAATATTGGGTGACGTGAGTAAGGGTGCTCAAACTCGATCTCGTGTCGCTTCCTTTTGTGAGCATTATTCTTTCGTGTTGTCATTTGAACCCACTCATGTAGATGAAGCATTAGATGATCCGGATTGGGTAAATGCTATGCATGAAGAGTTAAATAATTTTGCCCGAAATGATATTTGGACTTTAGTGGAAAGACCTAAAGAACATAACGTAATTGGCACAAAATGGGTCTTTCGAAATAAGCAAGACGAAAATGGTATTGTTGTAAGAAATAAAGCTAGATTAGTGGCGCAAGGTTTCACTCAAGTCGAGGGATTAGATTTCAGTGAAACATTTGCACCAGTAGCTAGATTAGAGGCCATTAGAATCTTGCTTGCATTCGCATCATGCTTTGATATTAAATTATTTCAAATGGATGTAAAGAGTGCGTTCTTAAATGGACAAATATCCGAATTGGTATTTGTAGAACAACCTCCCGGTTTTGAAAATTCCAAATATCCTAACCATGTGTATAAACTCTCTAAAGCGCTATACGGTCTCAAGCAAGCTCCTCGAGCTTGGTATGAGTGACTTAGAGATTTTCTAATTTCTAAAGGTTTCAAAATTGGGAAAGTTGATACAACACTCTTTACAAAAATAATTGATGAAGATTTCTTTGTATGCCAAATCTATGTTGATGATATAATTTTCGGTTCTACTAACGAAGATTTTTGCAAAGAATTTGGCGATATGATGTCTAGGGAATTCGAGATGTCTATGATCGGAGAATTAAGTTTCTTTCTCGGACTTCAAATCAAGCAACTCAAGAACGGAACATTCGTGAGCCAAACAAAATATATCAAGGATCTTCTTAAAAGGTTTGGCATGGAAGACGCGAAGCCAATCAAGACTCCAATGGCTTCAAACGGACATCTCGACCTAAATGAGGGAGGTAAACTGGTAGACTTAAAGCTTTATAGATCTATGATCGGTAGTTTACTTTATCTCACCGCATCTAGGCCTGATATAATGTTTAGTGTTTGCATGTGTGCTCGTTTTCAAGTTTCTCTTAAAGAATGTCATTTAGTTGTCGTAAAGAGAATTCTAAGATATTTAAAGCATTCCTCAAATATAGGGTTATGGTATCCTAAAGATGCTAAGTTTAATTTAATTGGATATTCGGATTCTGATTATGCGGGTTGTAAAGTGGATAGGAAAAGCACCTCCGGAAATTGTCAATTGCTAGGTAGATCTTTGATTTCTTGGTTTTCCAAAAAGAAAAATTCTGTAGCCCTATCCACTGCCGAAGCTGAATATATATCCGCCGGTAGTTGTTGCGCTCAATTATTATGGATGAGGCAAACTTTAATGGATTATGGAATAAATTTTAAAAAGGTGCCTCTTTTATGCAATAATGAAAGTGCAGTTAAAATAGCCAATAATCCGGTCCAACATTCAAGAGCCAAATATATAGATATCCGCCATCATTTCTTAAGAGATCATGTTAGTAAAGGTGATATTGTGATTAGTCATATTAGAACAGAAGATCAATTAGCAGATATTCTCACCAAACCCTTGGATGAAGCTAGATTTTGCAAATTGAGGAATGAATTGAATGTCATAGATATCTCGAATGTGGCCTAAATGTTGTTCTTCTTTGGTTATTTGTTGATTCTTGTTCTTTCTAAGGAGTGTCTCACATTAAGGGGGAGTATTATGCCTTACATGCATATTTCACATCCTCTAAATGTGAAAAATCAAAACTAGTGCCGTTTATCTTTAAAAGATAAAACTAGACCTCTATAGGTCAAACTATTTGAAAAATAATCAATTCTAGTTTAAATAAAGTATAAAGATTCTTAAAAACTTCATTTACAATGTACTATTATATAAGTCTCATCTTTTTGAAACTCGTATCATACTATATCCTCTTATCTCAAAAATAAAAACAATTGGGTTTCTGAAAAATCTATTAATTTCAAAATCTTGATCTATATTGATCTACCTAAGGCACAAATTTGAGCTTAGCCCATAGAACTAGATTGGTCATGGTTCTAGTTTTCTATGAGGTATTTTTGACTCAAACAAATTCAAAGTTGAAAATCTTCTTTTCTGGTTTATTTCCTTGAGTTAAATTGCGAAATAAGGTTATTTGTTAAAAATGTACGAAAATATTTCTTCTCCTCTTTATTTGGTTGTTTTTAGGTGTTTGTTCTCTGTCAGGCTCGGTGTAACCGCAAAGGGGGCGGTAGCACCGGCCGAGCGGTGTGACGGGGTGCCAAGCGGTCACACCAGATCTTTAAACCGAAAGGGGCTGTGAAAGCACGTCTTGCGTTCGGTTTCTCTCCCTCTTCCTCCTTTTTCCCCCGTGCGCCTCTTGCTCTCCTCTTTTCTTCCACCCGTGCTCTTCTATCCTCTCCTCTCCCTTCTAACTCTCTCTCCAAAAGGCCTCCATCTTGGATCTCCTCCCCTAGGGAAAATCTCACGAGTTTTTCTTCCTCATCTTGATCCTCTCCCTAAAGGTAACTCTCGCTCATCATCTCTCTCTCTTTCTTGATCTCTTCCTTGCCCTAGGGTTCATATTCTTTTGTTTTAGGGTTTGTGCAAAATGTGGCATATTGTGGCAAATCAAACCAATAAAAGTTGCAAAAATCAATAAAAGTTGCAAAAATGAGTAGTCTAATTACTCTAGATAGCATTTTAAGATTTTAATTGGTTCGATATGCTAGTTCCATTGAGATTTTGCAAAATCGAAAGGGGTTTCGGGCGGCCGGTCACACCGCCAACCCTGCGGTCGCATCGAATGGCCGGTCACACTGGACCTAAAACGGTCTGACCGACCTTGTCAGCTAATTTTTGCAAAATTTGTTTCAAATTGCCACAAGATGCATACAAATCCTACTTTAGGGCATGAACTCCTTGATTCTCATTCACTCCTTGTCAATTCTAGTAATCATGCCGAGGACCAAGAATCTTCCTCCTCGTGGGGGTGGTGTTGTCCGGAAATCAACAAGAGGAAGAGGATCTAGGTTGGCCACTGACAGCGACAGTGAAGATTCTCAAACAAGAATTGCCAGAGATAGAAAGATCAGGTAGAAAGTTCAAGAAGAACTTGGTGGAAGCTCTCGGGGTAGAAAAGGAAAGGTAGTTGCATCAGAATCAAGTGAGGAAGACAACAGTATGGATGTTGATTTCGAAGGAGGAAATGGAAGTGAAAATGAAGATTTAGAAAATAATGAAGAAAACTTTGATGACTTTCAACCCACTATGGATCTAAAGAAGATTAAAGCAGAAAAATACTTTTCTCTCCGGCTTGCAAACCAATATTTGCTTCCTCGTAGCGCAACCTTGGATAAGTTCAGAACCATTTTTCAGCAAAAGGTCTATCATAAAATCTACCTTAACAAGGAATTTGCTGATAAAAAATGGGTGAGCTGGGAACATGTTCGAAATGTTCCATTATCGTTGGAGTGCCTGAATTTTTCATGGGGCTGATTTAGCTAGTTTTGTGAGCTTAAAGTGTGATTACAATGAAGACTTGATCAAACAGTTTTATGCCACTATCCACATAACTTATGAGTATGATGAAATCATGTGGATGACTGAGGCTGCTGTGTACACAATGTCCAAGGAAGAGATTGAGCAGGCTTGGGGGGTCTATCATTGCGGTCAGCCAAAAATTCACAACGAGGCTTCACTCTCTCGCTGACCAATTCAAATTCTATGATCCTTCAGCTCGAGTCAAAAGGCCAGGTAAAATGACTCATCTTCTTCCTTCTGCGAGTCTCATCAATAAAATTATTCGACTTACTATTCATCCTAAGAGCGAAAATTTTGATGAGATCCGAGGCTATGCTTGGAATATTATGGACAGAATAATGAAGAAGGAAAGATTTGATGTGGTGGACTTTATTCTTAGAGAAATCAGATCTTCTGCTGGTGATAGAGGCAAAACAATTTATTTCGCTCCTTATATCATGTTGCTCATCAAGAGGATGTCCGGATACCGTGGCGGGTGTGGAAGTGCCCACAAGCCATATAAGCCACGTGATGTCAATATCACTGTTCAGAGGGGTCAGTCGTCTTCCCAGCCATCACCTCAGCAGCAAATTGGTGAAGAAGGGCAGCAGCAACCACCTCAAGCTCATCCTTTTTCTAGCACTCATTTTGAGAATTTTGAGATCCTTCATAGTGCCATGATGACCAGAATTGGCTTTGCGAATCTGAAAATCGCTATGATGGAGAACTTTGCCGAGTTGATGCTTATCGTGCTCAAACCCGTCAAAGTTGTCGAGGAGGTTTGAGGTCGCTTGGACTCCATTGATTCTTCCATCAGCGAGCTACGTTCATCCTTTGAGGAGTACCGCACTCTGCAGGCTCCTAAGACCTTCCATCGCTACGGGACTCGTCATCCTTCGCCTCCTCCTCCTCCTTCTCCTCCTCCTTCTTCGTCTTGAGCTTCGGAGTTTCTTTCTCCTTTTTGGTATTTGATGCCAAAGGGGGAGAAAAATTGAAGAAAGGAAGGAGCTAAAGTTCAAGTTCTAGTCTAAGTCATCGAGGATTAGCTTATATATTTACTGTTTTATCCTTGTGTAAGCTATTAAACCTCGTTTTATTTCGCCATGGTTGTGATGACTCCTTTTATTTCGTTGGATGTTATTGGATATTTTTTTTAGTTGAACTCTGTTGGATGATTTTAATTCTTAATGATCTCATTGTTATTGTGTTGTGTTATTTATATTGCCCACAAATTCATTGCATATTATTGATAATATTGTTCTATCCTTGGTTCCATTATACGAAAGGAAGCTCTGCCAAAATTTTAAACGAAGTCATTTGTGCAATCTCTAAACTTCTTCTTTTATGCATAAATTTAGGGGGAGCTTTCTCAAATAAGCACTGTTGGTTTAATCATTTTCAATCGACTTCTATCCTTTGTGTTGTCATCAATTACCAAAAAGGGGGAGATTGAAAGCATCTAGGCCCCAAATCGGCTTTAGTTTTGGTAATTAATGATAAGTTGTGAAAAAGGACTAACGCTTTTTCTTGAGGATTCTTTGATACAGGATATTGCATTTATTGGCAATCGTAAAGAAATGCATGTGACTGAAGAAAGGGTAAATGGATGCATGGTGTCAAAGGTATAAATACACTCTAGGACCTTTTTCGTAGATTTTACTGATCTCGGAAGGTTGAAGAGAAAGATCGGATTTTTAGAATTAAGTTGTAAGACCCCAGATTTACCATCCGGAATCTCTTGTGTATAACCGTACTAGTCCCTGATCAGTTGCTGGTACACACAGTGAAGCAGTGATATACATAACTAGAACATTATGTTAAACGATAATAAACTGAAGTACTGATCACATGATCACTTATTACAACCGCAGGTCAGAAGGCCTGCAACACCACACAGCGGAAAACAACAAATAAAAAGCCCAACTCATTCACCACAGGCAAACGACCGGGAACGCACACCTACTCCTCAGGCTCGCCTTCCTCGAAGCCACAAGTGAAGAATTCTTCTTCCTCAACGGTATCCTCAAACAACATTGAAGAGGTTGAATTGTAGCACGTGAGTACAAACGTACTCCGCAAGTCTGGGAAATTATGTAACATGCAGGCTTTCCAAAGAGAGGCTTATATGGTTCATTTTGCACAAAGCAATTTTTATTAAACAGTACATGTATAATTTTTGTAAAGCAGTTTTAACAATTATTTGTAACATTAGAATTTATTAATATTTGTAGCGATGGTTCTAACCACCATCACTTAGTATACAGGCTCTATCCGCACAATTTAAAAGATTGTGATAAACCATTCAATGACTCCATCCATCATGATTTTAAAACAGGTTCCAACCAGCTCTGAATTCTATCCGAGAGTTCTAACCACTCCCGAATTCCCAAATCCACAGTTTTCAAAGTTAAAAACCAAGTCTACCAGTATGAAAGCATTCTTTGCCCGCTCTTGACCGTGAGCACGGCTATTCGAATAGTTTATTTACTCCGCAGAGTTTGTACACTTTACCCACATGACATGATCAACCCTTGGTGCTATGCAATTAACACACTTCCTTTGGTGTGTCGGCAGAGCGATCATGACAAGGCTTTTACAATGTAACAATTTAACCCGACTCAACCCGCTAAGGTTTCACCGCTGAAGGGTTCCATCCACCCAATCAGAGGCCCCCTCTTGCGCCGTGTGGGAATAAACCATTCTGCCTCCATCCGGCACCCACATCCAACCGTCCGTGAGTCTAAGTTAAATTACTACAAATTAATTGGCCAGGTCGCATCCATTTCGGACATGTGGTTGTCTTGCTTTTGCTTAGAATGGACAATCATAAGCGTCGGTCCTTAATCGACTCGAGCGGCACTTGCACAAAGCAAAAATCAGTGCTCCATCCGCACCCGCCCATCGGACCGATCCGCTCAAGTCAAAATCATTTTTCACTTTCATTTTATTTTGCAAATACAGTAGCAAATACATTGCTACCATTTTATAAATATGCTTTTATAACAATTTTTAACTCATTTTTCCCAATAGGCATTTTTAATCAATTTGCACCTAAGCATTGATCTACCGTTCTAATCAAGGGTAATCATGATATAAATGATAACAAGGAATAATCTAAGGTTACAAAGGCATGAACAATAATCATCAAGGAGTTATCAACAAATTGGATTAACTAAACAACCTAATCATTTAAATATCAATTTTTACTCAAATTAGCCATGCATTTGATAAAATCATAGAAAGACTTTTAAAACATAGGATCAAAGTGCATCAAGGAGACTTGCCTCCTCTGGTCGCAAAGTCGTCATCGCACTGAAGCTCTGCGGAATTGACAGCGCCAACGGCGGAATCTTCGGCTACGCGCAAAACGAGACAACAAATAAAATAACAGAAAATAAATAAAATCTAAAAATTATAATAAAAATACTGGCAGATAGAGAATGATTTTAGACGAATTTAGCAATTTGAATCACTTGATTCAGAGTTCGGATGACCAAGATAAAAATGTTTGAAGTTGCATGGATTGGAAAATTGGAAAACGAGGGAATATTCCCGAAATCTTTCTTTTTACTGATTTTCTGATTTCTCTTGTTCCTATGACTGGTGGGGACCTCTAGTCATCCTCTCCAGGCTTCTTCAACCTCTAGCCTTTTCCCATGGCAACATAGAGAAACTCTGGCTTCTCCTGGCGCCGGCAATTGAGACCAAGGCGGATGATGGCGTACAACAAAATGGAATGGCGATGCGATGGGGAGGTGGGGAAGCACGGCGGCAGAGAGTGGCGCAGCCAGACGCGACACGCGTGGGACCCGCAAGCGGGCGGTGGGACCTGGATGGCGCGCGGGCGGACGGAAGGCAACGGCGACGGCGGAGGGGCACACCAGGGGCGGCAAGGTCCGGGGAGACTAATGGTGGGCTCGACGACCAGTAGGAATGACCGAGGCGACAGGCCATGGCAGCCTATGGCGACGCCAAGCGGCGGCGAATCGGCAAGATGGCGGCGGCAAGGCGGGAGGGGTGCGGTGGGGGGGGTGGTGGAGGATGCACGCTACCGAGATGGCCGGAAGGCCCCAAACGCCGGTGGAACAAGCTTTTGGCCGGCGTCAATGGAGATGAACAGCGCACGCAAGAACAGACATGTCCGAAATTTTGGGGAAAACTTGAATTCGCGAAATCTTGTAAAAATAGTGAGCGCAATAGATAGAACATGATGGAATGAGTATATGGATGCATGGAATTGGATTGGGAATTACCGACTTGCAAGAAATTGGCGATGAACGACGAAATGGTCGACAACAAACAATCGTCAAATCGAAGACCGAAACTGCAACGAAAACAAAATTGGGTTGAGGGCTTTTGATCTACATGCTAAGAGACTTGATATGACACGGTTGGTGCATGGTTTGGCTCACCGGAATGAAAGTTGGCCCGACGGCGTCGACGACGGACGTCGGCCGGAGGTTCTTACCAAAATTCGAAGGTCCAAATGATGATGAAACGAAGAAGTAAAGGAAGCACCGCGTCCGGGGCGTCGAGACGATTAAATAGAGTACTCAAGCAAGCGAAGAGACAAAGAAACGGCTGGGTTATGGAAGGTGCAAGGATTCGCGAATTGATCATGATTATGACCGTTTTGGGAGAGGAAAGGGCGAGCAATCTGGTGGATTTGATTCTCCAGACCCTTGCCATTCCAATGCTTCAGTTTCCCCTTTGATTAGTGCATCATTTTGGCTTGAGTGGCTTTGGGAAGTTGGAAGGGAGAGAGATAGCCATGGATGTCTTTTGAGCTGCCTAATTCTGCTGGTTTCTGATCGTGCACATGGTGGAAGAGAGAGAGGAGAGAGAAAAAGTGATTATTTGGACTTTGAACCAAGAAGAAAATAGATTTCGGCCCAAGAGAAAATGGCTAAAAATTAAATATGGATTCAGAATAGAATTTCGGATTGAATGATTGCGATGACGGATTTGAATTTGATTTGGAATTTGAATTTAAATTTAAATTTGATTTGAAGCAAATTTTAAAATTTACAAATGAATTTGGAATAAATTCCGAATTCGGGCGCAAAGGATGCCAGGATGGATATTCAAACCAAATAAACTCCAAATCTTTAAATTAAATTTTTAACAGAAAGCCGAAAACGGGGATGTTATAAACCTACCCCCCTTAGAGAGAATCTCGACCCCGAGATTCGGACGGAGGAGGGAAAAGATCAGGAAACTCTGCTCTCAGATCCTCTTCTCGCTCACAGGTGGCTTCCTTTTCTGAATGGTTGCTCCACTGAACTTTGTAGAATTTGATCACATGGCTTCGGGTACGACGCTCTACTTCATCCAAAATTCTGACAAGAAACTCTGGATATGAAAGATCTTCCTTTAAATCCAATTTCTCAAAAGGCATCTGTTCTTCTGGAACTCTGAGGCATTTCTTTAACTGAGACACGTGAAAGACGTCATGCACATCAGACAACTGCGAAGAAAGCTTCAACTTATATGCAACTTCTCCTCTTCTGGCAACTATTGGAAACGGACCAATGTAGCGAGGCACGAGCTTCCCACTAACTCTGAATAGAATTTCGGATTGAATGATTGCGATGATGGATTTGAATTTGATTTGGAATTTGAATTTAAATTTAAATTAGATTTGAAGCTAATTTTAAAATTTACAAATGAATTTGGAATAAATTCCGAATTCAGGCGGAAAGGATGCTAGGATGGATATTCAAACCTAATAAACTCCAAATCTTTAAATTAAATAATTTAAATTAAATTTTTAACAGAAAGCCGAAAACGGGATGTTACATAAGTGCCGTACTTTTAAGAGGGGCTTTTGTCACTTTGTTTGAGGTTGAAAAGAGTGTCAAGGCTCAAATCCTATTCAAGTAGACATCTGCACAAAAACTATGCTCAAAAGAACATTTTAAGTCTGCAAAATATTCTCAGTTATATTGCTGACCGGACCCCAGTCGGTCGGACTGGATGGCGGTGTGACCGGGCTCACACCGGCTTGTTTTTTCTAGTACATGTGCTTTGTCGAAAATGTGTGGGCGTTGTGACCGAACCTCCGTCAGTCTGCCTGGACTTCCGGTGCGACCGGGTTGTCTCCAGTGCATTTTTCACAGAGAGCATGTTTTCCGGCTAGAGAGCGGCGGTGCGACCGAAGGTCCTCTGTCGGGACCCGAATCTACAAATCCAGACCCTCTATGTATTCTGTACTAGTCCAGGATCACGCTAGTATACGCAGGATAAACAGGTTGAGATACCACAATCATACACAGTGGAAATAATAATTAAGTACCTCAAACATAATTATAAAAGAGTTACACGACCTTAGGGTCACCTTACAATAATTCGTCACGCAGGACGATAAATAACAAAAGTAGCTCAAGTTCAATAGCGGAAGCAAAAGTACGACAACGAACCCCTCGTTCTGCCACAGGCAACTGACGAGCCTCAACCCTAATTCTCCGGACCTTCGTTAAGCTCCTCCTCCCAAGTTGGTGTTGCTTCTTCTTCTGAGGTTTTTGTTGAAGCAAGGGTGCGTATACAACATACTCAACAAGTCATGCACAATGCAGTTCTATTACTACATGCTTGGCTTATTCCAAAGGAAAGGCTTGAATGGTTATTTTGCATGAAACAACATTTCTTTTAACAGATAATCTTAATTAGATTAAAAGCGGTAAAACTATTACTATAATAATTAATTCCTTAATTCTTTTCCAAAAGTTTGGTACACAGCCCTAAGTTTGATTCATCAGTCTTGGCACACAGCCTCCCATTCCACATTTTATTTCAAAAATCTACCCCTTGACTGTAATCCCCGAGCATTGTCCAATACCACGGATGGGGCTATTCGAATAGATTTAACACACACTCTGCAGAGGCTGTACACTTTACCCACATGATACAATCGCTCACCACACAGGTGATTGATTGCAACAAAGTCTTTCAGAGACTAACACCTAACCTATGAACCACCCCAGTATTGCCTTTCTAACACTTCCCTCAGAGCCAAAGTTTAGAACAAGCGAATCAAAGGAAAGATATTAGTTGGATGGAGTGTACTAAGCCAGTGCATCAAATTAAAGGTTTCAGTGCACGCCACGAGGTGTCAAAGGAAAGATATTAGAACCCTACTAAACTAAGTCATCCCATTCCGGATAAGTGGTTGTACTGAGTAACTCGGTTCAAAGGCTCGCAAGGTGAAGTCTCTTAGCCTCCGCCGCATCTGGTCTGAGGCAAGACATTCTTCTCGCAGATCCTCGCGTCGACGCAGCCTTCACATTACTCAAGTCATCCCGTTGCCACCACAGTTGCCCACTCGGCACGAAGCCTCCTTGCCACTTGCCCGGTCCAAATCATTTCCCACCAAGCCCGGCCCGGTTTGCAATTCATCGAGCCAAAGTTTAGAACAAGCACGTTGGATGGGTATGCCAACAGAGTACACGCGAACCCCCAGGTGTCAAAGGAAAGATATTAGAACCCTACTAAACTAAGTGCATAAGTGGTGTACGAGTAACTCATAAGTATTAATGTTAATCTTCAAACCACAGGCAAGACATTCTTTCGCAGCTTCACATTACTCAAGTCATCCCTGCCACCAAATCCAAATCAGGCATTGGTGTATGAACCGGTTTGCAATTATGCAACACATGCCAATGCCCACTTCATTGTGTCAAGACATTCTTCTCGCGAGTTGCTACCCTCCAAATCCATCTCATGACATCATCGCATTATTCCAAAAATATATTCCATATTTGCTTAGTCAATATTCTTTTGAACTTTCAAAGGTCATCTGGCGCACACAAGCAGCTAAGCATCTACTCACGGTCTAGCCTCCTGTGTTGGCATCATAATAGCAACCAACTCATTTTAATATCTTAGGGTGACAAAGATTTCAGGGCATACAAGTAATATAACAAGGTGGCATAATCAAGGTAGGTGTATTATCTATTCTACCCAAAATTAATCAACATCATTTTCCAGTTAATATAGCATGCATAGTTTAAATTGAAATGCATTTTAAAAATCTAGGAACAATATGGTCAAAGCATGACTTGCCTTTGAAAAGTGGTTGGTTTTGTTCCGAAGCTTGAAATGGATCCCCGAACTCCTCCCCGACAGCTTCCGGCAATTCGGAGTAATTAGTTCACATTTTTACAAACAAACATAAAATAAATACTCAAACAGACAACAAGATCAACTCTAAAAATAAAATAAAATTCACCAGTAATTAGTTCACATTTTTACAAATTTTTAGGAACTGGAATCGCCCAATTCGGAGCTAAGACGCAAAAGTTATAGCGATTACAATTTTTGTAAATTCAAATAAAAGAAAAACCCGAATTAATCTATTTATTTTCTTACTGGAAATCCCGGTTAAATTCCTCGGTCGACACGTGTCAGCACCGGAGTGAACCATGTCGCCTCAGGTCTATAGACCGGGCTCACGATTTGCTCGGGTTCATGGTGGACCGGGTCCACCGAACAGTGACACTGACACGTGGGCCCCTCGGATGACGTCATGCTGATGTCAGCCCACATGGCTCCCACACATCTGACAGGTGGACCCGACGGAACAGTACACGGTCTGCTCAACTCATGACACTTGGCACGCATCCATTGGTCCACGCGGCTACGAGATTTCCCGCCCATTGGATCTAAATCCAATGATCGATCTTCGCTCGGTCAACCTACGCCACGCGGTAACATCCGAGCCGCTCGTTGGATCCAACGGCCCACATGTGACGCCACTTCGGACCCCAAGGCTACGTGGCGCGCCTCTATTGGCCAATGGTACGGCAAAATCTCACCCGAGCGTTCAAAATCCGACGGCTTGGATTTGGTCCAACGACCAGCTTGACCAAGCGACGTGGACGGTCCTGGCGAGGGACACTTGGCTGCATCCCGGCCGGACATTCTTGAACCAACGGCTGGTACTAGATCTATACTGCTAAGACTCGGTGCAACGATCCTCGCCCGATCCGGATCTGACAGCCCAGCTCAACTCTTGGTGGACTACCACTGCGTGGCTTAACCCGAACCCTAGGATCTAGATCCAACGGACATTTTCAGGTGAATCTAAAATGGCTACGTGGGCTACCGGAACGGCACGATGATCATCCAACGGCCATTTTCAACGCATCAAGGGTAGCTACGTGGCGCTATGGCGGCGGTCAGATCAAGATTCTACGGTCGAGATCTACCGAAGCTAATCAAGTCTAGCTCTACGGGAAGGGAGACGTGTCCTTACTTCAAGCGTTAGATGGAGATCCGACGGCGACGGTGAGCTGCGATGTCTTGAAGTAGAGGCGGCGGCGCTTGCTACCGGAGTTGGGGAAGACATAGCAACCAACGGCATTTCCGGGCGTCTCCGGTGAGAAGAAGTACTCCACTCGACACGTCTTGGCACGGCAGGCTCGGAATGAGTCTTGGGCGCGGCGGAGAGCGACGGACGACAGTGGAAAACAATGGAAATCGAGAAGAGGAGAGGTTCTACTCCGGTGAGCATGGGCGCAAGTTATGGAGCACGTCAGCGTATGGGAGGGTGTGCAAAGTGAGCGGAACGAAGTGCTGCGTTCAATGGGCTATATCTCTTGCTCAGACATGCCTCGGTATGCGCGCAAATCCACCACCAAATCTCGGCAGCCAACCGCCGCCGGTGGCGCAACTGTTCGCCCCCTCCCGATGCGGCGCAATCCGGTCTGTCCATTCGGTTGCGATCCGACGGTTTCAGGACTCGGGCGATGCGGTAACAGCACAGCCGTCGATCGAAATCCGACAGCTCCAGACGGGTGACGGTTCGCCTACCTGCGCGATGTGGCGCCATCCGGTCCACCCGAGCCAGCGCGATCCAATGGCTCTTATGCGCAGGCGACGCGGCCCAACTTCCACCGTCCTATGGGGATCACACGGCCCGGAGCGAGCGGCGCTAGGGTTCCAGCCGAAAGGTGCGCACAGTGTTGGGCTCGGCCTAGCACTGTAGCAAGGCATTTTCTGGTTTTTATTATTTAAATAATTGTAGAAAATCAAGGTAATTATTTGGAGCACTAAAAATACCCAAAAAATTCTAGAAAATATTTCATGGCATTTAGAACTCAGGTAAAATATTTTTGTTTATTTTTGATAATTACTTTTCTGATATTTAATTATTCAATAGAAAGATAATTTCAAATTAAATTCAAATAAATCCAAATAAATTTCAAAACTTCACAAAAATTTAAATAACTCAAGAAATTTAAATTAGGCTAAATTTTGGGTTGTTACATCCTCCGGTCACACCGGATGAGCGGTATGACCGGACCCTCTGCAGTCACACCGGCAGTGCAATAACGGTCACTAGTCACGCATTAAATGCACTGTTCCGACCGTTGCGGTGTGAGGGTCGGTTGGACCGGCCTGAGTCCGGTCGGACCGGCTTTCTCAGCCCGAAATTCAGTAAAATATTAAAACGGCTAGTTTTGGTTGGTGAAAGCTATAAATACCCCTAAACTACAGTGTAAGGGGTTCTTTTGGTCCTCATTGAATACTCTTGAGCCTTAGCAAGTCTTCAAGACACCTTGTGCATTGAATTCACATATTTGAGAAGGTTAGAAGCAAAATTGAGTGTGCATTGAATTGTTGAGCCTTAGACACTCAAATTCAACTTCAAGCAAGCATCGAAGCTTTTTAGTCTTGGAGGTTGCCGCCTCCTAGACGGCTTAGAGGCGAACGGGGTTGGTGATCTTCTCAAAGAAGGTTGTGAGAAGGCCCAATCGTTGTGAAGGCAAGGAGCTCGCCTACCTGAAGCGGGGAAGAGCTACCTCTAGTGATTGGGGAAGGCTCAAGCAAGTGGAGCCAGCTTAAAGAAGTTCAAGTCACCACAACGTGGAGTAGGGGAGACCGGCAAGTCTCCGAGACCACGTGATAAAAGTTCACGTGTTCATCCTTTGTGGTTTGCATTGTTATTACCCTTGCTTTACTTTCTAGCAAATTGATTATCTTGGTATCATACTTGCTTTATTATTGAAGTAGTTGTGTAGAAGAATTATTTGATAATCATTGAAAGGGCTAGACATTAAAATTGATTGAATTGTCATTCTTTCTAGAAATCATTAAAATTGATCTTAGTGATTAAAAATTTAAAAACCTCCTATTCACCCCCCCTCTAGTCGGTATCCTTGATCCTACATAGGGAGAACTATATATTAATTGTTGGAATTCATATATGGCTCAGCGTCCTAACAGCGTTCAATTTAGTCTATTCACGGCCATTACACAGGTAAACTAGGCTATGAAATAAACACAACATATGAGTACGCTTTTTTAGCACATAACAAGAAATATGGAGGTCGGAAGTAAATTCATTGTTGTAAAACGTAGCCGTTCATCTACTCGAATCGACAGCACACAAGCAAGAATTAATACGCGAATCAAGGATCAAGAACACAAAGAGTATAGAGGTGGAAATCTCTCTCGCTTTATTAGATTAATTGAATATAATGGAGGGACACCCTATATATTGGATGGAGAGAGGTGTTCGGATTCGGCCACACAAATAAGAGATAGAGTTCTAAACCGAATTCAGTTAGGCCCTCTTATCTCATAACACTCACCCTTGGGTGAATACCGCGTAATGCACATGTCTCGTTAAAAACTCCACTCCAAACCCAATGGGGAAAAGGAGATGGGGAAAAGAGTACATTGCACTCGCACTTTATATTACACTAGTTATGTCAGTGTATTTCGCCTAACAGGACCCCGTCAACAAACAGGGTTGACACTACAGGAAACAGGTAAATTAACGTCGGCCGAAGAATAAGCCGACGTTAATTAATTAATTAACGTCGGCTGACAGTGGACCGACGTTAATTAATTAATTAATGTCGGCTTATTCTTCAACCGACGTTAATTGGGAAGCCGTACCGCGCAATCGACACCTCACCCAATCTTTTTGCTCACTTGCTCCCGATTCTTTTCGCTCACTCGCCCGATCTCCCGCGCCCTCAAGCCGCTGCTTTCCCATGCCCTCACGATGCCCTTGACGACGCCATGCTACGCCCGACACCATACGCCCACCGCGCCGCCCGACTTCGCGCCACCCCGACGCCGAAACCTCAAGACGCCACCCGAGCCGAGGTCACACGCGCACATGCACGGCCATACGCCGAGGTCACATGCCCACGCCACGCCGCCCCTCGTCGGACCAGCGCCGCCCTCGCCGCGCCCGGCCCCGACCACCGCCGCCCTCGTCGAGACCCGCCGCCCAGCCTGCCTCGGCCCCTACCCCTGCCTGTAATTTACTACTCAGAGTTCGCTTAGGATTAGCAGCATCAATCGTGTTAGTTCTCTCGGTCTAATGAGAACTAGTGTTAGGATATTTTCCTCTTTACGCATGTGATCATGATTGGTATGCGATGCTTGCTCGCTTTGTTACATTAGTTCGTGGTCTTAATTTGCATGATGGATTAATTAGTCGTTAGTTGCCGTGGTATCCTAAGTGGATTGCTTGATTGCGAGAGGTGTGCAAATGTGCTATCAAAAGTCATATATATCATGTGCTATCTTGATGGGAGATGGCAAGCGCCGATTATTAGTCGATGATCCCGATTTAAAATTTTAAGGAATATAAGCCGGTTACAATTTTATTCCTCATAGGCAATGTCGATAATTATGCACTTTGCGTAAGCTCTCACCCGAGTAGCAAAGAATACGTAATTATGGCGCAATTCATCCTTTAATTTTCACCTTTGGTTCTCATGCATATAGAATCAGAAACTAGTGCAAACTGCAACGATTATTCCTCCTTGCTTCAAAGAGCTTGTAGATAGAGGTGGGCATTGGGCATTATGAACATTACACTATATAATGTTAGATGAAATGGATCGCTTTTGTATGACTAGCTTTTTATGCTTGAGTAATGGATATGCAGACTTTTGTTTAGCATGCACTAGTTGTATGGGTTATGTAGTGGCTACCTTGTTGATCGATACCACCTTCTAATTGGAGTCCATTCTATGCTTATAAATATATATTTGAGTAATCGATTATCGCCGGATTTTTATTTTGATTTGAAATCACATAGTGTCACGAAACCTATGCGCCACCCGTTTTCGATCGGCATGTCTCACATGTGTCACATGTGAGATGTGCCGTCTGAATTGTCCCTTTTGGACAATTTCGGAGTGGATGATAAAGTGCGGTATTTATGACGAGCCACGGAGGTGAATGAATTTCGCGCCATAACCTGTTGTTCTCCCCGCACCATATCCCGGCGTGCGGTGGAGAAGAGCGGGTTATGCCAAATTTCATTCGACTCTACAGTGCTCGCTATAAACCGCTTTGTCACCACTCTTGGGTGGGTTTAGGACATATCCTTTCCTATAGATGTAGGGTCGTGATATATAGAAACAAAATGAACCTTATAATCTGTTGATTTAACCTATATAGCCTCAAGTATGGGTGACGACCACCGATGGAGGTATGAAGGTTGGGAGAAAAGTGGGGCTCACTCGACCGAGTGGACGGTCAAGGCTACCGCTTTTTGTCGGCCGTGCCTTCTCTATGTCTAGTATTGTTAAGGTGAAGTGCCCATGCAGCAAGTGCCGTAATTTTCACCCCGGTGACAAGAAATCGATGTCTCGCACTGTGTCGGTTCGGTTTCATGCCAAGCTTTGAGTTTTGGGTACATCATGGTGAGTCACGTGCTCAAGGACCCGGGTTGCGGTTGAAGAGGAAGATGATAGGGCGGCGATGATAGGATGGATGAGATGCTAGAAGCTTTATGGCCCAGAGATTAACGAGACTCGGAGGATCCACCAACACGTGAGGTTCGGGAGTTCTTGGCCATTAAGTCCAAGTTTGCTTCGATATCTATGCCGTGAATCATAAGATTTACGAGTCTAAGAAGTTGTTATGCGGTCTCTTGGTATGAAGTATGAGAAGATTGATGTGTGCAAGGATATTGCATGCTTTTACCGAAGGAGTGACGCAGGGAATGAGGCTCATGGCCATTAAGTCCAAGTATTTCTTTTCAATAATTGTTATAATGATCTCGTGGAATTGATCTGCACGATATATTCCGCGGCGAATCATAAGATGCCTAGAGACATTTACCGCCTAAGAAGTTTTTGTCCGGTCTCAGTAGGGTAGCATGAAGTATGAGAAGATTGATGTGTGCAATGTAAAATAACGCATGCTTTCTCGCTCGAGAAGGAGCATGAGAAAGAGAAGCATTGCTTAGTGTGTAAAAACCAAGATTTGTCGAGGTGGTGAACGAAGAAGGTGAAAAGGTAACCGTCCTCACCTTAGCCGTCTTCTCCCATCCGATGTTGCACACAAGCAACTTTGGTACATGCCTCTCTTGAGCTACTTAAAGCTTCAAGAGTTGTTGCACGAACACACGAAAGTGAACGCGGCTCATGGCCATTAAGTCCAAGTATTGCTTTTCCAATAATTGTTATAATGATCTCGTGGAATTGATCTTCGATATCCCAGACGGAAGAATGAAGTGGATTCCTTCCAAGCTCCGAGGCGAGAGGAATCATAAGATGCCTAGAGACATTTACCGAGCTTACCCCTAAGAAGTTTTTGTCTTAGGGCCGGTCTCTTGTGATGAAGTATGAGAAGATTGATGTGTAAGGATAATCGCATGCTTTTCTCGAAGGAGCATGAGAAAGAGAAGCATTGCTTAGTGTGTAAAAACCAAGATTTGTCGAGGTGGTGAACGAAGAAGGTGAAAAGGTAATCGCTTTCCTCGACCGATGTTGCACACAAGCAACTTTGGTACATGCCTCTCACACCTAGGTCAAGCGAGAGGGTTGTTTATCTCAAAATGAAGTGCTAGAGAAGGGCACATGAGGTGGCACAAAGAAGGTGTGCGTGAGAACGACGGAGTAATGGTGCACCCGTCAGCGCTCTCGATAGTGAGGCATGGAAGGCTCTAGATAGCTTTGACGAGGACTTCGCGAGGATGCGAGAAATGTTCGCATTGGGTTGGCGATCGATAGTTTCACGCCTTTCAACACAACCGCCAGATCATACTCGTCTGGCTGGTTCCGCCGGCGCCGATCAAAGCGGGTTTAAACCGAGCAGGTGGCCAGACGCGACGGACGAGGTCGCCGAGTACGCCACGCAACCGTAGGCTCGACGGTGCGCTACGAGCCATCGCGCCAACGAGATCTTCACGCCAGAAACCGAGCCCGCTCTTGACGATTCGATCTTTGGCGAGATCGGTCATGATGTCGAGCACGGAGTCACCGGGAGGTATTGCAGCGGTCCTGCGGCGCTGACGACGTCGGGCGGAATGTCGGGAAAGTCCGTGACTGCCGCCACCGAGTGGAGCTTATGCGGGCTCACTCAAGGCCAAACCGCGGGATCTTGCCCCGAGGGTGTTGCCGAGATGAAGGCGCTCGCCGGCGACGCCGATGGGTGCGCCACGACGACGCGATGAATTGTCGCCGCTTCTCGGAGAAGGGGTCCCTGAATCCGGTGACTTTTGCGTCGCGGAGGAATGGCCTCGGCAGCAAATACGGCCGAAGTTCTTTCGCCAAGGCGTTACCAAAGAGCTCCAATTTTGCCCTATCTGGATCAGCCATGATCCGCAATAGCAAGGCGCCCCCGAGGGAGGAGCTCTCCGGTCCTCCCGCTCGAGCGCAGTAATGGCCTCGATTGATCGCAACGTGACCATTCGACGAGCATCCTCGGAGTTTGTGGGTCGCGATCCGCCGCCGCTCCCCACCGGAGGCGCCCCGCCATGAAGACGCGGCCGCCACACTGAGGTGGGGAAGGCGAGAACAAGGATGCGGAGCCGACCATCGCCATTCCATCCCGCCGGAGAGTGTTCGCTGATGGAGAACGCCATGCTCCTAAGACCTCGGAGTTTTTCCCGTGAATGAACAAAGCATGTCGGGCCCCATTGGCGCGAAACTGTCGGCGATCGGATCGCCAACCGCAGAAATGAGGTAGGGGTTAATGAGAAACAGACCACAATCACATTGCTTAGTGTGTAAAAACCAAGATTTGTCGAGGTGGTGAACGAAGAAGGTGAAAAGGTAACGACCGATGTTGCACACAAGCAACTTTGGTACATGCCTCTCACACCTAGGCTGAAGCGGTTGTTTATCTCAAAATGAAGTGCTAGGCACATGAGGTGGCACAAAGAAGGTGTGCGTGAGAACGATTTGAGTAATGGTGCACCCACGATAGTGAGGCATGGAAGGCTCTAGATAGCTTTGACGAGGACTTCGCGAGGATGCGAGAAATGTTCGATTGGGTTGGCGATCGATAGTTTCACGCCTTTCAACACAACCGCCGATCATACTCGTGTGGCGGCCTTTGCTATTCCATACAACCTTCCACCTTCCTTTGCATGAAATATGAGTTTATGTTCTCGTGCCTCATCATACCGCCCCAACATCCCGGAAAGCGCCTCAATGTGATGCTCAAACCCTTGATCAAGAGCTAAAAAATTATGGATGTGGGTAGAGGCGATGATCGCTATAAGAAATGTAAATTCAACCTTCGTGTTGCATATTTGTGGTCTGGCCCATGATTTCATGGCCTATGGTATTTTTGCCTTTGGCCGGCTGTCATGAAAATTTGACATGTCCGATCTGTGGTTCATAATCGATTGTTTTCGCCTTTGTAAATGGTGGAAAGATCATTATTTTGATTGCTATAGGCATTTCGCCTCGAGACACGCCTTTAGGTTCCAGAGGAATGCCTTCCGTAAGGACACAGCTTGTCGAAAGGGTCCGCCAAACGCCTAACTAGGCCGTAAATTGCCGATATGCCGAGTAAATTGGTGGAGAAAGAAGATGGGTTTGAAGGGTTTGGAGAGGAGCACAACTGGACTCACATTTGTGGATTATGGGAGCTCCCATATGCGAAGGCTTTGATTCTAATGCACAACATTGGCGTCATGCATCGAGAACTAACGTTGGTGAAAGCATTATAAGCACGGTCATGGATATGACGACAATACAAAAGACAACCTAAAGGTCCCAAGAGACTTAGCAGAGATCTCAGAATCGCCAACACTTGAGCTCACCGAAGCAGAGGCTAAGCCACGCGCTCCATTTTGCCTTAAACCTAAAGAAAAGAAAGAGTGTTGAGGTGGATGAAGAAATTGAAATTTCCGATGGTTACATGGCGGGATTGAGACGAATTGTGAATGTGAATACGGGAAGCTAAATGGGTTGAAGAGCCACGATTACCACATAATCATGGAAAGACTCTCGCTTGTAATGTTTCGTGGGTATCTTAATGATAATGTGTGGAAGGTGCTATTGAGCTAAGTTATTTCTATAGACAATTATGTGCTAAAGAAATATCGAAAGACATGATGGAGAGGTTGGAGAAAGAGATAAGTGCTCGTATGCAAGATGGAAAAATATTCCTCAGGGTTTCTTCAATCCAATGCAACATCTACTTGTTCATCTACCTTACGAAGCTAAGGTAGGTGGCCCTGTTCAGTATAGGTGGATGTATCACATTGAAAGAGCTCTAAAGAAACTTCGAGCTATGGTTGGCAATAAGGCAAGAGTTGAAGGGTGCATTGTAGAAGCATTTTCTCTAAAAGAGATATCATACTTCTCGAGTGTATACTTTGCAGAGGAACACAAAGTGAATGCTCCCACGATGCGGTACCATGTAGATGAAGAGACACCTTGTAGTGACCTACAGATTTTCCAATGGAGAGGTACTACCGTTGGTAGTTGCACTGCTTACTATTACACTTCGGAAGAAAAGAAGTCTGCTTTGCTATACATGTACTCCAATATGGAAGAGATGGAACAATATTTCACGTAAGCGCTTACTTTGTACATGTTAATCAAGCTATGTCAAGACATCATTTATTTATGTATCCATTTACGCTTTCATTACAAAGTGAATTCGATAAGCGAAATCGACGCCTATTCACAACCAACCGCCAAGCAACTTAATACGATGCGTCAGATGGAATAAATGGGGCCCTAATTTCATCACTTGGTTCCGAGATCATGTAACACCTTTACATCCTATAATATTCTATAATGTTACGCTTCAATATATTATAAATCTTATACAACTTCGAATCATATTTTGTTAGCAGTGCGTGAAATATGGGAACGTCCATGAGGACTTGCTTCAGCTATCCTATGGCCGCGTAACTGTTAAAAGCTATGGGTGATACGACGTGAACGGGTTTCGATTCAGTTCAACCAAATTTGAAGTTGGTCGTCCCCTTGCGGCCACAACAAATATTGGAGTTGTAACTAGGGCAATCGATGCACAAGGGATCGAAACAAATTTCTATGGAATCATTCAAAACATCCTCGAGTTCAAGTTTGCAGGGAATAAGGAGCTCAAAGTAGTCTTTTTCGATTGTGTTTGGTTTGATAGCAAACATGGGACTCATCAAAACCAAAGATGGGATGGTAGAAGTCAAACACAACGAATACTACATGGCTATGACAATTTTATCCTTGCTCACCAAGTTGAGCAGTGTATTATATGCCATATCCATGCACAAGACCGAAAGTGCTTGGTGGGTTGTGTACAAAGTGAATCCTCGAGAATCGGTTACATACTCTCGGTGTGCTGGTTATCTTGATAGCCACCGGAGGCCATGGAGGTTGTTGAGGTTTTCAAGATGAAGAATTGCCAAGCACTTTTGATATAGAGACCGGTCCAGTCTCGATTCTTTAGTCGGAGACCGTGGAGATATAACGATTCTCGAGAAACGGAAAAGACAACCAATCAAGAAAAAGTAACAAGTCGCCCTTAGAAAGAAGGAGACTACATCATCGCGACATTGATGAATTTTGACAAGTAATTTTGTGTGTTTATTATCTTGTTCATTCATTCATTATTATTGTTGTTGTACTAACTTGATATTTTTCTTTCAACAGATGCCCCGATCGATCAAGCAATGGCGAAGGATTCCTCAAGGGTAGGAGGAAGTCCAGAGTTCGCATGACGAGGAGGCCTTGTTTGCAGTAGCGCTTCAAGCGCAAGTAGACGGCGGCTTTGTTGAGTCCAAGTGGAGCCCGAGTTGCAGAGTCGTAGTGTTCCTTTGCAAAGTGGAGAGGTAACTAAGCTTTCGATGTGTACTTCATGTCAAAACATAAATATGACATAAATATAATTGTCTTGTATTATTTCGCAGGATGAGACGACGGAGGAAGAAGTGGCTGCTGCCATGGATGTTGATGCAGGTAAATATTCTCTTAATTTATTTGATTATTATCTTCTTTATTCATTCATTATTATTGTTGTTGTAGCTGGGATTGAGGAGGATCAGGAGGCTGATGTTGACGCAGGTAAACTAGAATGTTATATTCTCATAATTTATTTGATTATTATCTTCTTTATTCATTCATTATTATTGTTGTTGTAGCTGGGATCGATGAGGATCAGGAGGCCGATGTGGGCCAAGGGGATGAGGACCCAATGGGTGGGGATACGACCGAGGGTTCTACCGAAGCCCGCCTGAGGTTTAGGAGGAGCCATACTGTCGACCCTCTGCCATTTGCACTACCCCGGGTTGGTCACAGTGGCCAATGGCGAGCAATTTGTTGCTACTAGTTGGGATCATTACCTGCTTGCTCCTAATGCCGAGCACTTGAATGCTCAGGGGGCAGTTTGGAGTGACTTTTGGGTAAGATTGTCTGTGCCAGTTGGTATTGGTTCAACTGTTGATTCTTTACTATTCTAACTATTCTTTGTGATGAACAATTGCGAAGTTGCTACTGCTTGGTGACGGTGCAAACATGGAGCATGCTCGTAGAGTTTTCCTTGTAAATGCACGTTGGGTGACCAAAGATGCATTGTCTAATGCTCGGATTCAAGAAACAAATCTTTACTTGAGGTCTGTTAAAGGGCAATGAATTAACAGGACTCGCGGGTCTTCAGAAAGTTACTTGACCGAGGAACAGTACATGCAGGTAAAACAACAAATATTGGAGCTATTTGAGTTTAACGTTTCTTGGTAATGTTGTTTTCATGTATTAATATCTTTGTGCAGGTCATGATTCCATGGTTGGGGACCGCCCAGAGCTTACTCAGCTCTTTGCGGCGTTGGGCTTCACTCGAGTTCATCGCCAAGTCAAAAGAACCGAGATCGCCGAGGCAAAGAATCAAAGCACACGATGGCGCCGATGGACATATGCGTAAAGCTAAGCGCATGGTAAGTCTGGCCGTAGCAATCTTTAGCAAAATACATGTTACCAAGTATATGTATGCACCTAACTTATGTCTACAGGAGGCTCGGACCGGTGTTCAGCCGAGTGATATTGAAGTGTACGTGGAAGGTCATAAAGGTCGAGACCCGACACACCTCGAAAGTAAATGGCAATCGAGAATGACTATTGATCGGCTGGTTAGTGGTCACAATTTTGATCCAATTCAAATTAAGTTGTTTGATTTGCAGTTCCCATTTAAATCGTCTGATTTGGTTATGTAGGAGAAATATGGCGAGGAAATGGTCAAGCGCTATGGTGAAGACTATGATTGAGGAAGGAACCGCTTGACGGTGAGCTGTGTGCATGCTAGTGGAGGCGGCAAGGCCCATGGACGGTGAGATGTCATACCTTCTAAAATTTCATGAAGTCATAATTTCAAGTGCTCAAGCCTTTGTGGTCACGCATTTTGAAGGTACTCCATGTTCACCGGAGTGATCGACTTGGCGGTGGTGCGAAATGAGAGGATCTTCTTCGCCCTGCACCTCGGGGTTGGTAGCCGCCGCTCCTCGAGCAGGAGTTGGAGGTTACTAGGTGCATGAGGAGCTGCGCCAACATGATGATTATGCAAGGGCGCAAAGAAGAGTACTATGCTTCATACTAGGCACAACAAAGAAGCTTATTTATTCAAGTAAGTCCGAGTCTTCAATCTATTGCATTTAGAGAATATATTAATTCAAAATACTTATACATTGTATTTGTAGGCAATGTTCCAAGCGATGGGGCAAAACATTGTCTTTCCACTGCTCCAGCCTGCCGCCACCGCCACAATGGGGGATGCATCCTCCCAAGACCTGCCCTTCTGTATTCTTGCTAAACATTGTGAATCGAGTTGAACTTAGTCAATCTAGCTAATATTAGTTTGTTGTACCTAATCTTGTTCAAACTAGCTACATTTAGTCAATCTAGCTAAACTTAGTCATTTCTAGCGAGACTTAGTGAATCTAGCAAGACTAAGTATCTCTAGAGTCAAGTTTGATGAATTTAATGATATTTAGTTCATTTTGCTAAACTTGGTCTCATTGAAGTTAAACTTTGTAAATGTAGTTAAATTTACTCAATATAGCTACACTTACTAATTTCTAGCTAAACTTTGTCAAAACTTTTAAATCTAGTAAAATTTGATCAATCTAGCTATAATTGTTGCCTTATGTAGGGATCAACGCACATGGGTCCTCGTCTTACAAGATTCTCACTACAACACTTGCAAAGACCGCAGATCCGGCGTTCGCTCTTACTTATCTCCTTATGGTACATTCATTCTTATATTATTGTCTAATCTTGCATTTTCTTGTGTAGGGAACCGACGGTGCAACTGCCTTTGTCAACGCGCTCTTTGCTTCCGAATCAAGCGGCCAGAACTCCAATCAACCAGATGGCGGACAGCAGTTGTAGATTGTTTGATAGTTGTCACTTTGGATGTGTATGATTCGAGCTGAACTTTTGGATGCGTTTGTAGTTGTGTCACTTTGGCCTTTTTTGTATGTTATGACAATTTGGATATTATGATGGATCGATAACTTGATTATATGCATGTTCTGTGCTTGATTGATTATATTCATGAATTGTATGTGTTGATGTGTGAATTGCTGTCAATGTTGTGAATATTATGTATTGAATTGTGCGTGAAACATGAAAATAGGGTAAAAGTTGCCTCGATATTACTAATTAACGCGGCCAAAGGGCGGCCGACGTTAATTAGCCGCTAATTAGCGTCCGCACAAGGGGTCACCGACGTTAATTAGTAATCCCGCAGATCTGCTCGTCCGACAAATCTCGGCAAAAACGCTAATTAACGCCGCCAAATATGAGCCGACGTTAATTATCACCACGGCGCTAATTAACGCCGCCGTGCCTAAGCCGACGTTAATTAGTAATTAACATCGGCCAAACAGGGGCCGACGTTAATTAGCGGGGTCACGGCAGAATTAGCGCCTACCGTCGTCGACCCGACGTTGACGTTAATTGTGCTAATTAACGTCGATTAACTATCGTGGGCCAAAAGCCGACGTTAATTAGCGATTTACCGATGTTAATTACAATTAACGTCGGGAAAGGGCTAATTAACGTCGGCTTTTGGCCGACGTTAATTTGCGGGATTACTATAGTGTGACTACTCACAGGATGGAAGGTATGGTTCGGTAGAGGGCGTCTTCGTGGCCGGAAACTCTAATGATTCTCTCACGATGAATCCCGGGGATCAACAGATCAATGGACACGGTGATGTACCCAGGTTTAGGCCCCCAGCGCGGGTAATAGCTGTGAGGAGCCTCCAGACCGTCCTCGGGTTATTCAAATGCCTGATCGCCCTCATCGGATTTGGAGACTAGCAACGGATCACCAATGGTGCTCACAGTGCTAGCACCCAAGCCCAATTAGGACAACAACGATCCCATTTGAATAACTCGACAACAATCCCTAGATTCTCGATATGTAATTCAAGCTCGCCAGATCGCCTCAAGATACCGTTTCTATTGCCATATCAATTCAATTCGCATAAAGGGGGCAACGAACCCAAAACTTTACTACCAGACACGCAATGCGGAAGCACAACAACGACTAAAACCCAAAGCACAAAGACAAACCAAACAACCACATGACTAAAACAACACATCTAGCATACTAGAAGCATACATAACATGACTAGACAGCAAGATAAAAGTTCAAAATTTCGGCATGACGCCCCTAGAAATGCGGACATCCACTCGCAGATGTAAGAAACAAATAACTAAACAGATATATATCACAACCAACCACAAGCATAAACAACGACATAGATAGATACAACATCACATACGGGAGTTAAGCATGGCGATACCACGAGGTCCAACAACTGAATTAGACAAGTACTTTAAACAAAGCCATAACAAGTTTTAAAGCTAACTATACAACAAAATGAAAGAACCACCACCAAATTCAACCCAAAATAAGACATCTCCGAAGTGTCCTGCCTTGAACACTTCCGGCGTTTATCGCTAAGCAAGCTTTTACTCGGTGCCCACCACCACCAAGAAGCGAAGCTGACAGAACTCACACCCATCGGGGTCCTCACCGAAAAACCACAAAGCGAGAAGCATGAGTACGAAGGTACTGAAGACTTACCCGTGGTCCATATATGACCGACTCGAAGGAATATGCATTTGGATGTAGCAAGGTATAAGCTTAAGGTAAAAGTGCAGAAAAGCTTACTTTGTTGCATAATCAGATTCAACTACACAAATTTCAAATTTATAGCAGTTATGGACAGCACCTATTACTAGAGTGAGAGGTGAATTTAAACATTAAAGAGAGCAATTAAAATCATGAACAAGTATCAACATCAAATAATCCAACTATTTTCAATTTAAGTTATTACTACGTTGAAGTGTCGGATGATACAAGCGTGCTCATATCCGAGAGCGTGGCAATTCGAATCGCTTATTCACCCTGCAGGGGATCATCAATCGCACGACATGTGCCACAAGGAACCTCATGTCAACCCTCCTCCCATCCATATCTACTCGTTGAACCATCCTCATGCGGCCCGAGCACCTAGCAACCTACTCGAGCGGCTCAAGCCTCGCTTAGCCCTCAAGAGTAGACCTAGGCCTCGCCCTCAACCACGTCCAATCGCATGAGGGCATGACCCATCGAGTAGTATGCTATGAAAGGGTGGCTTACCGTACCATTATATCGGGCATGCGATCAACAAAGTGTGCTCGATCAATATGGCAAACAACGGATCGGTCCTTAACCAACACAAAGTGAGACTACAACATTTGAGTCTCCACACTCAAATGATCCAACCCTCTCGCCCGGTCTCAATTTTACATTTCAAACATAACCATTTCCATCTACAACCCAATAGTGTGAAATAATTATTCTCAAATGAGGGAACCATCCCCCACTTGGCCCATACCCGACATCTAAGCAAAACTAAGCATGGACACAATGTAATTACCCATATACTAGCTCCAAGGAAGGCATTCAACAATTATCAATGAGTGTATGTGCAACAAGTAGGTTCTAATCCTATCCCACATTTCAATTCCTAATGCAAGACATAATCATCCAATAAGCAAATTATTCGCTAAAATACAATCATATACGGTTAAACATGCTTAGGTGCTTGCCTTGAGTTTCCGCCGGATTTTCAGTTACAACCAGCTCTCCAAAGAAGGTAACCCCTCAACACCGGCGTTAACCATCTTGGGTTCGTTCTCTACACGATCACAATGTATGGAAAGGAAAATGAGATGCATGCAATGCATATGAGATGAAACACTAAATGCATCCTCATGACCAATCCAAAAGTGCAAGCATTCATTTCTATTTAAGAACAAAAACTACAATGCTACTCTCTATTTCTATTCTATAGCACAAATCTGAAAATAACAAGCACATTCCTCTAAACAAGTATAACTTTTATTTGGCTAACCCAAAAAATGACTTCTTGGACTCGAAAAGACCACAAGAGGGTGATCTAACATTACCATGCATCATAACATTCAGAATACAAATTTAAAGTTTGCAATTAAACTCTGAACTTTAGTCCCAAAGTCTGAAATTTTCAGCACAAACTGATTTCAGAGCAGCGTTGATATAAATGGCCATAACTTTTGAACCGTTTGATCAAATTGAGCAAACTTATACTCGAAACGACCACAAGACATAGGCCTACAACCTGGATTTGGCCAATCACCCAGATTCTGCTCAGAGAATTCCCAGTTCGGCCAGGAACAGAGAACAGTTTCAGAGTTTCAGAAATTTCAGTGTTTCAGAATAGCATGCACAAATTTCATCATATAAATGGCTATACTTAATGGAATTGAGTAAAGGATGACATTTTTATAATATACATGAAATTTACTAAAACTTCACAGGAAAAATTAATTTCTAATTCGGCCTCTAACTAATTCTTATTCACAGCTCAAGTTTCTACCCGAAATCTTCAGCATTTTCAGAGCAGCAAGCACTAAAATTGCCATAACTTTCAGATGGGTTAACGAAATGAGGTGATTCCAGTTGGAAATGAAAGATAGTTTGATTACCCACAACTTTCTCTACAGCCAACCTATCAGGAAATGCTCGCAACTAGCTCGAATCAGCCAAGAACAGGATCTACAAAACCTGCTCGAAAATCTGAAACTTGCCTCAAACCCTAGAATGGTTGTTCCCCAACCAAAACCCAAATCCTTACTCACCTAAGCCCACAAATCTACCATTGCAGCCCCCAAAAGCAGAAAACACAAATCAAACCCTAGGGGAGAGGTCTCACCTTAAGAGCTCACAAGGGGAACAAAGGGAAGAAGGAAGGGAGTAGCTGCTGCTTGGGGATTTGCTGGAGGGAGATGGAGGCGCCACCAGGGGGGAGTGCTGCTGGAGGAGGCGCCAGGGAGGAGGCTGGAGGTGCTGCTTGTGGCTTTGGTTGGGGAAGAAATGAGAATGAGGGGGGAGGGGCTGTTCGGTTTTTGGGGAGGAAGGAAAAACAGGATGCGGCTGAGAATGGGGAGCTTGTGCTGCTGGCTTGGGAAAGAAAAGAGGGGAGGGTGCGGCTTGCTTGGGAAAGAAAAAAAAAAGGGCTAGAGAGGGGGTTTTCGGTTGGGGAAAAAGCAGGAAGAAAAAAATTGTGTGACCTGGTTCTTTTGCTGCTCACTTGATCCATTAGTAAGCAATGGCTAAACCCCCAAAATTTTTAGCACATGGATTCAATTTTGATGCTATGTTTTAAATTAGCAATTGACGAAAATCGTAGTTGCACACTGATATTTCTAGCTCTTAAACTCTGCTAAGTTTGGAAATTCTTCTAAGTAGCAGCTTAGGATATTCGTTGAAGTCGGGAGTTGATTTCGAATTTGGGGCCATGACAAATCCTCCCCCCCTTAAGGGAATCTCGCCCCGAGATTCGAATATGAGGGCATAGATGGATAGAACAGAATCTATATGGACAATGCTGCCACATACAAATGATATGGCTTTGATTGCGAAAAGATTGGATGGCAAGACTTACATAGCATGGAAGAACTCGGGATACTCGACTTTTAAACGATCTTCCCATTCCCATGTGGCTTCATCTTGATGTGATTGCTCTCATGAATTTTGTAGAATTTGATAGTCTTCCTATGAGTCTATGCTCAGCTTCATCCAAAACTCGAATGGGATACTCTTGGTAGGACAGATCGGCGAGAACCTCAAGTTCATCCACTTGAGATGTTCAAAGGAACACGGAGGCACTTCTTCAATTGCGATATGTGGAAGACATCGTGGACCATCGCTAGGGCGGGAGGAAGCTCCAATTGATATGACACTTGACCACGTCTTGCCAGGATCCGGAAAGGCCCTATGTATCGAGGTGCCAATTTTCCCTTAACCCCGAAACGATGGGTGCCTCGGAGGGGAGATACCTTCAGATAGACATAATCACTAATGTTGAAAGAGAGAGGTCTTCTACGACGATCAGCATAGCTCTTTTGTCGTGATTGTGCTATCCTCAAGTTTTCTTGTATGGTCTTTACCTTCTCTTCTGCCGTCATGACCAGTTCAGGTCCAAAGAATGGACGTTCCCCACTCTCGGACCAGTTCAAGGGTGCCCGACAGCTGCGACCATAGAGTGCATCGAAGGGAGACATTTTGATACTGGTTTGATAGCTGTTGTTGTAAGCAAACTCAGCATATGGAAGACATTCATCCCATTTCTTCCCATAAGACAGAACACTAGCCCTCAACATGTCCTCAAGGATCTGATTGACCCTCTCGGCCTGGCCGTCAGTTTATGGATGATATGCCGAGTTGTGAAGCAGTTTGGTGCCCAATGCCTCGTGCAGACTTCTCCAGAATCGAGAGACAAACTGAGACCCTCGATCGGAAACTATCCGCCATGGTACTCCATGAAGACATACGATCCGAGATATGTACAACTCTGCATACCTCTTGGCTTGATAAGTGGTACGAACGGCTAGGAAATGTCCAGACTTCGTCAATCGGTCAATGATAACCCATATCGAGTCGTGACCCGAAGAAGTCGTCGGCAGGCCAGTGATGAAATCCATGCCAATCTCTTCCCACTTCCAACTTGGAATGGGCAGCGGTTGAAGAGTGCCAGCCGGCTTGAGATGCTCGGCCTTCACCCGTTGGCAAACATCACACTCAGACATAGCGAGCAATCTCGCGCTTCATGCGAGTCCACCAAAACTATTGCTTCAAGTCTTGATACATTTTATTACTGCCCGGATGAATTGTGAGCAAGGAGTTGTGGGCTTCGTCGAGAATCTTTCTTCTCAACTCTTGGTCTTTAGGGACGACTAAGCGCTTGTTTAACCATAAAGTTCCACACCATCAAGATGGAAACAAGTAGCTTGGCCGAATTCAACTTGTCACGATTCGAGCAACACCCTTGTCCCTCTTTTGCGCCTCTCTAATCTAATCCAACAAGCGTGGACTTCAACTCTAGGTTGGCCAAGAACCCTTCTTCAACCATTTCTATGCCGAGTTTTTGTAATTCTGCACAGATAGTGGCACTTCGGGGTTGAAGAGTGAGGCAATTGCATCGGGCCTTGCGACTCAATGCGTCAGCCACCACATTGGCTTTTCCTGGGTGGTAATGCACTTCCAAATTGTAGTCCTTGATCAGTTCAAGCCACCTTCTTTGCCTCATATTCAAATCACTCGAGTGAAGATGTACTTGAGACTCTTGTGATCGGTATAGATGTTGCACTTGTTCCCAAGAAGGTAGTGGCGCCAAATTTTTAGAGCATGAACCACCGCGGCAAGCTCTAAATCATGGGTTGGATAGTGCTCTTCATGGCGTTTCAATTGCCGAGACGATAGGCGATAACTCGGCCTTCTTGCATAAGCACCAACCAAGTCCGATACCGACGATCGCAATAAACATTGAATGGCTTGTGAATGTCAGTTGTGTGAGGACAGAGCGTAGTAAGGCGCTGTTTCAAGGTCTCAAGTGCTTGCTCACAACCCGCTGACCATTCAATGCAACACCCTTCTTGAGTAGCTCGGTCATAGGTTTGGCAATCTTCGAGAAGTCTTGGATGAATCGGCGATAATAGCTTGCAAGCCCAAGGAAACTACGGATCTCCGTGATGCTTTTGGGTCTGTTCCCACTCGAGAACTTCGCGACTTTGATTGGATCGACAAAGAACACCCTGTTCGGAGAGGACATGTCCCAAGAAAGATACCTCCTTCAGCCAAAACTCACACTTGCTGAATTTTGCATAAAGGCGATGTTCCCGGAGTCTCTCGAGAACGATGCGAAAATGCTTTGCGTGCTCTTCTTCATTTGCTGAGTAGATGAGGATATCATCAATGAAGATGACTACGAAGGAGTCAAGTTCCTCCATGAAGATGGAGTTCATAAGGTACATGAAGTACGCCGGTGCATTCGTCAAACCGAACGACATGACGGTATACTCATATAGGCCATAACGAGTGGAGAATGCTGTTTTTGGGATATCTTCGGCTCGAATCTTGATTTGATGATACCCGAGCCTCAAATCAATCTTGGAGAACACCCGTGCACCAGCAAGCTGATCAAAGAGGATGTCAATTCGAGGAAGAGGGTACTTGTTCTTTATGGTAACCGCGTTCAAAGGACGATAATCAACACATAGGCGAAGAGAACCGTCCTTCTTGGCCACAAAGAGAGCCGAGTAGCCCCAAGGTGAGGAACTTGGATGAATGAATCCCTTGTCCATCAGTTCCTTTAGTTGATTCTTCAATTCGGCCAATTCATCGGGTGGCATTCGATACAGCCGCTTGGAAACTGGAGCAGCCCCGGGCTGAAGTTCCACTACGAACTCAATATCCCGATCAGGCGGCATTCTGCAATTCATTGGGAACACATCCGGGTATTCAGAAACCACGGGAATGGACTCTAACTCCTCAATTTCAGCACCATTCAAGGAGCAAAGAGTGGCCTTGCCACCATCAAGAAGTAGAGTTAACCTGTCGCCCATCGGTCCCTTGAGCGAGATGGAGCGACGAGAGCAATATAGGACGGCTTGCTGCCGTGTTAACCAATTCATGCCCAAGATAACATCCATCCCACGAAGATCGAGGAGCAACAAGTTGACAAGGAACGAAACCCTTGGATCAGCACATATGCTTCTTGAACTACTTGATTAGCGACCATTTTGAACCGGTGCTTCAATGAGGAATGAGGTGTTGTCTGCAGCTCACTCTCATTTGATGGTGCATAGCAAAATCCTTCATAATAAAAGAATGAGAAGCCCCTGAGTCAAATAAAACCCTAGCAAAGATGCCCATCAATGCATAACATACCCACAACACAAGGTCGCCCTCGAATTTCTTGGCGTCGGTGTAGTTGACTCGGCCATTCTTTGAAGCTTGAGGTGCCTTCCGTTGGGACGTGGAGGCGGTCTTGTAGCGCCTTGAGGCTTTGGAGCATTAAAGTTGTTGTCCCGCTTTGGAAAAGGACAATCCTCGATGAAGTGTCCGCGCCCACAATTATAGCACGGGCTCGACTGAATTCGCCCCACTCTCACTCCCTACTGTGGGCATGGGGGACGGGAGCAACAACAGAGGTCGAGCCATCCCTTCAGAGGGGAGGTGCAGGAGCAGTGCTCGAAGTGGAGGAAGGAGATACTCGAGCACGCCTGTGAATCGCCACCGCAGACAAGCACCCCCGCTTCGCTTCTTTTCTTCCTGGTGGTTCTTCATCTTGTGCTCCACTGTGATCGCCCAACTCACCAAAGCATTAAAATCAGGGAAGTCACACACTGAGAACTTGTCTTGCATCTTGGCTGACAGTCCATTCATGAAGCGGTCTTGCTTTTTCTGGTCTGTGTTCACCTCTTCTGGTGCATATTGAGCGAGATAGTTGAACTCGCGAGAATAGTCCATCACGGACTTGCTCAACTGCTTGAGGGAGAGGAACTCCTGCCTCTTGATATCCATGAGCCCCTTCGGAATATGATATGCCCGAAAGGCCTCACGGAACTCTGCCCATGACACCTGATGACCGGCAGGCTGCATGACCAGGAAATTGGCCCACCAAGCACCAGCAGGGCCCTGAAGTTGTTGAGCAGCAAATAGAGCCTTCTCATGATCTTCGCAGTGAATGAGAGCAAACTTTTGCTCAATTGTGCGCAACCAATCGTCTGCCTCAAGTGGCTCGCGGGCGCGAGAGAAGGTAGGTGGCTGTGTATGCAGGAAATCCAGATAACCATTGGGTCGGTCTCGCCCTTCATGCCACCTCTAGGAGCCCGATTTCAACAAGCATCTCAAGGATTCGGTTCGTTGTTTGCTGATTCTGCTCCGACCAAAGAACACATCCAAGAGGTTGGGAGGAGGAGGCGGATCACCATCGTGGGCTGCGATCGCCCAGACCTCATCACTTCCCGCACCTCGCGGGTCCTCATTCTGTCGTCAACCAAGGTCAGACGACAAGAGTTAGACTCCACCTGGAAGGGATGGGCTCTCAGACTTAGTTAAAAGTCCGAATTTAAACATGATCTAGACAACAATACAAGACAAGGAATTCTACAAGTCTAACATACATAAAAGCATAAATCATGATGCAAGATGGACATGGCAAGACATATGCATGCATGGTATGAAATGCACGGTTCCAACGTAATCGTTTCTCCCACACTCACCATTCAACCCGCACAACTTACTTATATACATAGGGCGGGTAATATAGCACTAATTGTTACCTAGGATGTTAAATAAATCCTATTCAATCACCTAAGTGGTCGTCAAGTTTACGGTTCGTCTTTATGCACCTTGCTCTGATACCAGCTTGTGAGGAGCCGCCCAGACCGTCCTAGGGTTATTCAAATGCCCGGTCGCCCTCATCGGATTTGGAGGCTAGCAACAGATCACCTGTCGGGACCCGGATTACCAAATCCGACCCCTCTGTGTTTCAACCGCGTTAGTCCAGGAACAGCTAGCGCACACAGTCGTACAGTGATGATAACACAGACATATCAAAAGTAAATAACAGTAATAAGCAAAAGAGTGTAACAACATAAACATCCATCATCACCTTATTACAAGTATGAAGCCTTACGGCTGAAGTGTAAAAGTAGCAGCGGAAATGTAGAACAAAAAGAGCCAATCAGTTAGCCCATAGGCAACCGACTGGGGTACGCTCCCTAGAAGATCGAGTCGTCCTCCTCCTCAAAGTCTCTAGCACAAATGTTGAACGGTGGATCACAGACTCTTTGTTCACCCCTTCTCCCATCATCTGCTTTATGGAATAAGCATTTCATAATAAAAAGCGAGGGTGAGTATGCAACATACTGCAAGTCTTGGAAACATAATGCAATTAACTAAATGCAAGGCTTAAACAAAGGAAGCATATATGGTTCATTTGCATAAAGCTTAAATTGAAATTTAAATACAAGTAATAATTTCATAAAGCAAAGATTTAACAAAATGTAAATAGCATAAATAATTAAACTTGAAGTATAACAATTTTCGTGTTCCAACTACGGTTGGCTCTAGCCGCCAAACTAAATTCGGGAGCTCTAGCTCATGATTCCCAACCACATTTTCATATTTAAACCAAATCATCATTTTTCCATTTAAAACCAAAACCGTAAAATCTACAATGTGAAAGCTGCCCACGCTTGCCCTTGTCCGTAAGCACGGCTACTCAAGTAGTTTTAAGACTCTGCAGAGTGGTACACTTTACCCACACGACATGATCAACCCTTTGCGCCAAGCTATTGACACACTTCCTTTGGTGTGCGGTAGGGAGATCATGACAAGGCCTTTACAATGCATATACCGCTACCGACTCACCGCTAAGGTTTCACATTTGGTAGGGCTACCTCCGCCGATCCGAAGCCCCTCTTGCGCTTTATGTAGTACCCTCCCAACAAACCGCCTGACCCAATGACGAAGTCAAATAACTATACATGCAAATTACTTAGCCAGTCGCACCCATAATAGACATGTGGTTGTCTCAGATAGCATGGCCCAAGGTAACACTACGACGGTCCTTAATTGACTAGGGCGGACAATCACATTCCAAAATTTTGTGCATTCCGCACCTCCATTCAACCAATCCGCCCGGTCTAAATCATTTTTCACTTTTAATTTCAAATTAATACCGCAACACCAATTGCCATAATTTCCACAATTCATTTTGAATCAAGAATGAAATCATTTCCATAATGGTAAGGTACCGACGTGATTAAGCATGGCTAAGCATTTTCTACCGTTCCCACAATAAAATGTTTATCATTAAGTACAGTAATTAGTTTTCCTAGGGTGTCAATGGTTATGAACATGAATATCAATGTGGGTATAACAATTTGGCATTTATCTAAGCATTTAAAATGACATTAAAGTACGATACGTAAATTAAATAGCATGCAATAATTTAAAACAAAATAATATTTCATAAACTTGGGTTCAATATGGTCAAGGAGACTTGCCTTCAACCTCTTCCATTGTTGCTACCCCGCTGGATGCTCCTCTCGCTTAATCACTACACCGTCTACACGCGAAACACGCAAAACGAGGCAAAAATAAATAAAACAGAAATAAATAAAATCCAAAAATTCATAAAAATGACACCAACAGTTAGATCTTGATTTTAGATGAATTTAGAAATTTGAATCGCTCGAATCGGAGTTCGAACGGAGGAGAACGGGCGTTCCAAAGTTTAAATGGAAGAAAATCAGGAAAATCAGAAAGGATTGACACGTGTCTATATGCTATTGGCTGATATTTCGGAAATTCGGATTTAATCAGAAATACGGAATATATGCGCTGACAGGTGGGGCCCTGGTGTCATAGACACGGTCTACGTGGACCAAGACCACCGAGGAGTCGTGCGGTGACATGGCGAACCACGCTGTCGTGGCGGCCACGGGGCAGTGACGAGGCACACACGTGGCACGACGTGGCGGTGGCATAACTGACACACGGCGCCACGCAGATCTACAGCAGTGCTTTGGCGCACGCATGGCAACATGTGGCACCAAGTGGCGCTGACATGGCTACACGTGGCTGACACGGTGCACATGGCCGACATAGCATGAACGTGGCATCTACGTGGTGATGACGAAGCGCCGTGTGGGGTGACGGGGCAACACACGGGCGACAACATGGCGATGAGGTGGTGCTACAGGGCAACCACGTGTAGCTAGGGCAGACGTGGCGCGTACGTGGCTTGCACGCGGCGCCACGCAGGAGAACTAAGCCGAGGTGGCGTCTACGTGGTGGCTACGTGGCATACACGCGGTGGACACAGGGCGACGCGTGGTGATGACGAAGCAGCCTGCTCCGGAAGGGGCTTACCGAGAAAACGTGGCATCAATCTGGCCATCACTGTGCAGATCAACGGTGGAGCGCAGCGGCGGAAGACGACAGCGAAGCGGCGGTGCTGATCCGCCGGAGACGAAGGAGAAGACATAGATGACGGCGAGAACAAGTCGATTAGTGATCGGGTTTGAGTGGAAAATAGGAAGATCACTGCGACGAACTCAATGGTACAAAGAAAAACGGCGGAGACTCACCGGAGATACAGGAAAAACAACGGAGAAGTCCTGGACATGGTGGAGCAACTTCGGCGAGCAAGATCTACGTGCTGGAGGCACCTCGGCCGATGAGGCTTAGGGCTAAATGGGCGGCGTGGGGTGGCTAACCTAGGGAGACATGCGGCGCGGGCTTAAATAGTCCTCGGGGTGCGGAAAACGACACGGAAGCCAAGGTTCACCGTGCGCTAGGGTTTACTGGCGGCGCTGAGACGGGCGACGTGGCTTCATCGCGTTCCTTGATCGGAAGCACGCCACGCCTTGGGCGCCAGGTTAGGGTTTATCACGAGGATGATGGTATAACGCTGACCGTCGGATAGAGGATCAATGGCTACGCTAGGTTTGCCGGTGGTTGGGCCGGGGAACAGGATTTGGGCCGAACGACTGAACAGGGTTTTCGGCCCATACTGAGGAAAAAGGATTTAGGAAATTCAATAAACTCCCAGAAAATCCAAATTAATTCAATAAATTCAAATAAATAGCAATTAAACTCGAAAAAATTCCCAAAAATACATAAAAATCTAATGAAGCACAAGGAACCCAATAAAAATAATAAATAATTAATTTGAGTTACAGTTTAATCAAATTAAATTCTTGACGACTTTGAAAATTCAATTTAAGTTGTATTTAATTCGAGAAAAATGCTACGGTTTCGGATTTTGAATTTTCAAACTCAGAAATGGAAAAATAGAATGTTACACACCGATGGTGCTCACAGTGCTAGCACCCAAGCCCAATTAGGACAACAACGATCCCATTTGAATAACTCGACAACAATCCCGGTATTCCCCAGATATGTAATTCAAGCTCGCCCAGATCGCCTCAAGATACCGGTTTCTATTGCCATATCAATTCAATTCGCATAAAGGGGGCAACGAACCCAAAACTTTACTACCAGACACGCAATGCGGAAGCACAACAACGACTAAAAACCAAAGCACAAAGACAAACCAAACAACCACACGACTAAAACAACACATCTAGCATACTAGAAGCATACATAACATGACTAGACAGCAAGATAAAAGTTCAAAATTTCGGCATGACGCCCCTAGAAATAAGGACATCCACTCAGCAGACAGAAGAAACAAATAACTAAACAGATATATATCACAACCAACCACAAGCATAAACAACGACATAGATAGATACAACATCACATACGGGAGTTAAGCATGGCGATACCACGAGGTCCAACAACTGAATTAGACAAGTACTTTAAACAAAGCCATAACAAGTTTTAAAGCTAACTATACAACAAAATGAAAGAACCACCACCAAATTCAACCCAAAATAAGACATCTCCGGAAGTGTCCTGCCCTTGAACACTTCCGGGCATTTACATCGCTAAGCAAGCTTTTACTCGGTGCCCCGCCCGACCACCGAGAAGCAGAACGGACAGAACTCACACCCATCGGGGTCCTCACCTGAAAAACCACAAAGCAGAAGCATGAGTACAGAAGGTACTCGCAAGACTTACCCGTGGTCCATATATGACCGACTCGAAGGAATATGCATTTGGATGTAGCAAGGTATAAGCTTAAGGTAAAAGTGCAGAAAAGCTTACTTTGTTGCATAATCAGATTCAACTACACAAATTTCAAATTTATAGCAGTTATGGACAGCACCTATTACTAGAGTGAGAGTTGAATTTAAATATTAAAGAGAGCAATTAAAATCATGAACAAGTATCAACATCAAATAATCCAACTATTTTCAATTTAAGTTATTACTACGTTGAAGTGTCGGATGATACAAGCGTGCTCATATCCAAGAGCGCGGCAATTCGAATCGCTTATTCACCCTGCAGGGGATCATCAATCGCACGACATGTGCCACAAGGAACCTCATGTCAACCCTCCTCCCATCCATATCTACTCGTTGAACCATATCCTCATGCGGCCCGAGCACCTAGCAACCTACTCGAGCGGCTCAAGCCTCGCTTAGCCCTCAAGAGTAGACCTAGGCCTCACCCTCAACCACATCCAATCGCATGAGGGCATGACCCATCGAGTAGTATGCTATGAAAGGGTGGCTTACCGTACCATTATATCGGGCATGCGATCAACAAAGTGTGCTCGATCAATATGGCAAACAACGGATCGGTCCTTAACCAACACAGGCGAGACTACAACATTTGAGTCTCCACACTCAAATGATCCAACCCTCTCGCCCGGTCTCAATTTTACATTTCAAACATAACCATTTCCATCTACAACCCAATAGTGTGAAATAATTATTCTCAAATGAGGGAACCATCCCCCACTTGGCCCATACCCGACATCTATGCAAAACTAAGCATGGACACAATGTAATTACCCATATACTAGCTCCAAGGAAGGCATTCAACAATTATCAATGAGTGTATATGCAACAAGTAGGTTCTAATCCTATCCTACATTTCAATTCCTAATGCAAGACATAATCATCCAATAAGCAAATTATTTGCTAAAATACAATCATATAAGGTTAAACATGCTTAGGTGCTTGCCTTGAGCTTCCGCTGGATTTTCAGTTACAACCGGCTCTCCGGTAAAGGTAACCCCCTCAGTCACCGCCGCGTTAACCACTGCGGGTTCGTTCTCTACACGATCACAATGTATGGAAAGGAAAATGAGATGCATGCAATGCATATGAGATGAAACACTAAATGCATCCTCATGACCAATCCAAAAGTGCAAGCATTCATTTCAATTTAAGAACAAAAACTACAATGCTACTCTCTATTTCTATTCTATAGCACAAATCTGAAAATAACAAGCACATTCCTCTAAACAAGTATAACTTTTATTTAGCTAACCCAAAAAAAGACTTCTTGGACTCGGAAAAGACCACAAGAGGGTGATCTAACATTACCATGCATCATAACATTCAGAATACAAATTTAAAGTTTGCAATTAAACTCTGAACTTTAGTCCCAAAGTCTGAAATTTTCAGCACAAACTGATTTCAGAGCAGCGTTGATATAAATGGCCATAACTTTTGAACCGTTTGATCAAATTGAGCAAACTTATACTCGAAACGACCACAAGACATAGGCCTACAACCTGGATTTGGCCAATCACCCAGATTCTGCACAGAGAATTCCCAGTTCGGCTAGGAACAGAGAACAGTTTCAGAGTTTCAGAAATTTCATTGTTTCAGAACAGCATGCACAAATTTCATCATATAAATGGCTATACTTAATGGAATTGAGTAAAGGATGATATTTTTATAATCTACATGAAATTTCCTAAAACTTCACAGGCAAAATTAATTTCTAATTCGGCCTCTAACTAATTCTTATTCACAGCTCAAGTTTCTACCCGAAATCTTCAGCATTTTCAGAGCAGCAAGCACTAAAATTGCCATAACTTTCAGCTGGGTTAACGACATGAGGTGATTCCAGTTGGAAATGAAAGATAGTTTGATTACCCACAACTTTCTTTACAGACAACCTATCAGGAAATGCTCGCAACTAGCTCGAATCAGCCAAGAACAGGATCTACAAAACGTGCTCGAAAATCTGAAACTTGCCTCAAACCCTAGAATGGTTGTTCCCCAACCAAAACCCAAATCCTTACTCACCTAAGCCCACAAATATACCATTGCAGCCCCCAAAACCAGAAAACACAAATCAAACCCTAGGGGAGAGGTCTCACCTTAAGAGCTCACAAGGGGAACAAAGGGAAGAAGGAAGGGAGTAGCTGCTGCTTGGGGATTTGCTGGAGGGAGATGGAGGCGCCACCAGGGGGGAGTGCTGCTGGAGGAGGCGCCAGGGAGGAGGCTGGAGGTGCTGCTTGTGGCTTTGGTTGGGGAAGAAATGAGAATGAGGGGGAGGGGCTGTTCGGTTTTGGGGAGGAAGGAAAACAGGATCTTGGTGAGAATGGGGAGCTTGTGCTGCTGGCTTGGGAAAGAAAAGAGGGGAGGGTGCGGCTTGCTTGGGAAAGAAAAAAAAAGGGCTAGAGAGGGGGTTTTCGGTTGGGGAAAAAGCAGGAAGAAAAAAAAATTGTGTGACCTGGTTCTTTTGCTGCTCACTTGATCCATTAGTAAGCAATGGCTAAACCCCCAAAATTTTTAGCACATGGATTCAATTTTGATGCTATATTTTAAATTAGCAATTGACGAAAATCGTAGTTGCACACTGATATTTCTAGCTCTTAAACTCTGCTAAGTTTGGAAATTCTTCTAAGTAGCAGCTTAGGATATTCGTTGAAGTCGGGAGTTGATTTCGAATTTGGGGCCATGACAAATCCTCCCCCCCTTAAGGGAATCTCGCCCCGAGATTCGAATATGAGGGCATAGATGGATAGAATAGAATCTATATGGACAATGCTGCCACATACAAATGATATGGCTTTGATTGCGAAAAGATTGGATGGCAGCACTTACATAGCATGGAAGAACTCGGGATACTCGACTTTTAAACGATCTTCCCGTTCCCATGTGGCTTCATCTTCAGTGTGATTGCTCCACTGAATTTTGTAGAATTTGATAGTCTTCCTACGAGTCTTGCATTCAGCTTCATCCAAAACTCGAATGGGATACTCTTGGTAGGACAGATCGGGCAGAACCTCAAGTTCATCCACTTTGAGATGTTCAAAGGGAACACGGAGGCACTTCTTCAATTGCGATATGTGGAAGACATCGTGGACCATCGCTAGGGCGGGAGGAAGCTCCAATTGATATGACACTTGACCACGTCTTGCCAGGATCCGGAAAGGCCCTATGTATCGAGGTGCCAATTTTTCCTTAACCCCGAAATGATGGGTGCCTCGGAGGGGAGATACCTTCAGATAGACATAATCACTAATGTTGAAAGAGAGAGGTCTTCTACGACGATCAGCATAGCTCTTTTGTCGTGATTGTGCTATCCTCAAGTTTTCTTGTATGGTCTTTACCTTCTCTTCTGCCGTCATGACTAGTTCAGGTCCAAAGAATGGACGTTCCCCACTCTCGGACCAGTTCAAGGGTGCCCGACAGTTGCGACCATAGAGTGCTTCGAAGGGAGACATTTTGATGCTGGTTTGATAGCTGTTGTTGTATGCAAACTCAGCATATGGAAGACATTCATCCCATTTCTTCCCATAAGACAGAACACAAGCCCTCAACATGTCCTCAATGATCTGATTGACCCTCTCGGCCGGCCGTCGGTTTGTGGATGATATGCCGCGTCAGGAAGCGATTTGGTGCCCAATGCCTCGTGCGCACTTCTCGTAATCGAGAGACAAACCGAGACCCTCGATCGAAACTATCCGCCATGGTACTCCATGAAGACATACGATCCGAGATATGTACAACTCTGCATACCTCTTGGCTTGATAAGTGGTACGAATGGTTAGGAAATGTGCAGACTTCGTCAATCGGTCAACGATAACCCATATCGAGTCGTGACCCGAAGAAGTCGTCGGCAGGCCAGTGATGAAATCCATGCCAATCTCTTCGCACTTCCAACTTAGAATGGGCAGCGGTTGAAGAGTGCCAACCGGCTTGAGATGCTCGGCCTTCACCCGTTGGCAAACATCACACTCAGACACATAGCGAGCAATCTCGCGCTTCATGCGAGTCCACCAAAACTGTTGCTTCAAGTCTTGATACATTTTATTTCTGCGGGATGAATTGTGAGCAAGGAGTTGTGGGCTTAGTCGAGAATCTTTCTTCTCAACTCTTGGTCTTTAGGGACGACTAGGCGCTTGCCGAACCATAAAGTTCCACAATCATCAAGATGGAAACAAGTAGCTTGGCCGGAATTCAACTTGTCACGTATTCGAGCAACACCCTTGTCCCTCTTTTGCGCCTCTCTAATCTGATCCAACAGCGTGGACTTCAACTCTAGGTTGGCCAAGAACCCTTCTTCAACCATTTCTATGCCGAGTTTTTGTAATTCTGCACAGATAGTGGCACTTCGGGGTTGAAGAGTGAGGCAATTGCATCGGGCCTTGCGACTCAATGCGTCAGCCACCACATTGGCTTTTCCTGGGTGGTAATGCACTTCCAAATTGTAGTCCTTGATCAGTTCAAGCCACCTTCTTTGCCTCATATTCAAATCTGCCTGAGTGAAGATGTACTTGAGACTCTTGTGATCGGTATAGATGTTGCACTTGTTCCCAAGAAGGTAGTGGCGCCAAATTTTTAGAGCATGAACCACCGTGGCAAGCTCTAAATCATGGGTTGGATAGTGCTCTTCATGGCGTTTCAATTGCCAAGACACATAGGCGACAACTCGGCCTTCTTGCATAAGCACCCAGCCAAGTCCGATACCTGACGCATCGCAATAAACATCGAATGGCTTGTGAATGTCAGGTTGTGTGAGGACAGGAGCTGTAGTAAGGCGCTGTTTCAAGGTCTGAAGTGCTTGCTCACAACCCGCTGACCATTCGAATGCAACACCCTTCTTGAGTAGCTCGGTCATAGGTTTGGCAATCTTCGAGAAGTCTTGGATGAATCGGCGATAATAGCCTGCAAGCCCAAGGAAACTACGGATCTCCGTGACAGTTTTGGGCTGTTCCCACTCGAGAACTTCTCGCACTTTGCCTGGATCGACAGCAACACCTTGTTCGGAGAGGACATGTCCCAAGAAAGATACCTCCTTCAGCCAAAACTCACACCAAGAAACACAATTAGATGCAGACATGGATATCTGACTTGAACTAATGCATATATATCATGGTGACATCGGCCATGGGTAGACGAGGTGACCAATCCCTGCAAGAACGCGTATAGATTAAACTTAGAGCATGGTGCCGGATGATCGCGTGTAGCAGGATGATTTCGATGCCGTGTAAATTGTCACATGCAGACGATCACGATCGGTAGTCTCGGTAGAGTATTGTGCTAATAATGTGTTGTAAAACGTAGTCATTCAGCTGCTCGAATCGACGGCACACACGCAAGAACACGCGAATCAAGAATCAAAAACACACAGAGTATAGAGGTGGAAATCTCTCTAGCTTTATTAGATTAATTGAATACAATGGGGGGACGCCCAATATATATAGGATGGAGAGAGGAGTTTAAATTCACCCACAGAAATAAAAGATAACCAAGTGCATGTTGGTGATCAACCAAGTGCAGAAAGACTGGTCGTGCGTCGGAGACAACATGGCCACATATTGCTAAGAAGTGAGGAAACTTGAAGACAAGTTTGATGGACTGGAACTCATCCACGTGCTCCGCCGCAAGAATGAAGCAGCAGACAAGCTTGCAAGGCTAGGCTCGGTCAGAACAAGATCTATTTGGTGTGTTTGTCGAAGAGCTCCATAAACCTTCAATAAGCCAACAGCAGGAGCCAAGCAAATCAGAAGAAGCACCGGCTGAAAAAGAAGTCTTAGTCATCAATCCTGACTGGATAGCTCCTTTCCTAAATTACTTGTTAAAGGACGAGCTCCCCGAAGATTGTAGAGAGTTAGAGCGTATCACACGCCGATGTAAGAACTACGTGGTAGTAGGTGAAGAACTCTTCCGAAAAAGCACTTCTAGAGTACTAAGGCGTTGCATATCGGAACAAGAAGGAAAAAACCTCCTCAGGGAAATCCACTCGGGAATTTGCAGGCATCATGCAGCATCAAGTACCCTGGTGGGCAAAACATATCGTCAAGGCTTCTTCTAGCCGACTGCCGTGTCTGATGCAGAGGATATTGTCCGAACTTGTGAAGGGTGTCAATTTTTCGCTTGTCAAATACACGTCCCGGCACAGAGTTGCAAACCATCCCAATCACCTAGTCGTTTGTGGTCTGGGGGCTCGACATGGTCGGCCCATTGAAGAAGGCTCAAGGTGGTTTCACTTATCTCTTCGTCGCCATTGATAAATTCACCAAATGGATCGAGGCAAAACCTGTCATCACAATCACGGCAGCCAAAGCCAAGGAGTTCTTCCAGGAAATTGTGTAAGATTCGGCGTACCAAACAGGATCATCACGAATAACGGAACTCAATTCCTAGGTGAAGAATTTCAAGACTTGTGCGATGAGCTCGGCATCAAAATCTGCTTCGCCTCGTGGCTCATCAAAAAGCAACAGCCAGGTGGAGCGGGCGAACGGCATGGTGTTGCAAGGTCTAAAAGCAAGGATTTTTGATCGTCTCAAGCCATATGCTACTCGATGGGTAAAAGAATTGCCTTCGGTACTCTGCGGGTTGAGAACTACTCCCAGCAGGGCTACTGGGCAGTCACCTTTTTTCCTAGTATATGGCTCAGAAGCGGTCTTGCCCACCGAGTTAGCATTCGGATCCCCTCGGGTTCAGAATTACAAGGAGGCCGAGTCGGAGGAGAACAGGATAGAAGATATCGACCGATTGGAGGAGGCTAGGGAAGTCGCAGCAATCCCGTCGGCTAAGTACCTCCAGGGCCTGCGCCGCTACCACAACCGAAATGTTCGGGGCCACGCTTTCTCTAAGGGCGATTTGGTCCTAATAAAGAATTAAAAATGCGAGCACAAGCTCTCTCCAAGCTGGGAAGGCCCCTACATCATCGACAAGGTGACACGCTCGAGTGCTTACAGACTTAAGCGGGAAGATGGTGCTATCATCAGCAACTCATGGAACATAGAGCAGCTACGTCATTTTTACTCTTAAAAATACTGTACTTTAGCTATGCTGTTCGCAAATAAAGTTTTTTTCATCTTGACTTGCTACTCAATTGATGCTCAATTAAGCAGTAAGTCGGGGGCTACACCTAATAGTGTTGCGCATGTGCAACCCTTCTTGTGGATCATCTACCATCCTTTTTTCTCCCTGGTAATCGTGATTAAGTCCGAGTATTTTAGTTCTTGATTGTGAAACCCTGACCCATGAACGGCAAAATCTAGCTACTCAAAAAAGCGTGCCTGGAAAAAAGGCCATGCGCCAACTCCCGACGCTCGGGGGCTAGACTAGTTGGTCAGGGCGCTTAAACATAAAGGACGAAAAAACTACTCGAACAAGTCGAAAGATCAAAAGGGGAAAAGAAAGAGCAGGTACCATCAAGATAATATTACATAAGATAATATTGTCCCAAATACTTAGTCTATATACACCAAAACATCGCATAGCTATTTTTTGCAGAAATTAAAAAGATTATGCCCGGCGCACGTGCCCTACGACCTCAATGAGGGCGTCCTAAGCCTCGGCGAGCTTCGGGATGACCTCGATCAAAACGTCGACGGCGGCGGCATCGCGGGCCACGGCCTCCATCTCCGCGACCTAGGCCATGGCCAGCTTGTACAGAGCCCAAAGCTCGGTGAGGTCGTCCTCTTCTTCGACAGGAGCCAGAGGGCCCTCATCTTCGAAATCGAACATCGGCTCCTCCGCCAGGGGTGGAGACGGCGAGGCCTCATCGTTAGACAGAAAAAGCTCGGGGGAGGACGCCATGAAGGATCTGAAGAAAAAAGCAAGAAAAAGAACTTAGAGAAGGGTGATCGCTCACGCAGCGGTTACGCCCTTATATGCACGAAATGCAGAACTTGAAGCGATCAAGAAGACGTATGGATGCGAGCTCCGAAGTGATGGATGAAGGAGTGCTTGAAGAAAGAAGATGAAGAGGCAATTGGAATGCGGTAATGCGCAGCAGACTATTGCGTTCGAGGCAAGACCCACTCTTATAAGGAGCGACGTCAGCCTCTGCCTTAAGCAGGAAAACGCTTCACCTTCCGTGTGTGCTAGGTATGACCTAGCGCACGTCTCGAGATGGACCAAGCGACGCGCACGATAATTGCTATGCACGGAGTCTTAAGATGGGCCGAATTCAGTTAGGGATACGGTATGCCCTATGATGGGCCGAAATCCAATGACCGCGTTAGAATGGGAATTGGGAACTCTCCAAATCAAATTCAACCCCGAAAGAAAAAGGCCCCTCAACTACAACATTCAAAAGCAAGACACAGCACAAATAATTAAGCATCTCTCCAATAAGCAAAAGAGCAAGTGCAAGTCAAGCCTCAGAATACAACGTTTTACACGGTGCCTAGATCCAAGTTCTCAACTAAAGCAGAGGTGGTGTCCCTAACCTCGTCAACCAGGGCAAGCGCTTGATCATCATCAACGGTGCAGGCGAAGCCCTCCTTGATGGCCTCGAGTTCCACTCGGGGATACAAAGACTTCACGATGGCCAAAGCTTGGCAGGCACTCGTGGTCGCTGTTTCCTTCAAGTATGCCACCAGCTTCTTGGGCCCCTCCTCCAGCCGTTGGATCGTAGCATCCGCATCATATGGAACTCCGCTGGTTCCAGATTCGTCAGGACTTAGAACCCGCATCATCCTCTTAGAGCCCTTCTAGAGTTTGTCAACCCGCACCTTAGTAGATTTAATCCTCTCGTCAAGGGCACGATACTGGGCCTGCGAGTTGACTCGGTGCACTGCAAAACCAGTCGAGTTAGCTAAAAGATGCAAAAAGGGACAAAGAATGAGTCGGAAGTATACCTTCCAGCTCTCTGTTCATCTTGACCGTCTCGGCTTTAGCTTCCTTCTCAGACTTCTTCAGCTTCTCGATTTGCTCGTCGGAGGACTTAAGCTTTACCCGAAGATCTGCAGTAGTGAAGACTGAAGTCAAGACGGGGAGGGCGAGTCAAGAAGTAAAAAGCCAAAATATGGACCAACGCCGTCACACAAAGGAGTTACCTTCAAGGGAGCACGACAGGTGCAGTTTGTCGCCTCGAGAGCTTGGGCCTGAGTCCGAAGCTTCTCTAGCTCCTCCCGGTTCTCCACTCGGACTCGGCCGAGTTCCTCTTGCAGCTCGACACGGACTCGCTGGACCTCATCCTCGTAGTCCTTCCTCATCTTGGTCTTCGGGAGTAACTCCCGAAGAAGGGCGTTCCTGTCCTGGACGCGCTCCGCCAGGTGCTGAAGGCGACAAGACGAACGACAAAGTTATATCAAGCACTGAAGACAAAAAGAAGAGAGCTTCAAAAAGAACTTAGCACAAGCAGCTTATATGACCAAGGCGAAAACACTGATACGCAGCTTCACAGAATGCCTCCCACTCCTTGGCCTCCCCTTCGTCATCATAGGATATCCCATCGCCATGTTTGTCGAAGAAGGCAACCCGCACCGGAGAGTTCGGGCGGGGAGGCTGAGGGAGTTCTTCTGGCGAAGGCGAATGGCGAGTGGGCTGGGGGAGTTCTTCCGGCGGGGGAAACAGATCAGCAGTAGGATCAGGAGGTGTAGTTTGGCCAGTCGACCCAGGAGGAGTTTGCTGTTGGGGGCTGCTCGGGTCCGGGCCAACCTCGGTGTTTGGGGCCTCAGGGGTAGTCGGAAGATCTGTCGCCGACTACTCCGGACCTACACCTGGGGCGATGTGCTCGGCCTCGGCTGGGGCCTTGGCCCCTAGATCGTCGGAGGCGCCTTCAGCAACCGCTCCCTGGGGCTCCGGATGCGGCGCGTCTACGGGGACCTTAGTGGTAGGCTCTCTGGGAAAATAAATAGTCAGGGCATGACCCGAAGGAATAAGGAAGAGCGAGCAAGAAGACCAACCTGTCGGATCTCGTTATCTTAAACAACGAGCCCTTCCAGGCAGAAGTCATGCCGAATCACACTGGATTGGGGAGACGAAAGATGCTAACTCTGGCGGCGGGATTCGCAAGAGGAACACCGTAAAAGAGAAAACAAAGGAGCAAATGAGCATAGTGCGCAGAAAACCGTCTCAGTCACATCTTGTCTCATATTTATAGGGGGCAGTGCCAACTTTCGCCTTGAGCAGGAAAACACTTCGCCCTCTACATGTCTTGGGGTTGCCTTAGGGCGCACTTCAAGACGGGCCTGAGATCGTGTGCAGTAAATCACTGTACATAAGCACAATTGGGCCAAAACTAATTTGGGAAACGGTATGCCCCATGATGGGCCAAAAGCCAATGACCGTGTCAAACGGGAATTGGGTACCTTCCAAAAATAAACATCCTCTTATGATATGCCTCATGACAGGTCGCATGCTGGATACTATTCAAAATGGGATAAGATATCATAAAGATAGTCTAAAACAAAAATTCCAGAGGTACGCCTCATGATAGGCCAAAAGCTGTGCGCTCTGGTGCACAGGTACCACTTGGCTAAAAACCAATCTAAATGGGGATATTCTTCATGTTGAGTCATGTGCTGACCCAAGAAATCGGGTTTGCAACCACTCGGCATAATCACACATGGAGCTCTATCGAGTCCTTCATGGCCTCCTCGCCAACTACGAGGCACTCGGCTGCGCAAAAGATCAGTCGGGAACTCTCGGAAACAAGAAGGCAATCCGACCGCAAAGCACTCGGGGGCTACTGTGGGATATATATATATCCTGGGTATCTGCAAAGCAGGCCTGCAAGGCCCAGCTGGACAATGCTGAGTCGGGCCAACCGCAGGAAAATAGAAGTTACCAAGGGCGTGCCAAGACATGCCAAGAAAGGAAGTCTTGGAGATAGCAACCGATCCAGATTAGGTAGGATATGATTGTAATCTAAACCGTTGCCAAAACGGATAGGTGCATGGGATATAATCCTTACTCTGTATCCGACTAGGACTCTCTTCTATAACCGCCCTCCTCTGCTATATAAAGGGGGGGTAGGGGAACATGAACATACAATCTCATTAGCAAATAGCTAGCCACATATAATTCCAAAGTACAGGACTAGGGTATTATCTCCTCTGCAAGAGCCCGAACCTATATACATTCGGTGTCTCGTGCTACCATCGAGTTTCGATCCAACGCTTGGCCCCCTTTTCATTATTACTGACAACAAACGTCGACAGGTAGCTACACCTATGATTTCATGTACCTTCCTTAATGATCATGGGAATGTGAACCTTGATAGCCCTAGGATAATGTTAGACAATACTTGATGTCATCATGGGCGTATGCTAATACATACTAGAATGCTTAGCCATGCTTTAGCTTAGGAGCAAACATGTGGAAAAGTCTCTTGAAAAATGTAAATTGTTGGGTTTGACAATTATGAGTGTTGATATTTTATCTTAAAAATGAAAATAAAACTATGGTTTTGACGCAGGCGATTATGGCAATAGCCGGAGGTGCAAGGGACTTGCACGTAGTGTAGGGGGAGATTATCGCCCATGTCAGTTTAAGGACCGAACTATGAGTTGTTTTCGAACCAAGAAACACATACAACTACAAGTGCTAGTATGGGATAGCCTTAACTTATTAAGTTATTTAAGTCTAGCTTTGCACTATGGGAGGCTGTAGTAGTATGGGCTGTTCCATGATGGATTGCTCGAAGGGGCGCCCACACCACGGTGATGGGAGCAACGCTTGCCAATATAATGGTGTACGCCTTAATATGGGGAGAAGGAGGGCAGTGGGGCGTAAACCACTTGCTATACTAAAAGAATCAACCCTCTTCTGCCGCCATATTAAAGGGTTTGTCGTCACCGGGCTGGTGCAAAGTTAGGGTTAAGTAATGTAACAGTTATGTTATGATCGCTCTGCGGCACACCAAAGGAAGTATGCTAATAGCTTGCACAAAGGGCTGATCGTTTCTTGTGGGTAAAGTTGTACACCTCTGTAGAGTGTAAATCTAATCGATTAGTCGCGCTCACGATTATGGGCACTTGGTAAGATCATCACATGGTTAGAGATTTTATTATTTTGCAAAGCAGGGATGAATATGGAAATATTGTTGGAAAAATCTGTATTTCAGGTATTAAGACAAAAATTGGTAAGATCATTGCGATGCTCACATTCTTGGGGAAACTGTGAGTTATTATGTTATGAGTACTTGCTTATTTTCATATTCGAAAAACTTGCTCTTGTTAAATACCGCTTGCAAATTACTATTTGATATTTATGATCGTCTTTGCTCACTGCAAAATAACCGTAGAAGCTTTCACCTTTGTTATAACTTGCATTTTATCTTATATGCATTTGTTATACACTATAAGTCTTGCTGAGTACAAAAGTACTCAACCTTGCTTAATATGCTGTTTTTAGGTAGAATAGAAACGAGGCTCCGAAGATTACTTTTCGTCGTCAGGTTGCGGGAACTTCAATAAAGCGATCTTTCTAGGGATTATGCCTTGTGTAACACTCCGACGCCAATCGCGCCCCGGATGCTACCAAAACGCTGCTTCACTAGCGACACCCCTCGGACCCACACATGTCTAGAGGGGTGACCAACACACAATAATTCTCCACAACACAATCAATTGAACTGCGGATTACCGAAGAAGCCATAACAACCTAATACCTTCACTAAATTGACTGCAACCAAGCACTAACTTCTAAAACCGGCTTAAAACTAAGTCACCGAAATTTATAAAATTTCGGCATGACCTCTCTACATAATAGGACATCCACTCAGCAGACAGAAAACATTGCAGTTATAATATATATCACACACCCCTTTCCAGGATGACACATTCTAGCAGGTCCTTAGATAATCAATCACATCACCAATCGACAATTAGCAAACTACGCAACTATGGATAATACATTACAACCAACTTAGATACAACCAAACTTTATGAGACAATAATTGAATTAGTGACTGAAGTCGTGTGTGTGCCACTATTCCCATCCCGGCGAGATAGCTTCAAGGTACCTAAAACAAGAAACAAATAAGCGTGAGTCCAAGACTCAGCAAAGTGCAACAAGTAGAAAAGTAAGGAATTTGACTCAAGTACTACTACTTCAAGACTTAAAGCAACAGTTCCTTTAATTGACATCCGTAATAAAAGAAACAGTTTGAATTTAAATAAATCCAAAATGCAGGAACACAATTTCTTCACTATTAAACATAACCATTGCTTAATTGAAATCATCCAGTAAAAGAAGCAATAGCTAGTCCCACTTACCACCTCCAACTCTGAAACGTAACTAAACATTACTCATGCCTCAATAAACATTCCAGGATGAGTCCACGACTCAATCCTCAATCTGTCATTTCGATTCTCATCAATTAACATTTATCAATTGCAAGACATAATGCAATGCAATGCTTTTATGCGTTCATGCTCAAAATGCAACCTTTTTAGCCTATACCGGTATAGCTGAGTGCCCACCCATCGGTGTGCACCCTCAATCCCAACCATCCCGTGGCGGGGCCTACTCTTACTGACTCGCTCCCATCCGTGGATGGGACTATGAGGTAGGACTTTTGTACTCACTACGGGTGAGTACAGAGGCCCCATCAACATGGGTCGCCTCTTCTGTAATGAATGCGCCAAAAATATGCAAATGACATGAATGATTTACCCATTTCATCCTATTTCAACTCCACATTGGTCATAGACATGTTTATAAGCACGGTCAACCCGAATATAAACACACACATTATCATTTAATTGCATTCATCACTTTATTACTTGCATCAACATAACCATACTCAATCGTACAATTCGTAACTCAATGCAATAAATGGGAATTGAATAACTTACTTACCAATTGGCTAACATGCATCCATCCTCATCACCATACTAAGAACAACTTCTAGATATGCTATTAAACATAACCACGTCATTAGAATTTTCAAAATATTATCGCAAACAAATCATTTAACACCCTAATAACGCTCTAGGGGATGCACTTGGCTTTTACCGACGGAAAATGGAGTGGCATTTGGAATCTTAGCATTCGCATGACTTCCCAGGATTACAGAAAGCCTGAATTTAGAACACATACACATAATATAACTTATGACAACAAACCACATAACTGAAATCTCTAGAACTAGTGCCATTTAATCTCAGGAAGATGCAACACGAAAACATATGCATTGATCCTAGATTTCAATAGCATCAGAGCATGAGGAAATATCATTCCACCAAGGCACAAAGAGTAACCCTCCCAACCTTATCACCTACATTTGGCTTGCCGATCAGACCCTAACGCCTCATTTCAGAATCCCATACATTCATTACTCACTTGACCTCTCAAAGAACAATGAAAGCTTAAATCAGCTCACACACATAAGGAGAAGGTTTATTATAGATCACACAGCAAGTGGTATAAACTATCTGAAGATTCAATGACCCACTGTCCACCTTCTATGTGCTCACATGAGTTTTAGAATACATACCAACTTCCAGTATGGATTGAGTGCATATATATATACAAACTAAACTCAACATTTAATCATGTACACTTGAATCACTGGGACACATCACAAGCATGTATGAAAATGCACACATACCAAATTAGCAGATTTATTACACTTTCTAAGCTCCATTCCACTAATAAAGCATACGCATAAATAAATAACTTGAATCAAACATCAAAACATTAATATCTTTTCATCTGAGCCTCACCATCCTTACCACATATTGTTGTAGAACACAAATATTCATTCAAATCTCTGTCTTGAGATCTCAAAATCATGCATGAATATATACATATATTTATATACGTATGGACTTCATAATCGTAGTGCTCAAACAACATATGACCTTATGATTTGTAAGATCAAAGAAATAAAAAACTCAAGCATGCAAAAATCATTTCATTCTCATGAAGACCTAGCTAGGCATTAACACAAACACCTTGCATGCAAAGAAGAATACCCAAGCTAGACTACCTCAAAGCACATCCATGGAGGAAGGAGGGAGGTGGGGGATGTGCTGGCCGGAGGAGGGGTCGTCGGCGCCGACGGGGAGGAGGACCCGAGGCAGCACTGCCGGAGCAAGCCAAGGCTCCCGCCGGCGCTGCATCTTCTGCTACTTCGGCCGCGGCTACTACTCCGACTCTCGATGGCTGCTTGCTTGCCATTGCTTCGGGCTCTTCTCTTTGGTGGTCTTTAGTCTTGCTTGATTCTTCTTTGCTTTGGTAGAGGGAGGGAGAAAGGGCATGGCACACCAGCCAGGGAAAGGGGCGCAAGGCTCAGCCAGGGGCGCAGGGCTCGGCCAGGGGAGGCCGGAGGCGACAGGGAGGAGGGTGGCGGAGGAGGAGCGGCGCCGGCGAGATGAGCCGGCAGGCAAGCGCACTGGCCGGGAGGAGGCGGGAACGGGCGACACCAGGAAAAGGAGTCAAGAGGGAGAGCAGCGCTTGGAGAAAATGACGGCTGGGTTGAGGAATTTTAATTCTAGGGTTCCCTCTCTTCCTTTTATACTCCATCAATTTGGGTGCTAATAATAAAAAGGCTAGGGGGAAAAATGTAAATAACACTACACATCAATCCTAAAGGACACAAACCCTGGTAAATGATTTGTGGTATTACACCTTGTCAGTTACCTGAGGGTTGGATGGGCACACAACAAGACTTTTGCTTCTTCTGCTGCTATCTACTCTGAATTGTAAGAATACATTGTATAAATAGTTTTCGCTTTAGAAATATGATGTATGGTTATGATTCTAATTGTTGTAAATGTGCGTACTAGCTACTGATCTAGGGACTAGTACTGTATGCACATAGATTTCCATTTTCGTATTGTATGCAAAAAATGGGGGTCGACATTTTTTCGAGTTATTTAATGCTAAGAAAGAAATGGGCTCGGACAAAATAGCAAAATGGGTCCAAAAATTCTAAGCATATTCTCAAAAATACTTTAGAATATTTGGAACCCAATAAAATTATTGTTAGAACTTTTTAGCTTTTAGATTTTCTACAAAAATTCTTTTTGTGAACCAAAAATGGTAAAAAGGTTTTATAAAATTCATAAAAATCAACGAAATTAGAAGAAAATTCTAAATATTAATTAAACCAAAAATATGTGAATTTTAAGGGTGTTACAATTACACAAGAATATTATTACCCAATAATTACTAGCGGTGAGTTTTAGTATCGGATAAGATGGTTTTTCTGAGCATTACCATTTCAGTTATGGTCTCCCTCGGGGGCGGTACTAGGGGCAGTACAATATTACTTCTCCAATGGGTCAAATTTGTTGATCAAATTAGTTTCGATTTTAGTGGTTTGGGATTTTTAATATCTTAGAACTATTTATATTGTGCTTTTAGCAAATTTCAAATATATGTGTTGGATTTATGATATTGTTACAAAATAATTGTAAAAGACTAAGAGTTGTACTTGTGAAGTGTGCACCCCTAACAAAAAATTTCTAGTTTCGCCACTGCCTTTTAACACTAATTACTTAGCTCTAATCAAATACTTGTATGAATATCCATTTGGCCCAATTACACACGATACACTCCAATACATGCACACACAGCCCAATACATGCAAATGCACGTGCACAGCCTACCTACTGTTCTCACGTGGCTTGCTTGTCTGCATGATCCATTGGCTGTTATACTGCGTCATCCATTTGTGTAGACCTCTTCACGTCCCGTCTCACTACACTCGCGACCCTCATGTGCTGCTCACAGACTACGCACATCCTACGTGAATTTTTCTCGACTTGTAGTGCGCGTCTCTACACCTATGCTATATCTCCTGTTACAAATAAAATAAACCTACACATTACTTTGATATAAATTATTCCACCATAAGCATTATATTTCATCAAAAATATTGTTGTCACAAATATTATTTATCAAATTAATCATCACACACACACATATATGCACACACGATAGCAGTAATTTACGCTTGCCTGTAGGTCTGTCTATTCTACGCGGGAGCCATAACCCTGTGTTGGTGAACTAACTAGCGTGAATGCAAACGCTTACTGTGAACACATATGTGCGCCAACTAATAATTGCCCTTCATAGTTTATACATGAATATTTTTTATTTAGCTATAACTTTTTATTGACAGCTTTGATTCATAAACCGTTTTCACCAGTAGCTTACTGACGATGAGAGCAACATATTGATACAAGTCTCAGAACAGATTTTACTATCCATGTACATAGATGTTATGATTGGTATACATAGATTTTAATATAATATCAGATGTTTAGTCGCTTGTGTGATAGTAAAATCTTACGATATATTCGGTAAAATGACAGTAAAAACTCATTCATGCAGCATTCATTAGATAGACTTATATCATTATGTTATTCTCATTATCAGTAAGCTATTAGTGATAACCATTTGTGCATTAGAGCTGTCAATAAAAAGTTATGACACTACCAGAAAAAAGCACATCAGTGACGGTTCATAAATGCTATTAGTGGCGGTTTTCGAACCGTCACTAATATAGTGGCACTGATAATCGAAAATTATCAGTGGCGGTTTTCGAACCGTCACTGATAACATTATTAGTGGCAGTTCTTGGCTAGAACCATCACTGATAATATTATCAGTGGCGGTTCTAGCCAAGAACAGACACTAATAATCACATTATTAGTGACGGTTCTTGGCTAGAACCGCCACTGATAATGTTGTCATTAGTGTTTTTTTTTTGCTAGCTAGCAGTTTAAAAACACTAAATTAGAGGGGACTCCCAGGAGGTCACCCATCCTAATACCCCTCTTGCCTAATAGCTCCGATGCACGAATGCTTTTTACCAGTAGCTTACTGACAACGACAACAACATAATGATATAAAGCTCGCTAATAAATAATAATTTTACTGCAAATAAAAGATTTTACTACTTTTCTATATAGATTTTACTATCATACATAGTGAATTGATGTAGATTTGGTAGTAAAATTTGATTTATATGACATTTATTAGCAATACTTATATCATATTGTTTCCCTCATCTTCAATAATCTAATGGTGAAATTCTTTCGTAAAACAGAGCTATGAATAAAAAGTTATGGCTAGAATAAATAAAATCAGATTCATGTATACGTATGCTGGTGTATACGTCTTTGCATCTCTCGGTCACACACATGAATTCAAATTAATTCCGGATGATTAATCTTTCTAGGTTTGGTCGTGAATTCCATAACGCCAATTTGTGGAACGCTTGGCTTGATCAGATTGTAAAACCAACCGGCATGTAGAATTGCATAAACTACATGTAGCTAAGTAATAGTAGTTATTTATACAGTTTAAGCAATTCTACACGTCGGTCAGTTTTGCAATCTGATCGAGCCGAGCGTTCCACTAATTAGCACTATGGTATTAGCGACTGAGCCTTGGAATATTAATCGTTTAGAATTAATGCATGCATATGTGTGACCGAGAGATGCAAAGATGTATCGATGAATAGGATTTCTATTTGTTTTGGCCATAACTTTTATTTGCATATCTGATTCAAGAACAAATTTTACCATTAGATTACTAATGACGAGAGGAACAATATAATATAACTCTAGCTAATAAACGTCTCATAAATCAAATTTTACTGTCAAATGTATATCAATTTACTATTGTATGATAGTAAAATCTATGTATAGCGATAGTAACATCTATATATATAGATAGTAAAATCTGTTTTATACGATGAGACTTATATCAGTGTGTTGCTCTCGTCGTCAGCAAGCTACTAGCGAAAACTGTTTCTGAATTGGATTTTTCAATAAAAGGTTATGGTTAAATCAAAGAAAAAACAGATTCATGTATAAACTACGAAACACATTACTAGTGATGTATGACTGACTAGTAAAAATGTCTTCTGTAATGTGTTTCTAGTTTGTATATGAATCTATATTTTTAATTTGGCTATACCTTTTTATTGAAAACTATGATGTATGAATGGTTTTCACTAATAACTTACTAACGACGAGAGCAATATAATGATATAAGTCTCGCTAATATATGCTGCATGAATGAGTTTTTACGGCTATTTTACCAAATATATCGTAACATTTTACTACCGCATAGGTTGCTGGACTTGTGATATAGTAGTAAAATCTATGTATACCGATAGTAACATTATGCATACAGATAGAAAAATCTGTTTTATGAGTCGAGATTTATATCAATATGTTGCTCTCATCGTCAGTAAGCTACTGGTGAAAATGGTTTATGAATCGGAGCTATCAGTAAAATGTTATGGCTAAATAAAAAAACATATTCATGTACAAATTACGAATGACATTTGTTAGTCGCGCATATATGCATTCACAGTAAACATTTACATTCGCATTGGCTATGTGAACTCAAGAAACATTTCTACTCAATTATAATACTCCAAGATATATAGGAAACTGGGAATACAACAACATGCACATCCATACGATTGCTAGCATTCAAATTTAAGAGTGTTCTCTACATGATTCTCGAACAAAAGGTATACAAAGAACACTCGTACATTTTATATCACATTATAATAGTGTGGTAACATATTACTAGCTAGAGTTTGACATGCTGTAAATCATGCTCTTCACTCTGTAAGAAAGCCATGCAGCACTCCCACAAAACAAATCAAATGATCGATCGACGCTTTCTTGTAGGGGTTGTACATCCGTACCTCTCATCAGCACAAGCTGCAACAGACTGCACGTACTTAGTGTAAGGAGGTATTCGCGATTGCCATGCAACTATTTCAAACTCTTCATTGGGTATAGCTGTACATCCTGCAATTATGTCTCCAAAAAACAAGCTTAATAAGCTAGTCTGTTTCCTGCTGGTAGTATCATCCTTCTCTACTCGAGGAGGCATCAAGCGAAGACGAGCAGGATAGGAAGAAGCAAACATGGTGATGTCTATGGGCAGCTCTTTCTCAAGGATTTCTTTTGGGTGTTGTCCATACTTTGATAAGTAGTTCTCAACCATCCCCTTGAACCGTCGCCGTATCCGGAGCCAGAACTGAACATCAAGGTTCCTCCTCAGCAAATCGGCAACCACATTTGCAGTGATGAGTGACCCATTCAGGTCTTTTGCTAGGTCATTTGCTATTGATGCTAACTGGGGGTAGTCTTGTTCGTCTGTGCTTCCGAACGCTAGCATCTTGAAGAGGCAGCTGTACTCCTCATGGGACAAACTATTTAAGTGAACTGCCCTTACTGTTCCAAACCTTACAAGCTTTTCAATCCTACTTATGATTATCACTTTGCTTCCTCTGGCCATGCATGTTACAGTAGAATAGAACTTTACCCAATCGTCATCATCCACGTCGGTAACAAACTCAACAACAAGTAAAGTCCTCTCATTGCTGAACTTTGCATGGTCCATCCGCAGTATGCTATCACCACTGATGTACAATATCAAAGGGAATTGGGATCGGATCTTCTCATTTTTGCATATGTGGCTTACCAATGCTTTCTTGCCAACCCTGCAAGCACCGATGATTGGAAGCACCACGGGAGCACCAAGATGAGCAGGGGTTTGCAGCAAGATGTTGATGATCTGCTGCTTCTCGACATGGCGACCGAACATGAAGTTGTCAGTGTAAAGGTAAGCATCATAGGGTCTGCGAAACATGCGTTCGCATCGCCCCAACATTACAACGAACTCACTCATGTTAGCAACAACAGCTTCTAAGTTGTCTACAACGCTTTGTAAATCATTATTTACGGCAATTCCTCTCATGGCATCACTTACAGCAATTCCTCTCATGGCATCGAAAGTTGTACGTGGACGTTTCAAAGGAAATGCAGAAACCGAGATGGCAGATAAGCCTGTCACCTCCTCATCTTCAACAGATTTGTACTTGAAGGTGTCCAGCATATGGTACCCTCGATACATGCTCTCCACGATCAGCTTGAGTTGCATTAGCATCCTGGAGTTGGTGACGTGTCGCCCATCCGCCTCCTCGACAACTGCATGGACTCTCAGTAGGAGTTCGTGCAACCTTTTCAACTTGTCATCTGAACCTGTCTTCTCATTGTATTTCTTCATGAGAAAGGAGATGAATCGGTTGATTATGTCACCCGCAATCGCAGATATGGCTGCCTCCATCTTGTACTATGATTTTTTTTTTTCTGTACGTATATGTGTCTCGATTGTTTCCTCTTCTTCCTGTCTACGTGCTGTAAGTTAGTACGTTCATTATAAATAAGAAACGGCGTTATATATAGTAAGTAGGAAACGAAATCCCATAAAGCAATAACGGTACTCAGTATCTCATGCATGCACACACTTGCTTGCTTAATATAGCAGCCAATAAATTACTTTGATCTAGTTCATGATGGAGATCGACATGATAATTATCCTGTTGTAAATGCGTTTTAAGAATTTGATGTGCAAGTTATAGCTAGGAGGTGTCCTACTGACGTGGTAAAAGGACTTTTTTTGACAAGATTGGAGCTTGAAGTTGCCTGGACCTGGTCACGCAAAACCCTTCTTTCAGAAATGCATATGGAGGACAGTAATGCTAACGGCCGGGAGGCACCAAGCATTAATAGAAGTAAACAAATAGACCTGTAAATTGGACTGGGCTTAAACGGGCTAGTCCGAGCACGGCACGAAATTGACGGCCTAAAGCACGACACGGCCCAAAGCATTATGGGCCGGGCCAGCACGGCCCAAATGCCATGTTAGGCTGGGCCTTAAATCACAGCATGGTGGGCCACCCGGCACAGCCCGATTGATCGTGCCTGCTTAGGTCGGCACGGCCCGACGACGGCCCAACTAATTGAATATCCCCAATCATACACTCCCGCTACTAATTACTGGTCATAGCTGGCGCCACACTAGATAGTGATTAATTACTGGCTAAAAGTTATTGGCTAATTAGCTTATGACCAGATAGTGATGGGACAGAGAGAGAGGGGCAAGTGCGACTGCTTCAATCGATTTGGAGTAGGCCTGGGCCGTGCTTGGGCCGGCACCGACCCGATGATGGCCCGACGGACTTTAGTGCCGGGCCGGACTAGGAAAAAACCATTTCAGGCCAGCCTGACCTGACCCGATGATGCGGCCGTGCCGTGCTGGGCCGTCTGAAGCGGCTCGAAGCACGATGGGCTTGGGCCGTGATGGCACTGCACGGCTCAATTTACAGGTCTATAAACAAAGGACTACTTCGATTTTGGCGTGTTTGGATTAGAGGTATTTCATTAGAATGTTTTAGAATCTAGATCAAATTTGAGCTAAATCCCAAAACATCTCAACAAATTACCACTTATCCCAATAGGGCCTTAGGAGTTTTACTTTTAGGACAGATCCAGGATAGACACTAGCAACAAAAGGGATTTCGATGCGATATATAGTCATCTATACATGTTGCCATCAGACGGCTTCATAACGAGTGGAATAAGAGGTAAGTGTTTAAGGTATCTGAAAAATATTGGGAAGTATTATTTTTAAAAAATAAATAGAAAAATCATTGATATAGATAGGATACGTATTCGATAGTTTCGGAGCCGTAACTATTTCAATACTGATATGCCCACATTGCGAAGTACCCGAGTAACGAATGGTGTTGGAACATTTGGAAGGATAGAAAACAAATATATCCAACAGGTTTATGCACGTATAAAGGGAGACATTGAGCAGAGACACAGGGCTTTTTGCAGTAGCAATTGGAAAGGGTCGGCCTTTGCTGTTTTTACTGTAGTGTAATGTTGTTGTTGTTGTTTCTTTACCTTTGTTTTATTGTTGATCGTTGTTTTTATTGCTTCGTCCTTGCATCGTAGTTAGAGAGGTGGTACTCCTCACGTCACGTAACATCTTGAAAAATTGCAAAAAGAATAAAATGTGAAATTAAGGTGGTACTCCTCACGTCACGTCACGTAACATATCATTACAGTTCAATTGCAAGTCATACACTCTGGTTGTATAAAGTCATATCATTACAGACGGTTGCTTTCTTCTTTGTTTCTTTCGCGCCAATTGTAGGGATGATTGAATTGGCATCATTTAGTAGTGAATCTGACTAGTGACTAGCCTTTTAGTAGCTTTTGTAAGGAAATTTAAGTTCAACGGTTTCATATGTAACTGGTTGTTTAAGAAATAGATGATCTCATATCATTGATAAAAATATCATAAGCTCCTGATAAGAAGCCTTCATTCTCTTAGTAGTTACAACTTACAAGTAGTACTTGTAACATCCCAAATTCTGCTCTTCAGTAATAGCTAATAGTACTGATTTCTGTGATTTGTGAATTTTCTGGATTTATTGGATTTTTTCTAGGATTTAGTTGAATTATTTTAAATTAAGTATATTAACCCTTTTGTTGAAAACTAACTAATTATAGATAAAATTAAAATAAAGTTTTGCGAAAAATATTTTATTTGGGTCTAGAATGTCTCAAAGTATTTTTGAGTTTTTTTTTGGATTTTTCCTGGTGTTTTATTTTCCTCAAATAAATCAAAGCTATTTTCTATATTTATTTTAAAAGGAAAATCCACAAGAAATCCTTAAAACAGTGTTGGGCCGAGCCCATACTGTTTGCCACTTGGCCCATTTCTAGAAGCCGCCCCGTGACCGTTGGATTTGAATCTAACGGCTCAGAGTGATTCCGGAACCCTAATGAAGGCGACCATTGGATTCAACGCTCGAGATCAACCGCTACAGGAAACCCCGTCATCAAATCGCAGCCGATGGAGTTAGATCAAATGGTGGCTAGCGTTGCGTACCAGTTCGAGATTCCAGCAGATCTCGGCTGTTAGCGCATCGCGTGTGCGGTTAGGATCGGATCGACCAGGAGAATCGTGACCGTTGGAGGGGGCACGTGGACGGCATCACGTCATCGTCTTCGTGTATCTGCGTAGGACTCTTCCCAAATATCTCACCGGTGCCGCTACGAATTCGCAACCGAATCAGATGGATTTCCAAGGTCTCGGTGCTATTTAAGGGGAGCATCAGGTGCGCAAGGACCCAAGCAGCAGAAGCCCTAAGCGCTCGTCGCAGCTCTCGCCGCAATCTAGGGTTTCGTCGAAGCGCAGCCGAGAGGAGAACACCACTGATTTGCCACCGTCCAATCATCACAAAACCCCAAACCAGTCTCTTTCGCTTCACCGTCATCCGAGGCATCCCGTGCGCACCTCCGCTTCGCCAAAGCACCACCCGAAGGGGAGATCAATGAGGGAGTTATTGCCACCGAGGAAGAAGCCCGCGTCGCCACTTCTCCGATGGTCGCTTGAGGAAAACAACCACGTCACCAGCTTTGCGACACCGAGATGAGTCCGTAGGTATCGAGCACCACCACCGGCGGTGACCCTAGGGCCACATGCGCCGCTGTCCGACGTGGGAGAGCATTGCGTCAACACGTGTCGGACATGTGGGCGCGGACGCTTGCGTGGCGCTACGTCACTTGCCGAGTCACCTGCTGAGTCAGAAGTCGCGGGACCCAGGCATTAGTGGATCAGATCTGGGTAGAACGAGTCCACCGTGGACTAGTGAGGTCCATGGACTAAGTCCATGGATCGAGGGACACGTGTCAGCCTTCGGTTGCCTCGGGACCGATGCTGACGTCAGCGTGACGCAATAATCCGATTTTCTTTTATAAAATAATTCAGATATTATTCATTTTCTCAATTTTCTAATTTTTATGATTTTTGAATCGTTTGAGAGCTTGTTCTCCCTCATAGAACTCCGATTGGGGTGATTCAAATTTTTAAAAATTTGTAAAATTGAGATCTATCTAATGGTATAGTCTATTTAGGGTAGTTATTTGGCTTTCTTTTTCATTTCGCTTTGACGTTAAATTGTGCGACGCATCCGAAGAAGATCCATCAACTCAAGATCGAGGTCAGAGCAAGACTAAGGGCTCTTCTAAGGCAAGTTGTGCTTTGATCATGTTGAACCCATATTTACAAAATTGCTATTTTGTTTTACCATATTGCATACTATTTCACATATACAATTGTTTTGAATCTAAATTGGGACTTAACTATCATACCAAGCTGATCTATACCCTACCTTGTCATTTGTATGCCTTGATCTATTGTCACCCTAAATTGGTTCACTATAGTTGGTCGATACTAGAACCAATATGGGATGGTTAGATCGTATTAGTTTGCTTAGCTATGCCACATCATCACATGTACTTCAATCATTGATAATTAATCATGACTAATGGAATATGGAACAATGTTATGAACTTATGTGTCATGTGTGGTCACACGATGAGATTGAGTTGTTGTGGCGATGGATGCCATGCAACAATATTGAATTGTTGATGGAACGTGGTGCTTGGTAATCAACTGGGGTGGTTATGATTTAGATTGGGGCAAGTGGCAAGGGGTAATATGCCCAGGGTGGGTCGAATAGTAGAGGGTATGTGGAAGTCTTGCCTCGATCACTTTAAGAACTTAACCTTGCGAGCTTTTGACCTGAGTCAATCATGCAACCACGTGTCTGTTATGGGGCAGCCTAGCTAACTAATTTGCAATATCTTAGCTTTGGTACTACTTGTAGTGGTGTGAGTCTGGATTCACGGATAAACTCACATGGCGCAAGAGGGGGGCCCTGTTGCGGTGGTTCAGCCCTTCAGTGTTGAAACCTTAGTGGGTAGTACTGGATTAAGGCAAAGGTATTGTAAAGGCTTTGTTATGATTCTCTGCTGGCACACCAAAGGAAGTGTGCTAATGGCAAGGCACAAAGAGATTATCATGTCATGTGGGTAAAGTGCATAACCTCTGCAGAGTGTAAATTTATTCGGATAGCCGTGCTCATGGTATTAAGCAATGCTCAGGAATTACAGTCATGGTTTAGACTTTTGTAAAATAAAACTTGGGATGGGAGGCAGGTTGCCATGGAATGTTGAATCTTGACCTAGGACTAGAAACTTGGTTTACCTGAGAAATACTGAAATTATTATTTATTGTTATTTGTTTTACTGTCTTTTCAATCTACTTATCATATTTGTTCATAAATGTTGCTTTACCGCAAAATAGCCATTGTTAGCCATTCCTTTGGATTAAGCCTTGCATATAGATATGTTAGAATTGTATTCTGTGCACAACTTGTTGAGTGCTTTATGTACTCACCCTTACCTACAACAACATCACCAGTTGAGGAGCTTACACCCGTGCTGAAGGAGGATTTTCATGAGGAGACGAATGTTTAGGGAGCGAGCCTTGTCAGTTGCTTGTGGTATACTGAGGGTTTATCTATGTCTTCATTCCGCTACAGTTCAATTTGTTGTTCAGCCTTGCAAGGCAAAGTCACATAAGTTGACCATAAGGTCATGCAACTAGTAATATTCAATATACACTGTCTTTTATCTTATTTCCACTGTGAATGATTGTGATATTTACTGATGTCGAGCCTATGTGCACTAGCATGATCCTGGACTAGTGCAGTATACACAAAGGGTCCGGATTTGCATATTCGGGTCCCGATAGTACTCAATAATTAACTTGCCGTTCCTGCTTTGCATTTGTAGTTTTTTGCAAAATGAGTTAGCGAAGGTTCCATTAGTTAAATTCTGATACTTAAGTTTATATCCTCTTTTAAGAATTTCTAGTAGATCATGAACTCCGTCCATGACTCCCATGTCCATGATGTATGTATATGTTTGGTTGTTTAATATTATTAGGGTCTCTGTGTTGGATTGTATATTAGTGTTGAAACCTATGCTATGCACTTGGGTTGCTTGTTTGATATTGTTGAGACAATTTTTTGAGTGCATAAACAAGTTTAAGTACTTGTGTGATGTCCCATCAAAGTATTAATATATTATCTTGTTGTATCCAACATGGCATTTTGCAACTATCCTACAATTACCAGATTTTGGTTCTCTAAATTCTGTTAATGTTTTAGTTGAATGGAAGCGCGCCATGTTTATCATGGTTGTGTTTGTCTGATTGTCTTGATTAGAATAGCCCTTGTTTTACACTTGCCTCCTCTTTGTCACTATATGCAGTTGTAGGAATAGTGCCCATATTTACCGCAACAGAAGCAGATAACATGGATCACCTGGTTTTGAGTACCAAAGAATAGTTCATTGGTCTTGTGGCAGGGATGAACAGATGATGGTTGAGATTGTGGATGGAGTTGTGCCAAGTTCTTCTTGGGGCAAACATCTTTTGTTCAAATGCCTTTTCTTTATCTGATTCCTCGAGCAAACTGTTTCAGATTTTATTTCTCCTATTCTTGGAGTTATCATCTTGACAGTGGCGACTTTTGGCATGACTATGGTGTTAGGAGATGTTTGTTCTCTTTGGGGGCACTGTTTAGCAATATGACCCTTCTTGTGACAAATAAAACACTTTTATTTCTTTCATGATGTCTTGTTAGGTTTAATCGTATGCTCAATACTATCTTCCTTGTGAATATCAACTTGTTGCTTCGTAGGACACTCCCTGGCCTAATGACCTTCTTCATCACACATGAAGCATGCTGTTGGCAACGACCATTTATTGCTTTCTTGATGATGATTGGCAAAGTTGGAATGCTGCATCTCCAATTCTTCTTAGTAACATTTCTTGCACAGCTCCTCTTCTATTTGTCAATTCTTGAGCAACTAAGGCTCGAAGTTTTTCTTGTTGATGCTGAATTGCAGTGGTGACTATTGGACCAAGGGGGCATTGAGATGGGCAAGGGTCTTGTCCTTCACAAAGATAACAAGTGATATTATTCATGGGACTTCTTCCAGGAGTGTGATTTCCTTCATAGCTGGAGCAATTAATTGCATGCTCATCATCAGTATGTCCTATTTCCCCGCAGCGAATGCATGCATGAACTTCAGATTGGTTTGGTTGACAACATTTCAAGGAACAATGTTTAGGTATCAAATAGGGTGTAGGAGGGGCTTTTTGATCCGAATAATTTCTTCTTTCAGCAAAGGCTGGAGTAGAACTATTATTTGGAGGCTAAATGCTTTGCATGGCTTCACTTTCAAGATTGTTGCTGTGGGATCTTGTTACAGGCATCCTACAAAAATGATGATAAGGTAATTTAGATGAGATTCTTTTGGGTTACAAGGCAACGTTTCATTCTTTAAAAGTTTAATTTATATTATTGTTATCATTTTCAGGGATTAACTCATTGTGAATTTCAACCAAGAGGTTATACATTCGCGAGGGTAATCCGAACAACAACATAAGGTGCTTTTACAATCAAAAGTTCAAAAGAATACCAAATATGATACTGATTAACATAAAAGGGTTGTAGGGTTTTTGACTACTGGTGCTTCTCTATATAGTCTAGTTTTACCTACTATAAGGATACATGAAGTTATAAGCTAACTAAATATTTTTCCGATTAGGTAAGTTTCCATTCTAGTTTAAGGTTCCTATTCAAACTTTGAGGTATGGAATTCTATTCCTTCTAGCTCAGAATCGCTATACATGACCCATGTATGACAGATCGGTGGAGAAGGCGGTGGAGAATTTCTTGCGATAGCTGACTGAAAATGTTGTAAATACTTCTGACGATTACCAGTTTGACGACGCCTTGGTCCAGTTGTTGAGGAAGGATCTTGAAGTCTTGTGCGAGCTTTTTATGCATGAACATGAGCATTCATGTCAATGCCATGAACTTTGCATACATGGCGAAAAATCTTGCGTCCAGTTTCTTAGATAGCGTTGAATTTGGTGTCGTCATGATGCTTCACATAGAGATGTGGATCTTGACTTCCTAGTTGAGTGCTGACATGACCATTGATTTTATAGCCAATTTCATGGCCTAAATGGGTTTACATGGTATCGTAAATTTGTGTATAAATTTCCATGTTCAAGGCTTACAGTTAATTCTGTTCACAATAATAGCCCAGTTCGCTTGTTTGTCCATCTATAATGGTTTTTAAAGGAAATAGGTCAGTATGATAATTTTAGATAAGAATTAGATTTACAATGAAAGGAAAAGAGTTATCATAATCATATTTGTACAATATATAAAATCTTTTGAAGGTTCATGCTTCTAAGATAATATTTTATATTTTAATTGCTTCATAACTATGGGTTTCATATTGTTTTGGGTCATCTCATCGTAATTCTTTAACCCATTGGTTAAGCGTTACGAGAGTATCTCGTAATAACAATACATGCAAAAATTTCAATTAATTAGAATGTCATTAGACATAATTTTGTAATAAGTTTAGGAGTTTGATTTAGAGTCTGTTTAGGGAAAAGAGTCCGATTAGGATAAGGATGTGGAATCCTATTCTGTTTTTGTGGGTTGAAGTTTTGGGTATAAATATGGGGGTAAACCCCAGTTGTAAAAGTGAACAGAGCGAGAAAAAATAAAAGAGAAAATTGCTGCAAAGTTTTGACGTTCTGTTCCAACAAGTGGTATCAGAGCGACGCAAGATCCAAGAAGGCGTAGCGGCGCAAAAGTTCCAAGAGGCGAGCGGCCAGGTCGCATAGCAAGAGGCGGAGCGCTGCAAGCTCCTCGTCGCCAAGGCGGACCGGCGTGTGAGCCCGGACGCGAGGCGGCAGTGCAGTTCTGCTGGAGACTTCCTCCTGACGTCGGTTCTGGGGAGCAAGCAGTAGATTGTTCCCGTTGAGGTGTGGGTAAGATACACGGAAAGCAATCAAAGCAAGGAGGGAGCCAACTCGATCGCATACACGCAGCACAAGAAGTCAGAAGAGACGCTCGTACCGGCCGACGGGCGAAGGAAAGTGGAGGCTGCTGCTGCTGTTGCTGTGACGTGAAAAAAAGGCAGTGCAGAGAAGTTCTCCTTGAAGCATTGTGCAAGCAAGTAGAAGAAGCTAGCTTCGTGCGGCATATCGCAACTCGAGAGCAAGGCCCAAGACGAAAGCCGGGAACTGGACGGCGCGGAAACTCAAAACGGACTAGCAGAAGCCGGGACGTGACGTGAAGGAAACAAGTAAAGCAGAGGCTGTTCTGATATCCAAAGATTATGGGTGAGAAAGCAAAGATTCAGAGTGGATCCATATCCCTCCAATACCCTCTCCTGACGATCGATAATTATCCGGTGTGGGCAATGAAGATGAAAGCAAATTTGTGCACCCAGGGTGTCTGGGGTGTAGTCGATCCAAAGGGAAAGGCTGAGCAAGATGATAGGATAGATCAAGCTGCACTTGTTGCGATCTATCAGACAGTACCAGATTCGATGATGCATCAGCTCATCGGGAAGGAGACAACACATGAAGCATGGCTAACACTTGAGAAGATGCACGTGGGAGTTGACCGCGTGAAGGAGGTGCGACTACAAAATCTACGGAACAAGTTTGAGAATCTTCTGATGGGAGAAACCCAGTCAGTGGACGAGTTCGCCGGTAAGCTTACTTCATTATACAACCAAATTATTTCTCTTGGCGACAGGATGGAGGAATCTATGGCAGTGAAGAAATACCTGCGCGTGCTACCAGAAAAGTTCGTGCCTGTTGTCACCACACTCATGTACTCCCCTGATTTGGAGAATATGAAAATTGAGGAGATCACCGGTTCGCTCAAAGCGCATGAGGAGTTACTGAAGGGGTATCAGTCCCGTAAAGAGCAGGGGTATCAATCCCGTAACGAGCAGCTATTACTGTTAAAGGAAGATGAAAGAGGTGAACGCAAGCAGTTTAATCGCGGTCGTGGACGCGGCAGTTTCGGTAGACGAGGAGGCAAAGGTGGTCAAGGAGACAGAGGTGATCGAGGAGATAAGTCTCAACAAGATGGTGATTACAGACCACGAGATAAGTCACATATTAAATGTTTTGAATGTGAAAAATATGGTAACTACGAGGCGGAGTGTCGTAGTCATATAAAGTGCTTCAATTGTAACAAGTATGGGCACTTTGCTTTGGATTGCTGGAATAAGAAGAACAACGAGGAGGTAAACCTCACCCAAACTAGTGCAGACGATGAACCGGCTCTACTCCTCTCATTGTGCAATGAAGAGAAGCCGAACATGCTGATGTTGAACGAGGAGAATATAGTTCCTAAATTATGCATGGAGGAAGATAGCCACGATCACACTGATTTGTGGTACTTGGACAATGGAGCAAGCAATCACATGACTGGAGATCGCTCCGTGTTTCATAAGCTTGATGAGAAAATTTCAGGGAAAGTAAAGTTTGGTGATGGCTCTATAGTGCAAATAAGAGGCAAAGGAACAATGTTGGTACAATGCAAAAACGGCGATCAGAAGTTATTCTCTGAAATTTACTATATACCGAGTTTGTGTAACAACATACTCAGTCTTGGGCAATTGGTAGAAGAAGGGTGCAGAGTAGAGCTGCAGGCGGAGTTCTTACGTGTTTATGACAAGAACAATGATTTGTTGATGAAGATCATGAGATCCCCAAATCAGTTATACAAGATTTCTCTAAAAACTTGTAAGCAGGTTTGTCATAAGACTAGCTTGAAGGAAAAATTCGTAGAGAGCGAGGGGAAGCTTCATGCTGGAGATGCGAAATTTGCTGAGATAATCCGTAAGAAGTCACAACCTAACTAGAACAGGAGAAGGTGTCTCCTGGTTTTGAGAGAGTCGCACGGAAAGAAAAGGGCGTCGCAAAGACAAGAGACGAGAAAAACAGAGGCTTCTGGCGGTGGCCACGAAAAAAGGAAGTCTCAGAGGCGACGCACGAAAGGAAAAAATAGGGAAGCATGGCTGCAGCAGCGAAAAACAAGTTTAGGTGCTACAGTGTGCAAACAGGTTTCGCTACAATACGCAACAGGACGCGCTACAGGACGGGCCAGCAAGCAGTTCGCATGCAACGAGAGAAGTACAGAGAATAGATTCCAGTACATGGTGCGTGAAGCAATACATCAGAGAGAAGCAGCAGTTCCTGGCTGTTGCAGCAACAACAGAGAAGGAGCGGCGTATACTGCATGCGCAGTGTGCATGCAAGCAGACAGAGAGGAGAAACTGCATGCAAGAGAACTGAGGGTTGAAAAGGAATAAAAGGAAAAGGAAGAGACTACAGAGAGGAAAATCTAAGAAAATTTTGGAACATTAGATAGAGTTGTTTTTAGAAGTTAAATATTACAAAATTAAGGGGGAAAATATTAGAGATAATTTTGTAATAAGTTTAGGAGTTTGATTTAGAGTCCGTTTAGGAAAAAGAGTCCGATTAGGATAAGGATGTGGAATCCTATTCTATTTTTGTGGGTTGAAGTTTTGGGTATAAATATGGGGGTAAACCCCAGTTGTAAAAGTGAACAGAGCGAGAAGAAATAAAAGAGAAGATTACTGCAAAGTTTTGACGTTCTGTTCCAACAAATGTAACACACTTTTTATTTTATTATATAGGAGTTGTACATCTCCTTATATTTCAACAAAAGTTTTCACTACTTCTACTTATTACTATATGGCCATATCTTCTATTCCAGTCACAAAGGGCTAGACTGAAGGTTCTGCAGTAGAATTACTTCCCAAGGTAGTAGAGGTAGCCCTGTGGTGTAGTTTTTCTTGAAGATTTTGAGGACAATAGGTGTTGGTGCTTTCTAGATTAGTTTCTTGGGTGGAGTCGAGGCGAGGGTGGCTACTAACGTATGTTATCCAAACTTGCCAAGATGGTCTGGTAGCGGGTGTAAGTGTTGCTGGACTAGGTTATTCAGCAAATGAAAATTTGGGATGGCCCACTACGCTTCTGTTGCGCTACTCTGATGATAGTGTCTGTCCAAGGTATTCACTAATCCTAGAGACTATGAAGAGTTTCATTTTGAATGTCGGTAGGATCTTGATCAGAATTTTCCATGCAAGGCAGGTGTGGAGGAAAAGAGTGATATATGGTGCCAAGGTCAGGAAAAATGTGGCGAAGGCGAACGATTGCCATGTAGGCGGCCTCGTTCATGGAAGCGTTGATAGAAGAGCAGTACCCTTCAAAGAAACATTCTTCTCTTTCAATAGTAGATCGTGAAGAAATGTAGACTCGAGCAGCAAATTCTCTAGTACTTTGACTAAGATAAGCTTGGAATATGTCATATCGAGGATATTCTTCGTGTTGTGCAAATTATCCTTTGTAGGTTATGTTTAAGTAGTGTAGGCTCAAGTATAGCTAGAATTGGTGATGAAGGTTGTGATATTCATCCTGATGGGTCTAGATTTTTGAGGAGGGCTAGAAATTTGAAAAAGATATGTAGGTAGGGAATTCTACATAAAGAAAGGATAAGCTTGAGTGAAATTTTATAGAAAAAAGAGAAACTATCTATGAAAATTTTCCTTCTAAACCTATGTGTTAGGGTTTCTAGGTTCATATATATTTAGAGCCAATTTATCGTAAAACTTTAACCTAAAGGTTAAGTTTGTACATAAATCGTCCAAAAAGAAAAACAAAATCCAATTGCAAATAGCAAGGCATGAACACTAGGAATGCTTTATATGGCCAAAGTAGAATGATACTGCTAGACATAAGGATTCCAATCTTAAGTGGAATTTTAATTTATTTTATTCTTTCACATTCTATTGTCGAGTGATACCGACTCTTCACGAAGCAGGATCTTCACATTTGACTTCTGCCTTGTTGGATATAGCGAAGTGTTGTATCTGTCCCTTTAAGGTTGTTGACATAGACGTTGTGGTCTTCATTGATTGGCGATGAAGAACAGTATCGACTTATCTTGGTCATCTTTGAAAGCAAATGGCGAAGATGAATTGTAGGCGAGGACTACTTTTAATGAAAGAGGGATTTGTTTACAAATCAAAATGAAAGTTGGGGTAAGAACAAAATCATAAGGAGGAGGAAAGAATAGCAAAACTACATTTTGCAAATACGATAATGTTTGAAAATAAGATTGTGAATTTGTTTTGACCATTCTGTCTAAGGTTTATCCTATGGTCAGTATAGCTTTGATACCAACTGTAACGACCCCCATTTTCACATAAATGTAAAAATGGAAATCTCATGTGCATACCATACTAGTCCTGTGATCAGTAGCTAGTACGCACATTCACAACAATTGGAATCGCAACCGTACATCATAATATTAATGCGGAAGCTAATTATACAATGTATTCATACAATTCAGAGTATATAACATAGCACAGGAGAAGCAATGTCTTGTAGAGATCCCCATAGCCTGTGATAAAAAGATATTCTTCGGAGCTTCGCAATCACCTAAAACAACATAGTAAGCAAGGTTGAGTACTTTCGTACTCCGCAAGACTTAAGGTGGTATTTGCAAATCCAAGTCATGTCAAAGGAAGTTTCTACAGTTGGTTTGCATAAAGCAACTAAAATGACTAGCTATGTGATGACGTTACCAAGTGCCTTTGACTGTAGGCATGGCTAATTAATTAAATTTACATTCTGTAGAGGTGTACAACTTTACCCACAAGACATGACTTACTCTTTGTACAATTGATAATTAACACACTTCCTTTGGTGTGCCGTAGAGAGTCATGACATTGTCATTACATTATATAGACCTAACTTTGCACCAGCCTAATGACATTAACCCTTGCTATGGAGAAGAAACAAGAATGGCAGTAATTCCCTGTCATTTGAAATGGTAACAAGAGCGGTAAACCTCTGCAATAAAGGTTTCTTACCATAATAAGGCGTACAAAGTTGTACTAACATGCACTTACCCACACCGAGGTGTGGAAGCCCCTCACAAGTAAACCTAACTAGAATGCTCCTACTATCTCTCGCCTACCAATGTGCAAAGCTAGATCTAAATAACTTAATAGTTTAAGACTATCCCACACCAGCACTTGTGGTTGCACGGTTTTCTTGGCTTGTAAACAATCCATAGCTCGGTCCTTAATCTGACATAGGCAATACTTCTCCCTACACTACGTACAAATACATCCCTTGCACAACCGGCTATTGCCAATAATTGCTCTCATCAAAATCATAGTTTTATTTTGAGTTTTTTTTGCCAAAATACCATCATTCGATATCATCTCATAACAAACATTTTCAATTTCTCAAGAAACAATTTTGATCTGATCATATGCAACGTTCATTTTAGAGCATGGCTAAGCATGGATAATATGTAGTCGCTTAAACCCATTATGTATTGTCTAATGCTTTTCTATGGTTATCAAGGTTCGCATGTCCAACTTATCAAGGAAGTTCCATGAGTTAACTAGTATCTACCAATACCACAAAATAGCGAATTTACAGAAATTAAGCGCATGCATGAACATTTTGATAAACAAAATGAAAATTAAATACTGGGATCAATATGATCAAAAGGGTGCTTGCCTTGCTTATCTGTTGTTTATGGCGAAGTCGTGGTCTTAGCTGACGGTGTCAATGACAGAGTTAGTGACGTCGATTTCTACATGTTGTTTAAAAAATAGAAGAATTAATTGGATATTTGCCACCCTTCAACGTGATAATTCGACGCCATGTACAAAAAATGCCACTCCAGTGGCATGATTTGTGCATGGCGTCGAAGTTTGAAATTGAAGAGTGGCAAATATCTAAATCTCCCTTAATAGAAATATAGCAAATGGCAAATTTTAATAAGGGCAAAAAGAAGACAGATATTAAATCAAATAAAGGCTTACTACAGAAAACAAGCATGATTTAGGGTTTCGCTTAAAGGAATTCACATTTTTACATTTCAGTTGATTATGTATATTTATACCTGTTCATATCGTTAATAGCTTTCCGGTCAAGCGATACACTATTTCTTTTATGGATTACCTATTCTTGTTTTATGAATTCAAGAAGCTAAAATTATGTATTCTTATATTTATAATTTTGAATTCAAGATGTAAAAATTATTTGGATTAATAGAATTAAACATTAGTCAATTTGTTGTATGATATATATATATATATATATATATATATATATATATGTATGTATGTATGTATGTATGTATGTATGAGTAGTACTCATTCCTTAACTAACATTGCCTAAGAATTAGTTTTGAAAGTGCTAGTTAAGTTACTGGTTACATATTCGTGCTTTTTAAGAAGGTTTTGGCGATACAAATTCTTAACTATTGATTTCTTCATTATTACCGAGTTCGTTTCACTCATATTATGAAGTTCAGAAATCATAATACTTAAGGTTATTCTGCTAACAGGATTAATATTCAAAGCATAACAGAATAAGATTATTTCTTCATATTATGGTAGTCTATACTTTGGAGAACCTTTCTAAACTAATTTTACAAATTTTATAGTTTCGATGAGATATTATATTCATCGCTGAATCAACCTATATGGTATGGTAAGTTTTACGTTACACGGAATCGGACTAGCGAGGTGGGGTTTACGATTAACACTTATGGGTATTGAGTTAGCAAGATTTATATGAATAACAAGTTATAAATAGGATATTTTTCTAGAATACAATAGTCCATATATCAAATAGTGTTTTTAAGCTAGTCTTTCCAAGATTTACATTTAGACGAGTTATTCTATAGGCCCCCAAAAAGGCTTAAGTGGTTTAGTTTCCTAAGTAGCTTAAGTAGCGGGTTTTATATACAGAGCAAGTTCTAAATAGAATTTTTTTCTAAATTATGGTAGTACATATTATAAAGAGTGTTTCTGGACTATTCCTTCAAACTTTTGCATTTAACCAAGATATTTTATGGGCTACCAAAAAGGTATAAATGTTTCTAAAGTTTGGCGATAAAGGTTCAGTTTCCGATTTACGTTTGCAACTACACTATGCATGATTATTGACTCATTTTTTTTGGCATAAGCTGGGATTGACTCTAAAAGTGTTTTAATACTGATTTCACAATATTTGGCTTTTATTCTAAATGTTTTCTATAGAAGCGATCACTAAGGTCTAATAGGGACTTAATCTAATGTTACACAGACTTGAAATATTTTTGCATATTCAGTAAGGGTATTATTATTCGAGGTTGTAGAATTTGGTTTTGTGAGATGTGGAGTTCGTTTGCAAAAGATATGACTATTCGGACTATTCAATTATTGAAACTTCGACTGTTGAACATTTAATGCTAACTATAATAAAACCTAAATATTTTTACATATTTAGAATCCTTGTGACCTTAGGAGTATAACAAAACTAGTTTGGTGAAGATTTGAGTTCATTTGATTTAAATTTTAACTATTTGATTTTTTATATGAGAGAGGTTTTCTATGCTTTCTTTTTAATTCAAATTGAGTTCAACCCTAAATATTTTTGCAAAAATGAAACATTTATGACTGCAGGAACATGTGGGAATAATTTTATGATATTAGGATCTATGGTTTTCATAGCTGCTTCCTGGCACATAAAAGGGACTTTAAATAAACTTGATTCTAATGCTTTAATCTATAGTGAACATATAAGGTTTTGTTGTATAATCTGAATTCTCATGGTTTAATTCAAATTTAGAAAATGAGTTTATCAACTTTGGATATTCCTAGCAAAAGTTATGAAAAGATGAATGAAGTGAGTCAAAAAAGGAAAATAATATGCTTCTCTGGGATTTGAACTCAAAATTTCTTGCTTCCTATATATAGTCATGCTCTACCAATATGCTATTAAGTGCTTTGTGAAAAGTTAGCATGCAAAATTATTTGTGTTTACCTCTACTTACACTAGAGCTTCCCTCCGCTAGCAATGGCGTGGCTGCACTGGAGCTCGGCAAAACTGGAGCTTGGCCGCTGCTCTCTCGACTCGGCTAGTAGACAAGATGGAGGAGCTAGGTCAGGAAGTTGAGCGAGATTCAGCGAGGTGAAGTCGGTCACGAGCTCACCTGAGCTTTGCTTGCACATAACGGGCTTGCTTGGCTTGTTTGAGCTCGGCGGTGCTCACAGCGGAAGAAGCAAGGCTGGGGCCGGGCAAGCAAAGGAACAAGGAGAGGCCTGGGCGGCTTTTAAAGCTCAATGCAGTTGAGGCAGCAAGGCTTGGCATGGGTGAAGCCACGTGCTCTCGGCTGAAGTGAAACAGGTTTCTGCGCGTATAAAGGGAGACATTGAGCTGAGACACAGGGCTTTGCAGTACCAATTCGAATTTGGAAAAGGTCGGCCTTTGTTGTGTTTACTACAGTGTAATATTGTTCTTGTTTCTTTTCCTGTGTTTTGTTGTTTGTCTGGCTTCGTCCTTGTAACTGACTTCTTTCTTTTTCTTAATGCCTTGGCACAGCTTCTGTTCATCATTTTTTTTTTAAACAAAGGCACTAGTTATACACGAAAGGAATGTGATTGTATCATATCGTAGTTAGAGAGGTGGTACCGCTCACTTCGCTAATTGCATCAGCAGTTCGTTGCATACATTCATTAGAACTAGCAAACCTACCCGCACAACTATACATCTAGATATTATGATATAATTATCTTTGATATATAACTCTACTTTCAATTATTGAAATATAATTGTATTTGTTATATAACTCCATTTATATATGATTAATCTGCACCATTATAATCTGGCCTAATCAAAATAAGTGGTGGGGTCCTTTGTTTGATATATAACTCTACTTCGAGTGATGGAAATACAATTGTATTTGTTATATATGATTAATCTACACCGTTATAATCGATTTGGTCCTACCAAAATAAGTGGTGGAGATCCTTCTCCTTTTCTTTCGATTAATGTGATAATTTCTAGAATTTATGATTATTGTGGAATTTTCTTGCCTTTAAAATGAAGGAGGTTCGTTGAATATCACCCGTTATATATATATATATATATATATATATAGAGAGAGAGAGAGAGAGAGAGAGAGAGGCCCAGATCATGACTCCGTCGTATAAATAGGCTCTTTTTTCTTTTTCTTTGTTTAAGATAGATTTAATATGCGGCTTGAAAGACCGTGGCCACGTATTTATGCCTGATGTGCAAGGTCAATTTAATCTCGGTCAGGTGGGTACGTTGAAGATGACATGCTCTATGATTACCTTAGACCAGGATTTCAAAAACTGACGAAAATCGTTCGAAAACCACAGTTTTCGATCTTACTGCGGTGGTTTGAGATCCAAAACAGCTCAATAAATCAGTCTAATTAAAACAAAATAAAAAAATCAAAAAAATTGGAAAAATTTATGTGTTAAAAACCACTCGAAAAACCGTTTTTAAGAAACATTCAGTTGGTCGGTTAGTTTCCGGTAAAAACCGAGTGGTTTTTGTTGAAAAACCACATTTTTTCGTTGAAAACCAAACAGTTTTTGATTTTTTTTAATATTTTTCCAAAATTTTTTATTTCTTAACCCTTCAGTTTCTGACGGTTTTCGAGCGATTTTTCGAACAGTTTTTGTGGTTTTCGAATTTCAAGTCGTTCTTTCAAAAATGGTTTTTAAAACCCTGCCTCAAACACACAATGAAAACATGGTGATTCAGTGCTAGAAAAGCAAATCAAACATCGATAGGGTCATAGCCAGGGTTGAAAATCAGGGTCCCAGAAAAAAACATGGACAGTGAAGTATCCAAGCGCATCAAAAGATGGGTCAATTGGTACAGAGTAACGTAATGATGGGTGAATTGGTGCAGACTAATACCTGAACCTAATTTTTTTCTGTTATTACTAATTCTTAAAAATAATAAAACAATGATCAAACCAAAAGAATCAATTAGAATAATTAATATAAGACCATGAAAGAAAAACCAGATTAAACAAGCAAATTAGATAGCAATTGTACATAAATTAAAACTAGTAAATTGAAATCCTGATTTATTTCTCAAATTAAAAATACACACTGCATCCTTTTACATGCATTCCTCAATTTTTGAACTCTTTTTTGCTTCTCTCTCTGTTTACCTGCGCTGCGCACGTCGCTTTGTTCTCTTATGCACACTCATGTGACGGAGCCCGCGGGAGTAAAAGCGTGCTGCTGCCCGTCGCTTTCTTGCGAAGGCGACGCTTTTGGACCGCTGCTGTTCTCCAACACGCCACATACTAGCGTTCCTGTGCCCTAACTTCTTACTTTAATCTCACTCATGCCTGCGTGCACTCATATCTCATCCAATTACATATGGCCTGGTCTTATATATGGATAGTCAAACACTACTACAGAATCGATCTTCACAAGCGACCTATTACAAACGGTTAGTTGCGTATCGCTTATGCTCTCTGCGTGTAACATCCTGAAAATTCAATAAAGTGAAAATAAGTATTTTTAATTCGAAAATAAGTGTTTTTGAGTTTTCTTGGCATTGTTGGTTCTTATTTGAATTTTATTGGATTTTTGTGTTATATGGAAATCCAACAAACAGAATTAGTAAATGGAAATTGATAAAAGTAAAAGTTTAGAAAATTTGCCATGAGAACCCTGATCATTCAATTAAATTATTTCAGCCAGCAAATTGAAATCTTATGCATAAAATATTGAAGAAGTAAAATGAAAAGATAACTTTTAAATCCAAAATAATATGTTGTCGGAATTCACATAAAATGATGGAATCACAAATGAAGCTGAAAATTTTATAGAAGTATTCTGAGATCAAATACTTTTGAAAAACAAAGTTTCAAAAATAATAGACTTCAATTGATCTCAAAGAAAAATCAAAATTCGAAACGAAATCTAATCGTAGTCGCCGACGCGTGGGCCAATTTGTTGCTACTCCGTTCCGTTGGCACAATGAAGGAACTTCAGTCACTGACAATGGACCCCTGCAGCCAGGCCCTTCTCCCCCAGCACCGTTCGCTCCACTAAGAACTCTCCCGAAGCCCGTTCCTTCCACTGGGCGAAACTTCCGAAGCTCTGACCGAATTCCACTTCCCCGTCGCTGCAAATCCTTGGCTACAAACCGCACCCCAAACATTCGCGATGAGCCTCTCCTCATTCCTCACCTCTCCTTCCTTTCCTCGGCTGAGTCGCGTGGAGATCCTCCCGATCGCGCCATGGCCGCAGCCCCTGGCTCGGCGCGAAGGTAAATGCGAGCAAGAGAGACTTCCATTTCCAAATTCTTCTGAGCCGAAGCATCCCCATGCCCTGCTGATCAAAACCCTCAAGAATATTCGGTCCCTCCATGCGAAATTCGCTTTGCTCCTGCGCACCTTCTTCCCCAAGTCCGCCACCGGGCGGAGCAATCCGTGAGTCTCCACTTCGCTTGACCTCAAAAATAGGATCCTTGGCATCCATTAATGCTTAAATGTCTACCGATTCAGGCTCTCACGCCGTTGTTTGCTTCCTCCACCTCCCGCCATTTCCGCCGACATTGGAGCTCGTGGGCGCACCTCTCTGAAGTCCTCTCGGCGAATCGATTGATGCCTGGATGCTTTGGCCGCGGCTTGATCTTCTGGTGCCCTCGCATTCTCTGGGAAGTCGCCGAGCTACCTTCGCCGACCAGCCCTAGCCGCCCTCTGTTTACGACTCAGTCTTGCTGGAGCCATCATACGAGGTAGAAGAAGCCGAGCTGTAGGCGCTTCAGATTGACAAAACGTATTTTCAGTTTGTAATTCCAATTCCATGCCGAGTGAAATTCAATCTTGAATATCTTTTGCAATTTAAACCAAATTTCAGAGGACAAATTTATATATTCATCTAAAATCAAGAGGAATCTAAATATGTAAAAATATTTAGTTTTTGAAGTATAGGATTAATATTTAATTTAAACTTTGATTTTAATGCTAATATGGTTTTAATGAGAATTTGCGTGCAATAATTAATGAAATGATGAAGTTAATATTCATGGGAGTTTAGGATCGGATGTATTCAAATATACAAATACATTTAATTTTGAACTAAGTTTAATTCATTTGTTAAAGAAATATTAGTAAATCTTCATATGGCCATTAATGGAAACAAGAGCATAAAGCTTATAAAATTAGGAAATGCTTTGTGTTAGTCTCCGACATCAATGCAGATCCATGTATGCAAATACATTTAAAATAAGATTTAGGTTGCATGTTCTTAATGAAAGAAAATGTTAATTGCAACAATGAGTAAATAGATAATCTATTGCAATTGAAGTTGAAATAATGCAAAACCAACTTTAAAACATTCCTAGGATGATACTCTGCTAATACCTGAAAAATGAATCATGAATCATGTATAGGTTAGTTGGAAATCAAGTTCGAAACTTGGCCGATTTAAGTTTTGTAAATGTGGTCATTTAGGCTATTTCAGCGATAGATAAAATAACTCATCTAAATACTAAAATCAGTAAAACTAGTTTAGTAACACTGTACAAAGTTTATACTACCATGTTCTATAAAAAGAATCTTAATCCGTTAAGGTTTGCATATTCTTCTTATTAGTTCAAAACCCTTAATCGTTAATCGTGAATCACTTTTGGCCGATTCCATGAATAGTAAACTTTAGTTGCCATAAGCCTTTTCATCAATGAATATGATGTCTCATCTAAATCGTAAAACCCATAAATCTAGTTTAGAATCACTAAGCAAAGTCCATTCTACCATGTCCTAAAGAAATAACTTTATTTTATCAAAGTCGCATGTTAATCCAAATGGCTTAAATCCTTAAGCATTAATCCTTACTTTCCCTTCCTGCCGATTTTGAACAGTATAGCCTTTAAGTATAGCATGAACCATTTTAGCGTACGATTATAGTCTCGCCAAAATCCTAAAACTTATGGAACTAGTTTGGTAGTGTTCTTCAAGGTGTAGACTATCCCATTATAAAAAGATAACCTCAATTTGCTAAGGTTTGCATATTAATCTTATAGGTTAAATAACCCTAAATGAGCATATTCATGAATTAGGTAGAAAGAACAATTGGACTTTAATTGTGAAGTTGTTGTATCGAGAACCTTCTCAAATGTCACGAATATGTTATCGATAGCCTAAATCAGTAAATCTATCTTGCGTAAAACTAATTCTAAGCAAAATCAATTAAAGATAAAGAACAAATCACTTATTCTCTAATATGATCATTTAAGCATTTTCTTTAACTCAAAAGCAACTCACCGAATCCCAATTCAATGAAGAACAACTTAGAAGTGATCTTCAAGGTATAATCTACAGACAATCTAAGGAAATACTCTTACTTTATCTTGCTTTGTCTCTAAATCTTCTAAATCCTAATAGAGCAAAACCGTAAACAATAAGGATTGACAGACATCTCATATTGTGCATGGTAAAACCAATGAGCTTGCAATTAACGATTAATTCTATTAATCCAAACAATCTTTGCATCTTGAATTCATAAATTAAGATTAATAATATCATAAAAGAGCAATCCCTGTTCTTGTGATGAGTTCTTATTTGTTCTTGCTATCTTTTTCTTTCGCTCTTATTGAAGTTAGTATTTTGGCTATTTTCCGTTATTCGGCGTATAGAACCCGACGTTGCTGTTTTCGTCGTCATCTTCGTCGATCGCAACCTCATCTTCACCGTAAGCAATGATTAAGCAAGGCAAGCTTCCTTTGACCATATTGATCCTACTATTTTCTATGCCTTTTGTGCATCAAATTGTTTTATGCATGCGATTACTTTATGTAAATTGCTATCTTGTGGATTGGTAGTTATACCTGTTGTCTCGTGAATCTCCTTTGATGATTATGAACATGAGAACCTTGATAACCATAGATTGAGGATAGGCATTTCTTAATGTCATCATGGGTATATGCGTTTATTTTATTCATGCTTAGCCATGCTTTAGAATCAAAATAGTGATGATCAATTCAATAATTGTTTCTGAAAACATTGAAAATGGCCTTTGTTGGTTGTGGGTAATTTAGATTAAAAACCCAAGAAGAAAACTATGTGTTGATGCGGCGATTATTGGCAATAGCCGGTTGTGCGAAAGGAATTGCACGCGTAGTGTAGGGTGAAGTGTCGCCTGTGTCGCAATTAAGGACCGAGCAATGGGGCGCTATTGATCCGAGATTTCCGTGCAACCACAAGGGTGAGGACGGGTTAGCCTTAGCCTATTAAGTTATTTAGATGTGGCTTTGTTCATTGGTAGGCGGAGCTAGCGCAAGCATTCCCGTTTGGTCTGCTTGGGCGGGTCCCCAAGCATTCCCTGTCGATGCCTTGGGTGGGGTTTCCACCCATGCAGCGGTGTGCACCCTGCCGTGTTTAGAAAGCGTTGTGTTGGGTGAGAATGTGGATCCACGGCTTGGGTGTGTGTTTCTAATTCTACGGCGGGGTTAACGTCCGGCTGGATCAAAGCCATGTCTAAGTAATGGAACAGCTATGTATGATCGCTTTGGCACACAATGTCCTATTGGGCGTGTGTGATCTTGCAAAAGGTGGGTCATTCCTTGTGGGTAAAGTTGTACACCTCTGCAGAGTTTAAATCTAATTAATTAGCTAGGCGCTTCATGTCATGAGCACTCGGTGAAGTCATTCCAATGTTAGCTTTGATTTTCAAAAGGGTTTATTTTACAAGTTAGCTTACCCCACGATGACCCAATGCTATACCTGTGTGGGCAAGTATTGGAATCACCATTGTGCCTGTGTGGACAAAGAATGGATATATGCCATGCGATGGCAAGGATCGATTCGAACTCACGTCATGGAGGACAGTGAGTGTTAGTTATGCTTTACTTATTTGTTATCAATTAAATCTTGCTTTTATAAATTCCGTTTGCAAATAACTGGATTTACAAATGAAATTCGCTTTATGCAAATTAACTGTATTAGCCTTTCCTTTGAAATGGCCTGCATGTATGATAGGTTTTACTCAAGTCTTGCTGAGTATGTAAAATACTCACCCTTGCCTAATTATATTGTAGGTGTGTGCTAGTGAGCTTCGAGTCTCTTTTTGTCGCAGGTTGCGGGATCCTCTTCGTTGTATTCTATCTGAAGTTTATGCCTGGTCGGTTGCCTGCGGGATTGGATGGGTAAACCACGAGGCTTGCTTCTTTTGCTGCTATATTTCTCTGAGTTGTAATACTTATCTGTATAATCGTTTCCGCTTAATTTATGTTTTGTTTGGTTATGATTTCCAATTGTTGTAAACATGTGAGTGCTAGCTACTGATCCAGGGAATAGCACAGTAATCACATGGAGGTTCCTGTTCATCCGAACGGGTCTTACAGAGGTGGTATCAGAGCTATACTGACCGTAGGATAAACCTTAGATAGAATGGTCGTTAGCATTGGAATAAACCAATTCAAAATCTTACTTCCAGAAGCTAGTATGTTTGCAAAAATGTAGACTCTGTTATTCTTTCCTCATTCTTAAGATTCTACTCTTGTCTCTACATTCATTTTGATTTGTAAACAAATTCCCTTATCTCAAAAAGAAATTTGTCGCTAGTGGTTATAGTCGTTGTTGTTTCGGAGATGATCGAGACATGTTCTTGTCATCCTTCAAGCCAGCCAATGAAGTCTGCAACGATATCGCCAACCATTTCAAGAAAACATGCAACGCCGCCACTTCCGACAAAGCTCAAGATCCTGCTTTATCAAGAGCCGATGTCACCCAACAGAAAGAGGGCAGAAAATTAGGATATATATTAGGACCTACCATAAGACAGAACCCTTACGCGTAGCATTTTGTTCCGCTCTGGTTATATAAAGCATTTTTGCTATTTTGTGTTTCTGTCTTGCTGTTGTAAGTTGGTTTTTATTTCATTTGTCGGGACTGATTTAAGTGTAACTTGACCACTATGGTTAAAGTCTCATAAGAAATTGTCCTCATGTATGAATATGGAAATCTCAACCCATAGGACAAGTAAGCAATTATATAACAGCTTATCCCTCTTCATAGGAGTTCTCACTTATGTAACCATTATAGTCATTAGCCTTTCTTGAAAATTTAATCTCATCAAGATTGGTAGTATAGTCTCTATTATTATTCTTAGCTTTGCTTGAGATCACCATATTAGTAAACACCAAGCTAACAAGTTGCTATAGGCCGATTAAAAACTTAATGTTCCAATAAGAATTTCTAACCATGCCATAAAACTCACCCCATTGCTTTGCCGCAATGATGCACTATGAAACAGAAACCTTCGAATGAATGTTAAGACTGAAAACTGAAAAAAAAAATTCAGAAACTCTATTCTCTAAAAGAAATGTAAAAAGAATAGCATTAGTTGTATGTATACTCTTTTCCCATCTATAGAATTTAATCTTCTTATCTGTATACTCATTCTCCACTCCTAAGTTATTCTTCTTAGAAGTATTTCTTTCCTTATCTTTTGCGAAATGAAAACCACCAACAGATCTTTTGAAAATAATTCTGGTAACGAGTCAACAACGTTGTGACGTCTACATCAACAACTTCAAGAAGATGGAGATAGCAAAGTGTCGCAACTTCTCCGACTTCATCGAAGCCTCGGAAGACTAACACAGCAAGTGGTGCGAAGATTAAAAGAAACTCATCGCTGAATAACCTACAATAAAAGAATAGTATTATACAAACTACACGTTATTCTAGCTATGCAATAAACCTGCTATGCATAAATACATATGGCGATAGAAAGAACAACCTTAGATACCCTTCCTACATATTAAGTTGAATATATATGTAGTATTTTTATGCTGTTGAAAATTTTGGTTGCAAATCTTTCAGATTGCTTTGGGTTGCTCTCGTGAAGGTTAAACCACTAGGTTGAAATTTGCGATGTGTTAACCCCGCTTAATAAGAAAATTTTATTGAAAAAGATTTTAAAGAACGAAATGTTGCCGTAAAACCTAATAGAATTTCATCTAAGTAACTTTACTCTAATGAATAATAGTACCGGATGCCCGCAACACAATTCATTAGTACATCTACTAAAAGTAATGACTAATAAAGATTTTTAGCCTTGTAATTGACCTTCAGCTCTCCCCAAATCGTCTTGGTTAAAATGCATCCTTTTATTCATCTCAAACGTTTTAACATATTGTGTGCCTCTTCTTACACTAATTTGTTCTTGCTAACGATTCTCGCTACAAATCGTTAACGCACCTTATCTACGTTGCAAGAACCCAACCAAGAAAAATGAATGCCAAAATCTCCAACCACGCACTAATGTTTCTTTGTAATCGAATAAAAGCATCATACACATACTTTTACGCTCCATGATAGCAAGCAACCAACTCTTTGTGTTTTGGCCAAAGCCAAACATCAACATTACATTGATTGCCCATTTGCTGCCCTTGCTCCTTTTCGTTACAACGGCAGTTACCCCATGTTATTTTCTTTGCCATGGCAACCTTTAGAACTGGTGTTGACCTCAGCTGGGAATTGCAAAGCCAATTGCTGGCCAATCTCGTCGCATGTAATTAATTTGTCCTTGTCACCACTGTCATATCGTCCCATGGATTAAATCTACCAAGGCAAGTTGATCACTGCCATAACATTCTTCCACGTCGAAGTCGTTGTGGTAGTCTTCTCCTTTGCTGATCACTGCCACGGTAGAGCATCATTCCGCTAGTGTTCCAATTAACGTCATGTGACTTGAATCCAACACTTGCGGCTTGTTCATTGCCCATCTCTTTTCTAATTGCATTGCCATAGCTATAGGTGCCAGAATCATTGAATGCATTCCCACTCAAACTCTGTCATTCACCATCATCGTGCATACACTCAACTATTAAGCTTTCCCTATTTCCTTGGTCAATCAAACAGTGAAACCGCTACTTGTTGCACAGACCTGCTGCAACTTAGTCGCCTATACTCACACCCGTTCATATTTTGTGGGAACATCCTCATTTCTCTTTTAAATACCTATCCAGAGTTTTCTCAATTTACCCCGCTTCTTCTCTAATAAGCACCACAAACTGTCACCCACTTATACACTGATGCCACCATCCTTGTCTCTTGCAAATATCAGTGCCCAGTTCAATGCCCCTAGGTCCAATGGTTGCTAACGAAATTCAACGTTAGCGAGAGGAATTCTGAGCCTTAGTTGCTAAAGGTTTGGCAATCAGAAAAAAAAGAGACTAGCCGTTCAGAAAATATCGCTTAAAGAATATCCTAGGAAGAACAACTGCCTTTTATAGTCACATATGTGAAACCCAGGTGGAAATAAAATGCACACAAACTCCTCCGGGTTGGCGAAGATCTCGCTTAGCCAGCCATTGCTTTTACTTTAATCTCAAACATTCTAAACGCTTTTCTGGTCTTGCATTCTTGCAGTAATCCTTTTCCGCGAATCTGCATATGGGATAAGCAACTAGGGTCAGATGAACTTGAAACTAGTTGATGTCCCAGTCGGTTTTTCCTTTGAAAGCAGGTTGTCACTTTCGAGTGATAATTCCTTTCGAACTCTGTCAATGCCGCATGCTCGTTTTCAAAAACGAATATCCTATTCTTGTGAATCTTCACCAAACTTCAAAAGAATGACCATATCTCATAGAAGACTCGGACAAGATTACAACTTCAAGAGTAGGAGAAATAAAAGTTCGAAGCAGTTCACTCGAAAAATTAGTTAAAGAATTAGAAACGCTTAAACAATAATGCATACCCTAAAAAGAATTCTGCTCACTTCATTTTTAATCACAATCATCATCTGGTCATCCCTCCAACAACATCAATGAACGTCTTGGTAGACCCTCAAGAAATCCGACTCCAGTTCCAAATCGCAAGAGGAGAACTCAAACAAAATGCACATGAAAATGGAAAAAAAATGGAAAGGGAACAGATGTGATAGTATTCTGGAAGAACTAGTATTCAAAAGACTTCGATTCGACAGAAAAGAAGAACAAGGTAATCGCAAGGAGATAGATATATTGCTGTTGAAAGAGTAAGGCATAGCAGAACAAAAGCATCAAATGACTCATGCCTTCTAAAGCAAGAATGAGCTGCTTATATACTGCAGACTCGACAAAACAGTTGCGAAACAATAAACTTTAGCAATTAGTAAAGCTAATGCAAGAACGAGTAAACAACAAATTCATCCTCAGCCGTTAGAACCTGCGCTAACTTCATCTTCTCAGCCTTTTGATGCCCTTACCCAAGGTTATCTGTAAATCCTAGCCGTTTGCTAACTGAACCAGTTCATCCGATGTAAACTTCAACTTGATATCTTGAGTTCACGACACGCCTCATCCATTACTCCAAGTCAGAAGGCCAATTTTATTTGCTTTTATTATGGTAAATGTGGATATTATGCCAACGATTATCTAAGAAAAATAAACCCCCCCCCTCATCCTCAACCCCAGGAAGCTATGCAACATTCTCCAGGGCGACCTTAAGAATCCGAAAACCAACGATTCCTAAGTCATGCATCCAATCCAACCCAAAGTATCTATCCTAGTTATTCATGGCATCTACCTATGAAAGAAGTTTATAACCTACCTGACATAGTACTAGGTATGATACCTATGTGTCTGAACCTATCAGGATTCAAGTTTAACTCCATAGTTAACTCTTTGATTCTAGTCACTCTCTGATCATCTATTTTATATCATCAGCAAACAACCTTTCTGTTGTTTCGAATAAAATGAATAATGTCACTTGTATCAATTAAGAAGAATTTGGATACCTCACCAACATCTGCCCAAGAAAAGTTTTAATTCACCTCGACAAGAAGGCATCAGTAGCTGCCAAGCTATCTTAGAAACCTAAGAAAACATCAATTGCTCAGAACAATCCCTGCCTCGACGATAGGCGTTGAACATAAACATCTTTTTCATATGATTGTATCCAGCACTTGTTGTGATATTGAGTACATTCCTTGTGTATTCAATTCCTGCAATCAATCTTTTGATTCTGCATATTTCATTCCTCTGTAGTTGCCAAATTCAAAGAAAATCAAAAACTCTTTTTTTCACTCAAATGATCAAATGAATTAAATCATCAGGGTCGTCTTACCATTCCTTTGCCTCAACCCAACACTTGAATTATTTCTACTATGTTCTCAAGTTAAACTCAACCCGAAATGACATTTATTCACGGCTCATTTCATTAACTAATGTTGAACTATACAGATCAGCCGTTGCATTCAAATATCCTTCTGGATAATAACATTCAGATCTTCCTAAATGAATCTAATAAGAATACATCTTCTCTTTCACCTCTAGTATTCTAAACATACTAAATGCTATTCTCTAAACTTGATTATTCATATTAACAATCCTGGGTTTTCAACCAAAAAGAAGAAGAAAAAAGAAGAAGATATATATGGTAATATCCCTCATCTGCTTGCCTAAGACTCAAATAGAATTCTTCTCTATTTTTTCGCATGTCAACCTGGGATCGCAAGTCGAAGGTTCAGTGAAACAATTGCCATGAAGACGACGTGTTAACCGAACGACAAAGTCACCTCCGGGAAAGAATTCCTAAATCAATCCCATCCTCGAGAATTATAAGGTTCGTAGCATTCACCGTCTCCAAATCCGAAGTAACCTGGCGCAACGATATTAGGCCATATCATATCGTTAAAAAGATGCAAGAGATAAAGCATATAAATTTGAGTTGCCATCTCAGCTACCCAATGTTCATAATATCTTCTATGCATCGCAGTTAAGGAAATATCTTCATCTTCCTTCTGAACTCAACTAGCTAAATGAAATCGAACTACAATCTAAATTAACTTATTGGAAACATCCGACCAGCATCTTAAAAGAAGCTAAGCGCCGCACTCGTAATAAATGCTGCAAGATGACCAAGATTCAACGGAGCAATCAGTTTGAAGAAGAAACAACGTGGGAGCGTGAAGATCGCCTCATAGAAGAATATTCTGATTTTTTTCCCTTAGACCCACCAAATCTCGGGGTCGAGATTTCTGTAAGGGGGGTAGATCTGTAACATCCTGAAAATTCAATAAAGTGAAAATAAGTATTTTTAATTCGAAAATAAGTGTTTTTGAGTTTTCTTGGCATTGTTGGTTCTTATTTGAATTTTATTGGATTTTTGTGTTATATGGAAATCCAACAAACAAAATTAGTAAATGGAAATTGATAAAAGTAAAAGTTTAGAAAATTTGCCATGAGAACCACGATCATTCAATTAAATTATTTTAGCGACAAATTGAAATCTTATGCATAAAATATTGAAGAAGTAAAATGAAAAGATAACTTTTAAATCCAAAATAATATGTTGTCGAATTCACATAAAATGATGGAATCACAAATGAAGCTAAAATTTTATAGAAGTATTCGAGATCAAATACTTTTGAAAAACAAAGTTTCAAAAATAATAGAATTCAATTGATCTCAAAGAAAATCAAAATTAAACGAAATCTAATCAAGATCGTAGATAGCGTGGGCCAATTTGTTGCTACTCCGTTCGTTGGCACAATGAAGGAACTTGATCCTCGACAATGGACCCCCGCAGACGAGCCCTTCTCCCCAGACCGATTCGCTCCACTAAGAACTCTCCGAAGCCCGTTCCTTCCATCGGGCGAAACTTAGAAGCTCGACCGAATTCCACTTCCCATTGCAAATCCTTGGCTACAAACCGCACTTTGAGATTCGCAGATGAGCCTCTCCTCATTCCCTCAACTCTCCTTCCCTTTCCTCGGCTGAGTCGGCGTGGAGATCCTCCGAATCCGCCATGGCGCAGACCCCTAAAGCTCGAGCGAAGGTAAATCACGAGCAAGAGAGACTTCCATTTCCAAATTCTTACGAGCCAAGCATCCCCATGCCCTGCTGATCAAAACCCTCAAGAATATTCGGTCCCTCCATGCAAAATTCATTTGCTCCGTGCGCACCTTCTTCCCCAAGTCCGCCACCGTGGGCGGAGCAATCCGTGAGTCTCCACCGTTTGACCTCAAAAATAGGATCCTTGGCATCCATTAATGCTTAAATGTCTACCGATTCAAGCTCTCACGCCGTTGTTTGCTTCCTCCACCTCCGCCATTTCATGAGCATTGGAGCTCGTGGGCGCACCTCTCGAAGTCCTCTGGCGAATCGATTGATGCCTGGATGCGCTGGCCGTCTTGATCTTCTGGTGCCCTCGCATTCTCTGGGAAGTCATGGGAGCTACCTTCGCGACCAGCCCTAGCCGCCCTCATTTACGACTCAGTCGCTGAGCCATCGCCTACGAGGTAGAAGAAGCCGAGCCGAAGCGCTTTCAGATTGACAAAACGTATTTTCAGTTTGTAATTCCAATTCCATGCCGAGTGAAATTCAAGATCTTGAATATCTTTTGCAATTTAAACCAAATTTCATGAGGACAAATTTATATATTCATCTAAAATCAAGAGGAATCTAAATATGTAAAAATATTTAGTTTTTGAAGTATAGGATTAATATTTAATTTAAACTTTGATTTTAATGCTAATATGGTTTTAATGAGAATTTCGTGCAATAATTAATGAAATGATGAAGTTAATATTCATGGGAGTTTAGGATCGGGATGTATTCAAATATAGAAATACATTTAATTTTGAACTAAGTTTAATTCATTTGTTCAAAGAAATATTAGTAAATCTTCATATGGCCATTAATGGAAACAAGAGCATAAAGCTTATAAAATTAGGAAATGCTTTGTGTTAGTCTCCTGACATCAATGCAGATCACGTATGCAAATACATTTAAAATAAGATTTAGGTTGCATGTTCTTAATGAAAGAAAATGTTAATTGCAACAATGAGTAAATAGATAATCTATTGCAATTGAAGTTGAAATAATGCAAAACCAACTTTAAAACATTCCTAGGATGATACTCTGCTAATACCTGAAAAATGAATCATGAATCATGTATAGGTTAGTTGGAAATCAAGTTCAAACTTGGCCGATTTAAGGTTTGTAAATGTGGTCATTTAGGCTATTTCAGCGATAGATAAAATAACTCGTCTAAATACTAAAATCAGTAAAACTAGTTTAGTAACACTATACAAAGTTTATAATACCATGTGCTGTAAAAAGAATCTTAATCTGTTAAGGTTTTCATATTCTTCTTATTAGTTCAAAACCCTTAATCGTTAATCGTGTGATTCACTTTTTGGCCGATTCCATGAATAGTAAACTTTAGTTGCCACTTAAGCCTTTTCATCAATGAATATGATGTCTCATCTAAATCGTAAAACCCATAAATCTAGTTTAGAATCACTAAGCAAAGTCCATTCTACCATGTCCTAAAGAAATAACTTTATTTTATCAAAGTGCATGTTAATCCAAATGGCTTAAATCCTTAAGCATTAATCCTTACTTTCCCCTTCCTGCCGATTTTGAACAGTATAGCCTTTAAGTATAGCATGAACCATTTTAGCGATACGATTATAGTCTCGCCCAAAATCCTAAAACTTATGGAACTAGTTTGGTAGTGTTCTTCAAGGTGTAGACTATCCCATTATAAAAAGATAACCTCAATTTGCTAAGGTTTGCATATTAATCTTATAGGTTAAATAACCCTAAATGAGCATATTCATGAATTCGGTAGAAAGAACAATTGGACTTTAATTGTGAAGTTGTTGTATCAGAACCTTCTCAAATGTCACGAATATGTTATCGATGAGCCTAAATCAGTAAATCTATCTTATGTAAAACTAATTCTAAGCAAAATCAATTAAAGATAAAGAACAAATCACTCATTCTCTAATATGATCATTTAAGCATTTTCTTTAACTCATAAAGCAACTCACCTGAATCCCAATTCAATGAAGAACAACTTAGAAGTGATCTTCAAGGTATAATCTACAGCAATCTAAGGAAATACTCTTACTTTATCTTGCTTTGTCTCTAAATCTTCTAAATCCTAATAGAGCAAAACCGTAAACAATAAGGATTGACAGACATCTCATATTGTGCATGGTAAAACCAATGAGCTTGCAATTAACGATTAATTCTATTAATCCAAACAATCTTTGCATCTTGAATTCATAAATTAAGATTAATAATATCATAAAAGAGCAATCCCTGTTCTTGTGATGAGTTCTTATTTGTTCTTGCTATCTTTTTCTTTCGCTCTTATTGAAGTTAGTATTTTGGCTATTTTCCGTTATTCGTATAGAACCCGACGTTCTTTGTTTTTAAATCGTCATCTTCGTCGATCGCAACCTCATCTTCACCGTAAGCAATGATTAAGCAAGGCAAGCTTCCTTTGACCATATTGATCCTACTATTTTCTATGCCTTTTGTGCATCAAATTGTTTTATGCATGCGATTACTTTATGTAAATTGCTATCTTGTGGATTGGTAGTTATACCTGTTGTCTCGTGAATCTCCTTTGATGATTATGAACATGAGAACCTTGATAACCATAGATTGAGGATAGGCATTTCTTAATGTCATCATGGGTATATGCGTTTATTTTATTCATGCTTAGCCATGCTTTAGAATCAAAATAGCTGATGATCAATTCAATAATTGTTTCCTGAAAACATTGAAAATGGCACTTTGTTGGTTGTGGGTAATTTAGATTAAAAACCCAAAAAAAAACTATGTGTTGATGCGGCGATTATTGGCAATAGCGGTTGTGCGAAAGGAATTGCACGTAGTGTAGGGTGAAGTGTCGCCGTGTCGCAATTAAGGACCGAGCAATGGGGCGCTATTGATCCGAGATTTCCGTGCAACCACAAGGGTGAGGACGGGTTAGCCTTAGCCTATTAAGTTATTTAGATGTGGCTTTGTTCATTGGTAGGCGGAGCTAGCGCAAGCATTCCCGTTTGATGCCTTGGATGGGTCCCAAGCATTCCGTTAGATCTGCTTGGGTGGGGTTTCCACCCATGCAACGGTGTCACTGTACCGTGTTTAGAAAGCGTTGTGTTGGGTGAGAATGTGGATCCACGGCTTGGGTGTGTGTTTCTAGTTCTCTGGCGGGGTTAACGTCCGGTGGATCAAAGCCATGTCTAAGTAATGGAACAGCTATGTATGATCGCTTTGGCAGACACAATGTCCTATTGGGCGTGTGTGATCTTGCAAAAGGTGGGTCATTCCTTGTGGGTAAAGTTGTACACCTCTGCGAGTTTAAATCTAATTAATTAGCAGCTTTCATGATCATGAGCACTCGGTGAAGTCATTCCAATGTTAGCTTTGATTTTCAAAAGGGTTTATTTTACAAGTTAGCTTACCCTACGATGACCCAATGCTATACCTCTGTGGGCAAGTATTGGAATCATTTATTGTGCGGTGTGGACAAAGAATCTGGATATATGCCATGCGATGGCAAGGATCGATTCGAACTCACGTCATGGAGGGCGGTGAGTGTTAGTTATGCTTTACTTATTTGTTATCAATTAAATCTTGCTTTTATAAATTCCGTTTGCAAATAACTGGATTTACAAATGAAATTCGCTTATGCAAATTAATCGTATTAGCCTTTCCTTTGAAATGGCACGCATGTATGATAGGTTTTGCTCAAGTCTTCTTGAGTATGTAAAATACTCACCCTTGCCTAATTATATTGTAGGTGTGTGCTAGCGAGCTTCGAGTCTCTTTTTGTCGCAGGTTGCGGGATCCTCTTCGTTGTATTCTATCTGAAGTTTATGCTTGGTCGGTTGCCTGCGGGATTGGATGGGTAAACCACAAGGCTTGCTTCTTTTGTCGCTATATTTCTACGAGTTGTAATACTTATCGTATAATCGTTTCCGCTTAATTTATGTTTTGTATGGTTATGATTTCCAATTGTTGTAAACATGTGTGACGAGGTTGGTACTCCTTGACCGGCGGCGTCTTGATCGAACGGATTCCCCAACTCGGAAGGCCCGACCACGACACTGGTGTGCCTTGGGGTGCTCGACCTCGGCCGGTATGCCCAAGCTCGGTCGCTTTCGACAATGTGAGTGCTAAGCAGATTCAGGGCAATCACGATTCTGTTCGGAAGGGTCTTCAACTGCGCCACAGAAGCGGTCTAGAAGCGGTTCTAAACACGAACCCATTCTAGAAGGGGTTCGTGTCTCCAACCGCTTCTAGAGCTACTCTATCAGAGAGCATGCATAGGTGGGTTGGCTAGATGGGTGAGACGTGGGTCATGAGAAGGGGTGAGGAGGTCGCGTGGGTTCGAATCCCATTCCTCACAATATTATTTCTCTTTGGTCTGCTGGCCGCTAAACCATATCATCCATCCGTATAAAGCTCTTTGCATCCTGTCTCACTATACTCACGACCCTCGCGTGCTGCTTCTAGGTTACACATCACCTATACGGATTCTTCTCGATTTACAGTGTACGTCACATATACCTCCGCTGCTTCTTTACGTATGCGCTGTATTTCTTGTTACAAATAAAACAAACTCAATATAGTACCTTGTTCTTTTACAAATAAATTGTTTTATAATAAATATTGTAATCCATCCCAAAGGCTTTTCTTCTACCTGCCAACCTTATTATTCCCACCTGACTGATCTGAACCATTGATTAGTGATCAGGTGACCACAAGCTGTGCAATCATATAAAACTTAGAGTTCTCGGGGAGGTACGGCGCTTACCCGGCCGTCCCGCCATGCGCATGTGCCCCGCCATCCCACTACGCATCGCTTTTCTACAATGAACATCTGGGTAGACTCATATATTTGTTTTCGGTTCCATTTCACATGATCGAGTCTCCTAGCTCTTAGTTAAAGCCATTGCTAGCTAGCGGCTTCGTTGGTTTGATTGAGTTGTTAGATCATGCTGTAATTTTTTTGAAACTTTTTTATAATGGTCCTCAAAATATACCTAACCTACCACAAAAATGCATATCGTGATCAAACTTGTACGATTTTTTTAAAAAAAACTGACGATGTTACTAATATATTTAAAGCAACTTCACTGATTTAATTGAGCTACTAAATTTGCAAACTATTGAAATTTTTTGAGAGTGATCCAGAGAGCATGCCTACACTACTGTCAAAATTTTCAGATCATCATCAAACTTTTGCGATTTTTAAAAAAACTGGCAATGTTGTTGATGCACTTAAAGCAGGTTCATTGATTTAATTGAGCTACTAGATTTACAAATTCTACTAAATTTGTAAATTCTTGAAAAAATTTTAGAAGTGTGATGAGCGCGTGCCTACGCTGCCGTAAAAATTTTAGATCATAACAAACTTTTACGATTTCTAAAAATTCTATCAATACTGCTGACGTACTTAAACCAAGTTCAGTGATTTAATTGAGCTACTAAAATTGTAGATTCTTTAAAATTTATTCGAAGAGACTTAAAAGCATGCCTGAGCTATCATAAAAAAGGATCGTGATCAAGCTTTTGCAGTTTTTAAAATTTATAACAATTTGGTTTTTTTCGGATGTTCCAAAAAAAATTTCTTCATCTGTTATAATCTTTGTTTGTATCGAAGATTCCTGTCACCCAAAGCAACGCGCGGACCGTTGCGATCTAGTTATAATAGATGCTGCCAAACCAATCCACATGCATTAATTTTTTTAAAGGCATTACAGTCTATGGAGCGCGACTACAATATTACTGAATACACACGTACAATATTATGGAAGTATTTTTTTTATGCTTTATGGTCTCTGGAGCCAGCTTGTTGCTGTCACCGCTAATCGAATCACCTCTTCCCCCATTGCTACTTTTCTGGTTCTTTTCTTTCCATGTCGGGAGGGGAGGACAGTTGGTTAACTTGTTGTTAGCTAGCTGGCTAGCATTAAATGGTCACCGATCAACCTATAATTTACTTAGCTAGTCTTTTTCCCCCTTTTTAGCACTCTGTGAACTTTTCTTTCAAATATCGCCTCTCTCTGAAATTATTTATAGATTTGGTCTCACGAGTCACCTCCCGCACTCAGAGAGCTTGATAGGTTGCCTACTATACCAAGATTCATGCCAAGCTCCCCTTCCTGGGTGGTAATTAAATGCACTAATTAATCACTAATTTAATCATACTACTTAGTTAATCACTTTCTTATTTTATCTCTTGATTAATGGGTCCTTCCAAATCAACGAAGCTTGTCGAGCAACCCTTACTCAACAACTTCCTGTCAAAATTCATGCCGAGCTCCCTTTATATGGCAGGAACTCATGTCGTCTGTCATGTCTTCTGAACTTACAGAGGGGCTAGTTTCGTAAATTTGAATGAAAAGAGACTAAATTTATTAAAAAAATCTAAGAGAGTTAGAAAACGATGGCTTTCAGTCCTCCTGACATACTAGTGAGAACTATATATTAACTGTTGGAATTCATATATGGCTCAGCGTCCTTACAGTGTTCAATTTAGTCTGGCCACGACCATTACGCAGGTAAACTAGGTTGCCAAACTTGACAGTTATTAGAAAACTATGAAAGAATTTTTTCTTGCAATTACAAGTAGACACCGGCAAACACCATCACTCACTCACACCACATATGAGTACGCTTTTTTAGCACACACCACGGAAATAAATTCATGACCTTGCGAAGTTCCTACTGTAGCGTATCCACGTGTGCATAAAGCGCAAGGATTTGAGCTCTGTTGAGTGGGGTCATACTCTGATAACTTCATCATCGCACCAAGTGGTGATTTCCTAACTACGAAAAATATATTGGACAGCCTCTACGTACATTAAAAGCATTAACTTCATTATATCAGAAATTCAGAATCAAGCTCCTCTACTTTGTTGTACACGGTCTGCCTCTGCTTTGCTGCCATGCATGCATTGAACTTCTTGTTGGACTCAGGCGACACAGCTCAGTTCACTACAGGAATCGACATTATTTTCGTCAGCCAAAAGCCAACGAAAATAGACAAAAAATTTTGAAATTTTCCGGACGCGATAACTCAATTATTTTCGTCGGTCTTTTAACGAATATTTAAAATAACGTAACTTTCGTCGGTTCTTGTGGGCGGCGAAAATTAAGTTATTCGTCGGTCTTTTTGGCCGACGAAAAAATCGAAAATCTGATTCTGTAGTGGTTGGAGGGAAGCAACCCATTCACCCCCGGGCGATATGTATTGTACAATTGTACGTCTAAAATCACCAAGAATTTACGGATGTTGCGCGGCTTACTTCCTATCTGCTTTGGCTCGTCTTACAACGAATACTTAGGGATTTGTTTTCCTATCCGCTGTTGGCCCCGCGTCAGTCGTTATCTCCGCCCCGCGATTCAGAGTTAAAGGGGGGGAGAAAATTTGTTTCGTCAGTTATCCTATCTAAGAAAATCTATCTACAGTGGTTTGGCCCACAGCTTGGGCTTTGTTTTATGACAAATGCTAAAATACATAGCCAAATTTGGAATGTCAAAAATGTGGTTGTTCCTATAGCAAAATGGAATAACTTACTGAAATAAGTTAGTTACAGAAAATGTCATATGGCTAAAGTTTACATACCTTCAGAGGTACATGTGGATGCTTATTGCACAAGAGTCAACCAAATATAACAGAAGAAAGCTCATATTTAACTGGCAGAACATTGGATGTTAATAGAGGGCAATTACGTACAGTAATTCAGGTTGCCAATGATCGGTGTGCACCAAGAGGAGGTGAATTGGTGCAAATTAACACCTAAACCTATTTTTCCAGTTTTTATTAATTTTGAAAATTAATAAAATGATAATTAAACTAAAAGAATTAATCTAAAATAAGATTAAATATGTAATCTAGAAAGCAATTGTACGTAAAAAAGAAATTGTATATTGGAATCCATACTCGCAGAAGGATCTTTTTAAATTTGATCCTGGGTGGTTTTCTAGGGATGGCTTCTTTGAAATGGTGTCAGAATGGTGGCACAATGAGCACATCTATTGCTAGATGGCAATCTAAGATCAGAAGTCTTAGATAGAAATTAAGGGGCTAGGCTAAGACCACTAGTGGAACTTACAAGAATGCAAAGAGAGAGCTAATTCATAATATTGACGAAATTGATAAGAAATCGGAATTTACTTGGCTTTCTAATGAGGACATTACCCTTAAATAGCGCTCCTCCAAGAGGCTTGCCTAGTTGTTACGTGAGGAGGAAATAAAATGGTACCAAAGAGCGAAAGTGAAACATAACCTTAAGGGGCAATAACACTAAATACTTCCATTTTGTAGCAAAAGGTAAGTACAGGAAACAACGAATTTTTCAACTCGAGCAAGATGAGGGAATAATATGTGAGGATATACAGCTTCACAAATACATAACCAAATATTATAAAGATCTTTTTGGATCCCTAGATAACAATCATTTTTCAATGATTGAATCTTACCGGGAAGATATCTCCTCACATAGACGTTTACTGCGAAAGAGGTGCGGGAGGCAATCTTTCAAATGAACAATAACAAAGCACCCGGACCAGATGGATTCTCGGTCGAGTTCTACCAAGTGTTATGGGAAGTCATTAAGACTAATATACTGGCCATGTTCCAAGATTTACACTAGGAAATTTTGCCTCTATTCAGCCTAAATTTTGGTATAATCATGCTTTTGCCAAAGAATAAAGAAGTAAAGAAAATACAACATTACCGACCAATTTGTCTTTTGAATGTCAGCTTTAAAATCTTCACTAAAGTTGGCACTAACAGAATGTTAGGTATTGCGAAAAATGTTGTACGTCCTACACAGACGGCTTTTATGCCAAGTAGGAACATAATGGATGGTGATTATTTTTTATAAATTAATTCATGAGATACATATGAAAAAATTGGATAGGGTGATTTTTAAGGTGAATTTTGAAAAGACTTATGATAAGGTCAAATGGCACTTTCTTCATCAAACATTGAGGATGAAAAGTTTCTCACCACAGTGGTATTCGTGGGTTGAGAACTTTGTTACCGGGGGAAGTGTTAGCATCCAAGTCAATGATGACATTGGTTCGTACTTCTTATTTAACATTGTTATGGATATGTTGGTTGTGGTTTTAGAACAGGCAAAAAGGGTAGGATGATCAGTGGAGTGGTACCTCATTTTGTAGATAATGGGTTATCTATCCTACAGAATGCACATGACACTATTTTATTTATGGAACAGATTTCGAATGGGCAAAAAATTTGAAATTATTGATGTGTGCATTTCAACAACTTTCTGGTCTTAAAATCAATTTCCACAAAAGTGAACTATTTTGTTTTGGTGCTGCTAAGGATTTTGAGGCTCAATATACATAGCTATTTAGTTGCAAAGTGAGCAAATTTCCCTTTAGATATCTTGGCATACCAATGCATTATAGAAAGCAGAAGATTAGTTAGTGGAATAGGGTAGAAGAAAGATTTGAAAAGCGATTGTGTAGTTAAAAGGGCAAGCATTTGACCGTTGGAGGTTGATTAGTCCTTCTAAAATTTATGCTTACTAGCTTACCCATGTTTATGTTATCTTTTTTGAGATACCACAGGGGGTGCTTAAGCGGTTGGACTATTACATATCCAGATTTTTCTGGCAAAGTGACAACCATAAAAAAGTACAGCCTAGCTAAGTGGGACATATTATGTAGACCTAAGGATCAAGGTGATATATACATTCAAGGTCTTGGTGTCAAAAGTATTTGCTTGCTTAGTAAATGGCTTTTCAAATTGTTAAATGATGATGGAGTCTGGCAAACTCTTTTCAGAAGAAATCTTTTTACATAAAACCATAACTGTCGGGGATTGGATAATTTCCATAAAGACCATCATACCCCGGCAGCCGATTTTCGGCCAACCATACTTCCCTTTGGATGGTATCCCTAAGGAAGATCCTCGGACGGGCTAGCTAGTGGGTTTGCCCCGACCATATCTGAGCTCGTCCCCGAGCATGCACTTTAATTTCCCAAGTGTACTTGCTCGGATGTGTGTAGCGATCGGCCGGAGTTGAAGGAAAATCCCGAGCATGACCAGCAGGTCGTGCTCGATCCATAAAGATGACGTGGCGATAATTACGCTGCGATTTAAAAGACCGTTAAGCCACGATCTGAGCCCATAACGTCCATGACGCAGCATAGCGAAAATCAAGGGAAGCAGTTACAGCCACGTTTGGGCATAGTAATGACGCGTTGTTCGGTTGTAATTGCTGCTATCGCCTATAAATACCCCTGCTGTAGATTAGGGGAGAGACGAACAATAGACGCACAACAGACACTCACAAGATTCTTGTACAAACTTAGACAATATCAAGATCCACTGGATGTAGGGTTGTTATTTCGATCATGAGAGGCCTGAACCAGTATAAAGATTTCTTGCCCACTGTCCTTTCGCGTATAGCATCCCAATGGCATTCTTCGGACGTAAACCCTCCACGGAAAAGAGGGCTGGTTGATCCCTCAATCAACAAGTAATGAAGTAAGCTCGGCGAGGAACCCGTTTTCCAAACGTCGACAATAACCCTCAAATAATCTGTTAAATTTTTCTCAAATTTTCTTCCTTTTTCCTTCTTGCATTTTCTTCTCTATTTTTCTTTCTTGCTTTCTGTGTGTTTTCTTGCCTTTTCTCCTCCTTCCGATTCGTTGCTACACGCTGCTTTCTGCACGCTCTCTAACTCGGGGTGTCCACTGTCCATCCCAGCGTGTTCGTCACCTCGTCCAGGGCTCCCGTAGCGCACCCGCCCCCTCCCCCCTCTGCGATTGCCTTTCGCAACGACGTACTATTGCCCAGAAGGTAGGCTTCTGCTGCCTTTCTTGCATCAGCCTTCGGTACCTATTCTGCGAAGCCGCACGCCAGGGCGCCCTTTTTTGCATGCCTGCTCTGCCGTGAATAGCACGACGACTCTTACCCTTTTATTTTCAGCTAACAGGAGCGGAACCAGGGTGCCGGGCATGCCTGGACATCCTCAAAAATTTGAGAAACAAGGGATACGGGCCTCCTCAGTGGAGGATTTGATTGCATAATTATTTAGGGCGTTTCAGTGTGAAAATTACAGGGATTTGACAGCTCAAAAGTCGGCTTTAATGGAGGCAAGAGAGAACAAGGTCTCTCTAGACGGGACTTTGGCTACACTTAGAAGAAAGGCCAGACAGTGGAGTCCAGTCCCACTATCAGGAGAGATTTTTTTTGAGTTATTTAATGCTAAGAATAAAATGGGCTCAGATAAAATAGCAAAATGGGTTCAAAAATTCTAAAAAAAATTCTCAAAAATACTTTAGAATATTTGGAACCCAATAAAATTATTTTTGGAATTTGTTAGTGTCGGGGGTTGAATATTCTCCATAGACGACCATTGTACCCCAGCGGCCCCGGGCATGCCCTTGCTCGGGCCTCGTTCCCGAGAAAGGTCTTCGGATCGCCTGACCTTCGGGCTGTCTCGCGTCAACCGCCATGCTCGCCCCCGAGCATGCTTGCTCAGGGGTCCTCGACCTGGCGACCCGGTCCGACCGAAGGGACCTCGAGCTTCGCCCAAAAGCTGGGCACGGTCTACGAGGGCGACACGACATTGACTATGTGGCGGCTTGAAGGTCTGCGCACCCACGATCTGCCCGCCCACGGTCTCCGCGTCCGCCATTTGCGCCTCGCACCCATCGCCACTGTGCAGTTGCTTGAGGCGCGGAACAGCGCGCCCACGTCCAACGAAGAGAACGCCCTCTGTAATGAATGCTTTGTCGCCTGTAATCCCCTATAAATACCTCCTCGCGCGAAGGACTGTGGGTTTGGTTTTTGATTTCACCTCTCATCCTAGCTTCTACGCAGCGCTTGTAATCCACCTTCACGCATCAGTCCAACCACTGGACGTAGGGCTGTTATCTCCCCTGCGAGAGGCCCGAACCAGATAAAAAAAAGCGATCCCTTGCTCGTTACGATTGTCTTGGCCACCTCGATCTGTAGCCCGGTAGGACCTCGGACGCTATACCCCTTGCAAAAAAGGGGCCTTAAGTTGATCCCTCATTCAACAAGTAAGCTCGGTGGGAGACTGGTTCCCGTATCGTCGACAGCTGGCGCCGTCCGTGGGGATCGATTGAGTCCTTCCGCGAGGAATCCCTGAGGATGCCGAACTCGCAAGACAATCAGGACCTCTGCGTCTTCGATGATGTAGAGGACGATGACGAATACTACGCCAACGATGGCGTGGTGCGACCGATCCGGAGGGCCACACCGAGTCCGGGAGCCTTTCCCCGGCGGCCACGGCGCGAGAGCGTTTCCTCCGCTCGTGTGAGACCCCATTCCGAGGAACAGGAACTCCATGTGATTACCGTACTAGTCCCTGGATCAGTAGCTAGCACTCACATGCTTACACCATTCATATCACAACCAAAAGCCAAGCTTTCATACACAGCTTACAGAAGATGTTAATTATACAAGCATTAGTTACAAGCCGAAATAAAAACAGCGGAAGATATTAGATAGCTTAAGATCCAAAAGCCTGGTAGCATGCCCAAACCACAACCCCACAGGCATCTGACTAGGCAAACACCCTAGAAGAAGTCATCGACGAACTCCCCGAGACCTACTTGAACGAGCGCTTCTTCTGGCACTTCACAGGGACTTCGTTCTGAACCAAAGTTGATAGCAAGAATGAGTACGGTTGTACTCAGCAAGACTTTATAGCAAATGCAAATACTAGTTATGCAGGCTATTTCAAAGGAACAGGCACTAGGTTATTTTGCATTTTGCAGAAAGAATTGAAACATATAACATAATAGATTGAAATTCGCATTTTCAAGAAACAGCATGAGATTTGAATAATTTCCAGAAAGTAAACATGTTCCAGGACATAGCATTCCCAATGGCGAAACTCTACACAAGTTGATCCTTTGACTCGAACAATTGGTTATCAAAACAGAATCAACCCATTTTATAAAAAGTAAAACTCTAGCATTGGAATGACTTCACCAAGTGCCCATAACCACGGGCGCGGTTAATTAATTAGATTTAATCTCTGCAGAGTTGTACAGCTTTACCCACAAGGAATGAAACACCTTTTTGCTATGCCATACGACACACTTCCTTAGGTGTGCCGGCAAGGCGATCATACAGAGCCGTTACATTATTTCGACATGACTTTGATCCAGCCCGGGACGTTAACCCCTGCCATAGATTTAGAAACACACACCCAAGCCGTGGATCCACTTTCACACACCACACAACGTTTCTAAACATGGCAGGGCGTACACCGTTGCATTAGCAAGTAAACCTGACCGGAATACCCCGTCAGGTACCCTGGCCGGGAAAACCTGTGCTAGCTCCCGCCTACCAATGAACAAAGCCATGCCCAAACAACTTAATAGGCTAAGGCTACCCCATAAATAGCCCTCGTGGTTGCACGGAATTTCCTGGATCGATAACGTTCCATTGCTCGGTCCTTAATCCGACACGGGCGATACTCCACCCTACACTACGTGCAAGCCCCTTTATTGCACAATCGGCTATTGCCAATAATCGCCCGCGTCAAAGCATAGTTTTCAGGTTTTTCAGGTTTTTAATTCAACATATCAACCACCATTACTAGAGTAATAACCAGTTGGGAAATCATTTTTAAAAGCATCGTGACGATCTAAGCGAAACTAAGCAGTTGTAATATTTTAACGATTATATCCAAATGACATTAACTATGTCTAAGCATACTAAGGTTCACAAGATCAATTAAATTAAGGAAAAACCACAAATTCCAAGGACAGTTACTAACCTTACCCAAATTAGCAGTTTTTTTATGGAGAATTACCCGGATGCAATATACAGTTGCAAAAACAACATACGGTAGTTGAATTAGTAGGTTCAACATGGTCAATGGATTGCTTTCCTTGCTCTTCACCGCAAATTTCAAAGCCTTGTTCAGCAACTGCCTCCTCCTCCTCCTCGAGGGTGTCTGCGTCTACACGTCGAAATCGAAAGAACCAACAACAATTATAAATTGCAAAGAAAGAACGAAAGAGAACAAATAGAGAAGCGAATAAAACCCTTGCATAAGATCCAGGGTTGCTTTCTTATGAATCCTTTAATCTTGTTTTATGAATTCAAGACGCAAAAATAGTTTAGATTATACAATTAGTCATTAGTTGCATAGTGTATTGATCCTATTGCTTCCAACAAGCACTTCCGGAACTTATTGCTAATGTGCTTTGTTTGAATAGGACTTAGAGCCAAAGCTAGACAAGCAAGATTGTTTTCCTTAGATTCTTACAGAGCATATCTTAGGGATAAATTATAGATTATTCTTTACAAATTTCAGGTTCGGATAAGTTGTTTTGCGAGTTAACGAGAAGTCTTAATTGATTATATAAGGTCATGAGAAATAAATCCCTTCACTTCAATTTGATTTCACTTAGAATTGGTTTTGTACACTTTAGATCTTCAATTACAGGCTACTGGCTTATTCTACCTTATTTTCGAGAAGGTTCTGGTGATAAAAACAACTTAAATATAGCTTTCTTCACTTGCAGCTACAGTTCATTCAATCTCATTACAGCCTTTATCATGTGACTACTTAGGGTTGTTAAGCTATCAAAACTAATAGGCTACATATGCTGGAATAAGATTATCTCTTCTTATTTGGATAGTCTATATTTTGGACAACACCACAGATCAATTTCATAAGTTTTACACTTTAGACGAGACTTTATAATCATCGTTGAAAAAGCTTGAATGGCATTGTAAAGTTTACGTTCCGCAAAATCGGCAAGAACGTGAAGTGAAAAGTTAACACTTATGGGTTTTAGGTTGACAAGATTAATATGCAAACCTTAACCAAATAAAGTTCTTTTTACAGAATGTGATAGCATAAACTTTGTACAATGTTTCTGGGCTGGTTCCACTGATTCTTGCATTTAGACAAGCTATCTTATCTACCATTGAAATAGCCTAAATGACCATATTGTTCAACGTCAAAATCGGCCAAACTGCAACTTAGTTTCTGACTACCCTGTGCATGATTCTTAATTCACCTTCAACACATACTAACTCCCAGAGTTTTACATCATCTACTTCTGCTGAAATCCATTTATTTCCTCCTGTAGCATTTCAGTTTATACTTATTCTCTTTAACCGAATTAGACATGGATTTACTTGACAAGGCAAACTAATCTTTAAATACAAATATCCTTACCAATTTGAACTCATTCCAGAATAAGTATTTCAAAGGTATCTGATTTTATTTATTTTGGTGAAATCCTATCAAATCTTTTTACTTAGCATCTAAATACCTTTCTCAGCATTTTCATTTTAACTATACATGTGACATTGTTTCACTTAAGGATTTATTAAACTACTGAAGTATCTCTACTTAAATACTATCACTTTACATTTTCAAGCCATTAACAGTATCAGGGTTTCATAGAAATTCACTTTCCTTTATTTTGCCTAAAGTTAAAATTATAAATTCCTTAAAACAATAAGCCCTTCTCATGTATTTCATTTACTAAAATTTACACAGAAATTCTTCCAACAATATTTTTACATATCCTGAATCTACTAGATTTTACACGAATTTACAAATTGGTTTCATCTAAATTGGGCTTCTAGATCAAAAGATATTCAACGTTTAAAGCTATTCGGGTATGAAAATCCCTGACAAATGAAACCTTCCAAAAATGGCAAATGTGTTTTCCTCCAGAAATTACGCCTTCCTTATTTGGCTAAAGCCGGTTCGGCCACTGCTACTGGGACCCGACGGTCAGTGACGGAAACAGGGGAAGGCGGTTTCGGCCTCGCCGCCGGCGAACGACGGCCGGAGCGGCGGAATGGGTAACGCCTACGGCTTCACCTTGACAATCCGCATCTAGGGGACCTATCCATTTCTGTAGAGGTGGCCGGGAAGGTGGTCGCCACCGGTGGGGGGCGGCGGAACCACGGGCGAGCACTGGCGACTCGCCGCCGGCGAAGCATTCCAGGGAAGAAAGGCTCGGCGAGCATCAGTGAAGGTAGGGGATGCGATTTTACCTGGTGTTCGGGTTGGGGATGAGCCAGAACGGGCTACCGTCGGTGCGCCGGATCCGGAGAAGAAGGCTCCTGTGGCGACGGCGCTCCAGGCGGAATGGGCTGAAATAAAGCAAAGGGATGGTCTCAGGAGGGCTTGAAAGTATCTCTTACCCAGTCATGGGAATTCCATTCTCTCCCCCATCTGCTGTTCTTTGGCGCGGAAATGGTGAGAGGAAGAAGAAAAGCAGGGCTGGGGCAATGGGAAGTCTTTACTGGCTCAGGAGGCTCTAGGCGATGCGAAAATGGGTTCCTTGCAGTGTGCCAACAGATGAACTCCAAAACGAATCGTCAGGGCAGTCTCCCACGGTAGTCATGGCGGTAGTGCGCTGAGCAGCACGCCTCGAGCCATGGCAAGGCAGTGTACGCCACTGGTGTGAGCCCAGGCGCCGCTGAGAGGCTTGGGTGGAGCTCCGGTACGGCCAGCAGGCGCATGACTCGGCAAGACCGGAGAGAGAGCGAGTGGAAGCTGCTCGCTCGGGAGAAGAGGAGAGCAGAACGGCGAAGAGAAATTGGAGATGAGCCTGACCGGTGGGACCGGACCCACATGGCAGTGAGGGCAAGAAATCAGTTTGAGGGTGAATTCAGCCGAATGAAATTGAACTTGCATTAATTTACCCACTAAGCTTTGCCAGTAAACTTTGCCTACCTTTTTGTATACTCTCTTCTAGTAATAAACAAGCTTCTGGGAGAAATTGGGGGTTAAAATATCTAGTATAATATTTATTTAAAATTCGGATATGGTACAGTGCACTGAATTCCTGTTTCTGTGTTTGAATTACCAGACGATTCAAATCTTTTATAAAATTTTTGAAACTTTGTTTTTCAGATGGATTTGAGACAATGGTCCTTAGATAAAATTTTCAGCTCAATATGTTGCTCCAGTAATTTATAAAAATTCTGACATTGTGTTTTTTAGCTTTTGTTGTTTTCTGTTTTCAATTTAATTGGGGCTTTATCCCATCTGATAACTCTCTGAGATTTTTACCAATGGCAAATATTGTATCAAAGGTGACTTGGTAAATTTTTCAGCTAGGAGTCAGCTCTGGATATTTTTTCGAAATTTCAGAAGATGCACTGTTTCTAGTCAACTTGGCCTCTATTTGCATTTTTAACATTCAAATTAATATTTGTATCCCTTATCAATGTGCAACTTGATTTCTCCACCTATTTGGATTCAGGAAATAGTTTATTTCAAATCTTTCTTTTAGTTCTTTTTACTTTTCCCATTTCCTTCAATTGTCTTTGCAACCCAAAATCCAAGAAATCAATTCAAGAGAAATCAGAAATTCCACAAAACTCAAAAATACTCAAAATGCAAATTTATGTTATAGGATTTCACTGTTTAGAATTTCCAGGATGTTACAGATCCACCCCCCTTACAAAAATCTCGACCCGAGATTTGGTCGGTCTAAAGGAAGAAATCAGGATATTCCTCTCTAAGGCGATCTTCACGCTCCCATGTTGCTTCTTCTTCTGAGTGATTGCTCCACTGAACCTTCACCATCTTGTGAGATTTGTTACGAGTATGGTGTTCCGCTTCTTCAAGAATCTTGATTGGACGCTCTCGATAAGTCAAATCGGGTTGTAGGTCAAGTTCTTCAACTTGGGTGAGTTCAGATGGAAGACGAAGGCACTTTCTAAGTTGAGACACATGAAAAACATTGTGAACACTAGCCAACTGAGGTGGAAGTTCTAACCGGTATGCTTTTTCTCCCATTTTCTCCAAAATCCGATATGGCCCAACATACCGCGGTGCTAATTTTCCCCGAATCTGGAATCGGCGAACACCACGAAGAGGAGAGACCTTAAGATAAACAAGGTCTCCAACTTCGAAACTTAAGTCACGCCGACGATTATCAGCATAACTTTTCTGACGAGACTGAGCCTCCCTTAATCGACTTCTGATCAGGTCTACATGCTCTTGGGCTTCTTGAATTAAATCTGGACCAAAGAATTGCCTTTCTCCTACTTCAGACCAGAAAAGGGGTGTCCGACATTTTCTGCCATAAAGGGCTTCAAATGGGGACATTTGCAGACTTGTTTGAAAACTGTTATTATATGAAAATTCCGCAAGCGCGAGACACTTCTCCCAATTAGTGCTATAGGATAACACACAGGCTCGCAACATATCCTCAAGGATTTGGTTTGTCCTTTCAGTTTGCCCGTTGGTTTGAGGATGATAGGCTGAACTGAAAGCTAATTTGGTTCCCAGCAAACTATGCAATTTTTCCCAAAAACGAGATGTGAATTGTGATCCATGATCGGATACAATCGTTTTTGGTACTCCATGTAGACGCACAATATTGCTAATGTACAGTTCAGCAAGCTTATCTCCCGAATAGGTAGTTATGACTGGAATGAAATGTGCCACTTGGGTTAATCGATCTACAATTACCCAAATTGAATCATTCCCTTTCTGAGTTTGGGGCAAACCAGTAATAAAATCCATACTGATGTCATCCCATTTCCATTCCAGAATTTGCAATGGTTGAAGGAGTCCTGCCGGACGCTGATGTTCGGCTTTTACTCGCAGGCGTTGCTCGGATACTGCGGTAGCCCTTCGCCGCAAAGATCCTCGTTCCCAAGCAGGCGTTGCTCGGATGCTGCGGTAGCCCTTCGCCGCAAAGATCCTCGTCCCCGAGCAGGCGCTACTCGGATGTTGCGGTAGCCCGTCGCTGCAGAGATCCTTGTTCCTGAGCAGGAGCTGCTCGGATGCCGCGGTAGCCTTCGCCGTGGGGTTCCGGTCCCTTGCCAAGAGTCTGGAGGCTTAAGGCGGTGGCCCCGGTTGAAACGAACGCCCCCCTTTAGCCTCGGGGGCTAGCTGTCGGGGGTTGAATATTCTCCATAGACGACCATCGTACCCCGGCGGCCCCGGGCATGCCCTTGCTCGGGCCTCGTTCCCGAGAAAGGTCTTCGGACCGCCTGACCTTCGGTGTCCCTCGTCAACCGCCATGCTCACCCCCGAGCATGCTTGCTCGGGGTCCTCGACCTGGCGACCCGGTCCGACCGAAGGGACCTCGAGCTTCGCCCAAAAGCTGGGCACGGTCTACGAGGGCGGCGCGGCATTGACTATGTGGCGGCTCGAAGGTCTGCGCTCCCACGATCTGCCCGCCCGCGGTCTCTGCGTCCGCCATTTGCGCCTATTGCACCCATCGCCACTGCCTTGCGCGTGGAGGCACGAGAAACACCGCCTTTGTGAGACCCCATTCGAGGAACAGAACTCCATGTGATTACCGTACTAGTCCTGGATCGAGAGCTAGCACTCACATGTTTACACCATTCATATCACAACCAAAAGCCAAGCCTAAATACACAATTTACGAAGATGATTATACAAGCATTATTTACAAGCGAAATAAAAGCAATGGAAGATACTAGCAACTTAAGATCCAAAAGCACTCGTAGCATGCCCAAACCGAAACCCCACAGGGCATCGACTAGGCAAACACCTAGAAGAAGTCATCGGCGAATTCCCGAGACCTACTTGAAGAAACGCATCATCGGCACATCGCATAGATTCGCTCTCTGAACAAAAGCAGTAGCAAGAATGAGTACAATTTGTACCCAGCAAGACTTTAATAGCAAATGCAAATACTAGTTATGCAGGCTATTTCAAAGGAACGAGCTATAGGTTATTTTGCACTTTGCGGAAAAATTTAAACATATGACATAATAGATTGAAATTAGCATCTTTGCAAAACAACATGAGATTTATACAACCATCCGAAAATAAAAGTGTTCCCAGACTTAGCATTCTCAATGGCACAATTCTAGAAACATCGATACTTTGAGTTAAGCAAAGTGTTGTCAAAACAGATCCAACCCACTTTATAAAAATGAAAACTCTAGCATTGGAATGACTTCACCAAGTGCTCATGATCATGGCCTTGACTAATCGATTAGATTTAGACTCGCAGAGGTGTACAACTTTACCCACAAGGAATGATCCACTCTTTTTGCAAGCTATTAGCACACTTCCTTTGGTGTGCCGCAGAGCGATCATCTGAGCCGTTACATTATTGAGACATGACTTTGATCCAGCCCGGGACGTTAACCCTCGCCCTGAAAACAGAGACACTCACCCAAATTGTGGATCCACATTTATCACACCCAACACCACGTCTCTGTCCATGGCAAGGCGTACACCGTTACACCCGCGAGCAATTACCCATCTGAAGCGCATGGAAGCCCCTCACAAGCAATCCGTCGGAAATGCCTCCGCTAGCTCCCGCCTACCAATGAGCAAAGCCACATCTAAACAACTTAATAGGCTAAGGCTACCCCATAATAGCCCTCGTGGTTGCACGAAAATCTCGGATCAATAGCGTCCCATTGCTCGGTCCTTAATCCGACACAGGCGACACTCCACCTAAACTACGTGCAAAGCCCTTATTGCACAACCGGCTACTGCCAATTAGTCGCCCGCACCATAACCATAGTTTTCGGGTTTTCAAGTTTTAACCAACATATCAACAACCTTTAGTAGAGTAATAACCAGTTGTGAAATCATTTCAAAAACATCATAACGATCTAAGGCAAAACTAAGCGGTGCGTATTATAGCAGTTATACCCAACTAACATTTACTATGTCTAAGTATACTATGGTTCGCAAGGTTCACAGAATCAACCAAATTAAGGAAAACCATACATTTCAGGAATAGTTACTAACCTTACCCAAATTAGCGGTTTTATGGAGAATTACCGGATGCACTATCTGTACCCATAAAAACAACATCTGATAGTTGAATTAGTAGGTTCAACATGGTCAAGGATTTGCTTGCCTTGCTCTTCGCCGCAAATGTCAAAGCCTTGTTCAGCAACTGCCCCCTCCTCCTCCTCCTCGATGGTATCGGTGTCTACACGTCGAAAACGAAAGAACCAACAGCACTTACAAACTTGCAAGAAAGAACGAAAGAAAACATATCGAAAGGCGAATAAAATCATTGCACAAGATCCAGGGTTGCCTTTACATGAATTCTTTAAATACCTTTTTCGAATTCAAGATGCTAAAATTGTTTAGATTATACAATTGTTCATTAGTGGCATAGTGCATTAATCCTATTGCTCCCAGCAAGCATTTCTGGAACATATTGCACATGCATTGCTAGGAGAGGACTTAGAGCCAGAACTAGACAACTCAAGATTAGTTCCCTAGATTCCCACAGAACCTAACTTAGGGATCAACTCGAGGTTTTCTTTACAAATTTCAGGTTCGGACAAGTTGTTTTGCGAGTTAACGAAAAGCCTTAATTGATTACATAAGGTTATGAGTAATTAATTCTTTTACTTCAATTTGATTTCACTTAGAATTGGTTTTGTACAAATTAGATCTTCAATTGTAGGCTACTGGCTTATTTTACATATGTTTTGAGAAGGTTCTCGTGATAAAAATGACTTAACTAGAGTTCCCTTCAAATGCACTACAGTTCATTCAGCCTCATTACAGCCTTCAATTACATGACTACTTAGGGTTACTAAGCTAGCAGAATTAATAGGTTACACATGTTGGAATGAGATTATTTCTTTTTATTTGGGTAATCTATACCTTGGACAATACTACTGACCAGATTTCATAAGTTTTACACTCTAGATGATACTTCATAATCATCGCCGAAAAAGGCTTAATGGCCTGGTAAAGTTTACGTTTACTAAATCGGCCAGAACGCAAAGTAACAGATTCACACTTAAGGGTTTTAGGTTGACAAGATAAATATGCAAACCTTAACCAAATATAACTCTTTTTACAGATTATGATAGTATAAACTTCGTACAATGTTTCTGGGCTAGTTTTACTAATTTTAGTATTTGGGAAGGCTATTTAATCTACCACAGAAATAGCCTAAATGACCATATTGCTCAACGACAAAATCGGCCAAAGTTCAACTTAGTTTCTAACTATACCGTGCATACTTCCTGATTCATTTTCAACACACTCCAACTCCCAGAAGTTTATATCATCTACATTTGCTGACGTCCATTTATTTCCTCTTGCAGCATTTTATTTTATACTCATTCCCTTTTTAGCCAAATCAAAACATGAATTGATTTAACAAGGTGAACTAACTTTGAGTATAATTGTTTTTACTTAAGGATTTATTAAACTACTGAAGTATCTCTACTTAAATACTATTACTTTACATTTTCAAGCTATAAACAGTATCAGGGTTTCATAGAAATTCACTTTCCTTTATTTTGCCTAAAGTTAAAATTATTAATTCCTTAAAACAATAAGCCCTTCTCATGTATTTCATTTATTAAAATTTACACAGAAATTCTTCCAACAATATTTTTACATATCCTGAATCTACTGGATTTTACGAATTTACAAATTGGTTTCATCTAAATTGGACTTCTAGATCAAAAGATATTCAATGTTTAAAGCTATTCGGGTATGAAAATCACGACAAATGGAACCTTCAAAAATGGCAAATCGTTTTCCTCCACAAACTCGCCTTCCTTATTTGGCTAAAGCCGGTTCGCCATTACTCATGGGACCCGACGGTCGATGATGTGAAGCAGGGAGGTTAGTCTGAGCTTCGCCGCCGTGGCGAACGATCGCCGAGCGGCGAATCGGCCAAGCACCTCTGACATCAAGACGCCAGTAAGCTATTGGTGGTACTCCCATGGCTGGGGTGGCGGGAGCATAATCGCCCATGCAGCGCTAGCGGCGGCCGCCATGGATCTCCCATGAGAGCTCTCCTCCGGTGATCCATTAGCCCTGTGAGGTCCGGTGAGCATCGGTGATGCGTGAGGTTCCGTTCACGAGAATGGCGCCGGAGAAGGAGTGAACGGCTCGCCCACGGTCTTGCCGGATCTGGGAAAACAGCTCTGCGGCGGCACCCCGGCGGAATGGGCTGGAACAAAGCAAAAGTTGAACTCAGAATGCTTGAGGGTACTCTGGGCCAACCGATTCGTTGTACCTTTCACTCAATCGAGAGAATTTCATTCTCTCCCCATCTTCATTCTTGGCAGAAATGGCGAAGAGGAAGAAGGAATGGAATCTTGGCTAAGAGGAGAAGTTCTGCAGCTCGGGAGCTTTAGGCGATGTGTTTTGAGCCTCTCGAAGTGAGCCTCAGATGATCTCGAATGAATCGCCAATGTAGTCTCCTCGGTAGTCATGGCCTTAGTCTTGTTGCTTGACATGCCTCGAGTCGTGGCAAAGGCGGTGTCTCGCGCGCGGTGTGAGCCAGACGCCCGTTGAGTGGCTTGGGAGGAGCTCCGCATGCGGCAGCGGCGAGAGAGGCATCGAAACCAGAGAGAGCGATCGAAAAGAGGCCGGTGGGACCGGACCCACATGGCGGTGAGGGCAAGGATTTGCTTAGGAGGATTCGGTCAATTACAAAGGACTAGCATTAATTTTCCACTAAGCTTCTTCAGCAAATTTTGCCCACTTTTTACACACTCTCCCTGGCAATAGACAAGCTCCTGAGAAAATTTGGCTTAAAATATCTAGTACAACGCTCACTAAAACTCGAGCATGGTACAGTGCACTAAATTTCTACTTCTGTATTTGAATTACCAGATGCCTCAAATCTTTTATAAAATTTTTGAAACTTTGTTTTTCAAACGGATTTGAGACAAGGATTCCTAGGTAAAATTTTCAGCTCAAGGTGTTGCTCCAGTAATTTATAAAAATTCTGACATTCTTATTTTCAGCTTTTGCTACTTTCTGTTTTCGATTTAATTGAGGCTTTATCCCATCTGACAATTCCTGAGATTTTTACCAATGGTAAATACTGTATCAATGGTAGCTTGGTAAATTTTTCAGCTGAAGATCAGCTCTGGATATTTTTTGAAATTTCAGAAGATGCACTGTTTCTAGTCAAACTGACCCCATTTGAAATTTTTTTTTAATATTCAAATTATTATTTGTATCTTTCATCAGTGTATAAATTAGTTTCCTCACCTATTTGGATTCTGAAAATAATTTATTCCCAGTCTTTCCTTTGGCTCTTTTAATTTCTCCCCTTTTCTTTTATTGTCTTTTGCAGTACAAAATCCAAGAATTCAATTCAAGAAAATCACAAATTCCATAAAACTCAGAAATACTCAAAAAGGCAAATCCATATTATAACATTTCACTGTTCAAAATTTTCAGGATGTTACAGAGCTACCCCCCTTACAAAAATCTAGGCCGAGATTTGGTCGATCTAATGGAAGAAATCGGGATATTCTTCTCTAAGGCGATCTTCGCGCTCCCACGTTGCTTCTTCTTCTGAGTGATTGCTCCACTGAATCTTCACCATCTTGTGAGATTTGTTGCGAGTATGGCGCTCCGCTTCTTCGAGAATCTTGATGGGACTCTCTCGGTAAGTCAAATCGGGTTGTAGATCAAGTTCTTCAACTTGAGTGAGTTCAGATGGAAGACGAAGGCACTTTCTAAGTTGAGATACATGAAAGACATTGTGAACGCTAGCTAACTGGGGTGGAAGTTCTAACCGGTATGCCTTTTCTCCCATTTTCTCCAAAATCCGATATGGCCCGACATACCGCGGTGCTAACTTTCCCCGAATCTGAAATCGGCGAACACCACGAAGTGGAGAAACTTTAAGATATACAAGGTCTCCAACTTCGAAACTTAAGTCACGCCGACGATTATCAGCATAACTTTTCTGACGAGACTGAGCCTCCCTCAATCGACTTCTGATCATATCTACCTGCTCTTGGGCTTCTTGAATTAAATCTGGACCAAAGAATTTCCTTTCTCCAACTTCAGACCAGAAAAGAGGTGTCCGACATTTTCTGCCATAAAGGGCTTCAAATGGGGACATTTGCGGACTTGCTTGAAGCTGTTATTATATGAGAATTCCGCAAGCGAGACATTTCTCCCAATTAGTCTTGTATGATAACACAGGCTCGCAACATATCTTCAAGGATTTGATTTGTCCTTCGATCGCCCATCGGTTTGAGGATGATAGGCGAGCGAAAGCTAATTTGGTTCCCACAAAGCGTGCAATTTTTCCCAAAAGCGAGGCGTGAATTGTGATCCACGATCGGATACAATCGTTTTGGTACTCCATGTAGGCGCACAATATTGCTAACGTCTGATTCAGCAAGCTTGTCTCCCGAATAGGTAGTTATTTGGAATGAAATGTGCCACTTTGGTTAATCGATCTACAATTACCCAAATCGAATCATTCCTTTACGAGTTCGGGCAAACCAGTAATAAAATCCATACTGATGTCATCCCATTTCCATTCCGGAATTTGCAATGGTTGAAGGAGTCCTGCCGGACGCTGATGTTCAGCTTTTACTCGCTGACAAATGTCACACCTAGCCACATATTCAGCTATGTCCTTTTTCATATTAGGCCACCAATATTCCTTCTCGGATCTGATACATCTTCGTACTTCGGGATGAATGGACAAAGGTGACTCATGTACTTGAAAGAATCAACTTCTTGATTTCAGAATTGTTTGTACGTAAACTCGAGTCCCTCGTAGGATTATCCCATCCATACTCTCGGTATATTCAGATTCTTGGCCCTCTTCCAATTCTTTGTTGAATCTTCATTATAACTTCATCTTCAAGTTGTGCAGTTTTATTTGATTTCTAAGAGTTGGTTGGACTTTAAGTGCCGCTACAAAACCCTCTTCAACTAGATTCGAGTTCAGTTTTTGGAACTCTGTACCAACTCAGATTGATCAAATCCAAGTACAATAGAGTTTAGGCTAAGAGCATCGGCTACCACGTTGGCTTTTCCAGGATGGTAATGAATACCAAGATCATAGTCTTTAATTAGCTCTAGCCACCTTCTTTGTCTCAAGTTTAAATCTGGTTGAGTGAAGAAGTACTTGAGGCTTTTGTGATCTGTATAGATTTGATTCTGTTTCCAATAAGATAATGCCGCCAAATCTTGAGAGCATGAACTACATTGCTAACTCAAGATCATGTGTGGGATAGTTTTGCTCATGAGGCGGAGTTGCCGAGATGCATCTGCGACAACCCTTCCTTCTTGCATTAACACACACCCTAGTCCATAATGTGAAGCATCACAATACACTTGAACTTCTTATGGATATCCGCATCACCAATCAAGGCGATTGTTAATCTTTTCTTGAGTTCCTTAAAGCTTTCTTCACGACCCGTGATCCACAATTTCTTTTCCTTTTTCAAGAGTTGAGTTAATGGCACGGCAATCTTTGAGAAGTTCTCAATAAATCGACGATAGTACCCACCATTCCCGAAAACTCCGAATCTTAGTGATCGATCGTGGTCTTTTCCAATTTATCTTGTTTGAACTTTACGGGTCTCTGCTACTCCTTCACGGATAAGACATGCCCAAGAAATGCAATTTCCGTTAACGAACTCACACTTTTCAAATTTGGCATAAAGTTTATTTTCTCTCAATTTCCCAAAACCAGTGCAAATCTTGTTTATGATCTTCTTCATTCTTGGAGTAGATGAGAATATCATCAATAAAGACCACTACTGAATTTGTCCAAATACTCCATGAAGATTTTGTTCATCAAATTCATAAAACTGGCTGGAGCATTTGTAAGACCAAAAGACATCACTGTGTATTCATACAGTCCGTAACGAGTAGTGAAGGCGGTCTTTGGAATATCAGAAGGCCTGATTTTTAACTGAAAGTATCCTAATCTCAGATCAATTTTTGAAAAGACCTGAGCTCCATTTAATTGATCAAACAAGTCATCAATTCGGGGAAGGGGATATTTATTTTTAACTGTGACCTCATTTAGAGCTCGATAGTCTACACACATCCGCAGACCTCCATCCTTCTTTTCAACAAATAAAACTGGACTTCCCCATGGTGACACACTTGGGCGAATAAATCCTTTGCTTAATTGTTCATCAATTTGCTTCTTTAATTCAGCCAACTCATCAGGTGGCATACGATATGGACGCTTTGAGATGGGTGCCGTTCGGGCAGCAACATCAATTACAAACTCCATATCGCGATCCGGAGGCATTCCCGGTAATTCAGCAGGAAAAATATCAGGGTATTCATTTACCACGGGTACTTGATTAATTTCTAAAACAATTGCAGAACAGAGAGTTGGCAGAGATGGAGTAGTTCTAGCACTAGGTAGGAATTCTACATGGATGCCCTCATGATTCCTGAGAGCAACTGACTTACTAGCACAATCTATGAAACCTTGGTGTTTCGCTAGCCAATCCATTCCTAAAATGATGTCCAACCCAGAAGTTTCGATTAAAATGAAATCAGCATAGAACATTACTCCACTTATTTCTATGCTGACATTAGGACAAAGACCTGTAGTTTTGATGGTGACTCCTGGGGATTTAATAATCATAGGGAAAGACAATATATCGGCTTCTAAACCACTTCCCTCGAAAAATTTCTTAGACATAAAGGAATGGGAAGCACCGGAATCAAATAAAACCACGGTAGGGACCGAATGCACCAAACACGTACCTAGCACCACATCAGGTGCATCTTGTGCTTCCTCAGCAGTCACGTGATGCAATCGGCCACGGTTGCTACTTGAAGTTGGGGCCGAAACTGCTCCTGGAGCCGGCTGTCCACCAACTCCACGGGGACGGCCCTGTGGTTGGGAGTGCGGCTGCCCAGCCTTTTTCTTGGGACAGGAACTGGCATAATGCCCCCGCTCATTACAATGAAAGCAGGTTACACTAGGTGCTTGCCTCTGAGCACCACTCGGCACCCTAGTCTGTTGAGGTGAGCGGGCAGATTGCCGCTGCGGCTGTGATGTGCGAGGAGCTCGACTCACAACCCGCTGAGCTTGAGGAACTTGCCGCTGGGTTCGCTGCACTTGGAACGGTGATCGGCGAACATTCGTCGATGGCCCACTCTGTGATCTGTATTGACTAGAGCCAGCAGTTTTCTGCGCCATCCATTTGCGCTTCCTACTTTCTAGCACTGCTTTGCTTCCCTGTTCCACTCTCACTGCCTTGTCCACCAAAGATTGGAAATCATGGATATCTTGTGCTATCAGTGCCCACTTAATTTCCTCATTCAAGTGTTCTCTGAATCTCTCAATCTTTCTAGCTTCATCAGCCACTTCATAGGTAGCATACCTTGACAAGTGATTAAAATGATGCAAGTACTCCATCACCGACATGCTGCCTTGCTTTAATTCCAGAAATTCCTTCTTCTTCACCTCAATGATACTAGCTGGGATATGGGTACGGCGAAAAGCTGCCTTAAACTCTGGCCATAACACCACGTAACCCTCTGGTAGAACTGCCTGATAACTCTCCCACCAAATGGCCGCGGCTCCTTGAAGCTGATATGAAGCGTATAAAACCTTCTCCCTCTCATCACATTGTGCAATAGCTAGCTTACTCTCTACTGCACGCAACCAGTCATCAGCTTCTAATGGTTCAGACGACGATGAGAATACAGGAGGTTGGAGTCTCAAGAATTCATTCAGCTTGGACACTTGTGGTGGTCCTCCATTCCCCCCACGGTTTGCGCCTAGTGCAGCCAAAGTCTGAGCCATTTGCTGAAGTATCAAAGTATCGGTTTGCCGACCTTGTTCTATTAGTGCCAGAACTTGTGCCATGGTAGGCTCCCCTGGCAATTGTTCTCCAGAACCCGGATGTTGAGTTCCCTGAGGAGCAGGAGGATCATTTCTAGTCGCCTGGGAGGATGAGGCTCCATGCATTGGGTGCAAAGGGTTTGGCTGAGGAGGAGTTGGGACACCCACTCTTGGATTACGAGCATCCTGATCCTCCGCAGTCCTAAGGATCTGACTTAGCGACCTCGTCGACCTCATCCTGAAATGGTTCTATTCTTTTAGTACAATATATCCAGAAGAATACAAAATATGGGATTATCTCATCGAAAATTTCACTAGCACAGTTACCATTTGCGAGAGAAAATCCTTTAGCATAAATGCATACAGCACACATTCCAGAAGTCACAACACACATTCAAAAGTCATAATATACATTCAAAGGTCATAACAGTAGTCACATATTACTTGCAAAATACACATACTGATCATCTAGTATGCACGTATACATAGAGTGCTGTTACATCCAAACTACTTTACTTTAGTACTAACATTCTGGGATTAGGATTGTTTCATCTATTAATCGGAATTACTCGGAGCTAACCCACCGCCATCAATCAAGGATAAGGAGGTGGTGGATCCGCGTCACAGCTACTCCCCGAGCTGGACGGACTAGAAGGAGGCGCCACCGCACCGGCAGGGCGAAACCTGCGCAAATACTCACGCCTATTTCCAGTCCTCCGAACTCTTGGGCTTATGTGATTTTGTTGTGACCGGATGTAGTTAGTTATATTAATCCCATGAGCCTGGCAAATCTTCCTCATCAACTTCCTTCCTGCTTCTTGAACCGCCCGACTCCTGAGGGGATAGTAATGCTTCACCTGTTGGCGCAACACATGGCCTCGCAGAATGGTAGTAGCATGCGCTTGCACTTTAAAGCCAACAGCCGTTAAATCTGATAGTAAACATGACTTGATTTTCTTCCTGTCCTAAGTCTTGGCAAATCTCTGACTAGCATTGCCCAATTAACGGAATTGCCATCTGAAATTTTAAGGTGCAGGCAAGAGTAGTAATAAACATTTGCTACCAGAACAAAAGGCACATACAAACTACTAGCATCACTATTATTACTTTGCATCACTAAAGCTACAGACTACTAACATTCCTGCTACTACTTTGCACAACTTACGTTCACAGACTTCCTAGTACTTACAAAAGCTACTGCTACCTTCATCCATATTACACAACATCACAAAAGAGCTTACAACTAACACTTCCATTCTACCTCCAGCATTTCTACCGCAACCTGACACCCTTCAACTTCCTCACAGCAACCCAGAAGATGATTCAACAAGCTCATAGCCCTTCCAAAAGCCCTGGAGGTGCATTCCTTGCGCCTGAACACGAGGGCTTCAGGCGGTAGGTGCAGGTGCTGCTGGGATTTATATTTTGTCATTCACAAGCCGGGACAACTTCCTAAATTGGACATCCTAGCCCCACGATGCACTCCGGAGTATCAACATAAGAAGCGGCGGAGGGCGACTAGCAGCTGGAATCTGTGACTCTCAATACTCAACACAGTAGGAAGCGTACCACGGGCTACTCCTCTGACAGGTGAGTTTCGAGAACGCCACGCGCCTCCGCGTCTCCAGAAGCTCCTGTGCCAATTGAACATAGTGCCCATCCAACCTATTCACAAAGTCCGCCATAACCTTAAGACCCTGGTTCTGCACTCCAACCGGATCCCCATACACATTGCTCCCAATAAGAGGCCTACCAGGAAGATAGAAATACTTGGGACTTAAATCGGGAAGCATACGACGCAACCGAACCACGGCTTGATATGCGGCTTCATTCATCGATGCGTCGATCGAAGAGCCGTATCCCTCAAAACACTTTTCCCCCTCATTGAAAACCGGCCTAGGGGGAATAAACACCCGAGTGACGTACTCCTTAGTTTCTGAACTTAGGTATGCATGGAACACCACATAACGTGGATGACCCTGAAAATGGCACTCTTCCAGCAAGTGGTGCAAGGCGCCCATCATTCCTGAAAGCTCAGGAACCGTGGACTCGTGACATGGGACATAACGAACCATCTACAAAGACATAAACATAGTATTACTAACCATAAGAACAGATAGTTGAGAGGCTACAAATAAGAAAATTAGCAACTATGCTAAATTTCATTATTAGTAGGGGATGGCTTTTAATTTATTGCAATTTTATATCTTCATACTCCTTACTAGTTACCTTAAAACTTTTAACTCCCAGGGTTTCCTACAGTCATTAGGCTCGATACCAATCTTTGTGAGACCCCATTCGAAAAGGAACTCCATGTGATTACCGTACTAGTCCTGGATCGTAGCTAGCACTCACATGTTTACACCATTCATATCACAACCAAAAGCCAAGTTTTAAATACACAATTTACAGAAGATGATTATACAAGCATTATTTACAAGCCGAAATAAAAACAGCGGAAGATACTAGCAACTTAAGATCCAAAAGCCTGGTAGCATGCCCAAACCGAAACCCCACAGGCATCTGACTAGGCAAACACCCTAGAAGAAGTCATCGGCGAATTCCCCGAGACCTACTTGAAGAAACGCATCATCTGGCACATCGCATAGATTCGTCTCTGAACAAAACAGGTAGCAAGAATGAGTACAATTTGTACCCAGCAAGACTTTAATAGCAAATGCAAATACTAGTTATGCAGGCTATTTCAAAGGAACAGGCTATAGGTTATTTTGCACTTTGCGGAAAAATTTAAACATATGACATAATAGATTGAAATTCGCATCTTTGCAAAACAGCATGAGATTTATACAACCATCCGAAAATAAAAGTGTTCCCAGACTTAGCATTCTCAATGGCACAATTCTAGAAACATCGATACTTTGAGTTAAGCAAAGTGTTGTCAAAACAGATCCAACCCACTTTATAAAAATGAAAACTCTAGCATTGGAATGACTTCACCAAGTGCTCATGACCGCGAGCGCGGCTAATCGATTAGATTTAGACTCTGCAGAGGTGTACAACTTTACCCACAAGGAATGATCCACTCTTTTTGCAAGCTATTAGCACACTTCCTTTGGTGTGCCGCAGAGCGATCATACAGAGCCGTTACATTATTCAGACATGACTTTGATCCAGCCGGGGCGTTAACCTCGCCCACAGCAGAGACACTCACCCAAATTGTGGATCCACATTTATCACACCCAACACCACGTCTCTGTCCATGGCAAGGCGTACACCGTTGCACCGGCCAGGCAATTACCCATACGAACTGCATGGAAGCCCCTCACAAGCAATCCGTACCGGAAATGCCTCCGCTAGCTCCCGCCTACCAATGAGCAAAGCCACATCTAAACAACTTAATAGGCTAAGGCTACCCCATAATAGCCCTCGTGGTTGCACGAAAATCTCGGATCAATAGCGTCCCATTGCTCGGTCCTTAATCCGACACGGGCGACACTCCACCCTAAACTACGTGCAAAGCCCTTATTGCACAACCGGCTACTGCCAATTAGTCGCCCGCACCATAACCATAGTTTTCGGGTTTTCAAGTTTTAACCAACATATCAACAACCTTTAGTAGAGTAATAACCAGTTGTGAAATCATTTCAAAAACATCATAACGATCTAAGGCAAAACTAAGCAGTGCGTATTGTAACGGTTATACCCAACTGACATTTACTATGTCTAAGTATACTATGGTTCGCAAGGTTCACAGAATCAACCAAATTAAGGAAAACCATACATTTCAGGAATAGTTACTAACCTTACCCAAATTAGCAGTTTTTATGGAGAATTACCCGGATGCACTATACAGCCGCAAAAACAACATACGGTAGTTGAATTAGTAGGTTCAACATGGTCAAGGATTTGCTTGCCTTGCTCTTCGCCGCAAATGTCAAAGCCTTGTTCAGCAACTGCCCCTCCTCCTCCTCCTCGATGGTATCGGTGTCTACACGTCGAAAACGAAAGAACCAACAGCACTTACAAACTTGCAAGAAAGAACGAAAGAAAACATATCGAAAGGCGAATAAAATCATTGCACAAGATCCAGGGTTGCCTTTACATGAATTCTTTAAATACCTTTTTCGAATTCAAGATGCTAAAATTGTTTAGATTATACAATTGTTCATTAGTGGCATAGTGCATTAATCCTATTGCTCCCAGCAAGCATTTCTGGAACATATTGCACATGCATTGCTAGGAGAGGACTTAGAGCCAGAACTAGACAACACAAGATTAGTTCCCTAGATTCTCACAGAACCTAACTTAGGGATCAACTCGAGGTTTTCTTTACAAATTTCAGGTTCGGACAAGTTGTTTTGCGAGTTAACGAAAAGCCTTAATTGATTACATAAGGTTATGAGTAATTAATTCTTTTACTTCAATTTGATTTCACTTAGAATTGGTTTTGTACAAATTAGATCTTCAATTGTAGGCTACTGGCTTATTTTACATATGTTTTGAGAAGGTTCTCGTGATAAAAATGACTTAACTAGAGTTCCCTTCAAATGCACTACAGTTCATTCAGCCTCATTACAGCCTTCAATTACATGACTACTTAGGGTTACTAAGCTAGCAGAATTAATAGGTTACACATGTTGGAATGAGATTATTTCTTTTTATTTGGGTAATCTATACCTTGGACAATACTACTGACCAGATTTCATAAGTTTTACACTCTAGATGATACTTCATAATCATCGCCGAAAAAAGGCTTAATGGCCTGGTAAAGTTTACGTTTACTAAATCGGCCAGAAGCATAAAGTAACAGATTCACACTTAAGGGTTTTAGGTTGACAAGATAAATATGCAAACCTTAACCAAATATAACTCTTTTACAGATTATGATAGTATAAACTTCGTACAATGTTTCTGGGCTAGTTTTACTAATTTTAGTATTTGGGAAGGCTATTTAATCTACCACAGAAATAGCCTAAATGACCATATTGCTCAACGACAAAATCGGCCAAAGTTCAACAGTTTCTAACTATACCGTGCATACTTCCTGATTCATTTTCAACACACTCCAACTCCCAGAAGTTTATATCATCTACATTTGCTGGCGTCCATTTATTTCCTCTTGCAGCATTTTATTTTATACTCATTCCTTTTAGCCAAATCAAAACATGAATTGATTTAACAAGGTGAACTAACTTTGAGTATAATTGTTTTTACTTAAGGATTTATTAAACTACTGAAGTATCTCTACTTAAATACTATTACTTTACATTTTCAAGCTATAAACAGTATCAGGGTTTCATAGAAATTCACTTTCCTTTATTTTGCCTAAAGTTAAAATTATTAATTCCTTAAAACAATAAGCCCTTCTCATGTATTTCATTTATTAAAATTTACACAGAAATTCTTCCAACAATATTTTTACATATCCTGAATCTACTGGATTTTACGAATTTACAAATTGGTTTCATCTAAATTGGACTTCTAGATCAAAAGATATTCAATGTTTAAAGCTATTGGGTATGAAAATCACGACAAATGGAACCTTCCAAAAATGGCAAATCGTTTTCCTCCACAAACTACGCCTTCCTTATTTGGCTAAAGCCGGTTCGCCATCGCTCTCTGGACCCGGCGGTCGAGTGACGGAAGCAGGGAGGTTAGGCTTGAGCTTCGCCCCGGCTAACGATGCCGAACGGCGAATCGGCCAGCACCTCTGACATCGGCCGCCTTGAGCGAAGCTATTGGTGGTACTCCCATGGCCTGGGGTGGCCGGGAGCATAGTCGCCCATGCGCGCTAGCGGCGGCCGCCATGGATCTCCGGCGAGAGCTCTCCTCCGGTGATCCATTAGCCTGTGAGGTCGGTGAGCATCGGTGATGCGTGAGGTTCCGTTCACGAGAATGGCGCCGGAGAAGGAGTGAAACGGCTCGCCCACGGTGCGCCGGATCTGGGGAAGACAGCTCCTGCGGCGACGGCACCCCGGGCGGAATGGGCTGGAACAAAGCAAAGAGTTGAACTCAGGAATGCTTGAGGGTACTCTGGGCCAACTGATTCGTTGTACCTTTCACTCAATCGAGAATTTCATTCTCTCCCCATCTTCTGTTCTTGGCGCGAAATGGCGAAGAGGAAGAAGGAATGGAATCTTGGCTAAGAGGAGAAGTTCAGCAGCTCGGGAGCTTTAGGCGATGTGTTTTGAGCCTCTCAAGTGAGCCTACAGATGATCTCCGAATGAATCGCCAATGTAGTCTCCTCGGTAGTCATGGCCTTAGTCTGTTGCTGACATGCCTCGAGTCGTGGCAAGGCGATGTCGCCGCCGGTGTGAGCCCAGACGCCGCTGAGTGGCTTGGGAGGAGCTCCGGTACGGCAGCAGGCGAGAGAGGCATCGAAACCAGAGAGAGCGATCGAAAAGAGACTGACCGGTGGGACCGGACCCACATGGCAGTGAGGGCAAGGATTTGCTTAAGGAGGGATTCGGTCAATTACAAAGGACTAGCATTAATTTTCCACTAAGCTTCTTCAGCAAATTTTGCCCACTTTTTACACACTCTCCCCTGGCAATAGACAAGCTCCTGAGAAAATTTGGCTTAAAAATATCTAGTACAACGCTCACTAAAACTCGAGCATGGTACAGTGCACTAAATTTCTACTTCTGTATTTGAATTACCAGATGCCTCAAATCTTTTATAAAATTTTTGAAACTTTGTTTTTCAAACGGATTTGAGACAAGGATTCCTAGGTAAAATTTTCAGCTCAAGGTGTTGCTCCAGTAATTTATAAAAATTCTGACATTCTTATTTTCAGCTTTTGCTACTTTCTGTTTTCGATTTAATTGAGGCTTTATCCCATCTGACAATTCCTGAGATTTTTACCAATGGTAAATACTGTATCAATGGTAGCCTGGTAAATTTTTCAGCTGAAGATCAGCTCTGGATATTTTTGAAATTTCAGAAGATGCACTGTTTCTAGTCAAACTGACCCCATTTGAAATTTTTTTTAATATTCAAATTATTATTTGTATCTTTCATCAGTGTATAAATTAGTTTCCTCACCTATTTGGATTCTGAAAATAATTTATTCCCAGTCTTTCCTTTGGCTCTTTTAATTTCTCCCTTTTCTTTTATTGTCTTTTGCAGTACAAAATCCAAGAATTCAATTCAAGAAAATCACAAATTCCATAAAACTCAGAAATACTCAAAAGGCAAATCCATATTATAACATTTCACTGTTCAAAATTTTCAGGATGTTACGCACCCACATCCGGACAGTAGAACACTCCCTGTAATGAATGCTTTGTCGCCTGTAATCCCCTTAAATACCTCCTCGCGCGAAGGACTGGGGTTTCGGTTTTTGATTTCACCTCTCATCCTAGCTTGTACGCAGCGCTTGTAATCCACCTTCACGCATCAGTGCAACCACTGGACGTAGGGCTGTTATCTCCCCTGCGAGAGGCCCGAACCAGATAAAAAAAAGAGATCCCTTGCTCGTTACGATTGTCTTGTCCACCTCGATCCATAGCACGTGCACAGCCTACCCACTGTTCTCACGTGGCTCGCTCATCTGCATGATCCACTAGCCGTTATACTGCGCCGTCCGTCTGTGTAGACCTCTTCGCGTCCCGTCTCACTACACTCTCGACCCTCATGTGCTTCTCACAGACTGTGCACATCCTACGTGAATTTTTCTTGACTTGTAGTGCGCGTCTCTACTCCCACGCTATATCTCCTGTTACAAATAAAATAAACCCACACATTACTTTGATATAAATTATTCCATCATAAGTATTATATTTCATCAAAAATATTGTTGTCACAAATATTATTTGTCAAATTAATCATCACACACATGCGCGCGCGTACAAACACACACATATATGTATATATGCACACACTATAGCAGTAATTTATGCTTGCCCATAGGTCTGTCTATTCTGCGTGTGAGCCGTAACCCTGTGTTGGTGAACTAACTAGCGTGAACACAAGCGCTTACTGTGAACACATATGTGCGCCAACTAATAATTGTCTTTCCTAGTTTATACACGAATATATTTTTTCTTTGATTTAGCTATAACTTTTTATTGATAGTTTCAATTCATAAACCGTTTTCATCAGTAGCTTACTGACGATGAGAGCAATACATTGATATAAGTCTCAGTGTATAAAACAGATTTTACTACCCATGTACATAGATGTTATTATCGGTATACATAGAATTTAATACCATACCAGATGTTTAGTAGCTCGTGTAATAGTAAAATCTTACGATATATTCGTTAAAATGATAGTAAAAACTCATTAATGCAGCATTTATTAAATAGACTTATATCATTATGTTACTCTCATTATCAATAAGCTATTGGTTATAACCGTTTGTGCATCAGAGCTGTCAATAAAAAGTTATGACCAAATTAAAGAATACACAGATTCCTGTATAAACTAGAAACACATTACAGAAGATATTTTTACTAGTTAGTCATGCGTCATTAGTAATGTGCTTCCTTGTTTGAACATGAATCTGTTTTTCTTTGATTTAGTTATAACTTTTTATTGATAGCTTCGATGCACGAATGCTTTTTACCAGTAGCTTACTGACTACGACAACAACATAATGATATAAGGCTCGCTAATAAACAATAATTTTACTGGCTAATAAAATATTTTACTACATCTATATATAGAAATTACTACATTTCTATATAGATTTTACTATCATACAGTAGTAAAATGATGTACATTTGGTAGTAAAATTTGATTTATACAATATTTATTAGCGATACTTATATCATATTGTTTCTCTCATCAACAATAATCTAATGGTGAAATTCTTTCGTAAAACGAAGCTATGAATAAAAAGTTATGGCTAGAATAAATAAAAAACAGATTCATGTATACGCATGCTAGTGTATACGTCTTTGCATCCCTCAGTCACACACATGAATGCAAATTAATTCCAGATGATTAATCTTCCTAGGTTTGGTCGTGAATTCCGTAACGCTAATTTGTGGAACGCTCGGCTTGATCAGTTTGTGAAACCAACCGGCATGTAGAATTTGCATAAACTACACGCAGCTACAGAATAGTATTTATAGCTGCGTGTAGTATAAGCAATTCTACACGCCGGTTAGTTTTGCAATCTGATCGAGCCGAGCGTTCTACTAATTAGCGCTATGGTATTAGCGACTGAGCCTTGGAATATTAATCGTCCGGAATTAATGCATGCATGTGTGTGACCAAGAGATGCAAAGATGCATGAATAGGATTTCTATTTGTTTTAGCCATAACTTTTATTTGCATATCCGAGTCATGAACAAATTTTACCATTAGATTACTGATGATGAGAGGAACAACATAATATAAGTCTTGCTAATAAACGTCTCATAAATCAAATTTTACTGCCAAATGTATATCAATTTACTATTGTATGATAGTAAAATCTATGTATAGCGATAGTAACATCTATATATACAGATAGTAAAATATGTTTTATATGCTGAGACTTATAACAGTATGTTGCTCTCATCGTCAACAAGCTACTGGTGAAAATTGTTTCTGAATTGGATTTTTCAAAAAAAGGTTATGGTTAAATCCAAGAAAAAACAGATTTATGTACAAACTACGAAATACATAACTAGTGATGTATGACTGACTAGTAAAAATGTCTTCTGTAATGTGTTTCTAGTTTTCATATGAATCTATATTTTTAATTTGGCTATACCTTTTTATTGACAGCTATGATGCATGAACAGTTTTCACCAATAACTTACAAACGACGAGAGCAATATAATGATATAACTCTCGCTAATATATGCTGCACGAATGAGTTTTTACTGCGATTTTACCGAATATATCGTAACATTTTACTACCGCATAGATTGCTGGACTTGTGGTATAGTAGTAAAATCTATGTATATCGATAGTAACATCTATGCATACGGATAGCAAAATCTGTTTTATGAGTCAAGATTTATATCAATGTGTGGAAGAGTGCTATAGCAAGGCACATATGACAAAACATAGGCTTGGGACTGGGGGGAGATGATCATTGGAGAGGGGTCTACGGGGCGGCGTGTCATCGATCAACACCGCCGTCGGCTCACCCTTGCTCCATGCGCGTTCTCTCCGGAGTTTCATAATAAGGTAGGTGGCGGGTCGATCTGCGACGGGCCGGGTTGCATTCTCGTGGTGTTCTCCGGTGAGGGGGATGGGTCTTCATGCAGTGTCGTGGCTGAGGGCCAAGGGCTGTCAAGAGATCTCGCGGTGACCGCTGAGGATGAGGAAAATAAGATCGAGGCTAAATCTCTCAATCGGTTCTGAATCAGTTCAGCCGGCTAATGAATCTTTGGATCGATTAGTTCGATCACTCGAAGACTCTCTCTGGGCTGCATGGAACGAGTTCTTGTCTAGAAGTAACTGCAGATCAAATCAAACGGTCATTTGCAGGTGCTCTATCGACTAAATTCAAACCAAAAAGACATGCTGTGCAAGTTCGATCCTGGTATGGTACTCGACCCAGAAAGGCGCAAGCAGTAACGCTTGCTGCTTTCTATCCTTCGTCGCTGCGTTCTCCAGGTGACCAGTCTTTGGCCGATGAGCACCAGACGGACGACGTGGCGATCTTGGCTGACGACATATAGTTCCAGCTACCGGCTTTGAACATGCAACAGCATTTTCCGCCATTGACGGGGGTGATGAATGAGAGAATTCAATCAGATCTAGAGTCAATTAAGGAGGTAATTCAGGCCCACGGTTTTTCTCATTCAAACAAGTTGGACCCGGATAGGCTGGCTTTGGTGCAACGGGCCAAGAGTTATGGCCTGAAATGTGTGTTGTTTCGGTGGCCGATTCCTAGGGTCAGGAGCGGTGTTTCTCAGTTCGTAACTTCTTCCCATTGCACCACCTGTCGACCCTCCTACGCCGATATGGCTACCCAGCCGCCGGTTGGAGATCAAAGGCGGCCTCCATGGTATCAAGCGAGAGGGAAGCCGGTGGTTGCTCACAGGGGAAGGACTTTTATTCCACGCCTTAATCGCGGGCAAGCCCCTGCTGGCCGCAGTGTGGCTAGCGCTGCCCTTGGACGTGAAATCTGTGCTGGCTGACGCTCTGTTATCTCTGGACGTGGTCGTGGCATCGCATAAGAACAGGCGGGAGATGCCTATCAAAATGGTCCCGCGCAATTGCGTTTTGTTCCGGTCGCCCGTGATCTGAATCAGGGAGACCGTGCGATGGCGGTTTCTGCCAGGAATCAAGAGGCTAGACTTGTTTTGGTCAAGGCCAAGAAGCCACGGCCACCATTCTGCTTCCGCTGTAAGTGTGTTGGGCACATTCAAGAAAATTGCACTGCGGACCTTGATTGTTATGTTTGCAATAAGCGCAATTCTCATTTGGCTGCCAAGTGTCTGATTCTCAAGATGCCGAAGCCTTTAGTGTCCATGTCTGGTTGTTCAAAAAATGAGCTGTGCTTTTTTCAGATACCGAAATTTGATTTCAAATTGGAGGTTCCTAACCCAGCCCCAACTGCTTTGATAACTGTTATTGGTGGCAAACTCGATGTAGCTTCCATCCAGATGGAGCTGGCTAAGCTGTGTAGGGTGGAGTGGAACTGGGAAGCTTTGCATCATGGAGCGGATGCCTATCTTGTGGCTTTTCCTTCGGAGGATGAATTACTTCGTATGGCAGATATTGAGTATAAGTTGAAGAGTGGGATTACTCTCAAAATCAGTCAGTGGGAATTAAATGGCGATGCGACTCCGGCTTATTATTTGGATGAGTTATGGGTGCATGCCACTGGGGTCCCACATGCGTGGTGTCATTATCTGGGTTTCTGGGCACTCGGTTCTATGGTTGGCACCACACTTGATGTGGATATGTTGACATACAGGAAAAAGGGGTCATTTGTCTTTTGGTTGGTCTTCTGGACACAGAAAAGTTGCCTTTGACGACGGACATTGTTTTCCACAAAATGGGCTATGATATTACCTTCACGCCTGAGACTCTAGATTTTGAGCTTGCAGTACCACCCCAGGCTATCCCGGATGCAAATGGGAGAGAGGATGGGGATGGCAAAGAGGAAGATGCTCAAAAGAAAGGGAAGTTGAGCAAACATATAAGAAATTCAAAAATGTGCCAGATGCTTCCAATTCAAAGTGCTCTCGTGAAGGTCAAGGTTCAGGTCCAATGCAAGTAGATGGCTATGAAGCTAACATTCCGATTAGTTCATCTTTGCCAGGAGTTATTGCAATAACACCTTTGGGAAACATGCCAAGTGTCAGGTCATCTAAAGCTTGGAATTTTAACTTTGATAAGCCTCTTGGCTTCATATGGGTGACAAAGCCGTGTACAGGTGGTTCAAAAAGGAACACCGGTTAGATTATGCGGGTTTCCGATAGTGCAACTGGGTTCAATTCTTGTGATGATCCATCTAGTGTGGTGGCTGCAGGATATGTGGAGGTTCAGGATCAGCCGGTCTCAGCTCACATGGCTCCCTCGCCGGGCGATTTTGCTCCTTGTGCGGTTGGAGTATCGTCGGTGGTGGGTCTATCTGACAGGATGGAGTTCGCCAGTGGTGCAGATCGTGTGCTGGACTCCAGGCCATCCAAGGTGGTGGTGATGCCTACCAACCAGGCTCAGCTAGCAGGCAAGGGGTGTGCGCAGTCGCTTGTTGAGGACCAGGGGAGCGAGCCGCAGCTCGGTTCTGCTCTGGGACGCCCAATGACTCCAACGTCTGAGGCGCGTGGATTGGCTGGAGGCTGTTTGGTACCGGCTCAGCATGTCAAGTCCCCTCAGCTCATTGGAATGCAAAGTTCAACTAGTCATTCAAGCGGTATGAATCTTGTTCACTTTAATTCTGTTGATGGTCTTTGCCGCAGCCAAAAATGTAATATCTTGGATGCAGATGGTAACTCTTTCACAGATGTCAATAAGATGAACAAAGCGATGTGTCGCACTGCTACTCGAAACCTGGACCCGGAGCTGAGTACCAAGACGATGGCTTCCCCAAAAGGGGTGCCACTTTCGCCTACGATTTTGCTCCCCCAAGGGCTAGGTATGTTTTCTGGTGCTAATTCCTTTTCTATTGCTGCAATACCAGACGATTATTGCGCAACAAACTTATTCAACTTAGGTTTTAGAATGGAAAGAGTAGCACAGGAATAAACTTATCGCTTAAAGCTCTTAAAAGGGTAGAAATAGATAGAGTGAAATTGAATTAGACTAGACAAAAGGAGTCTAAAAAAGTAGCAACTAAAGACAATATGGTAAATCCAGTTGAGTCAAGTGATGACGAAGTCACTGATGCTGACAGTGACTTACTCGTGCACTTGATCAAAGATGTTTCGGAGGTTGACTTTGAGACGGAGGATCTAGACATGACCATATGTGATCTAATGGCCTCCTACCAGAAGTCACGTAAGAACCGGAAAGGTAGTACTAAACAAAAAAATAGTTCATTATGAAAGGTTTATTTTGGAATAGCAGAGGTCTTTTCTGACTTGGCTAAGTTTCGCTACATTGCGGACGTTGTTAAAGAAAACAATCTAGATTTTATAGCTATAATGGAAACAGGCAAACAAGATATGTCAAGATCGAATCTAGCACGACTATCTGGCGATGCAGATTTCATTTGGCATTGTCTTCCTCCCAGAGGGAGCTCAGGTGGCATTCTTCTAGGAATCAATGCAGCATCATTTGATTTATCCTTGATTGTGGAAGGGGAATTTTTTATCAAATTTCATCTAAGCAATAAGTTGGATAAATTCAAATGGATCCTTATGGCAGTGTATGGTCCAGCCCAGGATGACTTCAAATCAGCATTTCTGGCTGAACTTGTAAGAACATGCCGACAAAATTTTCTACCAACTCTGATGGGAGGGGACTTTAACATTATGCGAAGTAGCAAGGAAAAGAATAATGACAGATTCCGTGAGCGTTGGCCCTTCTTATTTAATGCTGTGATTGACAGCTTTGATTTTAGGGAGATCGCGCTCACTGGTGGTCAATTTACATGGGCAAATTCTTTACCTACCCATACCTACGAGAAGTTAGATAGGGTTCTTATGTCTACCGAGTGGGAGTTTAAATTCCCACTGGTCTCTGTTCAAGCTCTTGACAGGGGTATTTTGGATCATACCCCTCTAATTCTTGATACTGGAACACCAGCTTTCTTGGGAATACATAAACCATTCAGATTTGAGTTGATTTGGTTTGCCCGAGAGGATTTCTGTGATAAAGTGGTAGAAATCTAGAATACACTGGTGAGAGGAAATAATTTAGTTCAATGCTGGAACCACAAATTGGGGGCTCTGCGGAGGTTTCTCCGTGGATGGGCTTTTCATACCAATGGAATTTACAAACAGAAGAAAACTGAACTACAGTCTACTATATATGAGTTGGACATAGCTGCTGAGGTTGGGGACTTGACCGAGATCGAGCGAGAACATCTAGCTCAGGCTCGGGATAATCTAGCCAGTCTTCTTAGGGAGGAAGAAATCAAATATTATCAACTGGCTAAAGTGAAAGATACGCTCTTAGGGGATAATAATACTAGATATTTTCAGTTGATTGCCAACGGTAAACACATGAAGAAAAAGATTTATTCCCTCGAAAATGAGGATCGAAAAATTGAAGGACAGGCTAATCTAAAAAATTATATAACCAAGTTCTACAAAGAACTTTTTGGGGAGCTTGTGGAGAGTCTGATGAGTCTAGATGAGGAAGAGTACCATGACATTGTGCGAGTATCACAGGCTGAAAATGATCTTTTAACTGCACAGTTCACTGAGTGCGAGGTTAAAGATGCTATTTTTCAGATGGAACATAACAAGGCACCTGGCCCTGATGGTTTCCTGGCTGAATTTTATCAAAGATTCTAGGAGGTTATCAAAGGGGATTTATTCTCAATGTTTCAAGAGTTATATGATGGGGATTTACCTCTTTTCAGTTTGAACTTTGGTGTAATAACCCTTCTACCAAAAGTTCAAGAGGCTAATATAATACAGCAATACAGGCCAATATGCATTCTCAATGTGAGTTTCAAAATCTTCACGAAAGTAGCCATGCACAAATAGACTAAACTTGGTTGCGGATAAAATTGTTAGCCCAACTCAAACGGCTTTCATGCGAGGACGAAATATCCTTGAGGGAGTCGTCATACTGCATGAAACCTTGCATGAGTTGCATAGGAAAAAACTTAGTGGAGTTATTTTTAAGATCGATTTCGAGAAGGCATATGATAAAGTTAAATGGCCGTTCCTGTTCCAAGCCTTACGAATGAAGGGATTCTCACCCAAGTGGATTTCTTGGGTTCAGGCTTTCATCTCGGGAGGCAGTGTGGCGGTGAATGTTAATGGGGAGATTGGAAACTACTTCCAAACAAGGAAGGGACTCCGTCAGGGGGATCCTTTGTCGCCCCTATTGTTTAATATTGTCGCGGATATGTTATTGATCCTAATTACAAGGGCTAAGGATCAAGGGCAAGTGGGTGGGGTGGTACCTCACCTGCTTGATGATGGCCTGTCTATCCTACAATATGCAGATGATACAATTCTTTTTATGAAAAATGATCTAGAGAAAGCACGTAACATGAAGCTCTTGCTTTGTGCATTTGAGCAAATCTCAGGTCTCAGGATAAATTTCCATAAAAGTGAGTTATTCTGCTTTAGAGATGCCCAAAACTCCTTAGAACAATACATGGAACTGTTTGGTTGTAAGCACGGGAATCTCCCTCTGAAGTATCTAGGTATTCCTATTCACTATAGAAAACTACGAAACTCAAAATGGAGAATGATAGAAGAATGTTTTGAAAAGAGGCTTAGTAGCTGGAAGGGAAAACATCTTTCAGTGGGAGGTAGACTAACATTGATTAATTCAGTGTTAAGCAGCCTGCCAATGTATATGATGTCTTTTTTTGCGATTCCTAAAGGAGTTCTTAAGACGCTAGATTATTATCGTTCTCGGTTCTATTGGCAAGGGGATGACAACAAGAGAAAATATCGCCTTGCTAGGTGGAACATCCTTTGTCAACCAAAAGATCAAGGAGGTCTTGGGATCCATGATTCGAACATTAAGAATATCGCCCTTCTAAGCAAATGGCTATTTAAACTTTTAACATCAGATGGTACCTAGCAATAGTTGCTTAGGAACAAATATTTAGGCTCTAAGCCGCTTATCCAAGTTGAGTGGAGACCAGGAGATTCTCATTTCTGGTCCAGCTTGATGAAGGTAAAACAAGATTTTCTTTGCTTTGGCACCATCAAAATCAACAATGGATCGTAGGTGACGTTCTGGGAGGATATCTGGCTGGAAAATTGTCCACTTAAAGATCAATACCCGGGATTATATAGTATTGTTAGAAGAAAGTTTACCACTATTGCTGAGGTCTTAATAACATCACAACCAAACATTTTATGGAGAAGGTCACTAATTGGACCAAAGTTAGTGGCGTGGAATGAACTACCTTCACATATCGCTAACATTAATTTAATGCAAATTGATGATGTATTTGTGAGACCCCGTTCTGATGAACAGGAACCTCCATGTGTATACAAGATTAGTCCCTCGGATCAAGAGCTAGCACACACATGTTTACAACAATAATATCACAACCAAACAGTATTTATAACTCTGCACTGAATAATTATACGATAACAAATTTTTACAACACTTAGGAATAATAAAGTAGCAACAACACCGCAATGGAAAAACCAAAACCCAATTGGATTGCCCTACAACCCGCAGCATTAGACTGGGAAACACCTAGAAGAAAAAGTCGTCATCTAAACTCCCACGATAGTCTTTGAAAATATGCGTAAATGCGGCAAGGCCGCTTCTTCATCTTCACGAGACAAGCAGGTAAAGCAAGAATTGAGTACATTGGTACTCAAGCAAGACTTAGTAACAAATGCAATTAAATAATCATGCAGGCTTAAAACAAGGATAGGCTCTAGTTATTTTGCGATTGCTAAAAGCAAGAAAGATAAGCTAATATTAGATTGCAATTGCATTTAAAAACAATCTGCGAAAGAATAAGTAATTTCTGAAAGTAAATATGAGCTTGCTCAACCAGTCTACCCGATCGCGACCATACATGTCGTTTCCTTTTGACATAAAACAGTTGCTAAAACCAGTTTCAAACCGAAACTTCAGTTTTCAGAAAAATAATAAAGTCTAACATTGGAATGATTTCACCAAGTGCTCATGACCGCGAGCGCGGCTAATTAATTAGATTTTAAACTCTGCAGAGGTGTACAACTTTACCCACAAGGAATGATCCACCCTTTTTGCAAGGCCATTCGCACACTTCCTTTGGTGTGCTTAAGAAGCGATCATACATAGCCGTTACATTATCTAAACATGACTTTACACCACTGGGACGTTAACCTCGCCCGAAAACAGAGACACTCACCCAAGCCGTGGATCCACATTTATCACACACAACACCACGTCTCTGTCCATGGCAAGGCGTACACCGTTGCATTAGCAAGTAGACCTGACCGGAATACCCCGTCAGGTAGACCTGTCCGGAATACCTGTGCATAGCTCCCGCCTACCAATGAGCAAAGCCATGTCTAAACAACTTAATAAGCTATGGCCGTCCCATACCGGACCTCGTGGTTGTACGGAATTCTTGGATCAATAGCGTCCCATTGCTCGGTCCTTAAGCGGCGTGGGCGACACTTCACCCTACACTACGCAGTGCACCCTTTTTGCACGCCTCCGGCTATTGCCAATAGTCGCCCACATCCAAATCATAGTTTTAGTTGGAGTTTTAGTAAACTAATAGCAACCTTTTAAAATGGCAATTGGTTGAATAAACAGATCAAACTGAATCATTTTAGCGTTAAGCTTGGCTAGCGAATATTATATCTAACGGTTATAACCACAAGGACATTAGTTTATGTCTAACCCATACATATGGTTACAAGGTTCTCATGTCATAATGATTAAAGGAAAACCATAATTACACAGGATAACTAATCGTTCTACCCAATATAGCATTTTACTTGAGAATTACTCGGATGCAATATACAGTTGCAAAAACAACATATCGTAAGTGAATTATTGGGATCAACATGATCAAGGATTTGCTTGCCTTGCTTAGCAATCGTCAAGATCAATTTCAGATCAGCCGGGATCTTCCTCCTCGACCAGGCTCGCTAACGCCTACACGCGTCTAAAACAGAAAATAATTAAAGCAAGTAAAAAGGGCAAAAGAAAATTGATAGTAAAAGCGAATATAACTCCACATACGTAGCAGGGTTGCTTATTATGAATTTATTTTCCTTATTTTATTTAATTCAAGATGCTAAAATTGATTAAACTATAATAATCTAATCATTTCGTGCCTAGACAGATTCTTATCCCTTGTTAATAGATTCAGATTCAAGCAACGCTTTTAATAAAGTTTTAGCTATTGACTAAGAACTCCCATTGCTAGAATATATATATGAATCATCATATATATGTATACTAGCATATGTGGTTATGCATGCAAGAGCATACATGAATAACTAAAGTTTTTCATCTAAATTTTAATGCCTACAGATTTAACTCCAATTGCATTTTCTAATTTCGATCACATAACATTACTATTTTACTAAAGCCACTATTTACTTTAATCTTTATGTGCATATATACAATTATATATATAACATGTTCATTTAAAGATTCATTATACTAATGGAGCAACTTAACTTGAACATCATTATTTTACATTTTGAGCTATTAACAAGATCGTGGTTTCACGAAAATTCATTATTCTTTATTTTGCCTAAAGTAAAAATTATTTATTCCTTACAACATAAAGCTCTTCTCAAGTATTTCATTTACTATAATTCATACAGTAATTCTTCTAACAATATTTTTGCATATTCTAATTCTTCCGGATTTTACATGAATTTACAAATTTATTTCATTTGAATTGGATTTCTAAATCACAAGATATTCCATACTCAAGTTTATTAGGATACAAAAATCCCTAAAACTAAAACCTTCCAAAAAAGAAAATACGTTTTCCTTCCTAAATGGCGCTTTCCTATTCGGCAAAACCGATTCAACCATCGCCTTTGGGACCGAATGTCGTTGATCGAAAATGGGGGTGGCTCACGGCCTCGCCATGGCGTAACGACAATGGAACGCGGAATGGGTGGCGCTAGACCTTCAGCGGCAAGGAGTCTAGGGTGGTACTCATTCCGCCGGACGGCCGGCAATGGTATACCACGCTACCCGGCGCCATGGATTCGGCGGAAGCTCTACTCCGGCGATCGATTGATTTCGGGCAAGGTCTCTACGAGCATCAATGAGGTATGGAGGTTTCATTTCACCCGAGTGCCGCGCCAAGAATTAGCGGAGCGGCCAAGACGCTGTGATCTTGCCGAGGCGAGAAGATGACCGGCGAATCCGGTTTAACCGCAATGTAATGGTTTGGAATTGAGGCTTGATTAGTACTCTAGGATGCACCTTGAAGCTTTGGGTGGGGTAGATTTCATGGCTTACCCTTTGCTCGCTTGATTCGCGGTTTCCCCCTTTCCTCGGCTCTCTGCGAATGGTAGCGAAGAAAGAAGAAAGAGCCAAGAGACCCGAAGGGAAAGGGGAAAGAGTGCTAACGCGCTAGGAGAAGGCTTTGTAGCGGTTTGAGCGTCTTTGTGGAGGCCGGGACGCAGGCAATCATCGCCATACTTTGTTACGAAGGATGGGAGCGGCGGAAGAGGTTAATGGCGAATGCTCGGTGCTTGCAACTCGTGGCTGGTCCGGCGACGCCGAGGCGAGTGACGCAGAGGTATGACCGAGCCGAGAGTTGGCTCAATGGTCCAAGCATGGGCGCCGCCGCTCGAGAGACGGTGCCACTCACCGGTGATTCGAACGGGAATGGGAGAAGAAAGGCTGACGGCTGGGTCAGTGGTCCACTCCTGTGGATCGAGTGATTTCACCGCGGCGCTAGCAAAACGGAACGAAATGGTTCGCCCACAAGTCGATGAGGGATCAAAAGTAACAGGGTGGTTGGGCTCCAATTTCCCCCCTCTCTCACCGATTTTTGGTGGTGGTCAAATAAATACAGGAAATGGTGAAAATTTTTGACTGTGCTCTCCAACCAGTTTTCACCTCCTGGTAAAAATTTGAGGTTTATCCAAGCTACTGAGATTTTATGAAAATTCCTTCAATAATGACTGTTTAATTTCTTAGCCTCAGCCTTCGATTTTTGTTCATGATCAAATGAATTCTATTATTTTTGAAATTTTGTTTTTCTATTAGATTTGGGCTAAATATTCTGATGTAAAATTTTCAGCTCAATTACTCGAGCCATTATTTAATTAAAATTCTGACATTGAATTTTCCTTTTGTTAAGTTTTCTGCTTTCGAATTTTAATAATTCTCAAACCCTTTTATTATTTTATTATATTTTTACTATGTGTAGATATGGTAATTATATTCTCATAATAATTTTCTCAACTCCATTTGTTGTTCCAATATTTTGCACAAATTCTGACAATGCATGATTTGGAAACAAAAATTTGTTCTACCATTTTTCTTTCCAAATTTCTTAGGCATGAATTTCATTTGAAATTTGAATGGCTGATTTACAAGTTCTGGATTCTCCTATTAAATTTTCCAATTTTTCACTTTTTGTTTCTTTGCATTTTCTTCTTTGCATTCTTTATTTGACTTTTATTGCAACTCGAAACGCAATAAGAATTCAATAACTCCAAATAAAATCAAAGACATTATGAACAAACTGAAAATATTCACATTCAATTTAAATACCATGTTTTTCTGTTCCTAAATTTCTGGGCTGTTACAGATCTACCCCCCTTACAAAAATCTCGACCCGAGATTTGGCGAGTCTAAAGGAAACTACTCTGAAAAGAACTCGAAATTCCTTCCTAAGTTGATCTTCCTGCTCCCAAAGTTGCCTCATCTTGAATGATTACTCCATTGCACCTTAATCATCTTGTGAGACTTGTTATGAAGTCTGGCGCTCAACTTCTTCTAGGACTCTAATCGGACGTTCCCGATAAGTCAAATCAGGTTGCAAATCAATTTCTTCTAGTTGGGTGAGTTCGAAGGAAGACGAAGACATTTTCTCAATTGTGATACATGGAAGACGTTATGAACTTTGGACAACCGAGGTGGTAATTCCAGCTTATCGCCTTTTCGCCCATCTTCTCAAGAATACGATATGGTCGACATATCGCGCGCGTAATTACCACTTAATTTGGAAGCGGCGAACACCGCATAAGTGGCGAGACCTTAAGATAGACATGATCTTCAACTTCAAAACTCAAGTCACGTCGACGATTGTCGGCATAACTTTTCTCGACGAGATTGAGCTTCTCTTAGTCGACTTCTTATCAAATCTACATGCTCTTGGGCTTCTTGTATGAGATCTGGACCAAAGAGCGCCTTTCTCCGCCTCTCGACCAAAACAAAGGTGTTCTACACTTTCTCCCATAAAGAGCTTCAAATGGCGACATTTGCGGACTTGCTTGAAAACTATTGTTATCTGAAAATTCCGCAAATGCCAAACTCTTTTTCCCGCTTGGTGCTATAAGATAACACATGTGCTCTTAACATATCTTCCAATATTCGATTTGTTCTTTCAGTTTGCCCATCGGTTTGAGGATGATAGGTCAGATCTTGAAATTCAGTTTGGTTCCTAGCATACCATGTAATTTCTCCCAAAAACGAGGCGTGAGCTGTGAACCACGATCAGACACAATTGTTTTGGGACTCCGCAAACGCACAATATTGTCGATATAAAGTTCAGCCAATTTATCCCCGTAATGATTAGTCCTCATAGGAATAAAATGAGCTACTTTTGTCAATCGATCAACAATTACCCAAATGGAATCATTTCCCTTTTGAGTTCGGGGCAAACCAGTGATGAAATCCATACTGATATCATCCCATTTCCATTCTGGAATTTGCAATGGTTGGAGAAGCCCAGCTGGACGTTGATGTTCAGCTTTAACTCGTTGGCATATATCGCACCTTGCGACATATTCAGCGATGTCTTTCTTCATACCAGGCCACCAATACTCACTTTTAAGATCCTGGTACATTTTTGTGCTTCCGGGATGAATGGATAATGGTGACTCATGTGCCTCAGACAGAATTAACTTCTTGATTTCTGAATCATTCGGCACATAAATCAGAGATCCTCGGAATACTACCCCATCTCGAATCTATGGTAAACCTCGCACTCCTTGCCTTCTTTTAAGCGATCTTGAATTTTAGTAACAAGCTTCATCTTTATGTTGCGTGGCTTTAATTTGGCTCTTAAGGGTAGGTTGTACATCAAGAGCAGCTACATAACCATCTTCAACTAAATTCAGGTTAAGCTTCTGGAATTCATTCATTAAATCAGCTTGATTAGAAACCCAAGTGCAATAAAGTTTCCGGCTGAGAGCATCTGCTACAACATTTGCCTTTCCCGGGTGGTAATGAATGCCAATGTCATAATCCTTAATCAATTCTAACCATCTCCTCTGCCTTAAGTTCAAGTCTGGCTGAGTGAAGAAGTATTTAAGACTTTTGTGATCTGTATAAATTTCAGTTCGATTCCCAATAAGATAATGCCGCCATATTTTCAAAGCATGAACAACAGCGGCTAACTCCAGATCATGTGTGGGATAATTCTGTTCATGAGGGCGAAGTTGTCGGGATGCATATGCAACAACTTTTCCCTCCTGCATTAATACACACCCTAAACCATGATGCGAAGCATCACAATACACGCCAAAGTTTTTATGGATATCAGGTAACACTAGCACTGGGGCTGATGTTAACCTCTTTTTCAATTCTTGAAAACTTTCTTCACATTCTGGAGTCCAGATAAACTTCTTTTCTTTCTTTAATAGCTGAGTTAATGGCTTTGCAATTTTGGAAAAGTTTTCAATGAACCGGCGATAATATCCGGCCATTCCCAGAAAACTCCGAATTTCTGGAACTGATTGCGGTCTCTCCCAAGCTAATACAGTTTGTACTTTGCCGGGATCAACTGCAACCCCTCCTCTTGACAGAACATGACCAAGAAATGCTACTTCCTTTAGCCAAAATTCACACTTCTCAAATTTGGCATAAAGCTGATTTTCTCGCAATTTACTAAGAACCATGTGCAAATGCTGAGCATGTTCTTCTTCACTTTGAGAATAAATCAGAATATCATCAATGAAGACCACCACAAATTTATCCAAGTACTCCATGAAAATCTTATTCATTAGATTCATAAAACTTGCTGGAGCATTTGTGAGGCCAAATGACATGACAGTATACTCGTACAATCCGTAACGAGTAACAAATGCAGTTTTAGGAATATCAGACGGCCTGATCTTCAATTGAAAATAACCAAGTCTGAGATCAATTTTTGAAAAGACTTGGGCACCATTCAACTGATCAAATAAATCATCGATGCGAGGAAGAGGATATTTGTTTTTAATGGTGACGTCATTTAGCGTACGATAATCCACGCACATACGAAGACCACCATCCTTCTTTTCAACAAACAAGACTGGACTGCCCCAAGGCGAAGAACTAGGACGAATAAAACCTTTTTCTAACTGCTCTTTGAGTTGCTTCTTTAATTCCATTAAATCATTAGGAGTCATTCGATACTGACGCTTGGATATGGGTGCAGTTCCAGGCACCAAATCAATAACAAATTCCATATCACGGTCCGGTGGCATTCCCGGCAATTCATTAGGAAACACATCAGGATATTCATTAACTACAGGTACTTGATTAAATTTTGAGGAAGATACAGAACATAGCACTGGTTGCGATGGAATAGTTCTAGTGCTAGACAAAAATTCTACTTGAATACCATCTTGATTTGTGAGAGCTACTGATTTTTGAGCACAATCTATGTATCCCTGGTGTTTTGATAACCAGTCCATTCCTAAAATGATATCTAACCCAGAAGTTTCTATCAAGATGAAATCAGCATAGAACATTACTCCACTTATTTCTATACTGACATTAGGACAAAATTTCCTAGTCCTAATGGTTGCTCCAGGTGATTGAATAACCATGTAAGCAGGCAAAAGGGAAATTTCCAATTGATTCTGTTCTGTGAATTTCTTAGAAACGAATGAATGAGAGGCTCCAGAATCAAATAATGCTAAGGTAGGGGCGGATTGGACAAGAAGCATACCTAGCACCACGTCAGGTGCGTCTTGGGCCTCTTCGGCAGTGACATGGTGCAAGCGCCCAAGAACATCACCTTGCGCCGGCATCGAACTTGTCTTTTGAGCTTGCTGATTTCCAGCCCCTTGTGATCCTCCTTGAGTCTGTGAGCGAGTCTGCATTGTCTTCTTCTTAGGACAAGAGTTGGCATAATGCCCTCGCTCATGGCAATGGAAACAGGTAACATTTGGTGCTTGTTTTTGAGTGCTAGTTGTTGCCCTTGCTGGTTGCGAGGAGCGGTGGTTCACTGTGATTGCTGTTGAGGAGCACGAACCACTTGCCCTCGATCTTCTACTGAAATCGCTTGCGCGGACGTTGGCTCGCTGCATCTCAGAAGTGGGTCGGCGAGTAAAAGCGGACTGACCGCCTTGCGGCCTAGAAGAACCCGCCCCAACAGATTTGCGCGCAAGCCATTTGCGCTTCCGACTTTCTAAGACATCCTTGCTGCCATGCTCTACTCTGTTTGCTTTATCAACTAGAGTTTGAAATCATTAATATCCTGAGCGATGAGAGCCCACTTAATTTCTTCATTGGTGTTTCAAACCGCTCCACCTTCTGTAGCTTCATCTTCTACTTCATGAGGGGCATATCGAGATAGGTAATTGAAGTGGTGCAAGTACTCCATATGATACCATATTGCCTTGTTTCAACTCCAAGAACTCTCGCTTCTTCACTTCTATCACGTGGCGGTATGTGGGTGCGACGGAAGCCGCTTTGAATTTCGCCATAGCACAACGCCTGACCTTCTGGCAGGGGTCGCTGGTAGCTCTCCCACCATATAGCAGCATCTCCTTGTAGCTGATAAGAAGCATATAGAACTTTCTCTCTTTCGTCACATTGAGCTATGTTCAATTTATTTTCCACCGCCCGTAGCCAATCATCCGCCTCAAGTGGCTCAGAGGACGGGGTGAAAACTGGTGGTTGCAACCTTAAGAACTCATTCAATTTCGATCCTCCATTGCCCCCCCGATTCACACCTTGGGCGATTTGCTGCAATAGCAGAGTGTGAGTCTGCCGCCCCTGCTCCATCATAGCCAGAACTTGCGCCATGGTCGGCGGCTCTGGCAATTGATCCTCCGGAAGGTCTGGTTCTTGGGGAGCAGCTGGCGGATCACGACGAGCGCCCGTGAGGTTGAGGCCCTTGTCGCGGGTCTTGTGGATTAATTGCATGGGCGAGGAATGCCGGCTTGTTGAGCACGAGCGTTCGCTCAAATTTCACTTTCCAAGATATTGCTCAAGGATCTAGTGGATCGCATCCTGCATACAATCCTTATTAGAAGTTGATAACAAGAGAAAGCATTGCTACTTTTAAATGCGTCCTGTAAGTTTATGATTATTTCATTTTAACTTAAGTAAACACAAGAATAATCTCATCGTAAACTTCCACTCTAACAGCTAAAATTTGCGAGAGAAAATTCATACATATACTCACAGAAAACTGCACAAACAAAAGCTGTACATAACATAATACATATTAATGTACACTACCAATTCATACAATACTAAGAATATACACATGCATTCATTTATCTTACTAATTCCCATCTAAACCTTGGACACCTACTAGTAATTTTCAACCTCACTTCTCACATCTACAGCAAAAGTTCAGCTTGCATCTTACCCTGCATACTAATACAAAAGTTTCCTCAACTTCCTCACCATCCTACTAATTCTCTCCTAAGACTCTAGACATATACTCCCTGCGCCTATACACACATGGAGACGCAGGATGATACTCACACGTGCTAGCAGGATTAATTCCTTTGTCATTCACTAGACGCGGTAGACTGCCTACAATAGACATCCTGGCACCTCGAGACCTACCCACCGTAGGGACATACGAGGCTGGTGGAGCGCGCTGAGCGGATGGTATCTGTAAGGCACCACCACTTAGCACTGTACGTGGCACGGCACCCTTCGCCACGCCCGATGCTAAGGCGGTCTCTAAAAATGCCATACGTACGCGAGTCTCCCTAAGTTCCTGTGCCAACTGCACATAATGTTGGTCTAGCCTATTTGTAAAATCCACCATAACTCGTAGACTAGCATTATTAATACTACTAGAGTCTTTATAAACACTATCTCCCACTACTAGCCTCCGGGTAAATAATAATAAGCGGAATCCAAATCCGGGAGAGCTTGCCTAAGACGGACTATCGCTAGATACGCCGCCTCGTTCATGGACGCATCTATTGATGACCCAAAGCCCACAAAACTCCGCTCCCCCTCATTCCAAGCAGGCCTAGGGGCACAAAAACTCGTGGCGAACTCTTTTGTCTCCACAATAAGATGAGCTTGAATACCACATAGCGAGGATGACCCTCGAGTGACAAAGCCATCAACAAACTACTTAATGCTCCCATCATCCCTGTCGACTCCACACCTGTCGATTCATGACAGGCACAAACCTGCCATCTACAATAATAAAAATAAGGAGGAAGGCAAGATTAACATACATAATTTTGAAAGCAAAGAGGCTACAAATAAGAAAGTTAGCGATTATGCTAAGTTCCATTATTAGTAGTGAGGTGAACTTCTAACTTAACACAAATTAAGTTTTAGATTTTTACTAACAACCCTGACTCCGAGGTTTCCTATAGTCTCTATGGCTCGATACCAATCTTTGTGAGACCCTGATTACGATGAACAGGGAACCTCCATGTGTATACAAGTACTAGTCCTGGATCAAGAGCTAGCACACACATGTTTACAACAATAATATCACAACCAGACAGGTATTTATAACTCGCACTGAATAATTATACGTAACAAATTTTTACAACACTTAGGAATAATAAAGTAGCAACAACACTGCAGCGGAAAAACCAAAACCCAGTGGATTGCCCCTACAACCCGCAGGCATTAGACTGGGGAAACACCTAGAAGAAAAAGTCGTCATCTAAACTCCCACGATAGTACTGAAAATATGCGTCGTCTGGCAAGGCTGCTTCTTCATCTTCTGAGACAGCAGGTAAAGCAAGAATTGAGTACATTGGTACTCAGCAAGACTTAGTAACAAATGCAATTAAATAATCATGCAGGCTTAAAACAAGGATAGGCTCTAGTTATTTTGCAGTTGCTAAAAACAGTAAAGATAAGCTAATATTAGATTGCAATTCGCATTTAAAAACAAGCTGAAAGAATAAGTAATTTCTGTAAAGTAATATAGATTGCTCAACCAGTCTACCCGATCGATGACCATACATGTCGTTTCCTTTTGACATAAAAGCAGTTGCTAAAACCAGTTTCAAACCGAAACTTCAGTTTTCAGAAAAACAATAAAGTCTAACATTGGAATGATTTCACCAAGTGCTCATGATCATGAAGCGCCGCTAATTAATTAGATTTTAAACTCGCAGAGGTGTACAACTTTACCCACAAGGAATGATCCACCTTTTTGCAAGGCCATTCGCACACTTCCTTTGGTGTGCCGGCAAAGCGATCATACATAGCCGTTACATTATCTAAACATGACTTTACACCAGCCCGGACGTTAACCTCGCATACAAAACAGAGACACTCACCCAAGCCGTGGATCCACATTTATCACACACAACACCACGTCTCTCGTCCATGGCAAGGCGTACACCGTTGCATTAGCAAGTAGACTGACCGAATACCCCGTCGTAGACCTGTCCGAATACCGTGCATAGCTCCGCCTACCAATGAGCAAAGCCATGTCTAAACAACTTAATAAGCTATGGCCGCCCCATACGGACCTCGTGGTTGTACGGAATTCTTGGATCAATAGCGCCCCATTGCTCGGATCCTTAAAGCGACGTGGGCGACACTTCACCCTACACTACGCAGTGCCCTTTGTGCACGCCTTGCTATTGCCAATAGTCGCCCACATCCAAATCATAGTTTTAGTTGGAGTTTTAGTAAACTAATAGCAACCTTTTAAAATGGCAATTGGTTGAATAAACATTCAAATCGAATCATTTTAGCGTTAAGCTTGGCTAAGCAGATATTATATCTAACGGTTATAACCACAGTGACATTAGTTTATGTCTAATCCATACATATGGTTACAAGGTTCTCATGTCATAATGATTAAAGGAAAACCATAATTACACAGGGATAACTAACTGTTCTACCCAATATAGCTGTTTTACGGAGAATTACTCGGATGCAATATACAGTTGCAAAAACAACATATCGTAAGTGAATTATTGGGATCAACATGATCAAGGATTTGCTTGCCTTGCTCAGCACTGTCAAGATCAATTTCAGGATCAGCTTCGGGATCTTCCTCCTCGACGGGCTCGTCAACGTCTACACGTCGCGAAAACAGAAAATAATTAACAGCAAGTAAAAAGGGCAAAAAGAAAATTGATAGTAAAAATGAATATAACTCCACACACAGAACAGGGTTGCTTATTATGAATTTATTTTCCTTATTTTACGAATTCAAGATGCTAAAATTGATTAAACTATAATAATCTAATCATTTCAGGCCTAGACAGATTCTTATCCCTTGTTAATAGATTCAGATTCGAAGCAACGTTTTAATAAAGTTTTTAGCTATTGACGGCAACTCCCATTGCTAGAATATATATATGAATCATCATATATATGTATACTAGCATATGTGGTTATGCATGCAAGAGCATACATGAATAACTAAAGTTTTTCATCTAAATTTTAATGCCTACACAGATTTAACTCCAATTGCATTTTCTAATTTCTGATCATATAACATTACTATTTTACTAAAGCCACTATTTACTTTAATCTTTATGTGCATATATACAATTATATATATAACATGTTCATTTAAAGATTCATTATACTAATGGAGCAACTTAACTTGAACATCATTATTTTACATTTTTGAGCTATTAAATGATCGTGGTTTCTGAAAATTCATTATTCTTTATTTTGCCTAAAGTAAAAATTATTTATTCCTTACAACATAAAGCTCTTCTCAAGTATTTCATTTACTATAATTCATACAGTAATTCTTCTAACAATATTTTTGCATATTCTAATTCTTCCGGATTTTACATGAATTTACAAATTTATTTCATTCGAATTGGATTTCTAAATCACAAGATATTCCATACTCAAGTTTATTCGGATACAAAAATCCCTAAAAACTAAAACCTTCCAAAAACAGAAAATACGTTTTCCTTCCTAAATGGCGCTTTCCCTATTCGGCAAAAACCGATTCAACCACTGCCACTGGGACCCGAAGGTCAGTGACCGAAAACAGGGGGGGTGGCTCACGGCCTCGCCGGCGGCGAACGACGGCCGGAACGCCGGAATGGGTGGCAGCTAGACCTTCAGCGCGGCAAGGGGAGTCTAGGGGTGGTACTCATTCCGCCGGGGCGGCAACAGGTCACCCACGTCGCCGCTTGGCCGCCATGGATTCGGCGGAAGCTCTACTCCGGCGATCGATTGACTCGGCGAGGTCTCTCTGAGCATCGTGAGGTATGGAGGTTTCATTTCACCCGAAAAGCTGCGCCAAGAATTAGCGAGCGGTTTTGACGCTGTGCGCCGGAGGCGAGAAGATGACCGCGGAATCCGGATTTAACCGCAATGTAATGGTTTGGAATTGAGGCTTGATTAGTACTCTAGGATGCACCTTGAAGCTTTGGGTGGGGTCGATTTCATGGCTTACCCTTTGCTCGGCTTGATTCGCGGTTTCCCCCCTTTCCCTGGCTCTCTGCGAATGGTAGCAGCAAGAAAGAAGAAAGAGCCAAGAGACTGACGAAGGGAAAGGGGAAAGAGTGCTAATGCGGCTAGGAGAAGGCTTTGTAGCGGTTTCGGGCGTGCTGTGGAGGCTGGGACGCGCGGCAATCATCGCCATACTTCGGTTCTGAAGGACGGGAGCAGGCGGAAGAGGTTAATGGCGAATGCTCGGTGCTTGCAACTCGTGGCTGGTCCGTGCGACGCTGAGGCGTAGTGACGCAGAGGTATGACCGAGCTGAGAGTTGGCTCAATGGTCCAAGCATGGGCGCCGCTTTCGCCGAGAGACTTTGCCACTCACCGGTGATTCGAACGGAATGGGAGAAGAAAGGCGATGGCTGGGTCCAGGTCCACCGCCAGGATCGAGTGATTTCACCGTGCGCTAGCAAAACGGAACAGAAATGGTTCGGCCCACAAGTCAGTGAGGGATCAAAAGTAACAGGGTGGTTGGGCTCCAATTTCCCCCCTCTCTCACCGATTTTTGGTGGTGGTCAAATGAATACAGGAAATGGTGAAAATTTTTGACCGTGCTCTCCAACCAGTTTTCACCTCCTGGTAAAAATTTGAGGTTTATCCAAGCTACTGAGATTTTATGAAAATTCCTTCAATAATGACTGTTTAATTTCTTAGCCTCAGCCTTCGATTTTTGTTCATGATCAAATGAATTCTATTATTTTTGAAATTTTGTTTTTCTATTAGATTTGGGCTAAATATTCTGATGTAAAATTTTCAGCTCAATTACTCGAGCCATTATTTAATTAAAATTCTCACATTGAATTTTCCTTTTTGCTAAGTTTTTCGCTTTCGAATTTTAATAATTCTCAAACCCTTTTATTATTTTATTATATTTTTACTATGTGTAGATATGGTAATTATATTTTCATAATAATTTTCTCAACTCCATTTGTTGTTCCAATATTTTGCACAAATTCTGACAATGCATGATTTGGAAACAAAAATTTGTTCTACCATTTTTCTTTCCAAATTTCTTAGGCATGAATTTCATTTGAAAATTTGAATGGCTGATTTACAAGTTCTGGATTCTCCTATTAAATTTTCCAATTTTTCACTTTTTGTTTCTTTGCATTTTCTTCTTTGCATTCTTTATTTGACTTTTATTGCAACTCGAAACGCAATAAGAATTCAATAACTCCAAATAAAATCAAAGACATTATGAACAAACTGAAAATATTCACATTCGAATTTAAATACCATGTTTTACTGTTCCTAAATTTCTGGGCTGTTACAGTATTTCACTGGAATCTGTGCCAAAATGGCCAATTTACGGTGAAATCACATTATCAAGCCTTGATTAAAAGTGACGTGCCAAATTTAAATAAACAAATATGGAAACTTCAAGCTCCACTAAAAATAAAAGTGTTCTTGTGGTACCTTAGGAGAGGAGTGATTTTGACTAAAGACAATCTGGCAAAGCGAAATTGGCAAGGAAGCAGAACACGTTGCTTTTGTCATGAATTAGAGACAATTAGGCATCTGTTCTTTGATTGTCGTTTTGCGCTCACAGTTTGGACCCTAATATATTTGGCCTTTGGAATATCTATTCCAACGAGCATTGCTAATATGTTTGGAAGTTGGATAGGTGGTTTTGATGCAAACATTAGAAACCTTGTTCTTCTTGGTGCTGCAATTACGTGTTGATCTATATGGCTAAGCAGGAATGATAGATTGTTTAAAAAAAACAATTCTTCTCCTTTGCAGGTTATTTTTGCTATTACCCAATGGCTGCGTACATGGGCTGTACTACAGAAGGTGGAATTGTGAACTACTTTGGTGGAGGCTACGCATTGCTTGGCGCGGGTGGCCAAGGATTTCTATTCCCTGGCACATGGGTGGCGGTTTAGTCTTTGGATTGCTAGTCACTGGATTGTGCGCGTCCTCTTTTTTATTCATGTAAGGCTGTGTGCTTCAAGCTAAGAAGAGGCCGGAAGTATTTTCTAGGACTTGTATCATCTTGATGTAATGCTCTTGAAATTAATAAAAACTTCCGTTATCCAAAATCAATGTGTTGCTCTCATCATCAGTAAGCTACTAGTGAAAATAGTTTATAAATCGGAGATATTAGTAAAATGTTATGGCTAAATAAAAATATATATATTCATGTACAAATTACGAATTAATGACATTTGTTAGTTGCACATGTATGCGTTTACGGTAAACACGTTTGCATTCGCATTGGCTATGTGAACTCAAGAAACATTTCTACTCAATTATAATACTCCAAGATATATAGGAAACTGGGAATACAACAACATGCAAATCCATACGATTGCTAGCATTCAAATTTAAGAGTGGTCTCTGCATGATTCTCGAACAAAAGGTATACAAAGAACACTCTCGTACATTTTATATCACATTAATAGTGTGGTAACAGATTACTAGCTAGAGTTTGACATGGCTGTAAATCATGCTCTTCACTCTGTAGGAAAGCCATGCAGCACTCCCACAAAACAAATCAAATGATCGATCGACGCTTTCTTGTAGGGGTTGTACATCCGTGCCTCTCATCAGCACAAGCCGCAACAGACTGCACGTACTTAGTGTAAGGAGGTATTCGCGATTGCTATGTAACTATTTCAAACTCTTCATTGGGTATAGCTGTACATCCTGCAATTATGTCTCCAAATAACAAGCTTAATAATTAAACTAGTCTGTTTCCTGGTAGTATCATCCTTCTCTACTCGAGGAGGCATCAAGCGAAGACGAGCAGGATAGGAAGAAGCAAACATGGTGATGTCTATGGGCAGCTCTTTCTCAAGGATTTCTTTTGGGTGTTTTCCATACTTTGATAAGTTGTTCTCAACCATCCCCTTGAACCGTCTCCGTATCCGGAGCCATCAAGGTTCCTTCTCAGCAAATCGGCAACCACATTTGCAATGATGAGTGACCCATTCAGGTCTTTTGCTAGGTCATTTGCTATTGATGCTAACTGGGGGTAGTCTTGTTCGTCTGTGCTTCCGAACGCTAGCATCTTGAAGAGGCAGCTGTACTCCTCATGGGACAAACTATTTAAGTGAACTGCCCTTACTGTTCCAAACCTTACAAGCTTTTCAATCCTACTTATGATTATCACTTTGCTTCCTCTGGCCATGCATGTTAGAGTAGAATAGAACTTTACCCAATCGTCATCATCCACGTCGGTAACAAACTCAACAACAAGTAATTATAAAGTCCTCTCATTGCTGAACTTTGCATGGTCCATCCGCAATATGCTATCACCACTGATGTACAATATCAAAGGGAATTGGGATCGGATCTTCTCATTTTTGCATACGTGGCTTACCAATGCTTTCTTGCCAACCCTGCAACCACCGATGATTGGAAGCACCACGGAGCACCAAGATGAGCAGGGTTTGCAGCAAGATGTTGATGATCTGCTGCTTCGACGTGGCGACCGAACATGAAGTTGTCAGTGTAAAGGTAAGCATCATAGGGTCATTTAAACATGCGTCAAGACGCCCCAACATTACAACGAACTCACTCATGTTAGCAACAACAGCTTCTAAGTTGTCTACAACGCTTTGTAAATCATTACTTACGGCAATTCCTCTGATGGCATCACTTACAGCAATTCCTCTCATGGCATCGAAAGTTGTACGTGGACGTTTCAAAGGAAATGCAGAAGCCGAGAAGGCAGATATGCTTCTAACCTCCTCATCTTCAACAGATTTGTACTTGAAGGTGTCCAGCATGTGGTACCCACGATACATGCTCTCCACGATCAACTTGAGCTGCATTAGCATCATAGAGTTGGTGACGTGTCGCCCATCCGCCTCCTCGACAACTGCATGGACTCTCAGTAGGAGTTCCTGCAACCTTTCCAACTTGCCATCTGAACCTGTCTTCTCTGTGTAGTTCTTCATCAGGAAGGAGATGAGCCGGTTGATTAGGTCACCCGCAATCGCAGCTATGGCTGCGTCCATCTTGAACTAAGGTATCTTTGTGCGTATATGCGTCTAGATTGTTTCCTCTTCTTCCTGTTTGCGTGCTGTAAGTTAAAGAATTTGATGGGCAAGTTATACCTAGGAGGCGTCCAACTGACGACGTAAAAGGCCTTTATGGCAAGATTGGGGCTTGAAGTGCCAACGGCCGGAGACGTGCCAAGCATTAATAGAACCAGTATACTTACTCGTGTAACTACATATCTAGATTTTATCATAAAACTGTCTTTAATATACAACTCTATTTTCAATGATTGAAATACATCTCTTCTTCCCTCAGGAGAGAAACTAGTCTCTGCTTAAGGCTCAATTTACTTCTAAGGAAGTTAAAGATGCTATTTTTCAAATGAATCACAATAAGGCTCCTGGTCCAGATGGTTTTCCAGCTGAATTTTACCAGGAATTTTGGGGACTCATTGTGAACGACCTAATGGCGATGTTCCATGAATTCCACAAATGTAACCTTGCCCTCTTCAGCCTAAACTTTGGAACAATTACTTTGTTGCCAAAGTTGAAAGAGGTAAAGCAAATTCAGCAGTTTAGACCGATTTGTCTTTTAAATGTGAGCTTTAAGATCTTTTCCAAAGTAGTGGCTAATAGAGTGGCTTCTGTTGCACAGAAGATCGTGAGACCTTCGCAAACTGCCTTTATGGCCGGAAGACATATAATGGAAGGGGTAGTTATCTTGCATGAAACTTTACATGAAATGAAAATGAGAAAGCTTAACGGAGTGGTGCTAAAATTAGATTTTGAGAAGGCTTATGACAAGGTTAAATGGGATTTTATACAACAAACTCTCAGAATGAAAGGTTTCTCTGAAACATGGTGTAAGTGGATTGAAAGTATTGTTAGTAGAGGTAGTGTGAATGTTAAAGTTAATGATAATCTTGGGAGATACTTTCAGACTATGAAAGGTTTGAGACAAGGGGATCCTCTCTCCCCTATTCTGTTCAATTTGGTAGCAGACATGCTTGCTATTTTGATAGCCAGAGCAAAGGAGAATAATCAGTTTAGAGGGATCATTCCTCATTTAGTGGATGGGGGCTTATCGATTCTTCAATATGCGGATGACACGATTCTCTTCCTGGATCATGATTTGAATGAGGCTGTGAACTTGAAGTTAGTCTTGAGTGTTTTTGAACAGGTGTCAGGACTTAAGATCAATTTCCATAAAAGTGAGATTTTCTTATTTGGCGAGGCTAAATCTTACAAGAAGGATTATGTTCAACTTTTTGGGTGTAAGGAAGGGGCTCTACCTTTTAGATACTTAGGATTGCCGATGCATCACAAGAGGCTTAGCAATAAGGATTGGATTTCAGTTGAGAGATTTCAAAAAAAACTCGCTAGTTGGAAAGGTAGGCTTCTGTCAATGGGGGGTAGATTGGTATTGATTAATTCAGTACTTTCTAGTTTACCATTGTTTATGTTATCTTTCTTTAAAGCTCCTAAAGGGGTGATTAAGAAATTGGATTATTACAGATCCAGATTTTTTTGGCAAAGTGACGAATACAAGAGGAAATATAGATTGGCCAGATGGTCGGTGCTCAATAAACCTAAATGTATGGGGGGTCTGGGAATCTTGGATTTGGAATTGCAGAATAGATGTCTATTAAGTAAATGGTTATTTAAATTGTTAACTGAAGAAGGCTTATGGCAAGACTTACTTCGGAAGAAATACCTGCATAGTAAATCCATTACTCAAATTAATACAAAGGTTGGGGTTTCTCAATTTTGGTCAGGTTTGATGAAAGTCAAAGAGCAATTCTTGTCTTTGGGTTCCTTTAAAATAATGGATGGGAGAGGTGCTAGATTTTGGGAAGATGTTTGGATCGGCACCAATTCTCTTATGGAGGAGTATCCTAATCTTTATAGGATTGTCAGGAAAAAAGGTGTCTTAGTAGCAAATGTTTTAGATTCGATCCTGCTTAACATTTCATTTCGCAGGTCGTTGGTGGGATCCGATTTGACAGCTTGGTTTGAACTAGTGTCAAAAGTTGTCAATGTTTCCTTAACACATGGTAGAGACATGTTCAGATGGGATCTTTGCAAAAAGGGTATCTTTTCAGTACATTCAATGTATAATGCTTTGATTCAGGAAAACTCCATTCCTAGCAAGTGTGTCATTTGGAAGCTTAAAATCCCTTTGAAGATTAAAATCTTTCTGTGGTTCTTGAGGTCTGGAGTAATTTTAACAAAGGACAATCTGATTAAAAGACAGTGGCAAGGTAATAGTAAATGTTGTTTTTGTACTTCTAATGAGACAATTCAACATTTGTTTTTTGATTGCATTCTGGCAAGATCTATTTGGAGAATCTTTTTCATTACCTTTGGAATTCAGCCTCCTAGAAATGTATCTACCTTGTTTGGCTCTTGGCTAAAGGGTGTAGACTCTAAGCTTAAATGTCAAATCTTAGTAGGTGCGGCTGCCTTGTGTTGGGCAATTTGGTTATATAGAAATGATGTGATATTCAATAGAAGTTCCTTTAACTCATTTGCACAGTAATCTTGTGGGGACGATTGGATCGTAAGTCGGGTCTCCATTGCCTAAAGAGGAAGAGAAGGGGTTCTTATTAAAGGGATGCAGTTTGTTAGAGACTTCAGTTCGGGAGATGTTTCACAAATTTGGATGGAGTCGGAATCTTAGAATTGGGGCCTAGTGCCATGTTGATGTAATTTTTTGGAGCTTGTTTAGTTCATCCTTTGGTTAATGTTTTGTTGGCTTTTGAGCCGTTTGTTCGTTTGTTGTACTGTTGGACTATGTATCGTTGGCTGTATTCCCCTTGTGGGAAGAGGTCGGATTATTTCCTTTATCTAAAAAAAATATAATTATTTACTATATAACTCTATTTATATACACTACAAGAAACAGTGAAAAATTCGTGGGTTTTTTTAAATTCGTGGGTCAAAAAAAAGCCCACGAATTTATTGATTTAAATTCGTCGGTTTAAAAAAACCCACGAATTTAATTAAATTTATGGGCTAAATCTGAGACCCACTAATTTAATTAAATTGTGGGTTATTTTTGCTCATGACGATTTAGTAAATTCGTGGGCATTCCGAGCCCACAATTTAAGTCCCTCAGATTTAGGAAATTTTTTTCGAACTGCCTTTTCTGCTCCCCATTCCGCCAAGAATTGAACGAAACCCAGCGTGCCTAGCAAATTCGTCCCCATTCACCGGCCACCTCACTTACTGTCCCTTGGGCAAATCCCTTGACGTCCTCCGTCCCGACACGCCGTCAGGCAAATCCGCCTCCCGCCTGCCCTGTCCCCACCATACCGGCCGCCGTCCCCATCCGGCCAGCGGCCGCGTGATCCTATCGCCGCCGCCCTTCGCCTGCCGCCCAGCCCGGCCTGCCGACCGCCGCCATCACCGACAGCCTCAACGCCGAGAAGCGCCGAACTTACCTCGCCTCGCCTCGAGACCAGACGCCCTCCTCCCCACCTCCACCGCCAATTGCACATTTACAAGATTACGTTGTTTTCTTTTTTCGTGTCTTGGAATCAAATCATCCGAGGAGAGAAAGATTGGGTTTGAATTGGTGGTGGATCGCGCTAAATTAGTCGAACCAGGTGGTTGCTACTAATTACGCCTATGCGCTTGATGTCTATGTCGACCAATATATTAGTGACATCAGATCACCTTCATTTTGGTGACAAAGAAATACACCGCCACATATCATCGTATGTGACCAATAAATGGAGTTATGGAATATAAGCCGCAGAAGGACATCGTGATCTAATCCTCATATGCCATTATGTTATGATTCATATTCCCATACAACCGCATAAGACTTATTTTGCACGCTAATATTCTCGGCTTATTCTTGTAGTGGTAATACATTCTAACATATATATCAGATTGAACTAGATGCCATACAAGACATGAGGTAGTAGGGTCCTATATTATAACCGCAAATATTTTTTGTCTCTGGGTGGATGTCCTATTTACTAGAGAGGTTATGCTTAAATTTTGTACATTTCAAATGACTTCGTAATGATGAATTCGTTTGAAGTTATTTCATCTCATTTTATATTCACGATATGGTATATATATTTTTATTCTCTCGCTGCCGCTGTATATAACGTTAGAGTTTAGGGTTTGCGTCGAACAAGAGAGAGCCTAGGCGTCACCGTTTGGGAACGGCGATCTCACATTTGCTTGTGAGGTGCGCGGTTCCTAATTGTCCAACAGATTTTGGATGACCGAGAATGTTGGTTGTTGCATGGGGCCTCGTGACGCGTCGGCGATCGAACGTGATTTGGCTGCATAACCTGTTGTTCTCCGACGCACCAAAGATCAGCGTATGCTTGGAGAACAAATGGGTTATCTCGCTTAAATTTCATTCTGTTCAGTAGCGACGCCACAAAGTCGCATGCAACGGCCTCCATTCTGGGTGGGTTTAGAACACATCTTTCCTAATAGGGTTGTCTTTGTCACCTAAGCCACGGTCAGACGTTGACATCGTTTCATTTGTTTAGCTTTGAGAATGGGTGACGATCAAGGGCTTATGTATGACGGATGGAGGAGTGATGGGGGCACACAAGGGAATGGGGGCAGATCACGGATGCGTTCTTGAAGCAAGCATTCACCGGAGGAGCTGAATATGTGTATTGCCGTGTACCCTCTCGCGAGAATAACAAATGCTACTACAAAGAAGGATATAGTGCAAGATCACATTTGCAAAAACGGGTTCATGCCTAACTATTTGGTGTGGCACCGTCATGGAGAGGCCGCAGGCGTGCCATTGAGTCGGACCATGGGGAGGATGACGACAGGATGGAAGAGATTTGGATGATCTTGGCAGGGATTGAATTTAACTCGTGGGAGGGTCACAACGGAGGAGGTTAAGGAATTCTATAGGCTACTTGACGCCTCGGATGCTAAGTCGCATGACTTGACCAATGTGACCGCCCTGCAGCGTTACACGGCTTATGTCGATGAAGTCGAAGTTCAACTTTTCGAACAAATGCTTCAACGCTTTGCTTGAACTTATGAATGATGTCCGCTACTACAACGAGGCTTATATCGAGACGCGATCGCGCACGGTTTTGAAAACCGTCGTAATATGGAATATCACGACGGTTATGTACTCAAACCGTCGGTGCTATATCATGACGGTTTTATATAACAGCCGCCTGTGATGTAATTATCACAGACGGTGTCAAAATATAACCGTCAGGATGGCTACAAGACTCATTACGCACGGTTTCAAAGTAAAACCGTCAGGAAATCGCTGCACGGTTTTACTTTGAAACCGCTCGTAATGAGTATCAGAGCTATCATGCATTTGCTATATTTAGAAACCGTCTGTGATATTTTTGCATCATGCATCTGTAATATAAAACCGCTCGTGATAAAACCTTCCGAGGTCAGTAAAAATGAGCTCGCCTCGCTCCATCCACTTTGTTGGTAGGGTTTTGGTTTCTATCCTAAGTGGCATTGCGAAGTGATGCGATTTTTTAGAAGAAAGCCATTGATTTCGAAGGGTGATATTAGATTCCTTTGATTTTGGTGATCTAAGGTTAGTAATGTGTTTTAATTGCATTATATTCAACATCTAGCTTGATAAGGAAGGAATTTGATGATTTTTTTAGATCTCGCTTGTAGAACCATGTGTTGGTTTTTTGATGAATAAGGTTAGCTAGTAATGGTTCTATTTGCATAATATAATATTCGATCATGATGTAGCTAGCTAGCTTGTTAAGGATAGAATTTAATGATTGTTTAGATCTAGCTTATAGATCAATTCAAGTCTTTTGGTGATCTAAGATTAGTAATGGGTTCTAATTTCATTATTATATTGAAGATTAATTTGAATTTTGTTAATTATTTCTTTGTGATGTAATTAAGGTATGTAATTGCATAATTAGTTTAAGAATGTGTGCATACGCACTACACCTGGTGCACTTAATATTTAACACTAAGTGTTACATGTGTAGCGAGATGGATCGAAGTCGATGTACGCCGAGAACCGTCACGAAAGTGCCGAGTACCTTAATGGCGCTCTCCACTTTCAAAAGAGCCGCAGAGGAGGATATGTTTAATAAGGGGTGCAATTCATGTCATGTCCGTGGCATTGATTGCGAAAATCAAGATGTTTCAAATCGCCGCAGATCGGCTAACACTTGATTCAAGGGGTTTCAAAAGGGCTATACATGTTGGACCACCATGGCTAAGAGCATAATATATAGGAAGCAAGCAAGTAGTGTTAATATCGTCGATTTATGTCAATGATATGTCTGATGATCATATCGATTGAAGCTTCCGATGAGGACAAAGTTGCACGATGACAATTTGGATCAGATGCTACGCGATGCGTATGAAACCTTGATGACAGGAATATGGACAGCTCTGTGGCTTAATGGAGGACTCGGAGAAACCTTTGTTCGCAGGGTGCAAGTTGAAATACACAAGGTTGTCATCCGTGCTTCAACTACTCAAATTGAAGGCAAGCAACGGTTGGTCCGACAAGAGTTTCACAACACTGTTACGCCTATTGGCATGACATGCTTCCAGAGGGAAACGAAGGTTGCCGACAAGCACCTACAAAGCCAAGGTGTTCTTTGTCCCTTGGGAATGGAAGTAGAAAGAATACATGCATGTCCAAACGATCAGATCCTCAGACCGCAAAGAGTACACAAACTTGCATATATGTCCGTGTGCAACGATCCCTGACAAGCGTAAGAGTTATTCAGATGATGATGGCGAGAGCATTGAGGTGAAAAAGGTACTCTCGCTAAGGTGGCATGGTATCTCGCCAGAATTCCTCGCTTGAAGCGCTTGTTTGCGAACCCAAAGGAGGCAAAACTGCTGCATGGCACTTTGAGGAGCGAAGAATGATGGAATGCTAAGGCACCTGCTGATTCCATCCAAAGGAGAAACATCGACAGAGCTTTCAAGAATTCGGTGCGGATCCGAGAAATATAAGGTTTGGATTGAGTATGATGGAATGAATCCTTTCGGTAACATGAGCAAATGCTAAGATAGCACTTGGTCCAGAATCAGATCTACAACCTTCCTCCTTGGTTGTGTATGAAGCGGAAGTACATTATGTTGTCTCAGGCTTATCCAAGGACCGAAACAACACGGGAACGATATTCATGTGTACCTAGCTCCATTGGTGGAAGATCTAAAACACCGTGGGTTACCGGGTACACGATGGGATGCGTATAAACGAGAGAACTTTACTTTGCAATCGCTTGTTGTTCTCGCACCATAAATGATTACCCCGCCCTTGCTAACCTCGTCGGGTGCCAGAGTACAAAAGGAACCAAAGCCCGTGACTCACCGCTTAGATGATACCGAGAGTTTATGGTCAATCACTCCCAAAAACTGCGTACATGCGCCATCCGAGGTTCCTTCTGAGGAATCACCCATATCGCAAGATGAAGCAACTTTTCGACGGAAGGAACGAAATGGTCCAGCTCCAAGGCGTTTGAGCGGAGAGATGTTCATGACATTGTTAAGGATTTGATGTTGCGATGGAAAGGGACGAAATCAAGTACCCGTGAAAAGAGCATGTGGAAGAAGAGATCAATATTCGGGACCTACCTTATCGAGCACCTAGAAGTTCGCCATCGCATCGATGTCATGCACGAGAGAAGAATGTCCGTGATGCGTGATTGGTCTCTTACTCAACATTAAGGGTAAAACAAAGGATGGTATCAACGCACGGCTTGACTTGGTCGATATGGGCATAAGACCCGAGTTAGCACCGAAGAGACCGATAAAGGCCGACGCATTTGGAACTCGCTTGTTATACTCTGTCAAAGGCCGAAGAACTCGAATCGTGCTGCTTGCATGGTGTGAAAGTTCCGTCCTGTTATTCTCCAACATGAAGAGACTTGTTTCGTTGGAAGATTTGAAATTAATCGGCATGAAGTCTCATGATTGTCATGTGCCGATGACACGATGCTCCCCGTCGCAATTAGAAGTATTTTGCTTGGCCAAGGTCCGTGAGACAATCACTAGGTCTGTGTTATTTCTTTAACACAATCGCCGAAGGTCATCGATCCCGGCGACTAGATGCTCGCAAGTCGAGGTGGTGATGACTCTATGTAATCTTGAGATGTATTTCCTCCATCATTTTTCGATATCATGGTCCATCTCATTGTTCACCTTGTGACAGAGATAAAGATATGCGGACCAAGAGTTCCACGTAGCATGTACCCGCTCGAGAGGTACATGGAATTCTCAAGTCTTACGACGGAATCGATCTCGTCCCGAGGGTAGCATTGTCGAAGGTTATGCAAAGTAAGAGGCCGCCGAAGTTCTCAAGGCCGATTACATGGCCCAGTCGAACCAATAGGTGTGCCTCGATCTCGCCATGAGGGGAGGCTCCGGTATGGGGACCATCGAAGGAAAGCAATCACGCTCGATTCGGTTGATTATGCTCGAGCCCATTTCACGGTTTTGCAACACATGGTCAGTAGTGTCCGCCTATATCGCCGAGCACAAGCAATGGCTAAGGCAAGAGAATCCAAAGACGGCAGAGTCTTGGATCACGAGACAAGATAACCTTCCGCTCAACAAATGGTTGAAGGAGCGACCTATCACTGGAGCTCGCCGATGACACGCCGACATGGTTGGCAAAAGGACCAACTTTACAGCTTGTCACATGGAAAGGATATGACTTAAATGGGTACACATTTTACACGAGAGATCAGGATATGAAGAGCACAAACCGTATCAAAGTGGTGTCCGTGATAGATGCATTCAATAATACCACTGGTTGACGAGGAGCTCCTACTATGGGTTCATAGAGGAGATATGGGAGCTCGACCACGTGCTTTTCAAGATTCCCTATTTGGTGCCGTCATGGTCCACCTCCAAAGACGTGAAGGTCGACAGAATGGCATCACTATCGTGGACCTCGAACGTGTTCGGATACCAAGACGAACCATTCGTATCGCTAACCAAGTTGTTCAAGTCTTCTATGTAACCGAACTGGCCCAACAAGAAGCGCCACGTAGTTCTTCAGTGGAAAAAGGAGAATTGTCGAGTTGAGAATGTAGTAGATGAGGAAGAGTACAATCAATTTGATGAGTTGCCACCTATCGGAAATGACATCCCGGTCCCGGAAGAACAACATGAGGAAGCAAGCTACACACGCCGATCATCATGAAGGGCTAATTTTCATACAAAAGAATAAGCATGTGGTATGTAGTTATGAGAAGGGTGCATTGTCATCATGCTTACTAATTTTCATGTGTAATAATATTACATTAATGCTATTGTAAAGATGATACGACCCATCATGCTTTGTACATATGATTGTGATGATCTTTGTAAGTAGCTTCAGAAGCATCCAATTATGTATATATGATTGTGATGATCTTTGTAAGTAGCTTGAAGCATCTGGATTGATGGAAAAGATGCAAGTATAAGAGCACGATTTATTCGTTAATATCAATATGATTCCAAATACACGATTCAAAGATGGCCATTCGTATATAATTGATGACAAGAATGTAATCATGTCTACTTTGGCAATATGGAAATAGTTGTATGTGATTGCTCTCAGATTTTAGGGTTTGAATTGAGGATTAGAACCTCCACTTCAACCACAAGATAGCCTATATTCGTTAAAGACAACTTTCCCGTAAGATACAACAAAGTGGCATGCATAAGAGTCGATCGAATCGAACCGACAAGTGAATGTCAAGGAGCAAAGATATATCATGACGGTTCTTTAACATAACAACAGGATAAAGAGTTTGTCGCTGCACGGTTATGTTACCTAACCGCTCGTGATATCTTCAACATCGAGACGGTTCTATTATAGAACCGTCTGTGATGTCATTAATATCACGCAGCGGTTCTATTATAGAACCGTCTGTGATAATTCAACATCATGCATTTGTTCTACAATAGAACCGTCCCGTGATAACATTATCACGAGCGGTTCTATAATAGAACCGCTCGTAATATTTAAACATCATGCATCGCTTCTATTATAGAACCGCTCGTGATATGTCATTGCTGCATCGCTATATTATAGAACCGCTCGTGATGTTATTTCTTCTATATATCTCCCGTGCAGATCTCATTCACCTTGCGCCAAACCCTAAACCTTTGAGACGACGTTTTGCCTCCCGCTGCGCCTCCGTCCTCCCCTCCCTGCTCCCGGCCTCCCTCGGCCCCTCCCTCCCCGGCCCGTCCTCCCTCCCTGCCGGCCTCGGCCCCTCCCCTCGGCCCTCCCCGCCTCGGCGCCCTCCCGGCCTCGGCGTCCTCGATCCCCCTCGGCCTCCTCCCGGCCCTCGTCCTCCCCCCCCCTCCTCCCGGCTCCGCCCTCCCCTCGGCGCCCTCCCGGCGCGGCCTCCTGCCCTCCTCGGCGTCCTCCTCTTCGGCTTCAACCGTGAGTATTTCGGGGACTAGCCATCGAGCTAGAGGCCGCCGATCCGGAGGCACCGCCTGCCATTTGCTCTATTTTTCGTGTTGCTCGCTAGTTAGTGAGTTCTGGGACACTTTCGTGATTATTCTTGACTTGCAAAGGGCCACCGATTCATGCGGCTTGGGGACCTTATGCGGTGGGCTTAATGTTCAAGGATGATTTAGGGATGGAATAGACTAATTGTGACAACAAATCTTAGCAAATAATTTCACTTTCATATATATATATATTTGATTAGTGTGAGTTCAAGCAAAGGATGTTTGTTTTTCGTTGTTTAGAGCATGAGCAAGAATTAGTTAAAATGTCTTTGTTCGGCTGGATAGGAGCGATGGTGCTGTGGTTGTACATGTTCATATGTGAGATGGTGTCGTGGTTGTACATGCCGTGGTTGTACATGGTCCCGAATAAAACAGGGAAACCTTTTGAACTAAAATATATATATATATATATATATATATATATATATATATATATTTGATTAGCTCTATTGCAAACTCCGTCTTTATATGCTTAGTTAGTGAATATGCATATAAGATAACCAATTGAGTAGATTTATACTTAACTCCGTCAAGTATTAAATCATATTGAGATAAAGTTGTCACAATCTAGTCTATTACTTGTCCATTGTGGCGTAGGAGGGCCTTTAAGGCAACCCGACATCCGAGAACATTCAAACAATCAATATGAGCTTTATGCTAATTGCTTTATTCGTAATACTTGTATATGTTCATATGTGAGATCCTCGAGCTTCGCTCAATTATTCTCGTTAATCGTCAAATGGTTGAATCCATATGTATTTTTCTCGCTTGTCTCATTGTGTGGATGTCCTAGTTTTAGGAGGTGTCATTTAAATTTTTATTAAGTTCTAAGCAACCTCCTAGTTCGCTTCTTTTGCTAGAAGGCTAATAACAAGCCATCTAGGCTAGTTCTTTTTAAAAGGCTAATAACAAGCCATCTAGGCTAGTTCTTTGAAAAGGCTAATAATAAGCCATTTAGGCTAGTTCTTTTAGATGCAAGTATAACAAACTCATTCACTCTAATGTGATTCTATTTGTTCTTCACTTTTAGTTCGCCTCAAACTATTTTAACTTGTAAAGAAGATGTCGCCCTCTAATCCATCGCTCAAGGACATGATGTGGCCTCAAAAGAAGGATCGACTCAGCAAGAAGAGGACCAAACAAAAGGCCAATGCATCGATATACCATTACAGAGATCGATTCAGATGATGGGGCCCCTAGAAAGCCAAAAAAGGCGCTAATGCATTTTGAGTATGTGTGGGATAGTAGGTCGAACGGGTTCCGATCACGCTTATCTTCCCGGAGGTTGGTGACTATTGAGGCTCGCAATGCCTTGCTAACGGAAATTTTTTCATCATTCAACATTCCGTAAGAATCCGCCCCTAGTGCGACGGATGCATCGCTAGCGCAGAAAGGCATGGAAGACCTTAAGCATACGCTTTACGAGACTACGCCAAGAAGGATCTCGTTCCATACTCAAGTATGGGTTCATTGATGAGGACACGTGGAGGCGTTTTGTTGGGATGAAGACCACAGCATTAATTGCGCGCGCCACGTTGAAGCAAACAAGGCCTTGCAAGCAAGGAACACTCACCCCACGACTCGCAATCGCTGGCTACTGGGAAGAGAGAGCAATGGCACAGTGGAGGACGAGGAGGGTATCGCGCCATTTCCATCGATCACAGATGAACGTGCAAGAGACCGCTAAGAGCGAGCGAGGTCGATGCCACATCCTCCGCAGAACCGCCTATATCAAACCTCGATTGGTGACTCTAGAACTAACCGTAGGTTTTATTTGCAGTGACACCAGCAAGGTCCGGAAATAACCTATGTGGATTTTATGTTTGCTACAACATGCAAACCATCGTCGCTGAAGAAAGTAGCAATACAGATAAAACTGCTGAGTCAGCCAGCCGATTTGAGCAACATTAGAGGGAGAGTTTGTTTCTTCCTCGCCACCGGTAATACATAAAAAGGCGCTGCTCCACGCAGCCTTATAAGTTCTGGAGTTGTACAATTGTCAAATGGTATTCATTAATCGGAAAATATGTCAAAAACTTCATGTTATTCTTGTTTGTACGATTCATTGTATTGTCACATGATATTATCCTTAATACATATTTGCTCATCTTGAATGCAACAACTTAACAATGTCTTGCTTGTTGGAACTAGATGTTTTTCCTACATTTCACAGAACCTCCATTATTTATGGTTTGTTGTCTCGAAATTTCCATCTACTTAGGTATTCTGCATCAATATTCACAGAACACGATTTCACATGATGCTGTATGGGTCATATTTAAATTTATACTTTTAAATGTAAATAGGTAGATTTGAAAGCCCAAGTCTTCAAATTCGGTGATTTTGAACACTCGATCTTGAATGGAGAAGAGAGCGAGTCGATGGACGGGCAGATGGAAGAAGACAAATTTGCTATAGATAAGGTCGCCTCTTCGCGTAACCACCGCCCTATAGGCTTACTTCCGCTTCTTTCTCCATTCAAGCCGGGTGTTCCAAAGTCCTTCAGTATGGAAGACCCGACTTGCAATCACATTTGTTCAATCTTTAATTACCCTACCTAAAGCTATCAAGTACATCTATAATTTTTACCAAAGTACCATGTTCGATCTCCCACCGCGGCACGACATGACGCCGCATCGTAGCATGTCGTCCGCCACTCGCACCGCGGGCCACACGGTGATCTCAAGGCGAAAGCCACTTCATATGGCATGAAGCAAATCACACACTCTAGTGTGTCCTGCTCGATGGAGAAAGCCGTGGTTGCCGCCGCCGCGCTATGTCGCTCGCGCTCTTGGTTGATTTATTAGTCGAGTTCCATCAACATTATCGTAAGAAGGGGGAAAAAGCGCCACAAATGTTTATATTTTAAGTCTATCCCGACGGACAAATCAAGGTTTCAATGCATATAGGAAGTAAGATATTCAATTATAACATCTATAACTCGGTTGTGCCTTATAAATATCGTTGTAGAAATATTGATGGAAATTTCGAACAACACCATAACTAATGGAGGTTCTCATTGGGGTGTGGGAAAAAGGTCATCAAGGCATTTGTTCTTATTTGGAACCGTCAGTGATATTCATATCACGATTTGTTATAATTTGGAACCGCTCGTGATATTTCATATCACAGCATTTCGGTTCTCATTGGAAACCGCTGCAGTGATAAGTTAATATCACGGCGGTTCTTATTTGAAACCGCTCGTGATATTTAGTTATTACTGCAGCGGTTGCAAATGAGAACCGCTCAGTGATAATTAATTTCGCTGCAGACGGTTTAATAATACAACCGCTGCGGATATATATTTTCTCGCACGGGTATAGAACCGCTCTCGATGATCTCCTTCATCACGACTTATTATTCTTCGACGGTTCACAAAACCGCTCTCGATGACGCTTATGAACCGTCTGTGATGAAGTTTTCTGAGTAGATCCTTCCGCCTAACCACAAGATGCCAAAGGATTTGTACCAATCGAAAAAGTTGATGGCCGCCTCGGGATGAATTACCGAAGATTGATGTGTGCGAGAATAATTGCATGTTGTTCGAAGGATCATGACAAGGATACTCATTGTATGCATTGCGATGCGTGTAGATTCGTTGAGGTGGTAGATGAGGAAGGGTATCGGTGACTACAAAGGTCGCGATTAAAATGCTTCGGTACATGCCGATCACGGATAGGCTTAAACGGTTGTACATGTCAAAAGTAACAATAAACATATGCGGTGGCACAAAGAAGGTAAACGTGAGGACCGAGACCCCGATATGATGGTCATCCGTCGATGGCGAGGCATGGCGGGCATTGGACCGATTCGATCCTCGCATTTGCAAGCGACCCTAGAGTGTCCGTCTTGGTTTGTCCACGAGACGGTTTCACACCTTTCAAAGACAAGCGCTAGCCCTACTCTTGTTGGCGGTCTTCATCATGCCATACAATCTTCCACCGAGATTTGCTTGAAAGAGGGTTCATATTCCTTGCTCTTGTCATTCTGTGTCCTAAGCATCCGAGGAAGGATCTCAATGTGTTCATGTGGTCGGTCCATGATTTGTTGGCATATGGCATTTGGGCTATTTGGTGTGTTCATGGTCGCCTGTGTTGTCCGGTTTGTATGGTCGACTCGATGCATTCAGCTCACGCCGCAGTAAAAAGATCACATTCTTCGATTGCCATAGAGCGGTGGCTTCCGCGAGGCACCCTTCGAGAACGATGCCAAAGCATTTCAAAAGGAAAGAAAGTTAAAAAGGGTCAGCCGGCTTACTCACGAGAGGAGATAGTGAATGGCATAGTCGGCTTGAACGATCTACTAAGTGGGTTTCACTGGCTATGGAAAGGAGCACAATGGACTCATATTTCTTTTCTTTGGGAGCTGCCTTACGCGAAAGCTTTGATTCTGCAAGATAACATAGATTTGATGCACCAAGAGCGCAATGTGGCGAGAAAGCATCATAAGCATGGTGTTTGATGTAACGGACAAAACAAAGGATAACGTGAGTGCTAGGAAAGACATGGGTGATCATTGTGCTAGGCCGTGGCTCGAGGTTAAAGTTGGTTTAAATGGAAATGAGAGCCGCCACGAGCTCCATCTTGTGTGAAGCCGTAAGACCGTAAACAGATTTTGAGGTGGATAAAAACTCTAAAATTTCTCGATCGCTATGCATCTAACATAAAACGAGGTCATGAATGTCAAGACCGGTAAGCTAAACGGGCTAAAGAGTCATGATTACCATATTATCATGGAAAGACTTGTTCCGTAATGTTTCGTGGCTATTTTGATAATGAGTTGTGGAGGATGTTAGCGAGCTCGATTACTTCTATAAGCGGATATGCGCTAAGGAAATATCAAGACGTTGATGCGAAGTTAGAAGGAATTCCTTTGCTTGTATGCAAGATGGAAAAACTTTCCCACCGGTTTTATGAATGTGATGCAACATCTGCCGGTGCATCTCGCCTTGGGAAGCGATGGTTGGAGGTCCCGCCTGATTCGGATGGATGTATAGTCGGGAAAGGGAGTTGAAAAAGCTTAGAGCTACAAAGGCGCAACAAGGCAAGGGTAGAGGGTGTATCGCAGAGGCTTATGCAAGTAAAGAGATCACAAACTTCTCAACAAAGTATTTCGTGATCAAGCACAACGTGAGTGCCCCTACGAAGTCGATGCCGTGCAGCCGGAAGAAGAACCAGCAGCGAACTTCAGCTTTTTCAATGCAAGGGTCAACTTTGTTGGTCGCATACATCGCACACCATGTTGAGTATGAGGAGTGGAACTCGCCATGCTTTACATGTTCAAGAACATGGTAGAAGTTGAAAATATTTTGAGTAAGTGACTTTCAGAATTATGTTTTCAACATTTGAATGTAGTGCCCTTTTAACCCGGGAATAAATGACGCAGAGTGTTTGACAAAGAAAATTGAAGTCAACTCGACAACCCACAAGTAAGCAATTGGATAACCTCGTCGTGATGGGTTGAAAGGCGGCCCAAGCTTCGTGCAATGGTTCCGCCAGCATGTAATTTGACTATTTATTCATTTTTTTAAAATGAATTGTTGTAGTAACTTAATATTAGACTAACAAAGATGCATATTGCTATATAGTGTATGCGTGATGCCTCTGTCCCTGAGGATGTCCGGCGGCTCTCACATGGTGATGTGACGGCAAGGAGCTATAGTCGCTATGATGTGAACGGGTTCCGTTTTCGAACAGCGAAATTAGAAGCTAGCCGTCCACTTGCGGCCACTTCAAACAGTGGAGTAGTCACAACGTCGTTCGATTCCAGCGGTGATATATTAGACTACTACGGTGTTGTACAAAACATAATTTAGTATACATTTGGGGTGCCAAAGAACTGAAGGTTGTGTTTTTGATTGCCATTGGTTCGATCCACACAACGGCACACGTGTCGATGACTTTGGGATGGTGGAGGTGAAGCACGATTCGGCTTCAGGCCACATCAATAACATTGTGCTTGCACATCGGGTTGAGCAGTGTACTACTCCGAGCTATCCTCACCGTAGCTTGAAGGCTTGGTGGGTTGTATTTAAAGTTAACCTCAAGTATATCCTCCAGGGGATGTTTCAGACATGCAAAGCAACGAGAAGATGATGTGGGTGATGTATATCAAGAAGAAGCTATGGGGATTCTTTCCTTGTCTCCGACAGGCAAGGGACTCGATCAATTACCTACCGATGCCACGGACGTAATAACAGATGAACCGGGCCCTTCACGGATACGCCGTAAAAAGTCAAGAAGGATTGCACGCCTTCAAGCACGCCTCAATGAAATGCGAGTCGTGATGCATTCTCGACGCCGACGACTTTTGATATGTATATTTTGTAAGATGTGCTTGATGAGTGGAAGTGGAATGACCTGTTTGATATCAGATGTTCTATTACAATTAATGGTACATGAGGAAGCGCAATTTTGGTCACGGTCACAAGAAGCTTCTCTTTTCTCATAAGAGTGCCACTAGTTTATTCGCTTTCTTATGGTAATTTCTCCTTTATTTGTTTCAATTTGTACCTTTGCACTAATTTCTCCTTTATTTGTTTCAATGCCATGCTGAGAAGAATGTCATATTTGAGTTCTATTTCCTTGAAAATTATTTGTAGACCTGTGTACTAACTCTTGTCAAATTTGAGCAGATGAGTATGTTCAGCATCAAAGTTGACAAGCTTAAAGGCAAGTTCACTGGTCGTTCTCCAAAAGGTCGAGGAGCAGGGGTTCCGATGCTCAGACTCGGCGGGTCGGCATACCATGTTTGCTGGGTCAAGATATTAGACAAATGCAGGAGAGCAGCCCAGAGGTGCTTCATGAGCGTGCACGAGAACACTGGGGAGCAACCACAGCAGGACGAGGGGCAGTGGGGGTTCAGATGAGGGGTGGTGGGGTTGGGACGAGGCAGTGGGATGTGAGGACGAGGACTTGGGCGGAGGCGACGACGAGGAGGACGTTGGGGGTGGTGGCGGTGGGACAGACAGATGCAGATGCCGAGGCCGAGGCAAAGCAGAGATGCGGAGTTGGCGGCGACCTTAGAGCCGCTTGAAGAGGGCGGACTTCTTCGGTACCATCGGTATATCGTAGTATTGATTAGCATTTAATATCCATATTTACATTGTAATGTCTATGAACTAATGATTTGCATTTGAGGTTTAAAAAAGCGTCTCCGTTAAATCGAGATGCAACCCGGCCGATAGGAGGTTGATAGAGCTACACGGGAGCAGGTAACAGTTATATCTTTCATGTCTTTTCTTTTAGCATGAGCTAAGTGACAACTTATTGTTTTCATGCATCTTTGTCTTGTATTTTGTTGTAGGCACTGGAAAGAGCCGGGTTGGACTGGGAGGGGCCACATTACAAAGGTTAACGCCGTGCTGGGAGCCCTTGGCCGCTACTACTACCCTGGCATGGTTGAGTCAGGCAGGGATAGATTCGCGGCCCACAACTGGAAGCACTGGGCGTTGAAGAATAACGTGGAAGGAAACGAAGACAACCAAACATGTCAGGGCGCAGTCTGGGCTGGCTTCTGGGTGAGTTTGCGTTATGTATTTACTCTATTTGAGTATTGCTTTAAATGCAAATACAATTTGACAATGTGTAATCTATGCAGGAGAGGTTCCGGCTTGAGAACGAAGACGATTACAACACTGTGAAGAAGGCCAAAAGCGTCTTCAATAGGGCGGCACAAAAGGTTGTCGGAGATTCGTTCAGCAATGCACGGATTCAAGCCGTCGTCCATTTTACAAGAGGGTGAAGAAGGTGAATATGAGAAGACCAGAGGCGAGGAGGATACACTGATGAACAAGAGTATCTCCAGAGCTCGGTCGATTGGATAATGAAGGACATGGAGGCTTGGAGGTGGATGTGCTAAGATCGGGCGTCGGTGGATTTTCAAGAAAAATCAAATAGAAATCGAGGGAGCAGAAGAAGTAGAATGGGGAAGCACAAGTACGGCGCAAACGGACACATTGGCCTAGAGCAACGCATGGTAAGTATCGGTATTATAATTGTTAGTGAATTTGTCACTATGTTTCTAACTTTGCACCAGGAGGTCGAAAGTGGGAGTACTCCCACTTTTGTCGAGTTTACATCCGGGGCACCAAGGCGAGGATCCACAGAACCGGATGCTTTGTGCGGCGACCGTGCTCTGCGAGGATGGTAAGTATAAATGACACAATATGTTTGTGCAAATTTACATCCGGAGCACCAATATGTTGTTTTTGCGACGCTATATGCGTAAGAAATGACACAACGTCATGGGCCGGAGTTTGATTGGAGGGCACGCGGCCGATGTGGAAGCGTTGTACCACGCTGAAGGGGCCTAAAGCATGGGAGGTTCGTTAATAAAACTGATTTTTATTGTTTTCGCTCTCTGAATAACAAAAATGTTGCATGGTCACATTTCAAGATATATCGTTTGTAGGTGGGCCATGGGGACGGAGTTGTGGATCGCGATCGCCGTCCACGAGGCTCGACTTTCACTGGGAGTACCGCCGCTCGCCGAGACCACACGGAAGCACAAGCGCAGGAGGATGCTCGTCAAGCGAGAGGAGGCTCGCTGCGCGAGATGAGGCTAAATCAAGCGCGAGAGGTCTCGAATACATGACAATGTATCTGCAGTACAATCTCAACTTTAAACAAATCGCTCAATTGTACATTTGTGATTAAAATCTAACAAACAATCTATATGCAACAATCGTCACAATCTCTTGGATCTCTTGGACCTAACGTGCGCTTTAGCCCTCTGTTATGGCCTGTAAAGATACTTGAGTTCATTACTCTCTAATTTACTTAGCTCGTAAAATCACGTTCCGCACATTTGCAGCCACCACCACAAGGAGAAGCATCACCTACTAGGATGCAGGCACCACCCCTAGGAGATGCACCTCAGGTTATATGAAATTGTCACATGCATTCTTTATTTTTAAAAAACTCTATTCTGATACTTTATATCACAAACTATGATCCACAGAGCTCCCGGCCTCCTCGTCCTTTCTACATGTTCACTCCACGAGATCTGACCACCTTTCAGAGGAGTGGCACCACAGGTAAAGACGGATCGGTTCAATTCGTTATTCAAAATTTGAACTAATGATTTATATGTCGCATAATGTACCTGTCTATGCCTTACAGGGCTCCCAGCCTCCAAACCCGTTCTACATGTACCCACCACCTATGCCAGGCCAAGGAATGCCTATGTACTTCAACCCGTGGGCCCTGCGGCCACCTCAGATGACACCTCGGGGCGACACCACAGTATTTGTCTATTCATCGATGCTTAGGTATAAAATATATAATCCCACTCCAAAGTCCGAGATATTATAACAAGTTTGTATATTACTATAGCAAGATATTGTCATCTGAATTGCATGATGCATGTGTGTCGCTAGAATCTCAAGTTTTCAAAGGATAAGTAGGAACTTGTGAAGACTCGAGATAAATGAACTTTCCCAAAATCAGCATGATGAGTTTTCATTTTCACAATCTCGAGACTCTATAACTGATTTTTGGATAAAAGTCAATCATATAAAAGCAGAAGATCTGTACTTGTGAGCTGAATCCTATTAGTAAACCTGAACTGAATAAGACAGATTGGTAAAAAATTAAGAAACAAGGAAGCCAAAGTAATCGATAATCAACAACTCACATCATTTGATTTTATTCATTGATCAGTTTATTAGTAAAATTTCTCTCTGAGACCTCTTGAGGTTAAAACCTCATAATCGCATGTTTTTTTGAAAAACATTCAGATATCCCACTCATCGATCTCAATCCAACATTCCACATCGACCTCCTCCTTCCTTCATCAACCACACCCACCAAGCCTAGGCCCATCTCGGCGCCTCTACTCGCCTCACAATCCTAAGCGCCATTGCCTGCCCTTCACCGTGACTCGCCACCACCGGTGCACCACCACCTTACCACCACGCCTGAGCTCCTCCCTCCCGCCCGCCGCTCATAATATTTTGTAGTTTTTTATGTCCCTCGCCGACCTCCACCACCTCCCAAAGAAATTGTAGGGGGCGAACTTGAGTTTCACCGTCCTACTGCATGTGTGGCTCAAATCAAAAAGAAAATGTAGGTGACAAAATCAAGGAGCTCTAATATGTTGTGCAAAGCTACAAATAAAATTGTAGTCGACATAAAGTCTTGAGACTAGTATATGTCGTACCAAAAGAGAAAATATTGACAACAACAAGCAAACCATTTCAATTTCAAATAAATCAGCGATGGTATTTTCAACATATACGATGTGTTGTAAAAAAATGAACAACAAAGCACAGTGCAATCAAGCTCACAATAGACACAAATTGTCCAACTTTTCGCGAATCACATGTATGGCTTAAAGGATCACCATTTGTTATTTATCTGATAACTTTTAAGCGCTATTTTTACACGTTTAACTTTCTCTCGTCGAAATCCAGAGGCCAAAGCAGTAAAATCAAGACGTTTAACATTTTCCTTCATATAGATTGTTGCCACTGCTTCTATTGAATGCTTAGAAGATTGATCTTGAACTTGTAGGTTTCTGGGTCACGCCCAAAGCCGCGTACTAACGCACGACATCATAGAAGACATCTTGAGCAATAGCCGGCGGTGGTGGTAGCGCCCTAACTCCAACAACCCGAGGCATGAATTCCATTGTGAGCTCGATTGGTGTATATTTGTTGGACTTTATGACTTGTTGTGATGGATACCTTGTGAGCGACTTATTGTGATGGACTTATTGTAATCGAATGTGGATTGTATCTATTGCGGTTGTAATGTGTTGTACGTCATTGCGTAGTTTACAATTTGCCGTTGGATGTGTGATTGATTATCTAAGGATCTCGATAGAATGTCTCCTTCGGTTTGATTATCTAAGGATATGCTAGAATGTCTCATACGGTTTCTTGTGAGATTGATATATATATTATAAGCGCAAATGTTTTTTGTCTCACGAGTGGATGTCCTATTTACTAGAGAGGTCATGCGAAATTTTGTACATTTGGTGACTTAGTATGAGTATGGAATTTTGTATTTTGAGTGTTATGTGGCATGTCTTGTATTTTGGTTGCCAATCCACGAGATGACGCAAGTCTTGCAAACAATTTGGTGTGAGTGGGTAGAGATGGAGTGAGGCACAACAATTTTGACAAGGCAATTGAGTGATGAGGCAAGCAACGGTGAGCCCTCTGTCGAGGTTAAGAGGTGAGGTATAATTTGTTTTGTTCGGTTGTGTTAATTTCTTGTGTATTTTACTGAATCATTTTTTCTAACAATATGTTTTGTGCAAATTTCTCTTGATGGGAACGAACTGTACAAATGAAATTACATAAATCTTTGAAATTATGGAGTTTCTATGTGGATTTGGAGGAGAGCCTTGGGACCTTGGAATCAACCCGTCTTTGTTTATGAGAGAATATTGATTTTCTTAATTGCCACTCCGCACATAATTCTCAATTATGCATATCTTCTTGAGGTAGGATCTTTTCCAAAAGTCCATACATTTGAAGCTTCAAGTAACTTTTCTTTATGCATCTACTAATATGGCGGTTATTTGCTTTTTTTCCTCCACGAGAGCACAAGTATTTTGAAGATGCATTTAAAGTGTATGAAAGAGGTGTCAAGATATTCAAGTATCCCCATGTAAAGGATATTTGGGTGACCTACCTCACAAAGTTTGTCTGGAGGTATCGGAGGAGCAAGCTACAACGGGCAAGAGAGGCATTCAATGAAGGTCATCCCAATGTAAGTATCTTCAATTTGGCCAACAAGTATTGGGCCTAGTCACATGTTTGTGCACTTTCTGCTCTCTCCATACATCTTGACAGAATTGCAAAAGAACTTTAGTTATCATAGATATTTAACTTCATGGACAAATTTTGGGTTCCCCTGATGGTTATTGTTTTGTGAAGCGATGTTATATGAGAACTGAATTACTTTATTGGCTATTTGGTCAACACATGTGTACCAAGTGGCGAGGGTCGGGTACTCCTTGACCCCGGCGTCTTGATCGAACGGATTCCCCAACTCGGAAGGCCCGACCACGACACAGGTGTGCCTTTGGGCGCTTCGACCTCGAAAGCGCAGTATGCTAAGCTCGGTCGCCTGAAGCTCGACCTCGAGCTCGGCGGGGTCTCGTTGATCCTCGTCGCCCGAGGATCTCGGATCTAGCGATTGACTTGCGATTCATTGGAAGAAGCGGGTCGTGGGGATGACTCGGAGTCGCGGCAAGCCGGGCGATTCTGGCTGTCTTCGGATCGCATTAAGAGCCACGATCCGGAGTTTCTCCCGACCAGCTTCGTGTGAAGGGATATAAAGACCAAGGATGCATGAGCTCAAGGACAACGAAGACAGCACTCAACACAGCGCTCCTGGTAGCTCAGGCTAGAATCACCTGCACTTCTTTGAACTGTAAACACTGCTTTGTACACCCACATAACGAGTCACCGCCGCAAGGCGACTTTGAGTAGAAACCATTACCTCGACGGAGACTCATGAGCAATAGACCAGAAAACACAAACAGAGCACTCGAGCTCGGTGTAATCATCTCTTTATGCGCACAATTAGTGGATTCCTCCGCCTCCGGAGAAGGCTGGACGTAGAGCTATTACCGCTCGGGGGCTCGAACCAAGATAACTTCGTTGTGTCACGCCTCTGTCGTCTTCCTCCGACCTCTACGCCGCAAACGCGAACCTCCGGTGAGCAAGCTCAAGTGGGTCCCTTACACACTAACACCCCTCTTCACTTTTGCGGTCAGCGATCCCGATCGTCGACAATGGCGCCCCGTGGGGCCTGTAAGCCGCTCATTGAAGGTGCAAGATCGAGATCTCAGAGGCATGGCGCATCCCGCGGGATCCGTTAAGTGTGGCTCGAGCATCGCACGGTTCCCCAGTAGCGATGACTCCACACCCTTGTTTCGCCCTCGGTAGGTTCATTCCAAGCAATCCTTCGACAATGGGGAGAAACTCGGATCATGTGCCGACGGCTCGAGATCCTTCGGCCGGGCGAAATGGAATCCTTATTCTCACCCAGCGTGGCGAGCTAAGGTATGTTGTTCACTTTGGATTCTCTACTAACAACGTGGCGAGTATGGAGCTCTCTCGTGGGTCTTCGAGTTTGCAAAGCGCCATGCGTCGCGTCATTTGGTAGCCAAAGGCGACTCGCTACCACGGTCAACCGGTTCGCAAAGACCACCAATGCCGGGAGACTCGATGACAAAAGTATCTCGCCGAGTGCGCGAAATGGAGAAATGGTTCGGGACTGGAACTCGAGCGCAGCGCCAGGAAGGACAACCCAGCCCGCAGATCTCTGTCCCATCTCGGCTCGTCCGATGACGCGATTCCTCCGGGCGTCGTCCTCGAAGACCTTGGCGTCGCCATCAATCTTCGACGGAGGAGGGTAAGTACTTCATGAATGACATCCACTTGGCCTCTGTGGAGCACATTCTTCTTCGAGGCGATGGTCGGTAAGGTTTTCCCGGGGGTTCATCGCCAATCGCGCCGGGATGCTCGTGACATCATCCATATCGAGCTCGCCGGTTCCATGCTCGGAACCGCCTCGTACTCAAGACCATCCCGCCGCTTGGCTCTCCTCGACATGGGGGCGCGACATCCTCGGCCCTTTCCCTGGCTGTCGGGGAATATTGCGAGACATAGGCGCCAAAGTTTGCTATGCTTCGGTGGCCGTCCGCAGAGCAATGGAGCGATGGAAGCGCCAAGCAGACAAAGTCGTCCAAGGCATCAAGAAGCGAGTATCAAATGAGCTCGAATGACACGGCCAGACCTAGGTGGGCGAACTTCCCACCGCCCTATGGTCTGTTCGTACCAGCGTCGGCCGAAAGCAACGGGGTCTTCACCCTTCCGGCTTATGTTGATGCACCGGCCGTCCCACCTCCGGAGAGGTCACGCTAGGCTCTGCCGAAGTCGCAGTCGATCACGCCGACTTGGCGCGAACGGTCCTCGACCTTACCCTCGCAGAAGAAGTAAGATGCCGTGCCTTTGCCACGATCACGCGCGCTACTGCGAGCTCTTCGCAGACATGCGTCTCGTTGAGTACGACCTAGGCGGCTCCTTGTTGGGGACTTGGCTCGAGGCGGATTTGAGCTCGTCCAGACCAACAAGTTATCCCCATAGTGGGGGCCCCTATAGAGTTGTTTTAGCAGATCGCACGGGCTTACGGCTAGCGCCGCCCGATGGCGAGAGCTCTCTAGCCCGTGGAATATCGACCAACCGAAAACTACGCGGTAACGCCTTTATCCTCAATTTCAATACAACCATTATTCAATCATTATGTTGGTCTTGGTATTCTTTTACCGTTCATATTTTCGGTGTCGGTTTGGGTTTGAGATTTCGTGAGTCAGGCACCTGCGTACAAGTGCTCTTGGTCTTGGCCTCGAATGTCGCGAGCTTAATAATGACCCCAGTGGTCGAGCTATTCATAAGCCGAGTCTCTTAGCACTCAGGCTCCCCCTGCGTCAGGGTTCGAGTCAAGCCCACATTCGATGCCAAGCAACAGAACACATGGTCATGGTCGAGTCTCAAAAGTCTCTCCCAAAGGCGGCCTTAACATCTTTGGGTCTAAGCTTTACCCTATGGATCTCTATTAAGTTGTACTTAGTAAATTTCGAGGTCGACGTTTTCTCGACCTTGCAGGACAAAGGTCGGTCTTGTGTTGCTCTTTGTTCTTTTCTCGAGACCCTTTTTCTCTGAACCACGATTTGGCCTGCAGCCGCATTCGCTCATAGTCTAAGCGTCGCGAGTTTGACGTTCACCCCCAGTGGAAGAGCTAAAACGTAAGCCGAACCTCTTCGCAATCTAGCTCTCCCCTGTGCCCGGGCCCGAGCTGAGAGCCTCGCCACTTTGACTGTTGAGCAATGCGCATGGTCGCGACGGTCGTTCGAGCGTTAATCTGGGTGTGACCATCTACGTAGCGGGTTCACTTTGTGTCACTCTTGCGGATCTGTCCTCAACTGCGCGTCGTCGAGTGCTTGTCCGTATTCTCGTCTTGTGCCCGAGGCACGCGTCGCTCGACCTCGGATCCAACGGGGGCTGGGCAAGGGTATACTTTCTCGAAGAAAGGCTAAGTACATAACTTTGGTCCTAAACAGGCAGAACAACTTCATCTCAGACACAATTCATTTCTGGCAAAGACAGCTTCGTTCTGTTAATCTTTTTGTCTTACAAAATTCTATGTGCAACTTGTGCTTTGCTAACCACGTCTCTGAGATCGACCCATATCCCGAGCAAGCTTCTCTCGCTCACGCTCGACGTGCTTGGCCCTCAAGGTCGGTAGCTCGCCTGAGTCGGCGGGCTTCGTGAGCCGAGTCGAGGCGCGGTGGCGCTTCGCCTTGAGTTGGGCCATGGCACTCTTCGCCGCTTCGGTCGCTCGTTCCAACTTGTCCTCGACCTCCTTAACTCGGGCCTCGAGCTTGGCAGGGTGGCCCGCAGCCGTCTTCTTCAGCTCCTCCACCTTGGTTTGCTCGATCTTGGAACGCTTTGGCTGATCACGCACGCTCCTCCTCCGCGACTGGGGTATTCTCGGCTCCCTTCCCCACGGAGACCTCGCTCGGGTCTTCGGCAAGACCATCCGCGCTGACCTCAGCCGGATCGTGGTCGACCCCCAAGGCTGTGGTCGCTCCGACCTCCATGGTCGGGACGACCATGGCGGGCGCGGCCTAGACGGCCTCATCTGCAGCGGCTGGGGCGCCATAGGTGCCATCTTCGGAGGAGGCCTTGGCAGGGGAGGCGCTGACCTCGGCGGCCCCGGTGTCATCAACTTCGTCTTCATCGGCCGCTCGAGAGGCTTCGTCCGCAACTAGGTCATCGGCACCTTGGACGGACCCGCCGACCGCGACCCAGCTCCGAGGCCCGCATGGATGCGGTCCTGGCCCGATGAACGGCGCGGCACCAACTCAAAGGTGGTCCCCTCCTCTTTGGACTCGGGCCCATCTGGGCAGCGGGCATTGTCGATGAGCGGCGTTGAGCTCGGGGCTCAAGGTCCGCGATGAAGAAAAGACTAAAGCTAAGCGAATGGCGCAAGGTGAAGCCTTTTTCCCGGCGGAGTCTGCGCTGGGTTTATAAACCGCAACTCGGTGAAAATCCGGCATGGCGCCTCAAAAGCGTACTAAACGCGATTTGACGGGCGATTTAGGGTTGGGACCAGACACCGCCAGTGCCTCCAACCGTCCGTACCCGCACCAACATCGAGGAGTCCGAAGGTCGCCAGTGTCGGGGCCAAAAGACTAGCCTCGCGGTCTCCGCGACCTCGACCAAGGAGACAAGACTCTACGGGATTTTGCAGATTTTCAGGCTCAAGGTCGTCATGAGGGCTCCCTCGACCTAGAGCCTCGGGGCTAGCCGACGAGGGTACTCCTTGACCGCCGGCGTCTTGATCGAACGGATTCCCCAACTCGGAAGGCCCGACCACGACTGGTGTGTTTTGGGCGCTCGACCTCGGCCGGTATGCCTAAGCTCGGTCGCCGAGCTCGACCTCGAGCTCGGCGGGGTCTCGTTGATCCTCGTCCGCCCGAGGATCTCGGATCTAGCGATTGACTTGCGATTCTTGGAAGAAGCGGGTCGTGGGGATGACTCGAGTCGCGGCAAGCCCGGAGCGATTCTGAAGCTGTCTTGGTCGCGCATTAAGAGCCACGATCCGCGAGTTTCTCCCGGAGATTCGTGCGTATGGGATATAAAGACCAAGGATGCATGAGCTCAAGGACAACGAAGACAGCACTCAACACAGCGCTCCTGGTAGCTCAGGCTAGAATCACCTGCACTTCTTTGAACTGTAAACACTGCTTTGTACACCCACATAACGAGAGTCACCGCCAAGGCGACCTGAGTAGAGCCATTACCTCGACGGGAGACTCATGAGCAATAGACCAGGAAAACACAAACAGAGCACTCAGGCTCGAGCTGTAATCATCTCTTTGTACGCACAATTAGTGGATTCCTCCGCCTCCGGAGAAGACTGGACGTAGAGCTATTACCCGCTCAGGCTCGAACCAGTATAACTCGTTGTGTCACGCCCTCTGTCGTCTTCCTCCGACCTCTACGCTGCAAACGCGAACCTCCGGTGAGCAAGCTCCGAATTGGGTCCCTTACACACTAACACCCCTCTTCACTTTTGCGGTCAGGCGATCCCGATCGTCGACACCAAGAAAAAACTTGGATAAACACAGTTCCTTATATGATATAATTGTTCATATATGATATAATTGTTCATATATGATATGAACACCCTATTACGGTTCCCTTATATTTTAGTTATATTTCCTTCTAGAAAATCATGCTCTTTAGACTTCAAAGAAGAATAGCTAATGGTTGTCTAAAAAAACTAATGTTCAACACTTCTAGTTAATTGATAAACTTTTTATGGTTTTATTATGCCTTATTCGGGATGTTACTGACTTGTGGTGAAACACCGATGAGGTCTCTAGGTTCAAAGAGGCATTGGTCTCACACTCTTGAACATGTATCTTGTTAACTATATGCTATGATGTTGTGATCTACTACTTTATGAATGTGCTATGATTTAACTAATAGACTTGTTGTTCTTATCTATTCTTTTCTCTAGCCTCTTCTTATGCGATTTAGCATGTTTTTTAATGGATCCATTGTAAAGGGTGCGGCCCTAGTTGTGAAGATGCGTATTGAGAGTTCTAGTCTTTATAATTTTTTGTTGTTCTTATATATGATGGTAGTAATACGGTCTTATTGTTCTTGTGGGTCTGACACTTCAGTTTAGTGATATGATTATATGAAGTTATGATGAACTCAGGTAACCTTTTTTAAAGTAATGCATTCTTTATCTATGTTTCTTTTAGGATAGATAGATTGAAAAATTTGTCATGTACTTTTACAGGCTCACCATTTTACCAAGATCAGTTAAACATTAACTTGTTTGGTTTATGTCGATTTTCTGAACATTGTAGATATCCTCTTGCTTTCTATTTGTATGTTTTGTCACTATTCATTCACTTTTCTCTATATAATCGTTTGCTATATAATTTTTAAGTGTACAGGTCATGTGTTTTTACCATATTATCTTGCCCAAACCTTTGAGCATACTTTGTAAGAATATCTTTCTTTTTACATTCTGACTTCCTCCTAGAACTATTCTTATCCGGCCATCAATGATAAAAATAAAAACTGATCCAAAATTATCTGGCACTCAGTCCTTCAACTCTTTGGAAATAGTGTCTACAAGGTATGCCAAGAAACTTTGAGTTGCATTGTTGGATTTAGGTATTAAGAACATACTTATTAGTTACTTACACATTTGACCACTTCGGATCGCATGTCTACGTCTTTTTGTTGTAACCCTAAAGCATCTCCAAAGTATTTATTTATGCATTGTAGGTGGCATTACACACAGGCAATTAAGTAATGTATTTATGCATTGTGTGGCTATACTTCATTTGTTTCATGTGTCTCTCATAAGTTGTAAGTTTGGTTGAAGAAAGGCCCTTCTAGGGGTTAGGTTAGCCTTTCTACCAGTGCTATAAATGCCTGGTTTTGAAAGAATTTGTGTTTTTTTTCTTAGGCAGTACTTTGCTAGTGAAACCAGAAGGGATAAAAAATGAATGACAGGGTTGTGTTTCAACTATCTTTATTTTTTCTGTTTGAGTTACACATGCAAGTGCCACAAGAACATATTTTTTCTACTTCTCTATTTTCTTTTCTTTTCTCTTTGCATAGCTGTATGAAATCACTATTTCACGCCCATTCGTTGTCTTGGAGGTATTAAATTACATAGATTACATATAAGGTAAGTTGGACTAAAAAAGGTTCAATATATAGTATTTGCATTCTAATACCAGCCTTTTGATTTTCATCTGAGACTTCAATCAAATATTAACTTTGTGCTTGAGGTCTTTGGATGCCTCTGATTCATCTCTGAGGAGCTTGCTCTATCTTTAATTGCGGAGATGCTCAACAATCAGTGCGGTATCCACCGATTGTGCACAAGAACAATATTAGATTAGTTAATTGACTCCTTTTTATCACTAATGATTATTTTGCTCTCAGAAAGATGCGATGGAGGAATCTATTGAGATTGTTCTCGAAAAACTCCTGCATGTGACCAAAGATGGGGTGGCAAAGGTACACTGTGCCTTCATTTTCCCCATTATACATGTATACTTGTTCATTCTTTGTGTTAATGTTCCTTATGGTCACATGATTTCAAATGAGGCAAACCAATGCTTAATCGGCTTCTCTATATGTTTTGTTAAAGGATTGTAAATATGACTTAATCGGCTTGAGCACTTTTGCTATGTTATATTCTCGAGTGGAATCATACTCCTCCCCAAGGACATATTAAAATATGGGTGTGCTATTGAATCACTTATTTCCACTTTTCTAGCTTATTTTGGTGATGTTTAACTAGAAGACCACATGATTGCTATAGTTAAACTAGTGTTTTTGCTTTGTCGCTTCGATCCATCGAACAATTGTGTCATATTTGCATCATTTTTACATATCAACTTCTTTCTTACCGTCGTGCAGGTTGAAAAAATATTTGGACCGGGTAACCAATATGTCACGGCTGCAAAAATGATTCATTAGGTTTGTTCTGTTTCTATCCATTGCGTAACCATGACCTTTTATCCGCCTTTTCTCGCTAACTTTTCTTTCATGTGTGGTTTTTATTCTTATTTTCTTTGCAGAACGGTGAAGCCATGGTCTCTATAGACATGCCCGTGGCCCTTGAAGTCTGGTCATTCTTGATAAATATGCAAACCATATGCCTTTTGCTCTTGTATTCATTTTTATTGGCCTTAGTCTAACGAGACCGTGATCGACTTATTGTGATGGAATGTGTATTGTATTTATTATGGTTGTAATGTGTTGTACGTCATTGCGTAGTTTACAAATTGCCGTTGGATGTGTGATTGATTATCTAAGGATGCGCTAGAATGTCTCATACGGTTTGAGAGATTGATATATATATTATAACGCAAATGTTTTTTGTCTGTCTGAGTGGATGTCCTATTTACAAGAGAGGTCATGTCGAAATTTTGTACATTTCGGTGACTTAGTTTAGACTCTTGCAAATATTTCTGATTTAGTTTAGTACTCAGATTGTGCTATAAGAAATTGTCGTTTGAATTACTTTAGTTTGAGAATTAGTTAAGTTTACTTCATTTGGTATGACAACCTGAAGTTAACATTTCAGATTGAGGCTATTAACAGATTTTGCTAAGTTTTACATTTAAATAAGTTTTTTTGCGAAAATATTGTATTCATGTTGTGTGTTTAAGGTAGTTAGATTCGATATTTACTATAGTTTGTGGTGAATTCATTAGTAGTCATGCTCGATTTGCATCTTTGCTTGGGTCACAAGGTTTGCAACCCTATAGTCTTTTGTTGCAGCATCTGTCGCACCAAGTACAACAAATAAGTAAAGGAGGATGACATGGAAAATGTGTTGACCAACCATATTTAATGAGTTATGCCCTAATTAATAGTTAAATTCTTGAATTCTTGAATGCTATAGTAAAGGAGTTATGTTGACCAACCATATTTAATGAGTCGCACCAAGTACAATTCTTGAATTCTATAGTTGTGGTTATGCGTAATGTATTCCTTCTTGGTTTTATCTCAGCAAAGGCGGATAATGTTGTTGTTCTTAAATGCAGAGAGCCCCGCTTGAGTGTTAATGCATTTAAGGATATGAATTGGGATCTCAGTCGGTGGTGTCCTCTTATTGATGACAGTGCTTTTATCATGGCTTGTCAAGGTAAGTGTTTTTCTTCTTTTATTTTTTGTTGGGTTGGTGTGTGCGCATGTGCATGTCTTGTTGTTATTTTCTTTTTGATAATTTAGCAATTTTACTTTCTTTCGGGTTCCTCGAGCAGGAGCAGGTGAGAAACACGCCAAATTAGTGCCCAGACAAATTAACAAAGTGGAAGAGCTCGGAAAACAAATCTCGATGCTGTCTTGAAGATCTTCAAAAGCCTGGTGTAGATGATGAACCCTAGCAAGTGGTTTTGAAGTATGAAGATGCTTACCAGGTTTTGAAATTTTATTATGTTTATCGGGGCATTTCTTCTTGAGCTTATTTCAGATATCTTCTTGTATCTTCTTTCGCGGTGAGAATGCGCGTGAGAGCCATAGACTCACAAGGGTATAGTTATATTTTGTTTATGTACATGGGTGGAGTGGTATAAATATAAAAGGTCTGTAGTTCTGGAGTGATGTTTTTATTGTACTTTGGAGTCATTTTATAATTTCTATATGTCATCTTTGTAGGAGTCACTATGGTACAAGTGTTTGCTTCGACACACCCACCAATATGAAACCTGTCCGAAGCACTTACAATTTGAATTATGTAGAGATTGATGTATGAGCAGGAAAGTGGCCTGTTTGATTTTCGATTTAACCGAGAACTCTTCCTTGTTGTTGGTGATTGACAGAAGGATGATCCTGTCACCCCACTACTTAACCAATGGACATATCAGGTATTCTAAAAAAAGATTATCTATTTTTCCTGTTTCAAATGTACTTTTCTGTTAATTTTCTTGCATTTTTGGATTCACAGGCAATGGTTCATGAGCTTATTGGAATTGAGAACAATAAAGTGGATCTTAGGGATTTGCTAATATCCTAAAGACCAAGAAAGTTGATAAATGACGAATTTCTTCTGCTTTGAGTTATGATGAAATATAATGCATGAAATCTTTGTTGAGTGTTGATCCATGTCAAATATGCTTGTACAGGTGGTGGTTCTATCATCGGTACAAGATGATTTTTTTAGAGCTAACATGTTCGAGAACTTTGGGGACCTCGGTATGAATATCAAAAGAATGGTAGATTACTTTCAACATCTTTCAAAAAGCAGCCAGAAAAAAGAAGCCAGAATGTTCATAGTATAGGTGATTTGGACTTTTGTTATTCATTGTTTTCTATGAAAGAAATGGAGAAATTATGTATATTCACCTTGTTGTTTATCTCTTCATTCTACACCCCCATGTTTCCGTTATTTACTTAAATATTGACTTTTAGACCCCTAAGGCTAATTTGATTTGTATAAGTGTTAATGAAATATCATTTAGTATCATGTTAGCTTTGGCTCCTTTTTTGTGTGTAGATGAATACATCTATGTATTTAACATTATGTGTTCTCCTAGCATCAAAGAAACTAGCGGCGATTTTTTTTCAGTATGATGGTACATTAAATTAAATGAGCCCACTAATACCCACGAATTTATCGATTAAATTGAAATTTGAAAAAACCCCGCAATTTATCGATTAATTCGTGGGCTGAAAAAACCCACGAATTTAACAGATTAAATCGTGGGTTTTTCAAATTACAATTTAACTAAATAAATTGGGTTTCTTCAAACCACAATTTATAGATTAAATTGTGGGTTTCTTCATTTATTTAATTTAATCTATTAAATTGTGGGTTTTTTCAATAACCCCCAATTTAATTTAAATTGTGGGTACCTACTAATTTAATTGATTAATTTAAATCGAGTTAAATTAGTGCACTAAATTGACGTTTTGCTCATTTAATTTACCTTAAATTGTGGGTTTTAGCCTAAATTCGTGGGTTTTTGGCCCACGAATTTTTTCCTGTTTCTTGTAGTGATATGATATGCTACTGTACTTTCAATGATTGAAAAACAATTGTATTTGTTATATATAATTAATCTGCACTGTTATAATTTGGCCCACAAAAATATATAAATGGTAGAGATCTTTCTCTTTTTCTTCCGATTAATGTGAGAATTTGTAGAATTTAGATTATTGTGGGATTTCTTACCCTTAGAATGAAAGAGGTGCCTTGAATATCACCATCTGTTTATATATATATATATATAAATATATATAGGAAAAATATCTTTTACTCCGGGTGTAGTTACTCCCACCTCTGAAATACTACCTAAACAAACTTGAAATACTCCTTTATCACTTTGGGTACACTCATACACTAATTATGAGATACTCCAATATGAGCCACATGAAAAAATTGCAAGGGAGTCCATGATTTTTAGCGTATTTCACAAATACCTTTATATATACACATAAAAAGGAGTATGTCCAAAAAATATACATAACACCTCTGAAAAAATGTACATACTACCTAGATGATCTTATATACTCGTATACTACGCGTACATACCCTCCATCGTATAAGATACCCCATACGTTGTGAGATACGGAAAAATATACATATATATATAGGAAAAATGTACATATGTATGTATGTATGTATATGTATATATGTATGTATGTATGTATATATGTATGTATGTATGTATGTATATGTATATATATACATACACACACATGATGGGGCAGATCCAGCATAGACACTAGCAATAGAAGGGATTTCGATGATAGCTACGTGTTGCCAACAGACGGCTTCATAACGAGTGGAATAAAATGTAAGTGTTAAAAGGTATCTTGAAAATATCGGGGAAGTATCACCAGGTATTATGAATTATTTTTTTCTGAAAAACATGAAAAGCACTGATATAGACAGGATACATATATAGTCATATCGAGACCGTATCCGTATCCATACAACGATTTTGCAAAGTATCTCCGTAACGTAGTGTGTTGGAACATTTGGAAGGAAAAAAACAGCATATATATACAACAGGATTCTGTGCGTATAAAGGGAGACATTGAGCTGAGTTGCAGTACCAATTAGAATTCGGAAAAAGGTCGGCCTTTGTTATGTTTACTACAGTGTAATATTGTTCTTGTTTCTTTTCCTCTGTTTTGTTGTTTGCAGTCTGGCATCGTCCTTGTAACTGACTTCTTCTGTCCATCGTTTTTTTAAACAAAGACACTAGTTATACATGATGTAGGATCGATATAAACTAAACTAGCATTCAGAGGGGGGTGAATGATTGCGCGGAAGCTAAAATCAAATTTTTGATCTACTAAAAATTCACCCTAATTCGGACTCAAATAATTGCTTCGTATTCAACAAAACAGAGTATATGCGTTCGGTAAATTGTGAATTCCCGGAGATCTAGCTGTCAGATTGACCTGAAATTTGAACAGAAGAAACTAGATTCCAATACGCATCTAACAAAAAACAAATCAGGCCGATCGGATCTACAGATCAAAAGTTATAAATCCTGCAAGCTTGCTGAGACAGAATATGACGAAAATCAAGCAAACCCTAATTTCGTGATTAATCACAATCTACAAAAGATTAACCAACAAAACTTTGAGGAATACTAAATTAATGCCCTAAGAAGGTTTTAGATGGATCAAATCAAAATTAAACTTGTTGAATAAAAAGGACAATGATTCAATCTACTAAACCGAAATTGGGCAAACAGGGTCAGAAATCAGTACCATAGCGCATCATGCATGAACAGTAATCCACGATTTACTGTATCAACGATGGTACTGTAGCACCAAATACTGTAGCTTCGCTAAGCCGCAACCAACTCAGACGCTCGGATCACGAGAAAGATTTTTATTTCATTGTCTAAAGTACTCCAACACAAGAGTACAAATCCTAATTCCTGGCTCTCCAAATAAACAGGAGACACCCTCCTATTTATACAGAGCAAACTCACAGAGATTGACTACAACTCCACTTCCAACATGGAAAGAGTTCGTATCTATCTCAACTTGGCCCAACATGGCCAAAACCAAAACCTTGCACGCATGATCAGCCCACCTGCTGCACATACGTGACTAACCAGCCTTCATATGCATGTTCTCTAGCCCGAACGTCCCGCATGACATCCTTGACCACCAAGACCTCGATTCCTCCCTGAATCTAGTCTCGAACCTCAGTTCCTCCATGAACCTAGTTCCGGTCCCGTCATCGACCACGTTCGCCCTCGAGCAACACCTGCACACGAATAAACAAACAACCAGTCCGAGCACAAGTCCACGACTTGACTCAAGGTTAATCCATGCAACCACTCACACGAGTGCATTGCATCAAGCAAAACCATCATGCTATCACCAGCATAATAATCATATCAACATAGCACATGCACAAGCACCACACATGCTATAACCAACGTCACTTTACAATGCCAATTTCACCATTCAACCAATTTTTCATCACATGATCTCACACATGAAAGGAATGTGATTGTATCGTAGTTAGAGAGATGGTACCGCTCACTTCGCTAATTGCATCAGCATTTCGTTGCATGCGTTCGGTAGAACCAGCAAACTTACCTGCACAATGGTACATCTAGATTTTATGATGTAATTATTTTTGATATATAACTTTACTTTCAATTATTAAAATATAATTGTATTAGTTATATAACTCTATTTATATATGATTAATCTACACCATTATAATCTAGCCTGACCAAAATAAATAGTGGGGATCCTTTCTTTGATATACAACTCTACTTCTAGTGATTGAAATACAATTGTATTTGTTATATATGATTAATTTACACCATTATAATCTGGCCCTACCAAAATAAGTGGTGGAGATCCTTCACCTTTTCTCACTATAGGAATCAACATTATTTTCGTCGGCTGGAAACTAACGAAAATATTGGAAAAATAGATGAAAATAGATATTTTCATCGGCAATCCGATGAAAATAAGCCGGCGAAAGTAAGTTGATGAAAATATCCGTGTTTTCGTCAGCAAGCGACGAAAATAATTGTATTTTCAACGTCCGTAATAGCCGACGAAAATATTGACTGTGGACCAGCTGACGACCAACGCCTACTGACGTGGCATGGCTATTATGTTATTATTTTTATTAATGGCCATAGTAAGGTTTACCAGCAAATAATTTAAGCTGAATTCAAAATTTAATTATTTTTGCATACCTAAGTTTATTATGATTCCAGAGACACATGAAAATTTATTTCATGATTTTAGGGATTATATTTCCCATGAGTGCAATAATGTCCATAATAGTGTTATAATCAAGGTTTAATTTAAATAATTGTTTTGTAGTTCAAAAATTAAATATTTTTGTATATTTAGATTCTTCTTGATTTTAAATGAATATAGAAATTTGTTTCATATTATTTTAACTGAAAATGTGGAAGATATTCAAGATTGAAATTTATTCGATTTGGAAATTACATTCAAAATTGGAAATACTCTTTCTTGTATTGAACACATCTTGACCCTTTCACTGGAGTTCTTCCTGAGGCACTGACATGCGGGGCCCGCTCGTTGGTGACAAGAACAGAGAAAGGAGCTAGGGCTCGGCGGCGAGGGGAGCTCCGGCGATCTTCCACTACGGAGAGGGCACGGAAAGCAAGATCTCGATGAGGCACATACAATGGTGGAACCCAATCGGCGGAAGAGAAACCGAAGAGGTGTGTGCCTGAGCTTCAAGAGGCGGCGCTAATGGCGGGTGGTCGGGAGAGAGAACCAACGCGCGAGAGCTTGAATGGGTAGCACATATAGCATCAAGGAGTCACAAGGAGTCCATTTTTTGGGTTGGTTCGGCCGGGGATTTACTGGGTTGAGCTGCCATCGTCGGCCGGCCATGGAGGAGATGAGCTCACGGCGGCAGCGACATTTCGCATGAGGGAGCTCAAATGTTTCTGGGGGCTTTTGATTAGTAGAGCTTCGTGATGCTAAGTATCGAAGTAATTTGAAAATGGATGACTGTGACACAAGAATTGCAATTGGATTTTGAGCTCTGAGATTGCAGCCATGGCGGAAGAGGAGTGAGCTCCGGGCGTGCTAGCTAGAGGAAAACAAGGGGAAATGGGGGAGAGTGTGAAAGCGCGACCCAAGAGAATGCTTGGCGCCTTCTATAGAATAGGAATGGATGAGCTTGGCCGGATTGCGTTCGGTCTCAGTTGGAAGCTTCACCGAACAAGACAAAAGGGATTAATGGCTGTACATGAGGAGGCATGATGGCGCACGGGAAACACGGAGGAGGTGGCTGCGTGGAGGATTGATGGCGGTCTAGGATTGGCCAGGCGCTGCAGCAGATGGTAGAAGGATGACCGAGTTACAGAGGCGCGAAGGAGTGCTCGGCTCGGGGGTGCAACGGCCGAAGGAAGAAGAAGACAAGGGAGTGAGGCTGCCAGGTGGGCCGGGTCGGTAGTAGTACCCATATGACAGAGAAAGATAGGGGAGCAAAGCAAAATTCAGCATAGACTGCAGGCTGAACCGGCCGGATAGGGCTTTAATGGATTGGTCTAGCGTCACTTCAAAATTTATGAACATTTTTCTGTACAATGCATTAGAAGTTATATTGCTACTGTAGAAATTTCAGATAAAATTACTGTCTATATATTTTATAAAAATTCTGACAATCTGCTCTGCACAGTTTTCAGATTTCTGTTTTTGATTTATCAAACAATTTAAATAGCTTCAAAACTTTTTGAAACTTTTTATATGAATTCATATTTATTATATTATTATTATTTAAAATTTAAGGTTTATATAATTTTTATTTAATTTATTAAAATTCTAACATTGAGTACTAGTTTTCTGATCTCTCTATTTTTGAATTTTTAAATATTGGATTATAATTTATTAATTTGTGAAATTTTTACTATAGGTGCATTAATGGCTGCAAAATATAATATAAAATTTTCAGCTGGAGATATCATGATTATTTTTATTTAATTACGACAATGCTACTGTTGCTAGTCTTGGTGCAATAAATGAGTTTGGATTTTATGTATAAATGTTGGATATGACATCTTAAAATTTAAAATTGAGGTTCCAGGGTATTCTTAAGATTATCCATGATTTTTGTAATTTTATTGACTTTATATTTCATTTTTTTATTCTTCTATTTCTCAAAAGGATTTTTCCAATGAAGCAAAAATCAAGAAAAATCCAGAAAATTCAGAAAATTTAGAAAAGGCAACAATAAATATAATTTAATTCTGAATTTTAATTTATTAATTTATTTTAATTTTCAGGATGTTACAGTTTTTAAAAATTATAACAATTTGGTTTTTTTGGTGATGTTCCAAAAAAAAATTCTTCATTTGTTATAATCTTTGTCTGTGTGGTTGGTTAGTTTTCAGTGAAAACCGAGTGGTTCTTGTTGAAAAACCATGGTTTTTTGTTGAAAACCAAACAGTTTTTGATTTTTTGAATTTTTTCCAAAATTTTTTATTTCTTAACCCTTCGATTTTTTATGATTTTCGAGCAGTTTTTCGAACGATTTTTACGGTTTTCGAATTTTGAGTCGTTTTTTCAAAAATGGTTTTAAAGCCCTGCCTCAGACACACAATGAAAACATGGTGATTTAGTACTAGAAAAGCAAATCAAACATCGATAGGGGTCATTACCAGGGTTGAAAATCAGGGCACTCGAAAAAAACAGGGATAGTTAATTATCCAGGCACATTGAAAGATGGGTGAATTGGTGCAGACTAACATAATGATGGGCGAATTGATACAGACTAATACCTAAACCTAACTTTTTATATTATTACTAATTCTAAAATTTAATAAAATAATGATCAAACCGAAAGAATCAATCTAGAATAATTAATATAAGACCATGAAAGAAAAACCTGATTAAACAAGCAAACTAGAATGCACTTTGCTTTTTGCCCTTTTCATCTTCCTTTGCCCAAAGACCTTTGCTTCCGCTTTGATGGCGCAGCCTCTTCTCTCTTCCACCACTGGCCAGAGCAGGGTGGATCTTATCACCAAGATGGCACCCAAGGGCTCCCTCCACCCTCGCCAGGGGACCGTCGTGCCAGGCTGCGAGCCAGGGGAGATCATCGCCTTCACCTGCGGACTTATGGCGGGCTTGGTGCCGCCATCACTACTACAGAAAATATTTGTACAAGCGGGCGGTAACCCATCTTCTCAGGCGTTTTTGCACCCGCTTGTAACTGAAGGTCTGTGGAAATCGCTATATTTGCATAGGCGTTTCTAAGGACCGCCAAAATGCATTTATGCTGGTAGCAGCTTAAACCGCTGTACAAATAAAATTTGTCTGGCGGGTTCTTAAGCCACCCGCCTGTTCAAATGCATTTGCCTGAGTGACGGCTTAAGAACCGCTTTGCACAAATGCTTATTTGTATAGGCGATTTCTTAAGCTGCTTGCCTAGATAAGTGCTATTTGTGCAGTCGGGTGGTTTAAGCACCCGCCTGCATAAATAAGCATTTTCACAGGCCTGGGCTTAAGCCGTCCGCCTGTACAGATCCAGAGAATCTTTTTTTAATAATGTTATGTTAATTATATTATAATATTAATAAATGCATACATTCTATCAATCACATCACTGTTCAGCACAAATCCATACATAACAATGATAAGGTTATATATACAAAGCACATATAAATCATAATTGCATTATGTATATATATATACAAGGTTATATATACTCCTCTGATATTCTCCTTGTAAAACTCTCTAGGTGCAGTATCCTACGCCATGTACTCCTCTGATATTCTCTATCTAATATAAATTACAGCCCTGTTGTCTTTCAAAAAAAATATATACACAAGGTTATTATATATACATCAGTGTTCACGGCCCGTCTATCCTCGTCTCCCAATTACAAAGTACAAAGTATAGCATGCTTCGCCACTTCACCTCCTCGGTAAAAGAAACTACCTCTCTCATGGATGACTTCACGACGAATGAACTGGCACATGTCCTTTTGCACATTGCAAAGGTCATCATCAGTGAGTGCCAAAGTAGTCTTTGCAATCTTCGCCTGCGATAATAAAGTAGGCAATAAAGAGGTTAAACAATAGTGAAATCGAGAATCAGACAATAAATAATCTTGAATCACCAATTTGTATAGTCTTACATCCCGGATTTACATACCTCCGTTGATCCTGAGGAACTCTCAGACGTAGTATCCACAAAGAACACTGCCTGGAGGTTGCTTGTGGCACTTCAAATCAAATAATAATGTATTGAATTAGTACAGTTGGTAATACCCTTCCTTACTAGTGCAATTATGTTGAAGCATTACAAGTGTCTTCTTACCCATGGGTGGACATAGCAAAGCATCTTATTTGACCCCTTCGTAGGATCATGTTGCCCCCCTTTTTATTGCTCATGTAATTCTTGAAAGCCCTACTCGAATGTCAACAACAACAAGTAACTATCATATCATAAAACAAATTATGTTATGTTATGTATGTTTGTGTATATATATTTCTTACGCATTTAAGACGCGGGTGAATTCATTGTAAGATTCCGGTGGGGTTCTGGATGAGTCAAGGACCATATATCTGCTCTGCTTCGGGTATAGCATGAAACAAATGAAGTGATCGCTGCAACGAAAACTTATGTAAGTTTCTCGAGTGATTATGGTGCAAACTAAACTTTTAGCAACGATTGACAAATGAGAAGATTACTTAAAATTGTAGGGAGCCATTATGACGTCCTTGTCTTGCATCTGGAGCATTGCTTTTGATATGTATAGCCCCACATCTACTTGGCGATCTCGGGTCAGGGACTGTCGCTTTTCTTCTATCTCTGTTTCCGTCATCCCCTTATCCTTCAACGCCTTTTCATTGAGTACAGCTCTTAAGCTCGGCTGGCTAATCCGTGCGGGGTCAAGGAACCCGACATGTTTTCCCATCTTTTTAGCATCGGTATATTGCATTCTACACAGAAGACAATGGTCAATGCGCCAATTTATATGCTGAATGCTGGGAAACATGACATTTTGGCAAATATCAGATTTTGGCAAAATGCATCTTGTTAAACGATTTGGCGAAGTTAACTTTATTTAAAAGAAAAAACCACTAAAATCGGCCAACTTACGATTTAGTGAAAATTATATGGATTCTGCCAATTTTTGAATGATCTAACAAGCCATTACTATAAAGAGGAACTCAACTTGGCACTCAACTACTATACATTTGGGGTTTTCTTTATTATGCTATCAGAATGCAATATAATAATATGCTGTCATAATTTGTTATATCGGTACTTGCTACTGCAAGAGCCGATATAACAATGTAGGGGTAGGTCAATGGCCAACTTACAGGCACCACACGCTGATCATGTTGATGTCAAGTTTTCCAAAACGGAACATCTGTTGCAAGTCACCAAAATCAATCCAGACGTAGTGAGTATCCTCGTGTTTGTAGATATCTGGAGGGACGACGGCTTGAATGCCCTTCACCCCAAGACGAGATGCCCTCAAGTACCAGTCATGGAATCTCTTCAACTCCCATGGTCCTTTGTTGATCTGCTCCATGGGGAGAAATGGCTTGCCATACTCATAAGTCTCTAGTGAAGGCATGGTCTGTACCCGAGTGGAGTTGGCACTCCTGTTTGACTTGGTGGTACTCCGTTGATTGCAATCTACTTCTTTGTTTTTCTTTGCAACCAACAACATCGCCGAAGATGAGGCGCATTGTGACGGTTGGGGCAACGGAGGTGATGCATGCGGTGCACAAGGCGCCGGCGACGGAGATGCGCTGTGGTGAAGGCACCGGCAATGGAGATGCGCGCTGTGGTGAAGGCGCCGCTGGCGGAGAAGATGGCTTATTGTGGTGAAAGCGCATTGGCGGAGAAGATCTGTATTTGTGGTGAAGGCGCCGACGGCGGAGAAGATGCGCGTTGTGGTGAAGGCGCCGACGGCGGAGAAGATGCGCGTTGTGGTGAAGGCGCTGCCGGTGGAGAAGATGCGGTTTGTGGTGTAGGCAATTTTGGAAGAGGTAGGACGTCTTGACTTGCTGCTGGCGTCTCTGACCTCTCTTGTATCAATGCAATATCTTCCTTGGGCCATACAATAAATGACCCAACTGCATCTTGGATGGTCTCTACATCATCAGGGGTGCTGAATGGTAGCTTCCACAAGCCAAGGCACGGAACAAGCATGATGTCCACTTGCACCTTTGCGTGACCAATCGGACGGAGTTGGTTGTGTATCCGATGCGGATATTCCATGCCCTCATAAGCTCGGCGATCTAGCCCTTGCTCCGGATGTGCCTGAGCTTGCACTTGGTTGCCTCTATGATATCATCCACAGGATATCGAGGCGTTAGGATTGGCGGACCCGGCGCTACTCCGGATCTTGGCGAGCTCGGGTTGTCATCCGACCGCGCTTGTAACGCCTCTTCGCCTCCTTCTCTTCCCACGATCTTAAAAACTCTTGTTGGGCCAGTTGTCTTATTGTATCAGCCATGGTCCTCTTATATCTTTGACGCGACTTGTATTGGTCTTGATATTTCGGGAACCAATGCTTGAAGCCCACTCGACTTCCGACGCCACGAGTGCGACTTGGGTGTTCCTTGGTTCCCAACGCCGTCGTTAGGTCGTCGTTCTCCCTGTCTAGCACGAAAGATCCCTTCGCTTGCTCGTGAGAGATCTTCAGCAGCTTAGCCGAAACTTCAAGGACCGCAGGGTCCATCGTGCTTTTGCGACCCTTCTTGCTGTTGGGTTGGCGAGCTAGGACCCAATTTCTGCCTCACTCGCTACAGCTCGTCAATGGGTTCTCTATCCCAGCACGGGCTTCCTCTTCTCTCTTCTTCTTTACTCCTCCACTCAACAATCTTAGGGGCATACCCACCTGTGCCCAGGTGATGGGGGTACTTGTTCTTCTTCGCGAGGGCACTGTACACCTCGCTCAATGCTACTGACCCGCTTGGTCTTCTGGGACAAACTCCGCCCATTCACCCACGGTGATTTTTCCATATTTCGAATGGTGTGCGCTCCGTCTTCACAAAGTACTTGTTCAGCTCATACCTCCAGTTCCGGAAGCTCTTCCCCATCACGTCCAAGGCATTCTTCTTAGCGATGGCCTCATACTCTGGGGGAACCTTATGATTTTCTGCAGCTCGGTCCACAGGTGCGTCTTTGTCGCGTCGGCCACCTTTGTCCAGTTATCAATCGTGATGGAGACATTGTCCTTGACAAGACAGCCGCAGCTATTTTGGAACTTGGATAGTGCCTCACGAGGTGCTAGGGGCTCTCCTAAAGGACCAACCTCCGTGATATACCAAGTCCCTGCCGGTAACTTGTTCCTACTTCATTCCCCCCGTTTTCGTTTATGCGAAGTCGTGGTTGTTGCAGCAGAGGAATCCACAGAACATGCGGAGGTATCTTCAATTACCTCTTGAGCGCAGCTAGTCGGCGTGATCGCCTTTCCGGCCTCTTCATAGAAATAAACACGAGGAATACGCAAACATAAGGAAATGCAATTATGTCCACGCCAAGCTACAAATAAAACAAGCTCACTCTTCTTAATACCTCTTCATTGGGATTGTAGTCGGAGTCGATTTCCCCATGTCGCCGTTCTGGTCGTGGGCATGGAACTGGGCTAGGGCTCTTGTACGATGACGAGGAACCATCGCTGCCCAAGGACAACGATGGGCTCGGTGTTCTTTCCAGCCGCGTGGCTGCATCATCTTTCTCGGCCAAGTCTTGCTGCCTTCCGGCATCGCTGTAACACCCCAGCGCCAAATGCGCCGTGAATGCTACCAAAAGACCCTAAATGACGCTTACAACACTTCGGAACCATACTGGCCCAGAGTGTCTCCATCAAGACCCAAGAAATGAAACTTGACAAAGAAATCCAATTGAACTAATAACTCAACGAACGAAACACTAAACCTTTTACCATTACTAAAAGATTGAAATCGACCTTGAACATCTCTAAACCAGTTTAAAGCTAAGTCACCGAAATTTACAAAATTTCGGCATGACCTCACTAGAACAGAGGACATCCACTCAGCAGACAGAAAACATTGCAGATAATATGATATCATTCTAGCAGGTCCTTAGTTAACCAATCACACATCCAATCGACGGTAATAAATTCCTCCACGACGAACAGCACATTACAACCTTATTAATTACAGCCAGACTTTACAAGTTAATTTAAATGAGGTGGTAGTGACTGAAGTCGTGCACGTGCTACTACTCCCCCATGCATGCCGGTTTCAAAGTACCTGCAACAACACAACAAACAAGCGTGAGTCGATGACTCAGCAAAGTACATGAGGGTAACAATTCCAATTTACTATAAGCAGAACAAGTGTTTAACCAGAAGAGCAAGTAATATTAATGAAACAACATCTGGACAATATGCGTATAAAGTAATAACTTGACCATACAAGAACATTACCGCGATCAAACCATCAACTTGATAATGAATCCATTCAACACCAAAGAAGCATTACTTAACTCTACGTCACAATGTCTCCCGACTCAACTACCCCTCGTTGCAACTCAAACCATTTTCATCTATTGCATATAAGTTTATAACTCGACTTCACTCCACGATATTCATACAACACAATTCGCAGGGCAAAGAAATGCGCTAATTCATCAAATTCAATTCAATCTCCCCTTTTTGGGTTGAATCCACGACTCAACCTTCAATTACCAAAATCACCATCCATATGACACGCCATGTACCACAACACTCATTATTAAAGATGCAATGCACATGAATGCTCATTGTCATGCACATGAATGCTCATTGCCATGCACGCATCGCAGATCGCCGAGAGTGCCCACCCGTCGGTGTGCACCCTCACGTCCCTTCCATCCCGTAGATGGAAGGTGCCTACTCTTACTGTCTCGCTCCCATTCATCTCGATAAATGGGACTACGAGGTAGGACTTTCGTGTTCACTACGTGTGAACACAGAGGCCCGCATCAGAATGGGTCGCCTCTTCCATTATGAATGCACAAATGCAATTAACATGAATGAAATGCAACCTTTCATTCATTGCCAACACTAACATTACTATAACCACATACATATATAAGCATATATGTAAATACATACATATACACATAGACACACAAGACTCACCAATGTATGCACTTACATAAATAGGCTATCGTTGAACCCACATTTCCACCAGCACAAACAAGCATACATATATACACACGAAATTCATCAATACATTGATTCGTACTCATACTCAATCCCATTCCCAGACGGGCAGAGCACGATTAAGTACAATTCTTGTAAATTAACCACGTTCCCCATACTCGCTACTCACTGCAAATATTACCAAAGGTACAGTAAACTTACCAGGATTAAGGCTTACTAGTGACCACTCGAACCCAATAGTTAATCACGTCCTCGAAGGGACGATCACCAATATAACTCATACTTGCCAAAATCATTAGAAATTAGCCATAAACAGATAAATAACAATGAACAATCTCAATTAGGCACACTACTCATTGTACTTGCCTTTACCGGCGTGTGAGGCAACGCGGGGTCGAGACCACCCCCGAAGACACTCTTCTTGAGCTTGCACTGACTGGGCTGCCATCTAATGAAATCAAAGAGAAGGGCAGATTAGATAAGGGAGCAAGAAGACCACCGTCTTCTGCTTTTAATCTTCTCCTACTACCCCTTTTATTACCCATCACTAGAGATAAATACAAATCACTCATATATATATATATCTTTAATCAACATTTCAAACAACTTGAAAATCTAGTATGAGTAAAGATTGAAGACTAATTTAATAACATACACTGCTAGTTATTCATGACATTCACATTGCAGACCATACCTAAACCTTGGTTAGGAATTAGAGGTCTAAAAGCAGATTTACTTGAGTAATGCAATGACAAGCATATTATGGTGCTTATGGAATCCTAAAAATTTGAAATAACAGCATGACCTGTTCTCAGCTAATCTTTAGTCATGTAATCACTACACAGGTAAACAATTTCCGTTTTAATAATTACAAGAGTAACATACAACAAAAGCAGATAGTGCCATGCTTAATTCGGGAGTGATTACAATTAACATAATACTAAGGTATAAATAAACCTTAAACCTTTTATGTGCTTTACCCATACATTTTAAACCACGCATACAAGCCCAACATAGGACCATTTTCACTGTATCTCATTACTAGCATTTCTATGAGCACGAAACATTGAATCGGTCAGCAAAAGAGTAGGATCGCTAGCGATAATAAAAGATTTTTGCTAAACCACAACACACAAGAGATATGAATAAAAGCATATGCAATCTAATGATGAGTAACCATCGCTCAGTAGCTAAATTTGGACATGAATCACATAATGAAATCTATAACCATGTCTACACATCAATACAAGCATCATGTGCATACACAACTCTCGACCCTATGCTTCAAAACATCGGTACACCCAACCCACTAAAGAATCCATTTCTAATAATCGCAAGATAAGGATCAACCTCAGCACTTAATCATGCACACATGAATCACTGGGACACAGCAAAAGCATGCAAAATCAAATCATTCTCATAAAAACCCTAGCTAGGCATTTCATCAAACACCTAGCAAGCACTGAAAATACCCAATCTAAAATACCTTAAAAACCAATCCATGGAGGAAAGAGGGAGGTGAGGGAGCTGTTGGCACTCTCGCTGATCTTTGCCATTCTTTGGGAGGGCACCGTCGGCCAGGAGAGGAGCAAGGCAATGCCGGCCTAGGGGGGCGCAGGGGAGCTGCCGTCGGTGTTGCCGGGCGCCGCCGCCCTCTTGGGCAGCCAACCAAGAAAAAGGGAGGCGTCGATCCAGAGGCAGCCACGTGAGCAGAGAGGAGGCGCAGGGAGAGGAGCTCAACTCGAGTCGGCAGGGCAGGGAGGGGGAACTCATTTGGATTCGGACAGGCGGAGGGAAACGTGGCTGGATTCGGCAGACCTGGGCAGGTCTTAGCAGGAAAGAAGGGGGCTTCGGCAGGAATGGCAGCGCCTGGGACAAGCGCCGGCAGGCTGGGCAAGGCTCGGTTGGCACTATGAAACCCCAAGAAAAATCGGCAAGGCTGGCAATGGGGAAAGCAATGGCAGCCACAAATGAATAGGGAGGTGGGGTTAGGTGGAAAGTGGGTGGAGAGGGGAAATTCCAAAAATACCCCTCCCAACCCAAAACCTTACCCCACAACCTCCCAGATAGACAAACCTCATCTGCGGATACCTGCCAAACGGCCCCAGCACGCCCGTCTGAAGGCACAAAGGTTGGGGCGAGTTTTCGCGATATTACAATCGCCCTCCTCTTGCATCGGCGTATTACCACCGAGCTCTGCAAGCAGGCTCCTCTTACACGCCTTCTTGGCGAGCAATTCTTTATCTCCCATCTTACTACAAAATAGATTGCAATGACATCAATTTGAGCCTATTAATATTTACAGTTGTGCCGCGTGGAGGTGGAAGGCCTATGGGTCGTCAACTTCTTTTCTCGGAGAAGAAACAATGACGGTATCTGAGGAATAAGCATCGGCTAACTAAATTTGCATTTGGAACATGAAATAGCTTGTATCCATAGAACATCTGGCGTAACATAGATAATAAATAAATAGGAGTTAATATCATTCCAATTGTCATTACAAAAGTAATTAGCATCTTTGGCATTAACAGAAATTTTGGACTAGTAATTAGTCCAAAAAATACTACTAATTCTGCAACAAAACTGCTCATTCCTAGTAAGGCAAGAGAAGCCATTGAAAAGCTACTAAACTGTTATGGTCCTGCTATCTCTGAGTACAAATTACCAAGTATCTGGGAGGATTGGGGAAGAACAGAGGATGATTTAGACGGGGAAGAAGAAGCCAGGAGAGCAGAGAATGAGAGGAAGAGTAATATGCCTTTTCTTCTGTCCGATCCTTGTCTGCATTCTGCTGTCTCTTTTATATCCCCAGCTAACCATCCAAGCCCATCTACGTTGCAGCCCATCCAAGCCCTTGCAGTCCATGACATTCCCCTCCCGTTGAAATGCGGCTTGCCCCCAAGCCGATGACTGCAAACTATAGATCCATGGTAACTGCAAGTCTTACTTAATATCAAGCCCATGCAAGCTATGCCAGTTGTTCTTGCCATTGCCAAAATCATTTTCAGAAAGTTGAACTTGAAAAGCAAATAGTTTTCGTCACCAGGATCCCATGGAAATTCTTGCTCAATGACAAGCAACTGCATCAAAAATGCCAATCTAGTGTGAGAATCATAAACTTCCTTCTTGCACCAATCTCCGCCATTGTATGGTACAATCTTGTGATGCACCACTAACTGTACCAACATATACTGTCTCCCATGGTTTCCCATGCATGTGCAATATCCAGCCATATGTATCCTTCCATTGGGCTGCTTGCAATAGCTGCAAAACAAATAACATGATGGCTGAAATACAGGGATACTTGAGTGTGAATTTGGAGAAAGTAATGGCTCTAAGCAACGACATCCAAATATCCTAGCAACATCAATGGGAAGCCACCCATTGCAGTTGAGTGTCAGCCTGCTAGCACCTTTCAATGATAAGCGGCAACACTCAGACTTCCCCTTGGTTGCATAATGCAAAGGAGTCTCGCCGGCTCCTATGAAATTTGCCGTAGTGCCGAGGAAAATGAGGCAAGCGAGACATTGCACCTAGTCAATCAACAATTGCATGCAATCAAAATGACCATTCAAAGCCACCATGTGAAGTCTTTGTAACACCACCATCGCCAGGTGGTTGATGTACCTCACACGGCGGTTTATTAAACTTCGGACCCATTGAAGAATCGAGATTGTTTCGCTATTTGCCCGACAATCACCATCATCTTTTGTAGTCACAAGTGCAGGGCTATGAAACTATCCGTAGAGTATTCATCGTCCATCGAAACCGACTCCACAAACTTTGGTAACTCAACTTCAACTTCGATTTTACTAATAACTACTTATGATATCTCAAAAGAATTGCTCTATATTCAGTTGATACTCATCTTTGGAACTTACGAGCAAGAATTGCTCTATCAATCACCATCTACTTTAGACATATCTTCCAAACTTTTTCACAAAGATAACAAGATATAAGGGTGGTCGGATGCACTTGCCTTGCTAGGCCGAGCGAGGGCGGGCGGCGTCGGCAGGGAATTGGGGCTTGGCGGTTGACGAACCGCTAAAAGTTCATCGGAGGAGCGAGGCATGAGAGGTCACCGAGAGAGGCGACGGGACGAAAGGGGCGGCGCGGACGGTAGTCGTAGGCGCGAACCCGCGGAGAGGTCACCGAGCACGACAGAACGGTTATCGGAGGCGCGAGCCCGAGGGTATGTCACCGAAGGTGGCAGCGTGGAGGCGTCGACGGGGGAAATTTGGCTTTGCCGCTTTAGACGGGGGGAGCAATTCGATCTCCCGCCTAGAGATTTTAGGGGTTAGGAATTTCCACAGGCGGTGCACAAGATTTCCACAGGTGGTTCCAACGATTTCTACAGGCGGTGTCGTACATCAAGCGAGACAATTTCATAGACCAGATGGTCCGTCCATAGTTTGGGGGAGAGATTTGGTTATTTGCCACTTTAAACATGTGGCTTCGCAAAATTGCCACTGGACCTACATTTCATTGACTCATACGGTCCCATATTTCATTGGCTCAAGTGGCATCATATCCAAAAGGTCAAATCTTTAAGTGGCAAATGGACAAAAAAGCCTTCAAAATGCGACCTCTCCCAATAGTACAAAGAGGATGACCCTGTTAGTGCGGTAGAGACAACTCCCGGAGACCCCCAAGCCCATGACCCATAGCCTGCTCCTACGACATCATCGCTAGCCCATCAGTCCGATGGTGACGAGAGTAGACCATTTCAATATCATGACCTCCACGAGCCTGCTGGCGACTCATTCAGCAGCACGAGGTGATCGACTCGGCTCCGATCTTTGGGCATTCCCAGCCCGAGAACGTACGGACACGTAGTGCTAAGTTGATTTTAGTGGTGTTAGCTCTTGTTGGATCTTCATGTAAGGACGAGTTATCTGAATGTTGTGCCACTCGTAGTTGTTCCTTTCGGTGTAATCGATCGATAGCAGCCTTATTCTCTGTGATCGTAGCAATCATAGCAGAAAGTGATTGGCTGGAAGACCAAAGCTCTACACATGTTGTCTAGCTAGGTGCTCTCCTCAAGCACGAGAGCCGATTCCACAGACCGGACGATCCGGCCCAGGTTAGGATAACGTACAGGATCATCCCCTATGCGTACAACTTTCGCCGTGGGCAACAATGGAACTACAAATCAGGATGATCCGGTATGTGTAAATATATGTATACCGGACCATCCTGCCGGCAAAAAGCTTTCAGTACAGATTGTCATGAAAGAGTACAAAGTTAAATAAAATTGTCATGAAATGCATCGTTCCAATCTAGGCGAACACAGCGAAATCGAAATACGACATATCAAGCAAGTTAGAGTGCATAACAACCGAAAAGACAAGTGGCGCATTAAGCAAAGAACTACTCGTCCGTGCTTGGACTAGTACCAAAAAGATCGAAGCCAGAGCTGGAGTCTTCCCTATCAGCCTCGCACTCAACACCGTCGGCGTCAGGCTCATCGAGGTTCTCCTCCTAGGACTTTGTAGCTTTAGTCTCCTCATAAGGGGCCTGTGAACCTATTGGTGAAGGGGTCGGAGCAATCACTTGGTCACCGGCAAGGGGGTCTGATGGGCCTGTCTGTGCCGCACTGTCAGGTTTGGAGGTCAGATCCAAAACACTCGTATCAGCAATATTCTCTGTGATTTGAGTAATCACAGCAGTGTGTGTTGAGTCCGGAGATTGATGTTCTGTACATGTTGGCGTAGTGTTATCCTCATCAGGGGCCTTAGGGGCTGTAGGTGAACTCACAGGAGCACACTCGGAGGCAATGACTGGATCGTCGTCAACTTGAGGAGTCGTCACCTCATCGATAGGTGCGGAACTCAATGATACTACACTCCGAGTGGCCATCTCATCAGTCATGTCACATGCACGAACGTATGTTCGGTCTCAGTCGAGCACGGGATAGGCATGGTCGATGTGGGTGCATCCACTAAAGTAGGTGGAGTAGTGGACAACGGAGAGGATGCCTTATCACCGGCTGGTCTGGAGAACATCCCTGTCAAGACCGTAGGAGCTGGTGGGAACGTGGACATGGGAGGGGCAGAAGCCCCAAGCGAAGCAAGTGGGGCAGCAATGCCAGTGGCGGGAGGTGGAATCGAGGTGGCAGCTCAGTGTGCAAGACCAATCAGACATGTAACCGACCAAAGCGATCTAAGAAGAAAGTGAACATCTGAGCCATTTGCATCGACCATGTAGCAAAGTCGCTGGGTCGTCACGATGCAACCTCATCTCCTCTAGTAATTGGAGTCATGTCTCCATTGTTGGGCAATTGAAGCTGCCGAGACTTCGCAACTCAACAATCGAAGCAAATACGTGAGTAAGCTCGGAGGGTCGAGAAACAAGCCTTGATCACCGGTGTCACGTCGAGGCTGCGGCGATGCTTGGAAGTCGTCTCGATCCTCGGTCTGGCTTTGATCCACTCCGCCTTGTGGTCGTGGGCTCGGGACCGTGGAAAGTACTGAGGTCTTCCTCCTCCTCGTCGTCGTCATCCCAATCAATATCAATGATCCGCGCCAACCCAGCATGCTCCTCAGCCTCTGCTAGTGCCTGGTCCTCCCCTTGAGCGGTCTCTCTTAGTTCCTCAGGTATCTACTCCTGAGCCCTCCTCATGGAACGCTGTCCTCTGCGTCTGTCATCAAGAGATGGAGGCATGTACTGATGAAGACGAACTCGCCCTTCCAGGTACTCCTCATGATGCTCGTCTAGAGCGAAGGTACTGCATACGTAAGAAATTATATGCGCAAATGGTTGTTGTCTGGCCAAACTCATAGCATCTGCAATAGCATCTTCAATCTCACAGATGATAAAGTTGAGAATGTCGAACGGCTCGTGAGATAGGATCGAATAAAGTAGCCACTGCTGCAAACTAGTGATCGTCTCGGCATTCCCAATCCTCGGAAACAGTGACTTCCTCAAAGCCATGTGGACCGCCTTTGCCTTAGGAGTGAGACAGTCTGGATGGCGATGGGATCCAACGGGGAACGACTGCTGGAATAGAAAGCGAATCTGGTCATCTGTCGGGAAACACCCTCCGGCCTTAGCACGACGAGGCAGTGTGCTGTCTACGTACATGCAACATCCTAGCCCAGGAAAACGGCTCAGACCCACTCTGCACACTAAGTGGACCACACCTACACTGCAACCCACTTACGCTTTCATCCTCGCTTGGCGTAAAAGGATTAACCGGGGGTTGCAATGCTTCCTAGAGGTGGCTATTTAAGTTGGCCTCACTCACTCTTGGCTAGCAATGTGGGACTAAATCCCACCCTTGCTACCTGGTGGAGTAAACAATGACCATTTTGGCCCATGGGCCTCACAACACTCCCACCCTCAAAGGACTCGACGTCCTCATCGAGCGCCAACTTACCCTTGCGGGACAAATGTACAGGATCGCCCCTGTTAGCCACGTCGGTGCGTCTAGTGCCAGCACATATGCCATGCCATGTGACCACTCCGGGCTCACATGCGCTGTGCGCCATATGTCCGCGCCCTAGCCCACACATGCAGTGAAAGCTGCGAGGGTCGGCTCTGATACCAATTGTAACATCCCAGCCCAGGAAAACGGCTCAGACCCACTCTGCACACTAAGTGGACCACACCTACACTGCAACCCACTTACGCTTTCATCCTCGCTTGGCGTAACAGGATTAACCCGGGGTTGCAATGCTTCCTAGAGGTGGCTATTTAAGTTGGCCTCACTCACTCTTGGCTAGCAATGTGGGACTAAACCCACCCTTGCTACTTGGTGGAGTAGACACATGACCATTTTGGCCCATGGGCACCTGATGCAAAGTTCGGGCCTCCTCCTCAAAACCAAACAACTCAAGCAAAGTGGACCTGTACACCCTCTAGGGTTCTCCGTCGTGCATGACTTGAATGTATCTGGGCTCTGGGTCGATCCAAACTGTGGCGTTGAAGTCTTTGACCCACTTTTCTACTACCGTGTCGAACTCTGTCAACAGCCTGGTAAGACCTTCGAAATGGTCGAAGTGTCTCTGAACGTCCACCCCACCCGTGGCCCTCTGCAAAGAGGCGAAGTTGAGCGTCCTATGCATGCTCAATCGCACCCAACTCTCAGACGTAACATAGAAGCTCTGTTGAAGAACCGCCCGTAACCTCCTATGAACTCCAAATTCTCGGCTTGGAAACCAGACATTGACATCGAGAAACGAAGGCTCTTTACCCTCCAGGAAGAGAAGTTCGAAGGTCTCTAAGTCTTATCTCAGGTCGATGTAGCACATGGTACTCCTCGTCATCTTCCTTTTCATCGATCTCCTCCTCATGCGGAACTATGTTGGGACGAGCACGCACCGCCTAGCAATGTGCTCGGGAAGATGTCGAACCACCACGAAAAGCATGCGGCTAGAACGACGAGGAGGTCTTTGCACCACCCTCTGTGAATTGAGTGCCCCTCCTCTCGACCCCTCTGCCGCTAACTCTGTGTGTCTCTAATCTGCAATTGGTGGCCACGCCCACATGCTCGAGCCAAGTTCGTGATCTGCAGCCATCTCATTCGCTCTCGCATCTCAGAACTTGGACTTCTTATCCTTCTCAGCTCGCACAACAACTTCTTTTTCCTTCCTTTTTCCTGCCATCTGCAAGTTGCACGGTTGAATGTCAAGAACTTGCATCGTATTCATATGCATTTGAATGGAGTCCAAAGAAACCAGAGGGATGTGGATCTCATTGCTTACAAATTGAAGGAGAGTCATTCGCCAGCCGAGGGCTCGGATTTGTCGGCGGCGACAAAACGGGTGGCACGAACTGGCGTGTGGCGGCGCCGAGGCGGGTGGAGGATTGGAGTACGGCGTCGCAAGGCGGCGTGGAGGTGTGGAGAGGGGAGTAGTTAGGTGCGGTCGATATTAAAGCTCCACAGGCGGTTCTCTGAATGTTGAAGCGTGTTTTTGCCTTTTTGGATAAGGTCAAGATCAACATACCGGATGATCCGTTATCGGAAACATCATCTGACCGGATCGATGCCTCTGTTTGACTCGGTGGCAGGATGGTCCGGCCACCTGATGAAAGAAGAATCGGTTCATCTTGTGTAGCGGTGTGCTAGCACCTAGTAGTCACAATAACAGTGAGCGCGGACAATACAAAGACTGGACGATCCGTATAGGAAAAGATAATGACGCTCTTGAATGCGGACGACGGAGGCCTCGAAGCTAAGATTCACATACCGGACGTTCCGTTAAGTCGAGAAAAAACCGTACCGGATTATTGTCCGGACGAATAGTGCTTGGCTTCCTCGGGCCTCTGTTGGCTTCAATTTACAGGATGATACGGCCTAATAGCGAATTACCTACCGTACTATCCTGCACTTTCACGCAAAAGTTTTACTCAAGTCCAATAAAAAATATAAGTTCTATTACATATTATGTTTTTACACAACGTGTCCCTATTTGCCTTTAACAACTTTTTCGACGCAATCATCACGCATATATGGCATCATTGAAATATCGAGGGTTTCTTCTACATGTTTGATCCTCTCCGGATCTCCGAAAGGCGGTACGTCGTCGAACTGATTGTATTCTGCCTCATCGTGCACATTGTCAACTCCAACAATCCTTTGTTTTCTGGGAACAACTATATTCCTTTTCTTATTACTGGGGTCAGCTATGTAGAAAACTTGTGAGACTTCAGAAGCTAGTATCCGAGGGTGGGTTTGTGTCCAAGATTGTTGAGGTCGGCGATTGTGAACCCATAGTTGTCCACCTCCGCACCATTAGGATGTTTGACCCAGTTACAGCGAAATACGGGGATCTGCATATCCCTTCCATAGTCGAGTTCCCAAATTTCTTCAATGATTCCATAGTAGGTGTTCTTCTCCCCTGTCGCATCTATGGCTTCTACCCGAACGCCACTGTTTTGGGCCATCGTCTTCTTATCCTTTTGAATGGTATAAAACATGTACCCATTGATGTCATACGCTAGCTATGATGTTACCAGACTTGATGGGCCATGAGCCAACATTTTCAATGTTTTTGTTTCATCGTCCTCACCATCTGGTATGTTTTGGTTCTTGAACCATGTGGTAAACATGCGCTTATTCTCTTTCAGGATGCAATCAACTTGGCGTCCTGGATTTTCTCTTTCAAGCTCTTCCAGGTGTTGCTCCACGTCTGGCTCCACTATCTTTATTTGTTGCAAGGCGGTGAAATGTGCTTGGTCCACATTCTTGTACTCATAGTCGATGAATCTTTACTTTCCCTTAGTCCCTTTACAGTCAACCTCCTCTTGTCGAGAACAGCACACCAATCGGCCTTTCCGTGGGCATGAAGTAATCCATGCAACACTCGATGAATTCCTCAGTATTGTAGCCCTCAATAATGGAACCCTCTGGGTAAGCACGATTCCGTTGTAAGCTCTTAAACAAGCCCATCCACCTCTCAAATGGAAACATCCAGTGTAAGAATCTTGGTCCCGAAGATTTTACCTCCTCGACAAGGTGAACCAAGAGGTGCGGCATGATATCAAAAAAGGATGGAGGGAAGCACATCTCAAGTTGGTTTATAGTCTCCACAATGTAGTTCTGCAGATAGCTCAGCTGTTCATCATCGATTACCTTCTGTGAAATCACATTGCAGAAATGACACATCCGTGTGATGGCCACCTTTACAAATGTTGAGTTGATACCCCTGATTGCAATTGGGAGCATTTGTGTCATCATGATGTGGCAGTCGTGAGACTTCATACCACTTATCTTTAAATCTTTCATCGATACTAGGTTTTTGATGTTGGATGAATAATCGACGGACTCGACCCCACGTAAGCACTTGCACTGCGATCTTTTCTCCTCGGTATGTCGAGAGTAGCTTGTTGGGCGAAGGTAATACTTTCCATGTGTTCTTTCTTGAGGTGTAGTTCTTTCCCGATTTTAAGTACTACTAAGTCTTCTGAGCTTTAAGACCATCCTTTGTCTTCTCTTGAATGTCCAACAAGAGACCTATGCGCTTTCACGAGACATTCTTTATGACATGCATGGCATCGATACTATGGCGAATTTCCAAGTCCTTCCAAGAGGGAAAATACTTGTAGAAAATTAACATCTTTTGAACAGGACAACAAAGGAGGAACCTCCTCATCGGTATTCTTCCTCTTCGACCCCTCTTTTGGCCCTTGCCGCTTCTTCCCAAAACCACCTTGATGTTCGGACCATTTCAAACACTTTTTTCCCGCTCTGGCGCTTTGGAGCCACACCTTCCTCAACCATATTGTCAAAATACTTGCCCATCTTGCGGTATTTGTGAGCTTCGAGAAAGCGGCGGTGCGCATGTACACTAACCGTGAGCATGGAAGGAACGTCGACCTAGTTTCATCCATGCATACTACACAAGTTGTCTTCCCTTTAATCGACCCGATAGGGCTAGCAGAGCGGGGTAATCACCGATGGTAACAAAAATAATGGCTTTTAGTGTGAAATATTGTTGTTGGGCCGATCCCACACTGACCCCATCGTGCCACAACATGGCCATATCTTCCATCGATGGTTTGAGAAACACATCAATATCTACTCGGTGTCGCGGACCTTGGATAAGAATGGACAACATTAGGTACCTTCTCTTCATACATAGCCATGGAGGAAGGTTGTAGATGGACGGGACTCTTGGCCAAGTGCTATGTGTGGCATTCCATTCACCGAAAGGATTCATACCATCGATTTTCAAAGGCAAACCTTACATTCTGGGTTTGTTGCGAAATCTGGATACGTGCGATCAAAATTTCTCCATTGTCTACCATCAATTTGGGTGTCGAATCTTTCCATCTTTTCTCGCGCTTGTCGGAATGCCAACCCATTAGTTCGAGTCCTCTCATTCAGTACAAGCGTTTCAGCGCTAATAAGCGGCAAGTACCACATCACCAGCGTGGGGATTCTTTTCTTCTTGTCAGGTGCACTCAAGAAGTGTCATCTTCGTTATTACCAAGAGTACTATTCTTGTTCTTCTTATTCTTAGTAGTGCTAGTGAAGAATCATCATCATCGTGGGAGTCATCATTCTTCTTATCTGGCTCGCCTTGCACACGGGCATTGATCCAAGTCCGTGTAATCTTTACGGAAGAGGATCTGATGGTTCGGACATGCATGTATCTTTTGCACATCCAATGACATCGGAGTGATAAGCTTCTTCGTGAAATAAGTGCTCGTCGGCAAGGTGGGCAATCCATTAGCCTTCGGAAGTATTTCTGCCAAGAGCCTCAACAGATCGGTGAAACTCTTGTCCGACCATCCATTGCTAGCCTTCAACCATAGAAGCATCAGCACCGTATGCAACACCGTAAACTCTGGAGGACAACCCTTGGATTCCTCATATAACAGATCATTCGCTGCTTTGTGTAACGCATCGACATTATCTAAACCTATCATCTCCTTTAAAACCTATGGTTCGGCATGGCGCAACATTTCCTCTACATCAGCGATGTGACCATCATCTAGCAAACGAGCATGCACGTGAGCTTCATCTCCCAAACCATCAGTGTCGCCTCCGGCACTTCGATCATCCACAAGATCGAGATCAACATCATCGGTTGTTTGCGATGTATGTTGCTCGCCATGGTTGGACCAACTTGTGTAATCCTCTATAAAACCTCTCATGATCAGGTGTGTTGTGATTACACTTAAATCTCCCCACCCTACATTGTTCTTACAGTCTTCACATGGACAAAGTATTTTCGTTTCCTTCTTAGTCCAAGCGTCCTTCTGAGCGGCTTTAATAAAAGTTTTGAGCTCTTTGAGGAATACACCCTTATTTGTTGGGGCATTGTACATCCATACCCTTTCCATCTTGAACCTGAAACAGAAAATCAAATCGAAATGTCAATTATTTAGATAGAACTTTAACAAGAGAACCCTAAGTTAAATACTATAAAATGATTTTATTAAAATCACGAAAGAATATAAGGTCCTCTCCCTCTAGATCTAGAGAGGGGACTATTCTCTCCCTCTAGAGAGAGGGAGGGATACAAGATCTGTCTACAGATCTAGAAGGTGAGGGCTTTAACGGAAAAATTAGTCTAGTGACACTAAATTCGTTGGTTTTTGGTGATGTGTCTATGACATGTGGGTCCATCTGAGTCTATGACAGTGGACCAGGGTGTCAAAAAGTGAATCACGAATTTTAAAGAGTGTCAGTGGCGCCAATCTCCCAAGCTTCAACCCCTCTCCCATGCACATTCTATCTACACTACATCTTCCTCTCCACAAGATATATAAACCTCTACAAATGTCAGGAATGAGATGCTCTTACCTTAGAGAGTTAACTATTCCAAGAATTTCAAGTTCAAAACCTAGCTCCCCCTTGTTTTCACAATTTTGGGGCACTTTGGAACCGCTAGTGAAAACGATCTGCTCGAGCTTTAAGCGAAGTTTCCATAGGCGGCTCCCTAAGACAACGACTGCAGAAAAATAATAACGATCTAGCAAAACAAGCACTCTGGATGATCCGTCAAAGGCCAAAAGAACCATCTGGAGTATTTTTACGGGCGTTGGATTTCTCTGTGTAGTGTCATTGTTGCAACATAACGGATGATCCGATGCGTCAATACAAACTCATACCGAGTATTATGCGGACGTTGGATTTACGTGTTTTGCGGTATTGTAGAACAAAGGATGCTCGATGCGTACATGAAAATGCATACCGGCATCTCCTTCGTCACAAAATTTGCAGACAAGCATTTACAAAATTTGGACAGGCGGTTTGTTAAGAACTACGCCTTTAAAGACTTGAACATCACCACAGGAGGTTCGTTAATTAATTAGGCTATCAATATAATTAACTAAGGTGGCTTGCTTAACATACTGCCTGTGGAAATTGCGCTTTCCACATGCGGCTTCGTAAGAAAGCCGCCTGTGCAAAGATGGCAATTTCAATTCCCAAGGCGGTTCCTTAAGAGAGCCACCTATGAAGAGCATAGTTTTCACAGGCAGCACCTAAAGGGCACCGCCTGTGACAAGATCAATATTTTCACAGGCGGTTTCTTAAGAGAGCAGCCTGTGAAGATACCTTTACACAGGCGGTTCTTAACCTCAAGGACCGGCCAAAGACATTTGAGACGGCTCTCCTTTTAATCCGCCTGTGGAAAGAAATCCTTGGTGTCTAGGAAAATCATTTCTGTAGTAGTGCATTATCTGAATTCTTCCTCACTGTCCTTCACTTCTACGAGATTCACCATCTTCATCTTTCCCCCAACTCCATCGTTCTTCTCTCCACCTTCGCTTACCTCTAAGAGATGTTCGTTGGGGTAATGCCCAATCTCCCCCTCTTTCGTTACTTCTTCATCTGCCGCAGCTCTCCCGACAGTGGTGTCGCAGGGAGCTGCTACTTACGCCTCCGCGATGGGTCGGCCCCCCGCTATATTCCCTTCCAGCCACGCTCCAACTGGAAGAATTGGCGGAGCGATTGGCTCTACGTTGGCGACGACAACGGGGTCGACCTTCTTGGGGTGCCTTGAGCACGAGCAGAAGTCCGCGAGAGCTGGAGCTCGCCCATTGAAGAGACGGCGGAGCTCCTGGCGATGGCGGCCCTCATCGATCGGTTGCGGGGCGCCAGCCTGATTGGGGTGCTGGTAGTCCGAGACTTTGTGGCTCGAAGGATCAGCCCCGTGCGTCGTCGCGCCCGCCTTGCATGGCAGTATACAAGGGACGACGACATGACGCGCACGTACCCGGGCAGTAAGTCCTGTTGCTCTTCCTTTGAGTGCATATTTTTCTTCGCGGTCACCATCAACTAATATTCCTATCTTCTTCTGGTGCCAAGTGAGGGAAACCTGGATGGTCCTGCCCTCTCTAGGTGGCTATCCGTGCTTATCCTGCCAGTGCCGAGTGGCCTGGAATTTCTGGCCGAGGTCCAGCCACTCTGCGATCTAGAGTTCGCAGAGCGCCTTCGGATCATTCAGTCCTTTTCGGCGATGGACTCCACTAGTCCCATCGTAGTGCCGGCCTGTGGCCCCTTGGTGATTACGGACCAGCCCCGGGCTGACGACCGGAGCACAGGCAAACGGTCGATCGCTCCGAACGCTCCAGACGCGGACCCCAAGAGGGTCTCCACCGGGAGCCCAATTTCTACTGCCGTCGCTTCTGCCACTTCGCCCAGCGCCTGCCACCCCTCCTCTGGCGCCGGCTGCACCGACGCCGACTCCAACTCCTGCGGCGCCGTCTCCACTGGCACCGACTCCACCAGCGCCAACTCCAGCGGCGCCGAGTCCAATCGTTGCTGGTGCCTGCCCGAGCGGGCTTGCGGTGGCAGCCACCTCCTTCAGTTTCATGTCACCCCGAGGGCGGATCGCCAAGGCGCCCCACCCGCGTAGACATCCGCAGCGCCGACACGCGCGGCGGGCACTTCTGCTCAAGGGTAGCCTGGCGGCTCCGAAGCCGTCGGGCTGGACGTCACCGGGACCAGCACTTCTTCTCCTCCCACCTCGATCGCCCCCGCCGCTCGCGCCACCGGCCTACACGTGCTGCTCGCCGAGCTCGGTGAAGTGCTCGCAGTTGCAAGCACCCTCCTCATAGCAGCTACCCAACACGAAGCCCACGTGACACAACAAGTGGCAGCGTTGCATAGGGAGCTGGAGAGGAAAGAGGCACAGCTGACCCAAGGGAGGGCCACCGGGGCGACCTTACTCGCCCGGGCACAGGAGGCCGAGGCAGCGCGGAGGGAGGTAGCAAACGAGTAGCGGCAGGCGCTGCACAATATCACGACCATGCTCCGGTCATCATACCGGCACATGGCGAGGGTCTTGACGCCGCTGGGGGTGGACCTTCGTGAGCCGCTTGAGCCCACGGCGATGCAGTATGCCCACTGCATCACCCGGGTCGCTGAGGCGTTCTCCGGCCTGCCAGCTGCCATGGCCGCCTGCTCCACCCAAGAAGGGCAGCAGGTTGCCAAGGCCACCACGACGCCGCCTTAGACCCAATGACCGTCGCGGACGGCATCGAGGGAGACGAGGCCCAGGCGTAGGATCTTGGTGGCGGCGTCAGCATTGGTGCGGCAGCAGCGGAGCCAGAGGCCGAAGAGGATGACGGGGGCATCCAAGTCGTCAACAGCGACTGATGGCCCGGGCAGCTTCCTTTTGTTTTCTTCTTTGTTCCTGTTTTGTGTACGCCAGAACAATATTAGCAATTGTAATGAAGTTGGCATATTTCAGTTTCACCTGGGCATGTTCATCTATTCGCGTTTTGGATATGCTTGCTCAACTCAATCTTTGGGCGATCAGCCCTCAGCCTTGTCATGATGCAAATCTAAACACTCAGGTTAGGTCAATACTTAGGCATTCTTTGAGCGATTACAATAATGCGAATAGGAATTATGCAGAACATGTAGAATGTAGACAAGCAAAGTCTTGACTTTCTGCATAAGGTTGTCACTAACTCTTGCCCTTTTGGAACTTACATCCTCGTGATCTCTTGGGACCTGACCGTAGCGTTGCACAACAAGGAAGCAAGCTTTCAGGAGTAGTATCGGGCTTGCGGTGCTCACGGAGACAGCCAGCGGTGCTTCATGGAGCAAACCCGGGGTGTGCGAGCCGCGTTTGAGTCACCGTTCCACACTCGCACTCTCGGTCACCCGTCCTTGCAACACAAACACTGGGCATTTCCTTTTATCAGCGAGGAGCCATTAGGTTACCAGAGCCAGTGACAGCCATACACAACTTCAACCTAACGGGGTGTAGATGCAGAAGATAAGTCAGTACTGTTAAGGCGAGCAACTTATCTTTGCCATAGGCTACTGGGCGACCAGCCTCCAGGCTGGTCACGGAGGCCAGCATTTTGGCAAGCAGGGCGTGGTCGCCCACCGGCTCGCCCGGCAGGTAGGGCGTGGCCGCCCATCTGCCCGGCAAACCCACACGTGGGCTTCCCGCCAGGCGAGCAGGGCATGATCGCCCACCTGCTCGCCCAGCTGCCACAGGGTTACTTCAGATAATTGAGCTACAGGTGCCCCGTCACTCCATCTGTGATTTGCGCATGGCTACTGAAAGCACAAGTAAGCATTACGCAAAACATGCAGAAAACATATTAAAGAATACAAGGTTCCTGCGTGGGTATGTCATGGTTCTTTTCTTTGGAACTTAGGCTCCTGTGACGTGGGGTCAACCCGCGGTGCTGCGTGGCATGGGAGTAGGTTTCCAGGAGGGGTATTGGGCTTACGGTGCTCGTGGAGACAGCCAGCGGTGCTTCATGGAGCGAATCCGGGGTGTGCGAGCCGCGTTTGAGTCACAGTGCCACACTTGTGCTCCTGGTCGCCTGTCCGGGCACGATGCGAATGCCATGTGTTACCACGGATCAGCAGGGAGCGGCCAAATCACCAGAACCCATGACACCCCCGCGAAAGGCTATCCACTAGGGGACAAGCAGGGAAAATAAAGTAGAAGCCTTCAAGGCCAACAACTTAGCTAACCGCCAGCAGCCGCCGATCAGCCGGGGGGGAACCCACCCACGCAACTGATCAGAGTGGGCCACCGGGGACTTACAGCTTTCAAGAGTAAAACTTTCGCAACAACTCCACGTTGAAGGAGTTGGCCAGCTCTTGATCGTCCTCAGTGGCCAACCGGACTGCCCTGGGTCGAGATACTAAGACCACTTTAAAGGGGCCCTCCCATCGGGGAGACAGTTTGTGGAGCCTAGCATGCGTCTGGATTCTACGCAAAACCTGGTCACCAACTGCCAGTGTTCTCTCACAGACCCGGGTGGCGTGGTACCGCCTGAGACTTTGCTGTTACTGGGCGGTGTGCAAGGACGCCCGATCGTGCACCTCCTCCAAAAGGTTGACATCTTCACCGCGGTGGTCCTCTTGTCCTTCCTCGCTGAACGCCGAGACGCGTGGCGAGCCGAACGACAGCTCAGACGAGGGGACGGCTTCGGCGCCGTAGACTAGGAAGAAGGGTGTTTCGTTAGTCGCCTAGCTAGGTGTGGTTCAGAGTGACCACAACACAGCCGAGAGCTCTTCCGTCCACTGTGCCCCCCGCTTATGGAGCCGATCGAATGCTTTGGTCTTCAAGCCTCTCAATACCAGCGCGTTGGCACGCTCAGCTTGGCCATTGCTCTTGGGATGGGCCACCGAAGCAAAGCATACTTTGGTGCCCATCTCTTCGCAAAACTCTAGGAAAGCCGCGCTAGTGAACTGAGTGCCGTTGTTAGTGATGATGCGATTGGTGACTCCAAAGCGGGTGAAGATTCCGTGGATGAACTTGATAGCAGCGGAAGCCGTGATGGCACGTACTGCTTCGGCTTCGACCCACTTGGTGAATTTGTCGATGGCGACGAACAGGTGGGTGAAGCCCCCTGTGGCCCGCGGGAATGGGCCCAGGATATCCAGCCCCCAGACCGCGAATGGCCAAGAGAGCGGGATGGTTTGCAGAGCTTGGGCTGGTCGGTGGATTTGCCTAGCGAAGAATTGGCATGCTTCGCATTTCCTCACTAGCTCGCAAGCATCCTGGAGGGTAGTAGGCCAATAAAATCCTTGGCGGAACACTTTGCTAACAAGCGTCGGTCGGACATATGGCTCCCGCACATGCCTCCATGGATATCAAAAAGCAGGGCGCTCCCCTCTTCCCGTGTGTTGCACTTTAGTAGAATTCCGTTTCTGCTCTAGCGGTATAGGTCCCCATCCACTAGAGTATAGCACTTGGCCTTGCGTGCTATCTTTTCAGTTGAGGCATCATCTGTAACATCCCGAAAATCTTAAAACAGTAAAAGTGTAATATTTAAAGTTTATTGTGAATATTTTTGGATTTTCTGAATGTTGTTTGCTTTATTTGGAATTTCTTGGATTTTTGTGTTGCAAGAAAAGCCAAATAAAAGAGAAGAGAGGAACGAAAAAGAGAAAAAGGCAAAGAAGCAAAAAAATAGAAATTTAGAAAATTTATCATGAGAACCCTGAGCATATAAATAAATCATTTTAGCCATAAAATGACATTTCATACATGGATAATAAAGAGATAAATAAAAAGAGTAACTTTGAATTAGAAGTAATGCATTGTCAGAATTTACAAAATATTTATGAAACTAATATGGAGCTCTAAAAATTACCATGGAAACCTCAAGGCTATTTATAGCTCTAGAAAAAAATATAATAAATTAATAATGTCATTTAAGACTTTTAAAATTTAAAACAGAAAAGTATGAAAATATGGAAATTGTCATGTCAGAATTTTTATAAAATAATGGAGTAATTTTTGATCTGGAAATTTTACATAAGAGTTCCTAGCTCAAATAATTATGAAAAACAAAGTTTCAAAAAGTTTTGAAAAGATTTAAATTGTCTGATAATTCAAAAACAGAAAACTAATTACTGTGCAGCACGTTTTGTCAGAATTTTCAATAATTCTGTGAATAGTATTTTTGACCAAAATTTTTACAGTAAGCAGATAACTGGTAAAACATCATGTGGAAAATTTTTCATTAATTCTTGACTCGAAGAGAAATCGATCCAGAGAAGCCAAAGGTGCTCAGCCGGTTGACCTTTTCTGAATTTGGCCGCATCCCCGTTCCCTCACTTCCAAAGGGTCCCACTTTCTGAACTGGCCCACGACAGCCTCACTCCTTGTCATCTTCTTCCTCCAGCCGTGAGCCCTGAAGCCACTCTTCTCTGCTCAGCTCGGCCGAGACAAGAGTCCTCTCGATTCAAGACGTTTGATCGGCGTCGCTCCATTGAATCTCGCGAATCGTTTCATCACCGATGCCGCTCGTCATACTGCTTCAGCCGCGAGAAGCTTCAGCTGCCCATACCTTCCCCTGTGCAACCGTGGACTCACCCCGCCGAGAGTATCCGAGACCGAGCTCATCTGGCCAGGCTTACCCCCTTTTGCGACTATAGATAGCACCTGGATGAGACCTCTCTCACTTTCCCCCACCTCTACTCCCTCTTCTTGCCCCAGCACGCACGGAGAGCACTCGTTTCCGCCATTGCCGCATACCTCAGAGCTCAAAACCCGAAACTAAATCAGCTAAACTAGAGTACCAAACCCGAATTCCTCTGAACCGGAGCATCACTAAACTCCACTGATCAAAAGCCCCTTACAATCTTCATCTTCTCCCATGTGAAATCAGGCCGCCGCCACTGCGCCTTCTTCTCCAAGGCCGGCCACCGTGGGCGGAGCTCCTCGGTATTTCTCCGGCCGAGCTAAGCCCAAAAACGGAATCACCATGTCGCCGTGAAGCTAAAATCGGAACCCCTTCGAGCTCCCTCGCCTTGGTTCACCTCCTCTACCGCCCGCCATTGATGCCGCCGCAGGAGCTCGTGGGCGCACCTCCCTGGTAACTCTCGGCGAATTGATTCGAGACCGGTTCTTGGTGGCCATGATCTTCCTCGGAGTGGTGCGCCACGAGCTTCGCGGAAGACCTTCGCCGCCATGCCTAGAAGACCCTCTGTTCTCTGTCATCCGAGTAGTGGAGCCGATGTCGAGAGCCTCTGATGGAAGAAGAACAGGTCAAAAGACATTTTCACTACTGGTAAAACGTATTTCAATTACAAGCATTTTTTTCAATTCCGAAATAAATTCAGTCTTGAATATCATGTGCGATTTTAATCAAAATTCAGTGAGATAAATTTTATTATTCATCTAAAATCAGAAAGGATCTAAATATATAAAAATATTTAGTTTTTGAACTGCTGTATAATTATTTAAATTAAACTTTAATTATGGTGCTAATATGTTTTTTAATGAGAATCTGTGTATAATAAGTAATGAAATGATGAAATCAATATTCATGAGATGTTAGGATCAGAATGTATTCAAATATACAAAAATACTTAATTTTTGAGTCACAAAACAAATAGTAAAATTAAATTTAGGAATAAGCATTGTTATGGATATAGTTGTATCCAAAGAAAATATAATTTCAAAAATCATTAAATAAATTTATATGTGTCCTGGAATCATAATAAACTCAAACATGTAAAAATGCTTAATTGTTGAATTAATTTTATATTATTTGTTTTGCAATCATCAATAAACCCTATCATGGCCATTAATGAAAATAAAAAGATAAAAGCTCATAAAATGATAAAGTAATTTATATTAAGTTCCTAAAAACAGTGAGGACATATATATGTAAAAACATTTGGAATAAAGTTTAACTTGAATTCTTTTGTCATAAAGAAATGTCAAATGTAACAATAATCAAATAGGAAACCTATTGCAGTTTAAGTCAAAACAATGCAAAACCAATTTTAAAATGTTTCTAGAGTTGTACCCTGCTAATGTCTGAAAAATGAATCTAGAATCATGTATAGGTTAGTTGGAAATCAAGTTGGAAACTTGGCCGATTTAAGGTTTCAAATATGGTCATTTAGGCTATTTCAGCGAGAGATAAAATAACTCGTTTAAATACTGGAATCAGTAAAACTAGTTTAGAAACCCCATACAAAGTTCATAATACCATATTCTACAAAAACATCTTAATTACAGTATGCTTTCCAATTAAATCAAGTTAGTTCAAAACCCTTAAGTGTTAACCTCGCACCTCCTATTCTTGTCGATTCCGTATATCGTCAACTGTACAATACCACTTAGGCCTTTTCGACAACGAATACAATGTTGCGTCTAAACCCAAAAGTATATGAAATTGTCCCTGTAGCACTCTCCAAAGTATATACTACCCTGCTATGAAAAGATAATCTCATTTCACCATGATTTACATATTAATCTTAATAGCTTAATAACCCTGAGTAATCCCATTATTTTAGACCGTATTATGAATGAACGAATTGTAGTAGCAATGAGGAAACCCAGAATTAAGTTATTTTATCACTTAACCTTCTTAAATATCATGTAAATTAGTCCAGTAGCCTAAATCAGTAAATCTAACTTGCGCAAAACTAATTCTAAGCGAAATCAATCGAAGATAAAGAACTATTAACTCGCAGTCTAATGTGATCATTTACGCCTTTTTCATTAACTCGCAAAGCAGCTCATCTAAATCCGAATTTAGTAAAGAATAGCCTAGAAATGATCTCTAAGATATAATCTGCAGTAATCTAAGAAAATATTCTTATTTTAACTTGCTTTGAATCTGAATCTTAATGGAGCAAAACCCGTAAGTGATAAGGATTGACAAAACTCATATTGTGAATAGTGAATCAATGAAAGCTTGCAACTAATGATTAATTCTATTTAATCTAAACTATTTTTGCATCTCGAATTCGTAAAATAAGATTAATAAATTCATAAAAGAGTAATCCCTGTTTCTGGTGAAGAGTTTTATTTGTCTTTCTATCAATTTTCTTTTTGCCCTTATTAAAGTTAGTTATTTGCTTTATTTCCGTTGATCGACGTGTAGATCCCGACGTTATTGATTCCGTCGTAAGTAAATGCCGTCAACCGCAATCCTCGCTCTTCGTCGTATTAGTCAATTAAGCAAGGCAAGCATCCTTTGACCATCTTGATCAATATTTTATATTCCTTTTGTGCATCAAATTGTTTTATGCATGCGTTTACTTTATGTAAATTGCTATCTTGTGGTTGGGTAGATATACATGTTGTCACATGAATCTCCTTTGATGATTATGAACATGTGAACCTTGATAACCATAGGTTCGGATTAGGCACTACTTAATGTCATCTTGGGTATATCGTTCATATTATTCATGCTTAGCCATGCTTTAGAATCGATGATGTAAATGATCGATTAAAATTGTTTCTGAAAACATTTGAATGGTTACATTGGTTCTGGGTACTTTGATTAAAAACCCAAAATAAAACTATGTGTTGATGCGGGCGATTATTGGCAATAGCCGGTTGTGCATTAAAGGAATCGCACGTAGTGTAGGGGGAGATTATTGCCCGTGTCACATTAAGGACCGAACATCGTGTTGTATGATCCAAGAAAATCCGTACAAACCACAAGTGCTGGGATGGGGCAGTCTTAAACCGATTAAGTTATCTAGTTTAACTTTGCATTTTGGAAGGCAGTAGTCACGGGCATTCCTTTTTAAGGTTTGCTCGACGGGGTGCCCACACCGAGGTGTTAGAGCCACATTTGCCATAATAACAATTGTCACGCCATACTTGGGAAGTACCAACATTTCTATGCTCTGAGTTCTTCTATAATAGTATGGGTCCAACGTCCGTCACGGGTGCAAAGTTAAATTAGGTAATGTAAAGGTTTTCGTCATGAACATTTCGCCACCGCTTACAATTGGATGTGAAGCGTGTGGCAAAAAGAAAAGGTCATGTCTTGTGGGTCGATTATGCGCCTCTGCAGAGTTAAATCTAATTGATTAGCCGTACCCGCGGTCATGGGTGTCTTGGCGAACTGATGCGAGTTAGATGTTTTATTATTTTAAAAAGGGTTGGTTCCATTTGTTTTTGCAACTGTGCTTTATGTCGAAGGGCTGACATTGATGGATTTCAGGATTTGCTGATTCGTCGCTCACGTCATGGAGGACTGTGAGTGTTATGTATACTTTACTTATTTGTTATCAATTATTCTTGCTCTTATGAATTCCGTTTGCAAATAACTTGATTTTTAAATGAAATTCGCTTTATGCAAATTAACTATAGAAGCCTTTCCTTTGAAATGACCTGCATGTATTATAGGTTTTGCTCAAGTCTTGCTGAGTACGTAAAGTACTCACCCTTGCTTAATTATATTGTAGGTGGTTTAGAAAGCGAAGCTTCGAAGGTTCATTTCATCGCGAGTTCTTGAGTTCTTCTTCGGCGTGTTCTATCTGGAGTTTATGCCTCGCCGCTTGTTACTGCGGGTTCGGTTGGGCACTCTACGAGATTTTGCTTCTTCTTTGCTATATTATCGAGTTGTAATATATCTTCGTATTTAATTGTTTCCGCTTAATTAATATGTTGTATGGTTGTGATTCAATCGTTGAAATGTGCGTGCTAGCTCTTGATCCAGAGGACTAATCTGCGAGCACATTAGATTTCCATTTTTGCATTCATTGTAAAAATGGGGGTCGTATCTGATTGGTATCGAGCTATCTTGACCATAGGATGAACCCTAGATAGAATGGTCGTTAGCATCAGGATAAACTAATTCAAATTCATATTTTCCGAAGCTAGTATATATTTGCAAAATATAGATTTTGCTATTCTTTCCTCGTTCTTAATACACTCTTCTTATCCCTGTATTCATTTTGTTTTGAAATTAAAATTCCTCTTTCCTTAAAACAATTCTGGGTGAATGGAAGTTACGATTTCTTAAGTCAACCATCTTGAAGAGATGAATGTCGCTCCATGAAGACTTCTATAGATGTGCCGAATAAGAATATGTTAGGCTAAGTTGTTTAGAACCCCTTGTATTAGTTTTGGTTCATTTTGTGTGTTTGGTTTGACAATTTTCAGATTGCTTCCGGGATGCTTCGTGGATGTTTGGCGGTTGGTTAAAATTTCACGGCGTGACAACCCCTAATTAATAAGAAAATTTAGTTAAAAGCTTTTAAAGAACGAAATGTTGCATTGAAACCAAATAGAATCTCGTTTAAATAACTTTGTCTCTTCTTGGTCATCGTTGCGGGATGCCTAAAACAAAATCCTTAAGAAATATTTTGGGGAATGAGGCGAGCCGCAACATCCAGCTACTAGAGCATCGTGTCTCGGACGCAATGTTCGGTCATGAATCACCTCCACCTCCTCAAAATCCAAGTGATGCTATTCTTGAAGACCATTCACTGAATCCTCAACTTTGGCTCAAGTCCTAGCAATGATTGGCGCGGAGCAACAAGTTGATGCACTCCTCCTCCAACAAGTAGTGCAAAATGTTGCCCAACTTAGCGAAGTTAGGGATGGAAATGTTGGCGCACCGCATTACTCCAAGTTAGAAGAGTTTACGAAAACTTCATTGCCGACTTTCTCCTCATCGTGAGCCTCTCTCGCCGATGATTGGCTCCGTTCCATCGAGAGCAAAAGCTGGTTATTCGCGATCATTGACCATGAGAAGGTCCTTTATGCTTCACATCAGCTGCAAGGAGCTGCAGCAATCTAGTGGGAAAACCATCAGGCAATGCTCCCCGAAGGACAAGATTTATCTTGGGTAGAATTTAAAGAGGCCTTTCGTCGAGCTCACATTCCCGCAAGTGTTATTGAAAGCAAAAGGCGAGAATTTATGGAATTGAAGCAAGAAGACTTATCAGTGATGGAATATCTACACCGCTTCAATCACCTATCCCGTTATGCTACTTCTGAAGTATCAGATGAAGCTCGAAGAATTGAGCATTTTAGGGAACACCTGAATGAAGAAATCAAATGGACGCTAGTCGCCCAAGATATTCATGATTTTCAAACCTTAGTTGATAAAGCCATCCGAGTGGAGTATGGTATGCAAGCGGTAATAGAAAGCGAAAGCGCAAATGGATAGCCCGACAATCGGCAAGTGATCATCCTTCAAAGTAACGTTTGTTGCAATCGGGCAAGGTTCAACAATCCTTAGTTCTTCCACCACAACCAAGCAAGACCATCCTCTAGCACTCGATGTCGGACAACACTATGCTTATCGAGTTCTAAACAACCTTGTCCTCAACAACAATCCTCAAATAAATATCGAGTGATTGAAAAATCAAAGGTCTCCAAGTCAACATCCATGGCATCACAAGGTGTTAATTGTGGTCGCCTACATCATGTAGCGCGAAGAAGCTCATGAAGCACGATGTGGTACTAGGGACATTCCTTGTTCACTCCGTCGCAGACATTGGTGTTATTTGATTCAGGCGCATCACATTCCTTCATATCCAAGAAGTTTGTCAAGCAACATGAACTACAAGATGAACTACTTCCTACAAGAATGATAATTTATTCTCTGGAGCAACTATGAAAACCTCGAAACTACATTACGAGGTATGCATCGAAATTTGAGTATCTTTTCATCTTGATCTCATTGTTATTGAAACTTGAGTTGGAAGTGATCCTCGGTATGGATTGGTTATCCAAGCATAAAGGCTGTATAGATTGTGCTAATCGATCTATCTCCTTATTAGTCCAAGTGGGATCAAGTGCGTTTTCATCTTTCAATAACACTCCAACTCAACAACCTTCACTTTGTCTTTGCATTGGCCGAAATTGAGTCAAGTCCCGGTGGTATGTGAATATCTTGATGTATTTCCAAATGAGTTGCGGGGATGCCTCGGATCGGGATATAGAGTTTGTCATTGATCTTGCTCACGGAGCAGCACTGTTGCTAAGCGTCCTTATCGCTTGCCATCGACGAGTTAGCGAAATTGAAGAAACAACTCAAGGATCAATTGAATAAAGGATTCATTACGCCTAGCTCTTCTCCATGGGGCGATCCGGTGCTATTTGTTCCTAAGAAGGGCGGTGGTCTACGCATGTGCATAGATTATCGTGCTTTAAATGAAGTCACCATCAAGAACAAGTATCCGCTTCCTCGCATTGATGATCTTTTTGATCAATTGAATGGTGCTCAGGTATTTTCTAAGATTGATCTGAGACTTGGGTACTATCAGTTGAAAATTAAACCTGAGGACATTCCAAAAACTGCTTTTACCACTCGTTATGGGTTATATGAATATACCGTAATGTCTTTCGGACTTACAAATGCTCCCGCTAATTTCATGTGTCTTATGAACAAAGTTTTTATGGAGTATTTGGATAAGTTCGTAGTGGTATTTATTGATGATATTCTCATTTATTCCAAGACCGAAGAAGAGCATACTCAGCATTTGCATTTGGTGCTTGGAAAGCTTCGTGAGCATAAACTCTATGCCAAATTCGAAAAATGTGAATTCTGGTTAAAGGAAGTCGCATTTCTTGGGCATATTCTTTCTAATGGTGGAATTTCAGTTAATCCCAAGAAGATCCAAGATATCACAGAATGGGAACCGCCTCAATCTGTTCCTAAGGTTCGAAGTTTTCTTGGTTTAGCGGGATACTATCGCCGCTTTATCGAAAACTTCTCCAAAATTGCTCGACCAATGACCCAACTGCTGAAGAAGGAAAAGAAATTTGAATGGACCCCAGAATGTGAAGCTAGTTTTCAAGAGCTCAAGAAAAGATTAACTACAGCTCCAATTCTCATCATACCTGATATCCATAAGAGCTTTGAGGTATATTGCGACGCATCACGACATGGCCTTGGATGTGTATTAATGCAAGAAAGAAAAGTTGTCGCATATGCTTCACGCCAACTTCGGCCGCATGAGCAAAACTATCCTACTCATGATCACGGAGTTAGCGGGCATTGTTCACGCTCGAAGATTTGGAGACATTATCTTATTGGCAATCGTTGTGAAATCTATCTCGACCATAAAAGCTCAAGTATTTCTTCACTCAACCAGATTTAAATCTCAGGCAAAGGAGATGGTTAGAGTTAATTAAAGACTACAATCTTGGCATTCATTATCATCTGGTAAGGCTAATGTTGTAGCCGATGCCCTCGGTAAAAACTTCATTGTCTTTTCATCTCGACGGTCGAGTTGCAAAATGAATTCCAGAAACTAAATTTGGGTTTAGTTGAAGAAGGCTTTGTTGCTACTCTTGAAGTGCAGCCAACCCTCAAGACTCATATAAAAGCCGCTCAACTCAAGGATGAAGCCATTGCTGAAATTAGAAAACAATTGAAAGAAGAATTGAATCTGAATTCTTCGAAAATTCAGATGAAGTAATTATCGAGGAAATCGATATATGTCCCAAATGATCTTGAACTCAAAAGGTTGATTTTGAAGGAAGCTCATGAGTCTCCTCTTTCTATTCACCCGGGAGCACAAAGATGTATCAAGACCTCAAGCAGAATATTGGTGGCCGGCATGAAAAAAGTGCTGCATATGTTCTTTGAATGTGATGTATGTCGTGAGTCAATGCCGAACATCAACGTCCTGCTGGTCTCCTTCAACCCTACAAATTCGAATGGAAATGGGAAGATATTAGTATGGATTTTATTACGGCCTTCCCAAGACTAGGAAAGGAAATGATTCTATATGGGTCATTGTTGATCGGTTAACAAAAGTGGCTCATTTTATTCCGGTCAAGACCACATATCACGGGGACAAACTTTGGAGCTATATATGGATAATATTGTGCTTGCACGGTGTTCCAAAACTATTGTATCGATCGAGGCTCCCAATTTACTTCTCATACGGGAAAGTTTGCATAGCCTTTTGGGAACTAAATTAAATTTGATCTGCTTATCACCCTCAAGCAGATGGGCAAACTGAAAGAGTAAATCAAATCTGGAAGATATGCTCGAGCATGTGTGCTTTCATATGGTACTAATTGGGAGAAGAGTCTCGCATTCTTTGAATTCTCCTATAACAATAGCTTTCAAGCCGGTCTTCAAATGTCGCCATTTGAAGCATTATATCAGGAGAAAATGCAGAACTCCTCTTTTACGGTCGAGGTTGGAGAAAGAAAATTTTTGGCCAGATCTTATCGAAGAAGCCCAACTTGACAAGTAGATATGATCGAAGCGATTGAAGGAAGCCAGTCTCGTCAAAAGAGTTCGCCGATAATCGTCGGCGTGAACTTCGATTTGAAGTTGGTGATCATGTCTATTTGAAAGTATCACCGCTCCGTGGAGTTAAATGCGTTTCAGTTAAGTGGAAAACTAACTCCTCGATATATTGGGCGTGTCGAATTCTTGAAAAGATGGGAGAGATGGCATACAAGTTGGAATTGCCGCCTCAACTATCCAAGTTCTAGCGTCTTTCATGTATCGCAACTCAAAAAGTGCCTTCGTGTTCCCACTGAATTTACCAACTTGGAAAACATCGACCTTCAGCCAGATTTATCTTATCGAGAGCGTCCAATACGCATCCTCGAAGAAGCCGAGCGCCACACAAGAAACAAGTCCCATAAGATGTTGAAGGTCCAGTGGAGCAATCACACTGAAGATGAAGCAACATGGGAACGTGAAGATCATCTGCGAAAAGAATTCCCCGACTTCTTTTAGATCCGACAAATCTCGGGGTCGAGATTTTTGTAAGGGGGGTAGATTTGTAACATCCGAAAATCTTAAAACAGTAAAAGTGTAATATTTAAAGTTTATTGTGAATATTTTTGGATTTTCTGAATGTTGTTTGCTTTATTTGGAATTTCTTGGATTTTTGTGTTGCAAGAAAAGCCAAATAAAAAGAAGAAGGAAGGCGAAAAAGAGAAAAAGGCAAAAGAAGCAAAAAAAAAAATAGAAATTTAGAAAATTTATCATGAGAACCCTGAGCATATAAATAAATCATTTTAGCCATAAAATGACATTTCATACATGGATAATAAAGAGATAAATAAAAGAGTAACTTTGAATTAGAAGTAATGCATTGTCAGAATTTACAAAATATTTATGAAACTAATATGGAGCTGTAAAATTACCATGGAAACCTCAAGGCTATTTCTAGCTCTAGAAAAAATATAATAAATTAATAATGTCATTTAAGACTTTTAAAATTTAAAAACAGAAAGTATGAAAATATGGAAATTGTCATGTCAGAATTTTTATAAAATAATGGAGTAAGTTTTGATCTGGAAATTTTACATAAGAGTTCCTAGCTCAAATAATTATGAAAAACAAAGTTTCAAAAAGTTTTGAAAAGATTTAAATTGTCTGATAATTCAAAAACAGAAAACTAATTACTGTGCAGCACGTTTTGTCAGAATTTTCAATAATTCTGTGAATAGTATTTTTGACCAAAATTTTTACAGTAAGCAGATAAGTGGCAAAACATCATGTGGAAAATTTTTCATTAATTCTTGACTCGAAGAGAAATCGATCCAGAGAAGCCAAAGGTGCTCAGCCGGTTGACCTTTTCTGAATTTGGCTTCGCATCCCCCGTTTCCCTCACTTCCAGGCGGGTCCCACTTTCTGAACTGGCCCACCTGACAGCCTCACTCCCTTGTCATCTTCTTCCTCCAGCCGTGAGCCCTGAAGCCCTCTCTGTTCAACCGACGAGACAAGAGTCCTCTCGATTCAAAGACGTTTGATCGGCGTCGCTCCATTGAATCTCGCCGAATCGTTTCATCACGGTGCCGCGTCGCCTGCTTCAACCACGATCGCTGTCGCGAGAAGCTTTAGCTGCCCATACCTTCCTCATGCAACCGTGGACTCACCCGCGAGAGTATCCGAGACCGAGCTCATCGGCCGAGCTTACCCCTTTGCGACTATAGATAGCACCGGATGAGACCTCTCTCACTTTCCCCACCTCTACTCCCTCTTCTTGCCCCACGCACGGAGCACTTCGTTTCGCCATTGCCGCATACCTCGAGCTCAAAACCGAAACTAAATCAGCTAAACTAGAGTACCAAACCCGATTCCTCTGAACGGAGCATCACTAAACTCCTCGATCAAAAGCCCTTACAATCTTCATCTTCTCCCATGTGAAATCGGGCCGCGCCGGCTTTCCTTCTCCAAGGCCGGCCACCGTGGGCGGAGCTCCTCGGTATTTCTCCGGTCGAGCTAAGCCCAAAAACGGAATCACCATGTCACCGTGAAGCTAAAATCGGAACCCCTTCGAGCTCCCTCGCCTTGGTTCACCTCCTCTACCGCCCGCCATTGATGCCGCCTTGAGCTCGTGGGCGCACCTCCTGGTAACTCTCCGGCAATTGATTCAATCTGGGTTGCGGCAGCCATGATCTTCCTCCCGAGTGGTCGCTTTGGCGAGCCTTCGCGGAAGACCTTCGCCGCCATGCCCTAGAAGACCCTTTGTTCTCTGTCTCTCGAGTAGTGGAGCCAATTGTCGATAGCCTCGATGGAAGAAGAACGGTGAAAAGACGTTTTCACTCTTTGTAAAACGTATTTCAATTACAAGCATTTTTCAATTCAGAAATAAATTCAGTCTTGAATATCATGTGCGATTTTAATCAAAATTCAGTGAGATAAATTTTATTATTCATCTAAAATCAGAAAGGATCTAAATATATAAAAATATTTAGTTTTTGAACTGCTGTATAATTATTTAAATTAAACTTTAATTATGGTGCTAATATGTTTTTTGATGAGAATACGTGTATAATAAGTAATGAAATGATGAAATCAATATTCATGAGATGTTAGGATCAGAATGTATTCAAATATACAAAAATACTTAATTTTTGAGTCACAAAACAAATAGTAAAATTAAATTTAGGAATAAGCATTGTTATGGATATAGTTGTATCCAAAGAAAATATAATTCCAAAATCATTAAATAAATTTATATGTGTCCTGGAATCATAATAAACTCAAACATGTAAAAATGCTTAATTGTTGAATTAATTTTATATTATTTGTTTTGCAATCATCAATAAACCCTATCATGGCCATTAATGAAAATAAAAAGATAAAAGCTCATAAAATGATAAAGTAATTTATATTAAGTTCCTAAAAATAGTGAGGACATATATATGTAAAAACATTTGGAATAAAGTTTAACTTGAATTCTTTTATCATAAAGAAATGTCAAATGTAACAATAATCAAATAGGAAACCTATTGCGTTTAAGTCAAAACAATGCAAAACCAATTTTAAAATGTTTCTAGAGTTGTACCTGCTAATGTCGAAAAATGAATCTAGAATCATGTATAGGTTAGTTGGAAATCAAGTTGGAAACTTGGCGATTTAAGGTTTCAAATATGGTCATTTAGGCTATTTAATGAGAGATAAAATAACTCGTTTAAATCTTGGAATCGATAAAACTAGTTTAGAAACCCCATACAAAGTTCATACTACCATATTCTACAAAAACATCTTAATTACAGTATGCTTTCCAATTAAATCAAGTTAGTTCAAAACCCTTAAGTGTTAACCTCGCACCTCCTATTCTTGCCGATTCTGTATATCGTCAACTGTACAATACCACTTAGGCCTTTTCGACAACGAATACAATGTTGCGTCTAAACCCAAAAGTATATGAAATTGTCCCTGTAGCACTCTCCAAAGTATATACTACCCTGCTATGAAAAGATAATCTCATTTCACCATGATTTACATATTAATCTTAATAGCTTAATAACCCTGAGTAATCCCATTATTTTAGACCGTATTATGAATGGACGAATTGTAGTAGCAATGAGGAAACCCGTAGTTAAGTTATTTTTATCACCAGAACCTTCTTAAATATCATGTAAATTAGTCCAGTAGCCTAAATCAGTAAATCTAACTTGCATAAAACTAATTCTAAGCGAAATCAATGAAGATAAAGAACTATTAACTCATGATCTAATGTGATCATTTCGCCTTTTCATTAACTTCATAAAAGCAGCTCATCTAAATCAATTTAGTAAAGAATAGCCTAGAAATGATCTCTAAGATATAATCTGCGATAATCTAAGAAAATATTCTTATTTTAACTTGCTTTGAATCTGAATCTTAATGGAGCAAAACCGTAAGTGATAAGGATTGACAAAACTCATATTGTGAATAGTGAATCAATGAAAGCTTGCAACTAATGATTAATTCTATTTAATCTAAACTATTTTGCATCTCGAATTAAGTAAAATAAGATTAATAAATTCATAAAAGAGCAATCCACATTTTCGGTGAAGAGTTTTATTTGTCTTTCTATCAATTTTCTTTTTGCCCTTATTAAAGTTAGTTATTTGCTTTATTTCCGTTGATCGACGTGTAGATCCCGACGTTATTGATTCCGTCGTCGTCGTCGTCAACCGCAATCCTCGTCTTCGTCGTATTCGTCAATTAAGCAAGGCAAGCATCCTTTGACCATACTGATCCCAGTATTTTATATTCCTTTTGTGCATCAAATTGTTTTATGCATGCGTTTACTTTATGTAAATTGCTATCTTGTGGTTGGGTAGATATACCTGTTGTCACATGAATCTCCTTTGATGATTATGAACATGTGAACCTTGATAACCATAGGTTACGGATTAGGCACTACTTAATGTCATCTTGGGTATATGCGTTCATATTATTCATGCTTAGCCATGCTTTAGAATCAGTGATGTAAATGATCAGATTAAAATTGTTTCCTGAAAACATTTGAATGGTTCTGTTGGTTGCGGGTACTTTGATTAAAAACCCAAAATAAAACTATGTGTTGATGCGGGCGATTATTGGCAATAGCCGGTTGTGCATTAAAGGAATCGCACGTAGTGTAGGGGGAGATTATTGCCCGTGTCACATTAAGGACCGAACATCGTGTTGTATGATCCAAGAAAATCCGTACAAACCACAAGTGCTGGGATGGGGCAGTCTTAAACCGATTAAGTTATCTAGTTTAACTTTGCATTTTGGAAGGCCGAAGTAGTGCGGGCATTCCTTTTTAAGGTTTGCTCGACGGGGTGCCCACACCGAGGTGTTGGGAGCCACATTTGCCAATACAACGGTGTACGCCATACTTGGGAAGTTCCAACATTTCTATGCTCTGAGTTCTTCTATAATAGTATGGGTCCAACGTCCCGTCGCTGGTGCAAAGTTAAATTAGGTAATGTAAAGGTTTTCGTCATGAATATTCAGCCACCGCGCTTACAATTGGATGTGAAGCGTGGCAAAAAAAAAGGTCATGTCTTGTGGGTCCAGTTATACGCCTCAGCAGAGTTAAATCTAATTGATTAGCCGTACTGCGGTCATGGGTGTCTTGGCTAACTGATGCGAGTTAGATGTTTTATTATTTTAAAAGGGTTGGTTCCATTTGTTTTTGCAAGCGTGCTTTATGTCGAAGGGTCGACATTGATGGATTTCGTGATTTGCTGATTAAATCGCTCACGTCATGGAGGACCCGTGAGTGTTATGTATACTTTACTTATTTGTTATCAATTATTCTTGCTCTTATGAATTCGTTTGCAAATAACTTGATTTTTAAATGAAATTCGCTTTATGCAAATGCATCATCATTGGGGATCTCTCGGTCTCACAGGAAGGCTAGGATGGGGTCCATCCATTGACCTCCCCGGCCAAGAGTGCCAATCACACGGTGATCGCTCGGGTACTCCGCTTGGCCAAGCTTTTCCCTAGGTGCTGCATTGGCGGTACCACCGCCTTCTCGCCCGGACCAAGGGGCTGAAGTGGGTGCACTGCCTACCCTCCCTATGCCGGAGGGCACGACAGCCGCACCGTCGCCCGCGCTTGGATCGGAGGCCGCGACGGCTATACCGTCCTCCCCACTTGGAGCGGGGGCAACGACGGACGGTCGTGAGAGTCTTTCTTCAAAGACTCCAACCGGAGTAGAGGCTCTTGAGGACGCGAGCTATGAAAGCTCATCCGCCAGATGGTTGTCACGTCGAGGGATATGGATATATCCTAGTCCTTCGAAGTGACACTCCATCTTCCAGACCTCCGCCAAGTAGGCGGCCATGGTAGGATCAGAGCATTGAAATTCCTTCCGCGCTTGATTGATGACCAGCAGGGAGTCACCTTTAACTTGGAGGCATCGGATGCCTAACACCGAGGCGACACGCAGCCCTGCCAGCAAGCCCTTGTATTCAGCAATGTTGTTGGTGGCCTTGAAGTCGAGGGCGACCACGTACTGGAGGATGTCACCAGTCGGAGAGACCAGGACAACCCCAGCCCCCGCGCCTTCGAGCCTGAAGGAACCATAAAAAAAAGGTCAAGGGGGAAGGCGCGGGTGCTTCTTTCTGCTTCAGGAGCGGTGGGAGTCCACTCGGCAACGAACTCCACCAACTTCTGGCTCTTGATGGCGGTGTGGGGTACAAACTTGAGACAGAATTCCCCCAGCTCCACCGACCATTTGGCGATACAGCCTTCTTCTTCCCGATTGTGAAGAATTTCTCGCAGGGGGTAGGCAGTGACTACCATGACTTCTCGCCCTTGAAAGTAGTGCCGCAGCTTCCTGGACGCCACCAGGATGACATACAACATCTTCTGCGCTCGCGGGTATCTAGTCTCTGCCTCGTGTAGCACCTTGCTGACGTAGTAGACCGGCTTCTGAATGCCTTCCCTCTCTGCCACCAGTACGGCTCTCATCACTGCCGGGGTAGCAGCAATGTACAAGAGCAATGGTTCGTCGGGCTGAGGGGCGACCAGTACTGATGGGGAGGAGAGGTACTGCTTCAAGTCTTCAAATGCTTGTTGAGCCTGCTCAGTCCACTCGAAGTGGTTCGTCTTCTTCAACAGTTTGAAAAGGGGCAGACTTCTTTCTCCCAGTCAGGCAATGAATCACCCGAGGGAGGCCAGGCGACCAGCCAGGCACTGCACCTGCTTGAGCCGAACGGGCGGCTTCATATGCTCGATGGCCGCTATCTTATCAGGATTGACCTCGATGCCCCGCCTGGACACAAGGAACCCTAGCAGCTTTCCGGAGGGCACACCGAACATGCACTTCTCGGGGTTGAGCTTTAAGCAATTCTTCCAGAGGTTGGCAAAGGTTTCCTCCAGGTCTTCGATCAGCTCTTCGCTCTTTTTCACTTTCACGACTAGGTCGTCGATGTACACATCAAGGTTGCACCCTATCTATGGACGAAAAGTGATATGCATGGCACGTTGGTAAGTAGAACCAACATTTTTAACCCAAAAGTCATTTAACATAACAATAAACGCCCATGGGTGTTACGAAAGCGGTTTTGTCTTCATCTTCTGCCGCCATGCTAATCTAATGGTACCCAGAGTACGCATCCAGAAAGCACAGCAGCTCACATGCCGCCGTGGAGTCGACGATGAGATCGACACGCGGCAAGGGGTAAGGGCCTTCAGGTAGGCTTTGTTGAGGTCGGTGAAATCAATGCACATTCACCACTTCCTGTTGGACTTCTTGACGAGCACAGGGTTGGCAAGCCACTCAGGATGAGAGACCTCCCGGATGATCCCTGTGCACAGCAGCTTCTCTACCTCCTCCCGAATGGCGTCTTGGCGCTCTGGTGGTTGGCGTCGGATCTTTTGGTGAACCGGACACACCTCGAGGAGCGTAGCCAGTCGGTGCTCGATCACCTCCCTGGGACCCCAGTCATATCGGATGGTTGCCAGGCGAACACGTCGAAATTAGACCGAAGTAAGGTGACGAGCGCATCTTCCTATTTGGCGCTGAGGTTGGCGCCAATGAAGACGGACTTCGGGCTTGCCCCCACTTAGGGAGACCACCTTAACCTCGCCGGCCGAGCCGGGTGAGGCGCAGGTCTGTGCCTGCGGGACTCGAGGAAGGCGGCGTCAGCCAGCTTCACACAGGTGGCACCGACCAGGTCTAGTGCGTGCTTGTGGCAGCGCAAAGCCTCTGGCCTGTCCACCCGGATGGCTATGGGGCCACCAGGCCCTAGCATCTTCACCACAATGTATCCATAGTGGGTTACCGCCATGAACTTGGCCAACGCGGGTTGGCCAAGTATGGCATTGTACGGGAGGTTGAAGTCGGCGACTTCGAAGTCGATCAGCTCCGTACGGAAGTTGCTTTCCTCCCCGAAGGTGACGGGAAGGCGCACCTGGCCCAAGGGGACCATGCCAGCCCTTGGGGCTACGCCGTAGAAAGGCAAGGCCGGGCACAGCTCCTGGTTCGGCACCTGTATCATGGGAGAAGCCATGATCGGAAGGTGACCTATGCCGGCGGTGCTCTCAGGGTGGTCAGCCCGACTGAAGGTGATCGGCTCCTCCGACCACTTCAGCATCCGACATGCCCCTGAACCCGACACCGTAGCTTAGACCTCCCTCCTCAACCGCTTATAGGAAGCGTTGGAGGGGTAGGTGGATGAGCCACTATGAATGTACGCCACAGCGCGGTCCGCCTGCTGGAAAGCCAGTGAGGCGGGGTCTTCGTCTTGGTCGTCATCGCGGGGGCGGCGCTCCTTGAGCCGCTGCTCGACCATCTTACTCACAACCCGACAATCATCCAGGCCATGAGAGTTGGTCTGGTGGATCGGGCAGAAGGGCTCGCCCTCCTTCTCCTCGGGCGGTCATTCCTCCCACCGCGACGGTCGCCACGCCGGCCTCGGCGATCATCCCGCCGTTCGCGGTGGTCATCCCGTCGGTCACGGCGATCGTGCTTCCACAGCTGGGTGTCTTCACGCTCGTGCTCAGTGGCCAGGACCCGCCTGGTCTCAGCCGCCTCACGCTCGCAGGACCAGGACCCCTCGAAGTCCCAGCTTCATCCCCGCCGCGTCCTTGCGCGGCGCTAGATACTGGCCCCGAGCCTCTGCCGCCCGTGCGCACTTGTACGCTAGGGAGAAGAGCTAGGAGGTGATGGCGATGTTGTGGGTTGCCATCTTTTCCCGCATCTTGCGGTCGGGAACCCCTCTTCGAAAGGTGATGACGACCGACTGCTCTGAAATCTGGAGAATCGTGTTGCGACAGTGGCAGAATCATCGCATAAAGTCGCGCAACGACTCCCATCTTTCCTGCTCGAGGGCATGGAGATCGTCCTCCACACCTGGCTGTGCGAAAGAGCCTTGGAAGTTGGCGACGAAGAGGCCGGACAACTCCTCCCACAAGTGCACCGATCCTCGTAGGAGGTTCAACAGCCAGGACCGGGCGGACCCCGTCAAGACCGTTGGGAAGTAGTTGGCCATGGACTTTCCAGACCCGCCAGCGGCACGCACCATGGTGGTGTAGATCTGCAGGAACTCCTCTGGGTTGGTGGTGTCATCGTACTTCTCAATGGAGGCCGGGCGAAACCTTTCGAGCCACGCCACGCGGCGCAGCCGTCGGGAAAATGCCTGGCATCCAACGCCATAGGGGTAATCCTGCCGTCTGCCCTGGCCCCGGCCCAAAAACCGTGCCGGGGAGGGCGAACCGCGACTCCCCAAAGAGTTGGAGGAGCAGACCTCCTCCTCGTTGTGAAGGTGAGTCGCGGGAGGAACTCTCACCCCCAGGGGCCATCCGTCCGTTGCGAGCGCGGCGACGCTGCAGGGGATCACACAAATCACCACCGCGCCACCGGTGCTGGAGCTCCATATGGGCCCTCAGGTCCTCACAGCTCCTCACAGAACTGGAACCTGCTTCTTGCACGCCCTTTCCTTTACTCTGGGCCTCCTGGCCAGAGCGCTTCCCACTTGGGCGGCGCGAGGCGATCCCTCGTCAGGCGAGAGTGCCGGGACATGTTCTGGGTGCTGCTAGCCTCCGCCACCTCTTGTCGCTGCGAGTGTGAACTCACCATCACCGGATGCGAGGTCCTTTCGGACGGGAAGCCGAAATCCGCCAGAGAGATGGCTGGATGAGCCAACCACTAGCCCCCTACCTGGCGCGCCCTTGTCGGCATATTCCACCTAACAAGATCCCGTCAACAAACGGGGTTGACAACTCTCTAGACGGAAGGTATGGTTCGGTAGAGGGCATCTTTGTGGCTGGAAACCCTAGTGTCTCTCAACGATGGATCCCGGGAATCAACCAACTGATGAACTCGACGATGTACCCATGTTCAGGCCCCCAGCTCGGGTAACGGCCCTACGTCCTGCTGGCTCTTTGTTGAGGAAATGTGAAGGGGATTACAATGGTTTCTTCGTCCTGTCTGTGTCTGTGTGCCGTCCCCGTCTTCTCCATGCACTGAGGCGCCCTTATATAGACGAGCCGGCCCAGGCAGGGGAGAAGGTGACGCTATACTTATGTGCAATACATTAATTACACTCATCATTCCAACCTCCATGTCGACCCACGACTCATTTATTACACACGCCTCCGTGGCCTTGTTCTTCAAACCTCATTTAATGTCGGTGCGTGGCTTCGCCCGATCCGCTCGGGATATGACGCTCCTGCGACGGGTTTGGTAAGAGGCGTCAGAGGGACGTGCTGCCGTCGTCGTGTCGATAGCAGAACCCTTCACAATTAATGTCCCTGACATAAGGTGCCAGGGGAGGGAAACTTAGAGGCGAAGCCTTCTTCTCATTTCTTTGGTTGCCTTCGTGGCCTGAGGAGGGGGACCCAGATGCCCGCCCACTCGTTAGGTCGCATCATAAGCCGACGCCCGACGGGCAGGGCATAATCGTCCACCTGCTCGCCAGAGTACCACGCGGGCTACTCGCCCGGCGAGTAGGGCGTGATCGCCCGCCTGCCGCGCCAGGTTACGCTGGCTCCTTGTTCGGCGGCGTGATCGCCGCCCGTTGCGCCACGCGCGCCACGCCACGCTGCCGCTTCGCCCATGAAAGGTGGCGTGATCACCCGGTTGCTTCGCTAGGGGGCCACGCTGGCTCCTCGCCCGTGGCGGTGTGATCGCCTATTGCCACCGTGGCACCAAACCGGCTAGGCTTCTTGGGCCTATTACTTCTACGGCAGAGAGGGTACACTACACCATGACCCAAATATAACGACAAAGATGTCTGCCGGCAAAGGGCATATATAACATCGGTCGATGCAGCCGGTAACTTTACCGAACAGATGATGCTGTCGGGAAAGACTCTGCCGTTAAAGACCTTTGCCGACAGACAAAACATTACCGACAGACGATTTGTCCACGATACTACACTTTTACCGACAGACAAATCTTTACCGACAGACAATCTTTACCGACAGACAAATCTTTGCCGACAGACGTTTTGCCTCAGAAAATGCTATTTGCCGACAGACGTTTTGCCTCAAAAAATTCTATTTGCCGACAGACGTTTTGCCTCAGAAAATGCTATTTGCCGACAGACGTTTTGCCTCAGAAAATGCTATTTGCCGACAGACTGTTAGACAGCATAGTGTATACCATTGCAAACAACACATTTTTGTATTCATGAATCAGTAATATACATTTGTCATATCATTCAGATTTCAGAATTTTTTTACCATACATTTCGACACATGGAGAGAACATAAATGATCATTCAGTACTCCAAGATCACATAGTCCAAAAGGGCATAGAGTCATAAATGATCATTCAGATTTCATTCCTTACCATAGACTCATAGTCCAAAAGGTCACATGAATGCATTACTCAGATATATGATCATTCAGTAACAACACTAATTGTCCAAAAGATCACATATAATTACTAGTAACAGAACTAATTGTCCAAAAGATCACAAGGGCTAGACCTCTCTTTAACATGTCACTAATTGTCCAAAAGATTAGTCCATCTATATAACTAGCTAGCTATACACTAATTGGATCTCCATCACTTCACAAAAAAATTCCTTTCTAGAAGCACTGCACACCCCAGAAGTTCCTTTCTCAGTTAGCACCTGATGGTCTCACTCCTGCACACCCCTGTAAAAGAATAAGTGATATTATGAGACAAAGCAATGATGGGCTGATTAATTGTTAGTTGACATATATATACTCGTACATGTGTACTGGGGCCCTTGGGGGGAAAAACTGATCTTCAATAGTAACAGGTCAGCAACAATTGCCTTCTTATTGAGAACATCATGATGCAACACGAACACCCACAACCAAAATAAATAAACTCACACCATACCATCTCAACCAGACAAGAGCAAAGACACATAACACGAAAACACCCCCTAAGCATTTTGACAGCAAACAAAACTTCTGATGCTTGAAACGATCAGTGCTCCAGGAATCCTTTGAACGATAAGCATTCCTTACTTGATATTCAGCATAACCAACATCTAACTGGAGCCTTCCCACACCAATTCCTTGCTGAGCACAGCGCCTGAACATTCAACCCAGAATTTTGCAAAACAGCCTCCATCTTGCCTTCTTAACCTACTCAGACTTATCATCCACATCACAACTTCTTCTCAGTTAGGCTGCTCTCTTGTAAAAGGCGTCCACATCACAATTTCCAGTTGCAGTTAACTAGCTATTTAGGTCAGGTTCATTTTAATCTGACTTTTGAAAGAAACAACTAAAACCCTCCAATGTTTACTCTTTAGAAATGATCTCAAACACATAGAATTGCATGTATTCAGAAACAGCTAAGTATATTCAGTAGGAAATTAGGAAGAGCACATCCATGTAAAAGCTAATTAGCAACAGAGCCAACACTATGAGTGTCACTAAAAATTTTAAACATGTGCCAGTCCATTAAGTGTGTTCCAGCCACAACGTCTTATCACCTCTGACATTTAGTATCCTTTGGTCATTGCAGAGTGGAAACCATGAGATGTGTCTGAAACTAGTACTGAAATCATAAATAACATGTAAACTAGCTTAGCTCAGATAGCTTATGCAACGAGCTCAATGGATGCTCTGACAACTAGACATACCTTAGGAAACATCACACAAGCTCTACTGGTATATTGGCCATACCTTTTCCTGTAATCTGGCGATCCTATCCGTCATCAACTGAGTCTGCGAAAGAAATTGTGTTAAATTAAAAATAAATTCACGTGCAAGACAAGACTGATCTATCTTAAAACACGAGAAGATGAAAAAAAATACAATCACTAGTCATCTGCCACAAATAGTTGATCAGTAGTTCAGATGATCAAGTCTTACTCGAACTCTTCATCAGTCAGAAATACTAAACAACGTATTCATTAAACCGTTATCCAGAGCAAGGTGCCTATGACTTCTAGATAGTATTGCATCATATTGCCGCCATTTAATCAAGAAAATAGATCTCTTTGCCACAAGATCCTTCCATATCGACAAATGATGTAAACTTTGTTGTGAATGAACAATTCCGCTTATGAAAGTTCAGTTCTTGTCATCTGTTAGATCAATGCAGATCATAATTATATATATATAAATTGCTTAGGTTGTGAGCCAAATTAAAACCAGTTACAGGTGACTTTTATGCTTTGGCAGTTAACATATTCTAATTGAATATCTCTGGAGTGTCACATATGTCGGTTTGTAGGTGTAAAACTAGAGTAGTCTGCTTATAATGAATCCTAGGCAGATCCATGGAGCTATAGTATCAATCCAGACAAAAAATTGTGCATGACCACACTTCAAACACAAGGAATAGTTTTTTTTAAGGATTAACACGGAGAATATTTAATTAGGTGCTTTCTTGTTCCAGTGTGAGCAACAATATAAAGGTCTAATGTGTTTGGTATATGTCAACCATTTGTTATCATCCTGGTTCCAAATGTATCTTAGAAGTTTACGTTCCAAAGGGATGCCTATACAAGCAAAATAGTAAGGTACCTGAAGTACATCTTCTAAAGTAAAATATCGTGTCCAAAAATAAAAAGATATCTATACAAGGAAAAATGATTTCTTCACCATATAATTAGTAACATGCTATCACCATAAAATGAATGAGACTACTGAATGATCATTGTTACAGGGCATACATTCATGTTTAGCGGTGATGCATACTGCCGACTACATAACTTCGACAATAAACAAAGTAAGATGTGGCTTACAGTAGAACTTAAAGATTCACTGCCTTTCTATTTCTATTTCTTAAGTGGACTTGGATTTTCTCTGACTTGCCAACGGAAAAGGGGATTAACTAACCAAAGAAAGATGGAACCTGATTCTTCTTTAAAAGAAATAAGGGGTACCTTTCTCAGTTAGCACCTGATGGTCTCACTCCTACACACCCCTGTAAAAGAATAGGTGATATGGTTATAATCAACAACAAAGAATCAACATATTAGAATGATCCATGTCTTGTACCCTTCTTGAAAGCCCTCACATATTAAATGCTCACGAACTTCGCATTCATCTCTCCAAAATGAACTAGCACAAGTTCTACAAGGGCTTGAATTTTGTTGCCTACCGATGAACTACTAAATGCATGATGTAGGAATTTGTCCAGCCCTTCCAAATAAATTTTCTGTACCTACATGCAGTGTATTAATATGTATCGGAGTTAAATAAATGTGTGTGAATCGAGAGACCTAAAATGGTTTGAAGTGTTTCTGCACAGGCTTATCCATCCACTGTTTATCCATTGGCACCTCTGTTATTTTGTCTTGTGAGCTAGCAAAAAATCCGAATGCATCATATAAGTGTATAGTATTATAGCACAAAACAACCATATTAGTTGGAGTTCATAAGTGTATAGCTTGTAAAGTTCAATGATTTCAGTTCCACACAACATATATCCTATGCAAACATCTATAATGTTAGCTTTATCATCCATTAGTAGGGAGGCGACAAAGAGTGTCAATTTCATCCTCAACACCTCATGGCCACCGTGGCTTTTGATCCCCAAATCATAATTTAATGAAGCAAAGTAAATAAAAATATTGCATTACCAACCTGGTGATATAGAAGTCCACGGTATTGTTGCCGTCCTTGTCCCACAAACAAGTTCAAACTCCCAATATGGTGATTCGCTCGATCGCCCCTCACTGACTTCCTAGCTTGATGGTGATTCTACAACATTTCATTGTAAACAACCTCAAAACATAATTTTTGGAGAATACCATATATTTTGACACTTCAAAGATATCAAGGGAGTCATTTTTTCAATATGAATTTTTAGATCTGGATAAGAAGAGTACATGTATAACAAATACATATAATGGTACCCTTATCGCTAGCAATAGCACCTGCTGGACTTTCATGCATGGAAGTGCAAATGATATAAGTTCAGTATGTATTTAAAAAATTCAATCATTTCAAGTGTTCTTTTAACTTCTGAAGCCGGTGCACGAGAGGTCCTTCTAATAGTAAAGCAGTCGTTGCCCTACTAGCTATGCCTAACATCACCACCAAGCTATAGCAATTGTTATAACATAATTTGGGCACCGACTTTTTCTGCACTCTGTCCTTTTTGGTTGCTTTCCTATTTCCTACGTCCTTTGGTCCGGAGATCAAAAAACATGGCATGATCTGTTACTTGTCATCCTCCAACATTTTTAATCTATATCTTTAATAGTGAAGAGCATACGCTACCATGTCACTTTCAGTACGCTACATATGGATCAAAAGTTTCTTTATGAAATGATGGATTACTAAAGCAGCAATACGCTTGCTCTATGTCATGGGTCCTATTAATCGTATTATAATTTTGAGTCACCCAGCAAACAGTGGTTATACAATTGTACTACAATAGAGAAATTCAAACCCTCCTTTTCCCCCACCTCTCGCAAAAGGAGTGATTCTCAAGAACGATGATCCATGGAACCGAGTAGTGAAACAGAAGGAACTTGAAATAAATAGAGTATTAATCAGAGGTATACAATTTTTAAGGAGTATTCGAAGGAAACAACATGCAGTAACTTAGAGCTGATGCTATCACATTACATAATAAACTTTACAAGAGCTAATCTTATATACACTGAATGGCCAAGAGGGAGTAACAACACAATCCTTCCAGAGCCTAGACAACACAGTTTAGTGCGGCGGATACTACAGCGGGGATAAATTAAGAACAACAAACCTCAGATACAAAAGCCTGCACCTTTTGAGAAAGTGTCGAGAGTTCTCCAGCAAGCTCAGAACCTTTTCTCCTGAAGAAAAACAAGAGAGAAATAAGAGATGATTGAGATAAGATAAATCCTTTTCCACTTCAGATATTTTGCCACAGTTATGTAAAAGGAACAAAGCTGAAAAACTGATAGAACCATAATCAAGACTAGTAATTGATTCTTGAACTGCAACTTCAGCTACACGAGCATATGTAGTTCATATACTATTTTAGTGTGAATTAACCAACACTAATTACTTACAAACTTAGCATAATTGATTCTTGTGTACACTTACTGACAGAATTATTAATATATGGGGATCGATCGCGTATTTCATAGCATGCAGTAGAAATAGTCCATGTTTCTTTTATTCTTAACTCACATTTATGACTGCCGGAGATTAGAATATGAAACACAATTGGATTTTGCCTTCTATTTATTTTCATGGTTCTACTGATATATCTCAAATAGCAAAAAAATTGACACAAAAAGAAATTGTGTACTTGAAAGCTGAAGAGGACACAAGGCATTCAATCAAGCCTCTTGTACTTATGATGTCATGGCTGTCACTGACTGAAAGAAACCGTTGCTCTTTTCCATGTAGAAGTAGACATGCCCAGTTGTGCATGCAATTTCTTCAGAATGTTCAGGATTTTCAATTCGTTAGTTATGTATCCCTATTGTGACATTGTCCTCGAGGTGTGATGGAATGTACTTTCGTGTGGCCGGGCTCTTACTGTTGCAGTGGAGAATGTGGGAAACCTTGGCTCCAGCAGATATCATCTTCAGAAGTTAGACAGTAGATTGAGGGAGCATTAGATGTCTTTATGGGATGTTTTTCTTATTGATTTCCATGTTTCTTTGGTAAGTAAGAAGTGTTTGTTTTCATAGAGGGTAAGGTAGTTATGGAAGTAATTATTTGAATACATATTCCTTTGTAAATTCGATTTTGGCGAGAACCTGTGAGTGTGACGCAGACAAATCGCTGTATTTATTAATGCTGAAAAAAATTCATGCATTTCACCAGGTTTTGTCGTGGTTTTATCTGACCGATATCCTTTCTCAGGTTGCAGTGCATACCTCTATGAAGCTGCTAGATTAAAAAGAAAAACATGACAAAGAGTTAGAACAGCTCACCACAACCAGGTTTTGTCTTCGAAGTAGATTTGGTCCCCTACTCACGGCTGCTGCTGGAACCGAGCGGGAGGGAGGAGCGCAGGCTGAGGGGAAACCGCCGATGCTTGAGCTGCTGCTGCTGCCGACCAGGGGAGAGGCGCCGACAGGGAGGACGCCAGGGGAGTCGGTAGGGAGGAACCGGCCGAGCTGGAGAAGGCGGCGCCAGGCAGGCAGCGCCAGGGGGCGGGAAGAGGGTCGCCGGCGGGAAGAACTAGGGGACGCCGCCGTGGCCGAGAGATGCTGCCGGCGGCATCGGGCGGCGGCTGGTCGGTGATTCGCAGGCGGCGCGGCAGAAGAGCTGAAGCCCAGCGCTTGGGAGGAGAAGAAGCTGTACGGGCGCTGGGGAGAAGAAGTGTAAGGTCAAGGTGGGGAATTTGGGGAAAAGGCAACTGGTGGTGGCGATGTGGAGGGGCAAGGGGGGCAGAGTCGAGCGGCGATCGATTGGGGTTGGGGCGGTGTGGCGTGAAAGGGGCGGAGTCAGGTGGCGCCCTCTTGTGAGACGATAGGATTTTGGTGAGGCGGAGTTAGGGTAGCAATGAAGCAAAATTTCGGTCCGGCCAGCATAGTTTATTTCACTTCGCTTCGCGTGAACATTTTAATGGATGACTTTTTTCGATGCACCGATTGACCGCGTAAATATTACTACCGATGCACACGATTCGACCCAATAAATTATCGGTTTTACCGATGACCGTTTGTCGCGTACTAAACGAATTATCGACATATAATCAATCGTAAGGAATTACCGACAGACTGTTCGACATTGAACATCAACCTTTCCCGACAGAAGTCTGTCGCTATATTTGGGTCATGGTGTAGTGGTACCCCGGTGCAAAGTACACCGACACCTACACTACGATCAAAATTTTGGATCATCATCAAACTTTTGCAATTTTTAAAAAATCTGGCAATGTTGTTGATGCACTTAAAGTAGGTTCATTGATTTAATTGAGCTACTAGATTTACAAATTCTACTAAATTTACAAATTCTTGAAAAAATTTTAGAAGAGTGCTGAGCACGTGCCTATGCCGCCGTAAAAATTACAGATCATGACAAACTTTTACGATTTCTAGAAATTCTGTCAATGCTGCTAACACACTTAAACCAAATTCACTGATTTAATTGAATTACTAAAATTGTAGATTCTTTAAAATTTGTTCAAAGAGACTTAAGAGCATGTCTGAACTACCATAAAAAAAAGATCGTGATCAAGCTTTTAAGGTTTTTAAAAATTATAACAATTTGGTTTTTTTTTTCGAGATGTTCAACAATTTATTTTATTTATTATAATCTCTATTCACTGTCCGTACTTCGGGGAGCCACGGGGCGTTAGACACACGATGGCCATTACTTGTCTAACTTTCCGTACCTGCGTTAATTTTAAAGCCATTTTTTTGTAAAACAAGGATAAGACCTCTGCCTTATTATATAATTTTTTTAAGTATACGGAGACACATCACACCCACGCCTTACATGTATATAAACATGCTAAGTAATTTTTTGAAGGCATTACAGTTTATAGAGCGCGACTACAATATTACTGAATACACACACATACAATATTATGGAAGTATTTTTTTTGAAGGCTTTATGGTCTCTGGAGCCAGCTTGTTGCTCTCACCGCATTGCTACTTTTCTGGTTCTTTTCTTTCCATTTTGATCTGGTCGCTCTCTAATCCCAACCGGAGACAAACTATATATTGATCGAAAGATAGAATACAACATCAACTCAACAAGAATAGAGGCGTCACGTAAGCACCTAAGCACGGAAACAACAAAGCCAGCTAATTAAGGGCACTGCAACGTCAGCCTTGAGTATAATCCTGCAGCCACGAATAATTATTGTTTTAGATGTTGATGTATTTAAATTTTTAAAACTTTAACTATCGATATCTTTTTAAATCTATAAGTTAGATACATAAAAATCGTATGTGTAGATTTATAATATTATAATTTTAATGGGATTTATAAATATATTAGAATAGAAATTAGTGATTAAAGATATATTTTAAAGATCACATCAATATCGAAAGCGATGACTATCTGCCAATTGGAGAGAGTACTTAGCATCTTATCGGGAGGGGAGGACAGTTGGTTAAGTTGTTGTTAGCTAGCTGGCTATCATTAAATGGTCACTGATCAACATATAATCGTTACCAAGCTAGTCTTTTTCCCCCTTTTTAGCACTCTACGAAGTTTTTTTTTTCAAATATCGTTTCTCTCTGAAATTATTTATAAATTTGGTCTCACAAGTCACCTCCCGCGCTCAGAGAGCTTGATAGATTGCCTACTATACCAAGATTCCTGCCAAGCTCCCCTTCCTGGGTGGGAAGTAATTAAATCCACTAATTAATCACTAATTTAATCATACTACTTACTTAAGCACTTTCTTATTTTATCTCTTGATTAATGGGTCCTTCCAAATCAACGAAGCTCGATAGGTAGTTGTCGAGCAACCCTTACTCAACAGCTTCCTGTCAAGATTCATGCCGAGCTCCCTTGTGGTAGGGACTCATGTCGTCTGTCATGTCTTCTAAGCTCACAAGGGAGATAGTTTCGAAAATTTGAATGAAAAGAGACTAAATTTGTTAAAAATAATCTAAGAGATCTAGAAAAATGATGGCTTTCAGTCCTACTGACATACTAGGGAGAACTATATATTAATTGTTGGAATTCATATATGGCTCAGCGTCCTTACAGCATTCAATTTAGTCTATTCACGGCCATTACACAGGCAAACTAGGCTATGAAAGAATTTTTTCTTGTAATTACAAGTAGACACCGGCAAACACCATTACTCACTCACACGGTCACACCACATATGAGTACGCTTTTTTAGCACACAACGAGAAATATGGGGGTCGGAAATAAATTCATGACCTTACGAAGTTCCTATTGTAGCGTATCCACGTGTGCATAAAGCATGAGGATTTGAGCTCTGTTGAGTGGGGTCGTACTCTGATAACTTTATCATCGCACCAAGTGGTGATTCCCTAAGTACGAAAATATATTGGACAGCCTATACGTACATTAAAAGCATTAACTTCATTATATCAGAAATTCAGAATCAAGCTCCTCTACTTTGCTTTGCTGCCATGCAAGCATTGAACTTCTTGTTGGACTCAGGCGACACAGCTTACTTCCTATCTGTTTTGGCTCGTCTTACAACGAATACTTAGGGATTTGTTTTCCTATCCGCTGTTGGCCCCGCGTCAGTTATCTTACAACGAATACTTAGAGGATGGTAGGGAAATTATCCACACTCTCAACATTCAGAGTTAAAGGGGGGAGAAAATTTGTTTCGTCAGTTATCCTATCTAAGAAAATCTATCTACACAGTGGTTTGGCCCACAGCTTGGGCTTTGTTTTATGACAAATGCTAAAATACATAGCCAAATTTGGAATGTCAAAAATGTGGTTGTTCCTATAGCAAAATGGAATAACTTACTGAAATAAGTTAGTTACAGAAAATGTCATATAGCTAAAGTTTACATACCATCAGAGGTACATGTGGATGCTTATTGCACAAGAGTCGAGCAAATATAACAGAAGAAAGCTCATATTTAACTGGCAGAACATTGGACGTTAATAGAGGGCAGTTACGTACAGTAATTCAGGTTGCCAATGATCGGTGTGCACCAAGAGGAGGTGAAGTGGTGCAAATTAACACCTAAACCTATTTTTCCTATTTTCATTAATTCTGAAAATTAATAAAATAACAATCAAACTGAAAGAATTAATATAAAATAAGATTAAATTTGTAATCTTGAAAGCAATTGTACGTAAATAAGAAATAGTATATTGGAATCCATACTCACAGAAGGATCTTTTTAAATTTGATCTTGGGTGGTTTTCTAGGGACGGCTCCTTTGAAATGGTGTCATAATGAGCATAGGGGGAGCACATCTATTGCTAGATGGCATTCTAAGTTCAGAAGTCCTAGACAGAAATTAACGGGCTAGGCTAAGACCACTAGTGGAAATTACAAGAAAGCAAAGAGAGAGCTAATTCATATTGTTAATCTTAGGTTTAGCTAATACATGAACTAGCCTAAGTCTTGATCACAAACCGTAATGCGGAAATAAACATGAAGTACTAACCCGGTGAGGAAGATGAGGCCATTAACAGTTCGGTCGGCAATCTGATTGTCGGTGGAGCTCGGTGTAGAGGATGAATGCCGGCGAAGGAGAGGCAGCACCGTGGATGTGCGAAGAAGACGAAGAAGCACCGAAATCCTTTAGGTGATGGTGACGGCCTTCAAGCCACTCCCGTGCGTGTCCCTTGATCGGTAGGGTATTTTGTTAGGGTCTCCCGAAGCATCTCATTTTTCATCATCCTTTAGGGATTTCAGGGATTCCTACTTATGCATGGTGTGAGCCTGGGACCAAAACCATTCCTTTTCTGGTGCGCTCCCGATCATTGCGCGTTGCATGAGATTGAGGTGGGCCTAGCCCCTAAAATCGGATCTCCTTCCTTAATTTCTAACTTTCCGTTTTAACTGAAGATCATTACCAACACATATTATTGACGAAATTGATAAGAAATCAGAACTTACTTAGCTTTCTAATGAGGACATTACCCTTAAACAGAGGCTTGCCCAGTTGTTACGTGAGGAGAAAATGAAATGGTACCAAAGAGCGAAAGTAAAACACAACCTTGAGGGGCAATAACACTAAATACTTCCATTTTGTAGCAAATGGTAAGTATATGAAACAATGAATTTTTTAACTCAAGCAAGATGAGGGAATAATATGTGAGGATATACAGCTTCAGAAATACATAACTAAATATTATAAAGGTCTTTTTGGATCCCTAGATAACAATCATTTTTCAATGATTGAATCTCGTCGGGAAGATTTCTCCTCACGCAGACGTTTACTGTGAAAGAGGTGAAAGAGGCTGTAGGATTGATATATATTAAACTAGCAATCAGAGGGGGAGTGAATGATTACGCAGAAGCTAAAATCAAATTTTTGATAATTTTTGAAACACCCCAATTCGGACTCAAATTGCCTGATTCGGATTCGACAAAAACAACATGATATATGTGCGCTAAAACTGTAATTTCCAAAGATCTCACTGTTAGATTGACGTGATATTTTAACTGTAGAAACTAGATTCAATTTGGAAACTAACCCAATAGAAATTAGCTCGATCGGATCTACAGATCTAAAGTTATGACCTTCGTAATATGTCTGTAACAAATAATAACGAAAATTGATCTAACCCTAATTACGAGATTAATCAGGATTTATGAGGAATTAACCAATCAAACTGTTCAAATCAAACACTTGATGCCCTAGACAGATTTTGAATGGATCAAATCAAAATTATTATGATGAAACTATGAATCAATCTAAAAACTAAAATAGGCATAGAAACAAAGAACAAAATCGAAAAGAACGAGATTACCAGCACATCGACTTGCAAATCGTAATTTTTATTGTCGAGATGTGTTCCTCAAAATAATTAGTTCTCACGATGCAAATCTTCTAGCCGCAACAGCCGCGTCCTCTTTTCTTAATTGGCCCTCGGCCAGGATGCACGTCGCCAGCACTTCAAGCCTCGGAGGAAAATGACGAGCCACTGGCCGCCTGCACTTCTAGTCGCAAGACCAAGCCCGAAGAAGCAAATTATCTAGTCTTTCCAGCCGATGCAGCGTCCAGCGCCTCCGGCCGAAAGGTTTTCTTCACGTCCTGCTTCTAGTCACCAGGAATTTTTAGCGTGAAGACTTTCAGGATAGAAACAAGCAGCCCACAAGTATTGCATGCATGCAGGGGAACAAGACGCTGAAAGCAAGCACTAGAAAATCAAATGCCAGTTGCATGCATGCATCGGCTGCAGAAGAACCAAACTGGCGCATGAACAAAATGACCTAATATTTGCGAACAAACAATATTCTTCTTTCTTGCAGGCTACATTCAGAGGAACATACTGGCTGCGGTTTTGGGCCCTATTGCAGTCTGAGGATAACAGGGCGACCATTCAACTGGTTTGCAATGCATTGGAGGTGGTGGCGTTGGATATTTTTGCCAAGAATGGATGGAGAAGAAATTATAGAATTTGCTTTTAATTTTTAGCCCTCATTGTATTTTTTTCAATAAAGACGAACGGATGTGATATTTGTAAGAATTCGGCTGTGTGCAAGTGCAGAGGCCGAATTTTAATCCTTTGTCTAAAAAAAACGCAATAACTGCAAGTCTTGTACAACCACATGTGCTAGTATGGGATAACCTAAACTCATTAGACTAGTTGAAATTTAATCTTGCATCTTGGGAAGCCGGAGTAGTAAGGGCACATCGAAGAACGGTGTTGCTCGTAGGTGCTCCCTTCACCGAGGTGTTGGGGCCCAAGCATTCCAATACAACGGTGCATGCCTTGTCATGGGGAGAGTTCCCGATGGGAGGCACCATCGTGGTTCAGGATCTCCGGACTGTGACAAGGGTTTAACATTACCGGAGCAGGTGCAAGATTAAGCTTTAACTAGCTAGTTGAATGGTTTCGTCACAGTCTAGCAAATCGGGTACTCATCGCGAGACATGGTTGAAATGATTGCTAGAATGTGTCATGTGGGCAAAGTGTACACTCTCTACAGAGATTAAAATCTAATTAATTAGCCGTGCTCACGGTCATGAGCAACTTTGGAAAATAATGTCAAGTATAGTCTTTGTTTTTGCTAAAGCTTTTGGAAATGGTGTTGGAATGGGTTGGTGAATTGGGAAGCTAATGGTGGCTGTTTTTACTTATTGACGGGGACTGGGAGATCTTCGATCGGTCAAGGCACGGTCAACGGGGCCCTAGGCTTGGGGGTGTCGACCACGACCTAGAGCCTACCTCAGCCAAGAGTTCAACCCCCGCACAACCTCGGGCTCGAAGGGCGTGAGATCAACTCTTGCTCAGGGCAGTTTTCCCTGGGTTCCAGAACGTGCGTTTACCTGGCAGTTGCCAAGACCTGGGATAGCAGAGTTGAGGAAGACGTGGGCGGCATATCTGGGACGGTTGCAGCCCACCTTCGGTGCGCACGAGGCCACTACCCCGGCAATTTCTCCCGTCTGTTACAGGCAACGCCTGGGAGGATATAAGATCCCGTAGGGCGTGCTACGGGGTGGGCGATAAACACCGACAAGCAATCCACTCACGCACACTGCATTAGAGCTCGAGCCGTAGGACAGTAGCCATTGCCGACAAGCTTGAGCTTGAACTGTAAATCCCTCTGTACTTAAGGATAGTGAAGTACTTCGCCTCAGGGCAAGACTGGAGTTGAGCTATTACCTTTGTAGGGGCTCGAACCAGCATAACTCTCCATGTCACGCTCGTTGTCGTCCTGCTCCGACCAACGCCGCATCGAACCTATTCCTTCGTGGGGTAGAGCTCGTTTCTGGGTCCCCCGATTCGCTAGCCCCTTTTCATATTTGCGGTCAGGCGATCCCGATCGTCGACACTTACTGATCACAGCCAAGGAGGGCTGTGAAATGTCATCTATGAACTTTACTTACTGTTATTTAGCTTCATATTAAATGCTCTTTACAAATTCGTTACCGTTTTATGAATCTTTTACTTGCAAACAAAATTTGCCTTATGCTGAAAATGAGACTAGTGTAGAACCTTGTTTCCTTGTTCTAGCCATGCATTTACTTTATTTCCATACCCTAAAGTCTTGCGAGTATATACGTGTACTTACGGTTGCTTAATCTAAACAATATAGACAACGGTGTGGAAGAACGCCCCGACGACACGTACTTTACTCCGGGGTCCGACAATCATGTTGACAGATGAACTTGGGCTTTTCCAAGTCGGTTGCCTATGGGTTCTTGGATGGGCATACCGCTGTCCTACTTTTGGTATATGTTTAAATTCCACTGCAATTTACTCTTTGACATGTAATATTTGGCCGGTCGGCCACTATACTTGTAATAGTGAATAGTTGTAATAGTTGTAGTTTATGTTTATGCTATTCCATGCTATTCCAGCTACTTAGATTCACGTGTATGTGTTGTGATACATCTCGAATGCGGGATATGTGGGTGCTAGGCATTGATCTTAGGAACTAGCACTAGACACATATCCGAGTACCTGGAGTTGTCATCAACCATCAATGCATAAACTCGTGTGACCGTCATTTTTTGGCTATTGCTCATGCTCCCCCTTGGAGAGTGAGGGCGATACCGAGGTCCTGAGACAGATGAGTGCTACGTTTGGATGAGTTTGTCTCAATTCTGGTATGGTTGTTTGGAATGGAATCAAAACTCTCATGGACGCGTAAGTGTGTACGGTGCGACTATGTGGCTCATATTTGTTTGGGTGAGGGCCATTTAGTCAATACTCCGTGCACGGGACTTTTGGGTGTCAGTGAGCATACACTTAAGTAGAGTATGGGTGTTACCTCTAAGTCCAACGCACATGTGAGGATCGATTCATATTTTCGAGTGCCCACAATAGTGATAGTAACATCTATATATACAGCTAGTAAAATCTATTTTATATGTTGAGACTTATATCATTGTGTTGCTCTCGTCGTCAGTAAGCTACTAGTAAAAACCGTTTCTGAATCATATTTTTCAATAAAAGGTTATGGTTAAATCAAAGAAAAAACAGATTCATGTACAAACTACGAAACATATTACTAGTGATGTATGACTGACTAGTAAAAATGTCTTCTGTAATGTGTTTCTAGTTTGTATATGAATCTATATTTTTAATTTGGTTATACCTTTTTAGTGACAACTACGATGCATGAACGGTTTTCACCAATAACTTACTACACGAGAGCAATATAATGATATAAGTCCCGCTAATATATGCTGCACGAATGAGTTTTCACTGCTATTTTACCAAATATATCGTAACATTTTACTACCTCATAGGTTGCTGAACTTATGGTACAGTAGTAAAATCTATGTATACTGATAGTAACATCTGTGCATATAGATAGTAAAATCTGTTTTATGAGTTGAGATTTATATCAATGTGTTGCTCTCATCGTCAGTAAGCTACTGATGAAAATGGTTTATGAATCAGAGCTACCAGTAAAATGTTATGGCTAAATAAAAAAACATATTCATGTATAAATTACGAATGACATTTGTTAGTCGCACATGTATGCGTTCACAGTAAACGTTTGCATTCGCATTGGCTATGTGAACTCAACAAACATTTCTACTCAATTATAATACTCCAAGATATGTAGGAAACTGGGAATACAACAACATGCACATCCATACGATTTCTAGCATTCAAATTTAAGAGTGGTCTCTACATGATTCTCGAACAAAAGGTATACAAAGAACACTCTCGTACATTTTATATCACATTAATAGTGTGGTAACAGATTACTAGCTAGAGTTTGACATGGCTGTAAATCATGATCTTCACTCTGTTGGAAAGCCATGCAGCACTCCCACAAAACAAATCAAATGATCGATCGACGCTTTCTTGTAGGGGTTGTACATCCGTGCCTCTCATGAGCACAAGCTGCAACAGAGTGCACGTACTTAGTGTAAGGAGGTATTCGCGATTGCCATGCAACTATTTCAAACTCTTCATTGGGTATAGCTGTACATCCTGCAATTATGTCTCCAAATAACAAGCTAGTCTGTTTCCTGCTGGTAGTATCATCCTTCTCTACTCGAGGAGGCATCAAGCGAAGACGAGCAGGATAGGAAGAAGCAAACCTGGTGATGTCTATGGGCTGCTCTTTCTCAAGGATTTCTTTTGGGTGTTGTCCATACTTTGATAAGTTGTTCTCAACCATCCCCTTGAACCGTCGCCGTATCCGGAGCCAGAACTGAACATCAAGGTTCCTTCTCAGCAAATCGGCAACCACATTTGCAGTGATGAGTGACCCATTCAGGACTTTTGCTAGGTCATTTGCTATTGATGCTAACTGGGGGTAGTCTTGTTCGTCTGTGCTTCCGAACGCTAGCATCTTGAAGAGGTAGCTGTACTCCTCATGGGACAAACTATTTAAGTGAACTGCCCTTACTGTTCCAAACCTTACAAGCTTTTGAATCCTACTTATGATTATCACTTTGCTTCCTCTGGCCATGCATGTTAGAGTAGAACAGAACTTTACCCAGTCGTCATCATCCACGTCGGTAACAAACTCAACAACAAGTAAAGTCCTCTCATTGCTGAACTTTGTATGGTCCATCCGCAATATGCTATCACCACTGATGTACAATATCAAAGGGAATTGGGATCGGATCTTCTCATTTTTGCATACGTGGCTTACCAATGCTTTCTTACCAACCCTGCAACCACCGATGATTGGAAGCACCACGGGAGCACCAAGATGAGCAGGGGTTTGCAGCAAGATGTTGATGATCTGTTGCTTCTCGACATGGCGACCGAACATGAAGTTGTCAGTGTAAAGGTAAGCATCATAGGGTCTGCGAAACATGCGTTCGCATCCCCCCAACATTACAACGAACTCACTCATGTTAGCAACAACAGCTTCTAAGTTGTCTACTACGCTTTGTAAATCATCACTTACAGCAATCCCTCTCATGGAATCACTTACAGCAATTCCTCTCATGGCATCGAAAGCTGTACGTGGTCGTTTCAAAGGAAATGCAGAAATCAAGATGGCAGATAAGCTTCTCACCTCCTCATCTTCAACAGATTTGTACTTGAAGGTGTCCAGCATATGGTACCCTCGATACATGCTCTCCACGATCAACTTGAGTTGCATTAGCATCCTGGAGTTGGTGACGTGTCGCCCATCCGCCTCCTCGACAACTGCATGGACTCTCAGTAGGAGTTCGTGCAACCTTTTCAACTTGTCATCTGAACCTGTCTTCTCATTGTATTTCTTCGTCAGAAAGGAGATGAATCGGCTGATTAGGTCACCCGCAATCGCAGATATGGCTGCCTCCATCTCGAACTATGATTTTTTTCTGTGCGTATATGTGTCTCGATTGTTTCCTCTTCTTCCTGTCTGCGTGCTGTAAGTTAGTACGTTCATTACAAGTAAGAAACGGCGTTATATATAGCAAGTAGGAAACGAGATCACATAAAGCAATACCGGTACTCAGTATCTGATATGCATGCACACTTGCTTGGTTAATATAGCAGCCAATAAATTACTTTGATCTAGTCCACGATGGAGATCGACATGATAATTATCCCGTCGTAAATGCGTTTTAAGAAGTTGATGTGCAAGTTATAGCTAGGAGGTGTCCTACTGACGAGGTAAAAGGACTTTGTTGACAAGATTGGAGCTTGAAGTTGCCTGGACCTGGTCACCGAGAACCCTTCTTTCAGAAATGCATATGGAGGACAGTAGGCCGGGAGGCACCAAGCATTAATAGAAGTAAAAAAGGACTACTTCATTCTTAGCGTGTTTCATTGGAATGTTTTAGAATCTAGATTAAATTTGAGCTAAATCCCAAAACCACTCAACAAATTACCACTTATCCGAATAGGGCCTTAGAGCATCTCCAACAGTGCCTAAAATCCATTCCCAAAACCTGATTTTGGGCTTGATTGTAAAAAAAAGTACTCCAACAGTTCCTCTTTCTAGCTCCTCAAATTTTGGCACGCCCAAAAACAGCACCCCGACTCCTCATTTTTGTGCGCTCTGTCCGCGCTCCCAATCAACATTATTTCGCGTCCAGGATGGCCTACCGGACCAATTCAAAGGTGTTTTTGGGAGAAAATATAGGAACTGTTGGAGAACAAGGTATTTTGTAGACCCAAATTTTTTTGGGAAGGTCCCAATCTAAGAATATTGGGAGTCTAAATATTAGGAACTGTTAGAGATGCTCTTAGGAGTTTTACTTTTAGGACAGATCCAGGGATTTCGATGCGATAGTCATCTATACATGTTGCCATCAGACGGCTTCATAACGAGTGGAATAAGAGGTAAGTGTTTAAGGTATCCAAAAAATATTGGGAAGTATTATTTTTAAAAAATAAATAGAAAAATCATTGATACAGATAGGATACGTATTCGATAGTTTCGGAGCCGTATCTATTTCGATACTGATATGCCGACATTGCGAAGTACCCGAGTAACGAATGGTGTTGGAACATTTGGAAGGATAGAAAACAAATATATCCAACAGGTTTATGCACGTATAAAGGGAGACATTGAGCAGAGACACAGGGCTTTTGCAGTAGCAATTGGAAAGGGTCGGCCTTTGCTGTTTTTACTGTAGTGTAATGTTGTTGTTGTTGTTTCTTTACCTTTGTTTTATTGTTGATCGTTGTTTTTATTGCTTCGTGCTTGCATCGTAGTTAGAGAGAGGTGGTACTCCTCACGTCACGTAACATCTTGAAAAATTGCAAAAAGAATAAAATGTGAAATTAAGCTGGAATTATGATTCTATTATGAATTTCCATCTTTTTTGGAGTTTTTCTTCGATTTCTGGCCTCTGAGAAAAGTAATTATATATATTGTTGGATTCCTCTTTTCCAAATTCTGAAGACCCAAAATCATATAAGGATTAAATCTAAAGAAAATTTATTTGAATCCAAGGACAACTCTAGAACGTCCCCAAAAAATCTCAAATGATTTTGAAAGCATTTAATGCTAGCTGATGGAAAATAAAAAATTGTATTGGATCATGAAGAACAGTGACACTGTCAGATTTATTTAAAAATGTACGAGCATGATCATCCTATAAAATTTTTATGGTGTCATACACAGCAAAGGATCTGTCAACGTTTTTCACCGGCTAGCTATTATGCCTCGAAGGGATCCGAGGTTTGATAGAGGGGATCTTCACAGACGGACACCTACGAGCTCTCTTAAGGGATCCACACAGACAAGGATTCAAGAATACGTCGATATACCCAGATTCAGGCCCCCGATGTGGGTAACAGCCCTACGTCTTGCTTCGGCTCTTGTTAATGTGTTTTGGGAGGATTACAAGTACACAATCCACACCCTGGGTTCTACTTGAGCTCTCACAGTGCTCTCTCTTAGCTTTCTTCGGTTCTAAGTTCTCTGGTCATTCTTTTTTTCTCCTCCTCTTTCCCTCTCCCATGCGCCGAACCCCCCTTATATAAGCCGGGCTGGCTCGGGCATGTGAGAAGATGACATCACAATAATTACACTTCATTTATTACATCCGTCGCTGTAGCCCCATCCTCTGGCCTCATTCTTTGCACCATCGTCCAACTCCGCCTAGTCCGCCCGGGAAGTGACCTATATAGGACTAGTTAGGTGCAGGACGACAGAGGGATAAGCTATCATGCCATCAGCGAAACCATGCGTATTCATTGGTTCTGACATGGGGTGTCGGGGGAGAAGACTTCGAGGTGAAGCCCCCCATTCCGTCGATGTACGTCTTCATGCCAGACCGACGGTGTGCCCCCAAGTACCTTCTGGTTCCTTCGATCGACCACGTAGCCCAGCCGCCCCGCTGCAGGGCTTGGTCGCCCACCTGCTCGCCGGGCCGCCACGTGATGCGGTCACCTGGTAACAGGGCCTGATCGCCCACCTACTCGCCGGGCAGCCACGCGACGCGGTCGCCCAGTAGCAGGGCCTGATCGCCCACCTACTCGCCCGACCCACGCGGAGCGGTCGCCCGGCAGCAGGGCCTGATAACCCACCTGCATGCTAGACAGCCACGTGACGCGGTCACCCGGCAGCAGGGGCTGATCGCCCACCGCCGCCAGTTGCCACGCCTGAGCGTCGCCAAGAAGAGAGCTCGATCGCCCACCGCCGCCGAGCTATTATACCGGCACCGCGGCCCACAGCGATGGCGGAGAGGTACCTGGCGTAAAGTATGCTGACAGTGGCCCCCGGGCTCGTCCTGGAGCGCACCAGCCCTTTTAGACCTCTTTAATGCAAACGTGCTCCTAGACGGGTCCACCACTCCTGCGCATGCAACCGCTCTAGTCCTCTCTGCTTCAGCCGCATTCTCTCAGGACCTGAAGCGTCGTGCACTTTCGTCTTTTCGCAAACCGCCAGTGCAAGAAACGTATTAGTACACGCACCCAGGGCTGGCAGTTCACGCTCTTTTTCGACTCCTTCACCTTCTTCCTTTGCCGCTTCAACTTCCTTGTCCCCAAACCATGCTGCATTCCAATGGCACAGACTTTTCCTGCTTCAATTGTTGACGGGGAGAGGCAAACTAGGCTCTCCCGGATCACCCACGAGGGTTCTCTTCGATTACACCGTGGCACCTCCACGCCATGGTGCGAAGCCAGGGAGATCGTCGTCTTCTCCTGGGTGTTGTTGGCGGGCCTGGTCCCACCATTCTCCGAATTCTTCTTCACCTCACCCCCATCGCCGTCCTCATCCTCTCCACCTTCGCATACCTCTACGAAATGTTCGTGGGAGTGATGTCGAATCTTCCTCTCTTCCAATACTTCTATACTCTCTGTGGCTCCACCGATGGTAGGGTCATGGGGAGTTGCCATATCCGCCTCCGCGACGGATCAGCTTCTCCTACATCCCCTTCCAAATGAAGACCAACTGGAAGGCGTGGCGAAGTGACTGGCTATATGCCAGTGATGACAGCAGCCTTGACGCCCTGGGGATGCCATGCACACCGGTGGAGGCCAATGAGAACTGGGGATCACCTGTCGATGAGACGGCGGAGCTCCAGACAATGGTGGCCTGCATCGACCGGCTATGAGACTCCGGGCTGATCGGGGCACTGGTGGTCCGGGACTTCGTGACCCGGAGGATTAGCCCTCTGCACCGGCACGCTCGACCGGCGTGGCAGTATACGGGTGACGATGACATAACCCATACCTACCCGGGCCGTAAGTTTCTGTTCTTCTTTTCTTCTGATTTCACGTGGTCGCTATCAGTCGGTAACCCTTTCTCTTTCTTCAGGCGTAGGAAATTTGGACGCTCCTTCTATCGTCAAGTGGCTGGGCGGGCTGGTCCCGCCAACGCCAGGCGATTCAGATTTCCCGGTCGATTCCCTGCCATTATGCGATGTGGAGTTCGCGAAGCCTCTCCAGATCATCAAGTCGCTCTCGGCGATGGACTCCACCGGGCCCGCGACGCTGCCGCCTCATGGCCCCCTGACGATCAGGGACCTCGCTTCGGTGGATGACCAGAGCGCGGGCAAGCGGCCGTCCTCCTTGGACGCCTCGGGTGCATACCCTAAGAGGCCCTGCACCGATGACCGGACGGCCGCTCCTTCCAGTTCCATTGTGCCTCGAGCACGACTAGAATGGGGTCTTTATCCACTGTAGCGACGCCTTCCACTCCTGTCTCGGTGCCGACTTCATCCGCACCTACACCGACACCGATGTCATCTGCTCCTGTTTCGACGGCATCGAGAGCCCTCTGCACTACTCCGCATGGAGGGCTTAACTTGCCCGCATCCTCCTTCCGCTTCCCGGCACTCCCAAGGATGGCTCCCAGCGATTAGCCGCATAAAGCGAGCACCGAGGCGAAGAGGAGATCCCGCCGCAAGCTGTCCGACACCCCAAAAGCGATTCATGGGGATGTCCCCGATGCCGGTACCTCCGCCACCCCTGCATCGAGCGCCCTCGCCGCGCCTCTCGCTGCAGTAGCTGCTTTCGCTGAGCTTGGCGTAGCACAAGACGCTTCCACGAGCACCATCCTACAAATGCCACCAGCACAAGAGGTGCGATTGAGCTGCAGATGGGGTGGCTGCGTGAAGAGCTGGTGCAAGAGAGGGAGAAGGGTGTGGCCCTACTCGCCCAGGAGAAGGTGAGTGCGGTGGCCCTGCTCACCTGGACAGAGGAGGTCGAGGCGGGACGGAAGCAGACTGAAGATGAACTGCGCCGCTCGCTGCACAACCTCACCGTCATGCTCCGCCCTACGTACAATCGCATGGTTAGGAGCCTGCGGCCCCTGGGGTGGAGCTGAGTGATCCGCTGGAGTCTTCGGCGATGCAGTACGCACCTTAGCATCACCCGTGTTGCCGATGCCCTCGTTGGCCTACTGTCGGGACCCGAATATGCAAATCCGGACCCTCTGTGTATACTGCACTAGTCCAGGATCACGCTAGTGCACACAGGCTCAACATTAGTGAATATCACAATCATACACAATGTAAATAGATAAAAGATATAATATATTAAATATTACCAGTTGTATGACCTTATGGTCAACTTACTTAACAATGCCTCATAAGGCTGAACAACAAATTGAACTGCAGCGGAATTAAGACGTAGGTAACCCCTCAGTATACCACAGGCAACTGACAAGGCTCGCACCCTAAACATTCGTCTCTCCATGGTACTCCTTCAAAGATCGATGATGTTTGTAGGCAAGGGTGAGTACACCAACACGTACTCAACAAGTTGTGCACAAAATGCATTTCTATTATAACTATATGCAGGCTTATTCCAAAGGAAAGGCTTATGGTTCATAGCGATAAAGCGACATTTGAAACACATACATTAATAGATTAAAAAGCGATAAAACAAATAATAACAAGTAAATAGATTCATGATTCTCAAATAAACCCAAGTTTCTAGTCCTAAATCAAGATTCAACCTTTCATGACAACTTTGCCATCCATCCCAAGTTTTTATTTTGCAAAAGTCTAAACCTTAGTTGACCGAGGCAAGACTAACCAAAAACCAAATCGATCAGCAATTGCCATTCTTGGCCCACAAATACCAAATCGTAGCCCAATTGCCACTCTTGGCCCACAAAAACCAAATCGACCGCCCAATTGCGGTCTTGGCCACCAAATGCCAAATCGACCGCCCAATTGCCATTCTTGGCCCACGAAACAATCTTGCCACTTGCCTCGCTTTAAGTCATTTTCCCACCGGTTGATTACCAAACACCACGTGCTCTTCACAAATCAACCTCGTGGCGTGACTCATTGTCACAACAACTCAATCTCTTTGTGCGACCGCGCATGGCCCTAAATTATTATCATAGTTCCATATTCCATTAGTCAAGATTAATAAACAATATTCCATGAGCATGTGATGGCGTGGCATGGCTAAGCAATTCTATTTCGTTCTAACCATCCATGTTGATTTTCTATTAACCAACTATAATTCTCGATCGGCGTGGATGGACAACCTGTGTGACTAGCCTCATGGAACACCGTCGGCAAACTCTCTACCTGGTCGCTAGAATAGGTCACGATGCTCTCGACAAGCGGCATATACCGCTTTCGACAAGGCTCGGCAGCCTGGCTAATCTCGACCTATGACAACCGCATAACGGGACTTCCTCGGCCCAAATGGGATAGTCAAGAAGAGATTAACAAAGAGCCCACGAGCCAAACGAACTAACTTCAATTGGTCCTAACGCGCCTACACTTCGATGGAGAAAAACTCCATTCCTGCGACTAGATCGGGGGACTCTAAGCACTTAGCGCTCTCCGTGGTAGAATTTCCTCAACATCTCCAAGTCTACGGAGTTTTCCATGTCGCCTAGTTTCCACCCGGACCACCTCGAGCCGTCGAGACCACCTTGAAGGAGCTCTCCTCTTGGTGCGCCGGAAACTTTGTCGTAATCGCCATCGATTCCATCAGTGGACGAGGTCGCCCCGCCAACCAACCTAGGGTAACAAGTGGATCATGGCATACAATTTAACAAGGTAGGGTGTAATTCAAAAGGTATGATATCTAAATCCCAAATTAAGTGGAAATCATTTATACACATCAAATAACAAGTGATAAGTTAAATCAAAATAGCATGCAAACTAATCTATGGGTGCAACATGATCAAAGCACAACTTGCCTTGCTTAAGTTCCTGATATTGCTCCGAAGATTGCTCCTGAAATAATAATCCTTCTTCCGACACCTCGCTCAACTCAACGTCTACGCAAATCGAGAGAGAAAGCAAATAAAAACCAAAACCAAAGAGCAAACAAATTCAAAAATTCAAATAAAAGCCACCATTAGAAAGATCTCAATTTTACAAATTTTTAGGAATTTGAATCACCCAAATCGGAGTTCATATACAAAAGTTATAACATTTAGATTTTGTGAAAATAGACTAAACTCTGGAATTAGAAATTCTAAATCTCTTCGAATTATTTTTATAAAGAAAATCCGAATTTTCCTGCCCCGGCTGGTACGGACAAAACGTGGCGAAATCTAGACTGATGAACTCAATCTAACGGTTACGGGTAAATCTACTACGTGGCCTAATATCAATCGTCCGACTTAAATCCAACGGTCGATATTTAATCTAAGACGCTTACCGATTCCGCAGTGACGTGGATGAATTCCGTGCGCTCGATTATGATCCGACAGCTGACGAAACTTCCGATCGGCAGTGGATGGACCACGTGCGAAACTCGCCGAACTTGAAGAAGACGACGATCCCGACGGCGATCTCCTTCCTTGGCGATGCTCCGGTAGAATTATGGTGCACAGGATGCTTCTCGACAAGGCGACATTATCCCCAGGCTTCTCGGCGACAACTCGGCAGCGCGTGCTTCGGAAATCTCCTGATGACGCTGCGTCTTCGTGACTTTTCCTCGACGACGTGACTTGCTCGGACGACGGTGCGGCACGCTCGCGATTTCCTCCAGCTGCTCGATCGCCTGCGCTTGGTTCCTAACGGCGCCTACGCACTTCCACGCGATTTCTTTTTCCTTCGCTGCTTGGTTCTGGCGACGCTCGGGCGGGACTTATATACTCAGCCAAGCGCCTCTCCCGCATGGAAAGTCTCCGTGTTCGCGTCGACCACGGCGCCAGCGCGGAATTTCCAAATCGATCGCGCGTTGTTTCCTTCCGCCCGGACGATGAACTTCCGTATTTGCTTCGGCGCCGACGCTGAAGTTTGATTCGATCACGTCTTGGCTCCTCCCGTCCGGAAACTCTTCGCGCGTCTTTAATGTTGGCGCCAACGCATTTGACCAGCCACGTGCCCCTTCGCACCTGATCTGTTGGCGCGGAAAGTCAGCAACGCACGGAAGGAATTCCTTCGCTCGTTCTTCCCCTGGCGATGCTGCGCTCGGCTTGAATACAGCGACACAAGTATTTCTCCCGCCCGAGACTCTGAGTCCTTGCCGCGCTAACTTCGGAGATTTGAAACGCTACGCTGGGCGCTACCGAATTCAAATCAGCTTCACGTGTCTGGTCTTCCGTCCGAACGAAACTCCGAGTTAGCGATGGATTTTGGCGCAAGTCGTCCACGTGCTGCGCTTCCTTGCTCGGAAGGACTTCCGATTCCTTGATGAATTCGGCGCCAAGGCTAGTGTCCAACTCGAGCATGTGTTGGAGAAACGGAATAATTTCCTCACGCATCTGGTCTGTGGCGGAACGCTTATTCAAACCTATCTGAATATCAATTTAATTCCTAATCCGGTTCAATCCTAGAGAAAGAAAAATAAATCTACGGAAATACCTCGAGACCTTCTATCCTCAAATAAAATATTTTTGGGCAGTCTTTATTTTAAACTTATCCTTTTATATTTAGTTTTCGACAAGAGGCAATGTACTTTTGAAATAATCCAAATAAACCTCAGGAATTCCAATAAATCCAGGAAATTCACAAAAGTCACAATTTGCGATAGAATAATATCAAATATTTAGAAAGTCAAAAATTGGGATGTTACACCTACCCGCTGCCTTGTCCGCCCGCTCCGCCAGAGAAGGGCAGGAGCTCACCACCGCCACTACGGGGTACGTGCTGGCCTGCTGCGCCAGCCACGATGCCTCCTTCGACGCCATGTCCACCGTGGGCGACATTGAAGGCGACGAGGCCCAGGTGCAAGCTCATTTGTGTGAAGCCTCGGAGTACGTGGCGGGGCTGATGATGGTGGAGGACACGGCCCTCGACGCGGCAATGGCGGAGGAGGAGGCGGAGGACGACGCTGGGCACATCCAAGTTGCCGATGAAGAATGATGGCCTGGGCGGCCCTTCTTGTTTTGTTTGTTTCTTTGTTTCTTTTTCTGTAACCATGTACATACACTTCTTAGCAAACTTAATGAAATTGTTATCTTTTGCGTTTACCTGAGTGCCTGTTTGCGCGTATGTTTGCCCGTGTTTGCTTGCTCAAGCCACCGGGCGACCAGCCCCTTGACCTTGCCATGACGCGGGTCTCAGGGTTTAGTCTAGGTCAATGCTCCGGCATTCTCCCTGCACTTGCACGCAACCGCTACAAATACGAGTAGAAGTTACGCAAGATATGCAAGGAACAGATCAAAAGATCATAAGTCCCAACGTGTGTGGTTGTCATCGTCCCATTGTCTTTCGGATCTTAGACCCTTGTGATCTCTCGGAACCTGACCACGGCACTGTGTGGCAAGGCAGTGGGTTCCTAGGAGTGGTTTTCGGCCAGCGGTGCTCGCGGTGACAACCCGGGGTGTGCTAGCCTCATGGAACACCGTGCCAAACTCTACCCCCTGGTCGCCCGTCCCTGCTCGACGCAAACACTGGGCATTACCGCTTATCGACAAGGAGCCGCTAGGCTATCGGTACCCATGACAACCACGCAAAACGTGGCCCACCAGGCCCAAATGGGATAGTCAAGAAAGATTAACAAAGAGCCCACGAGGCAAACAACTTAACTTATCAATGGCCGTCGCTTGATCAGCTGATGGAGGAAAAAACCCATTCCCTGACTAATCGGAGTGAACTGCTGAGCACTTACAGTTCTCAGGAGTAGAATTTCCACAACATCTCCAAGTTCTGGGAGTTTGTCAGCTCTTGGCCGTCCTTAGTGGCCAACCGGACCACCTCGAGCCGAGAGACTGAGACCACCTTGAAGGAGCCTTCCCACAGGGGAGACAGCTTGTTCGACCGGCCTGCATCTGAATTCTGCGTAGGACGAGGTCGCCCACTGCCAATGCTCTCTTATGGACCTGGGTGGCATGGTACCGCCTGAGGCTCTACTGGTACTGAGCAGTGCGTCGTGCACCTCCTCTAGGAGGTTTACTTCTTCTTGGCGCTGGTCTTCCTTTCCTCCTCGCTATATGCCGAAACGCGCGGGGAGCCCAAAGACAACTCGGACGGAAGGACAGCTTCGGCCCAATAGACCAAGAAGAAAGGTGTTTCTCCGGTCGCTCGGCTGCGTGTGGATCGAAGTGAGCACAGCACCGCTGGAACTTCATCAATCCATTGTGGTCCCCGCTTGTGGAGTTGATCGAATGCTCTTGTCTTGAGGCCCCTCAACACCAGTGCGTCGGTATGCTCCGTCAGGCCATTGCTCCTTAGGTGGGTTACCAAGGCGAAACACACCTTGGTGCCCATTTCTTCGCAGAACTCCAGGAATGCCGTGCTGGTGAACTGGGTGCCATTGTTGGTGATGATGCGTTTGGCGACTCCAAAGCGGGTGAAGATCCCACGCATGAACTTGACGGCGCGGACAACGTGATGGCACACACTGCCTCGGCTTCGACCCATTTGGTGAATTTGTCGATGGCGATGAACAGATGGGTGAAACCCCCATGGCCCACGGGAATGGGCCTAGGATATCCAGCCCCCAAACCGCGAACGACCAAGAGAGCAGGATGGTTTGCAGTGCTTGGGTTGATCGGTGGATCTGCCTGGCGTAGAACTGGCACACCTTGCATCTCCTCACCAGCTCGCAAGCATCTTGGAGGGAAGTAGGCCAATAGAATCCTTGGCGGAGCGCTTTTCCGACCAGCGTCCGATTGGACATATGGCTCACGCACATGCCTCTATGGATATCAGAGAACAGGTTGCTCCCCTCTTCCCAAGTGATGCACTTCAGGAGAATTTCATTTCTACTCTAGCAATATAGGTCCCCACCTACCAGAGTATAGCACTTGGCCTTACGTGCAATTTTCTCGACTGACGCATCATCATCGAGGATCACTTGGTCCCGTAGGAAGGCTAGGATCGGATCCATCCACTGACCTTCCCGGCCAAGTGTAGCGATCACACGACGATCGCTCGGGTACTCCGCTTAGCCAGGATTTTCCCCGGGTGCCGCACCGGCGGCACCGCCGTATTCCCTCCCAGAACCGGGGGTTGAGGTGAGCGCACTGCCTTCCCTCCCTGAACTGGAGGCCGCGACAATCGCACCACCTTCCCCACCTGAGTCAGAGGCCGAGATAGCTGCACCATCGTCCCCACCATAAACGGGGGCAGTGACGGACGGTCACGTAAGTCTTTCTTCAAAGACCCCAACTGGAACAAAGGCTCTTGACGACGCGAGCTGTGAAAGCCTATTCGCCATGTGGTTGTCACGCTGGGGGATATGGATATATCCCAGTCCTTCGAAGTGGCGCTCCATCTTCTTGACCTCCGCCAGATATGCTGCCATGGCGGGATCAGAGTATTGAAATTCTTTCGCGCTTGATTGATGACCAGCAAGGAGTCGCCTTTGACTTGTAGACGTCGGACGCCTAACGCGGAGGCGGCGCGCAGCCCTGCTAGTAAACCTTCATACTCAGCGGTGTTGTTGGTGGCCTTGAAGTCCAGGACGATCACATACTGGAGGATGTCACCGGTCGGGGAGACCAGGACAACCCCAGCCCCCGTGCCCTCAAGCCTGAAGGAGCCGTCGAAGAATAAAGTCTAGTGAGAAGGCGCGGGTGCCTCTTCAGCTTCGGGAGTGGTAGGAGTCCACTCGGCGACGAACTTCGCCAGTCTTTGACTCTTGATAGTAGTGCGGGGGGGGCGAACTTGAGGCAGAACTCCCCCAGCTCTACCGACCACTTGGCGACGCGACCCTTGGCTTCCCAGTTGTGGAGGATCTCCCACAGGGGATAGGCGGTGACCACCGTGATCTCCCATCCCTGGAAGTAATGCTGTAGTTTCCTGGACGCCACTAGGACGGCGTACAACATCTTCTGTGCCTGCGGGTATCTGGTCTCTGCTTCATATAGCACCTTGCTAACATAGTAGACCGACTTCTAGACGCCTTCCCTCTCCGCCACTAGTATTGCGCTCACCACTACAGGGGTTGCTGTGATAACAGGAGAAACGGCTCACCAAGCTTGGGTGCGACCAGCACTGGTGGGGAGGAGAGGTACTTCTTCAGGTCCTCAAACGCTTGCTGAGCCTCCAGGGTCCATTCAAAATGGTTGGTCTTCTTCAGCAGCTTAAATAGAGGCTGATTCCTTTCTCCCAAGCGAGCGATAAACCGTCGAAGGGATGCCCATCAGCCAGTGAGACATTGCACTTGCTTGAGCCGAGTTGGTGGCTTTATGTGTTCGATAGCCACTATCTTGTCAGGGTTGGCCTCAATGCCTCGGCTGGACACAAGGAACCCGAGCAATTTCCCGGAGGGCACGCCAAACACACACTTCTCAGGGTTGAGCTTCAGGCAATTCTTCGGGAGGTTGGAGAAGGTTTCTTCAGATCTCCGATCAGTCCCTCGCCCGCCTTGGCCTTCACCACCAGGTCATCGATGTGCACCTCGAAGTTCCGTCCTATCTGCGGACGGAAGAAAGTATGCATAGCACGCTGATAAGTAGAACTAGTATTTTTTAACCAAAATGCCATTCTGATATAGCAATAAATGCCCATCGGGGTTACAAAAGTAGTTTTTTTCTTCGTCCTCTGCCGCCATGCTAATTTGATGGTACCCAAAGTATGCATCCGCGAAGCACAGCAGCTCGCACCCCGCCATAGAGTCGATGATGAGATCAATGCACGGCAAAGTGTACGGATCCTTCGGGAAGGCCTTATTAAGGTCGGTGAAATCGACACACATCCGCCACTTCCCGTTGGACTTCTTGACGAGCACGGGGTTAGCAAGCCACTCGGGGTGAGAGACTTCCCTGACGATGCCCGTGCGTAGTAGCTTCTCTACCTCATCCCGAATTGCATCTTATTGCTCTGGTGCCTGTCTTCGGACCTTTTGTCAGACCGGGCACACTCCTGAAAGCGTTGCCAACCGGTGCTCAATCACCTCCTTGGGGACCCCAGTTATATCGGATGGTTGCCAGGAAAACACGTCGGAGTTAGACCAGAGGAAGGTGACGAGCGTGTTTTCCTATTTGGCGTCAGGGTGGGCGCCCACCCTGATGGTCTTCTCGAGCTCGGCCACACTCAGGGAGACCACCTTAACCTCACCGGATGAACCAGGCGAGACACGGGTCTTCGCTTGAGGGGCTCCTGAGCAGGCAGCATCAGCTTGCCTAGCATAGGTGGCGCCGCCAGGTCCAATGCCTGCTTATGGCAGTGCAAGACTTCCAGCATGTGCACCCGGATGATTATGGAGCCACCGGGCCCTAGTATCTTCACCACCATGTACGCATAGTGGGTCACCGCCATGAACCTGACCAACGCCGGTCGGCCAAGCAGGGCATTGTACGGATGGTCGAAATTGGCGACCTCAAAGTCCACCACTTCCGTACAGTAGTTGCTCTCATCTCCAAAGGTGACGGGGAGGCGCACCTGGCCCAGAGGCACTGAGCCAAGCCCCGGGGTGACCCTGTAGAAAGAAAGGAATGGGTGCAACTCCAGCCGTGATATCTGGAGCACCCGAAACGCCTTGGAGGACAAGAGGTTGATGGAGCTCCCTCCGTCCACCAGCATCCACCCAAGCTTCACGTTCCGAATCGTGGGTGAAACCACGATCGGAAGGTGACCTAGGTCGACAGTGCTCTCAGGGTGGTCAACCTGACTGAAGGTGATCGGCTCCTCGACCACTTTAGCAACCTACACGCCCCTGAGCTCGGTACTACAGTGCAAACTTCCCTCATCAGCCGCTTGTACCTCGTGTTGGAGGGGTAGGTGGCTGAGCCACTGTGTATATATGCCACCGTGTGCTCCACTCATTGGAAAGCCAATGGAGCGGGGTCTTCATCTTGGTCGTTGTCATGGGGACGGCGTTCCTTGAGGCGTTACTCCACCATCTTGCTCACAACCTGGCAGCTGGCCAGGTCGTGCGTGTTTGATTGGTGGATCGGGCACTAGGGCCTACCCTCCTCCTCGTAGTGGTCGTCTCACCGGTCACGACGGTCATCCCGCCGGTCATGACGGTCGTGCCATCGTGACCTGGTATCCCTGTGCTCGCGCTCCGCAGTCAGGACCTGTCCAAGCTCAGCCACCCCGCGCTTCTTCTTCCTGCTCATAGAGCCGTGACCCTTCGAGGTCCCAGCTCTGTCTCTGCTGTGACCACCAGCCAGACCGAGCGCCTTCCTTCGAGCTACCACCGCCCGCGCGCACTTGTGCGTCAGGGAGAACAGCTCGGAGGTGTTGGTGATGTTGCAGGTAGCCATCTTCTCCCACATCTTGTGGTCCCGGACGCCTCTCTGAAAGGTGATGACGATGGACTGCTCGGAGATCCTGGGGATCGTGTTGTGGCAGTAGCTAAACCGCCGGATGAAGTCGCGCAACGACTCCCCTTTCTCCTACTCAAGGGCGTGGAGATCATCCTCCACACCCGACTGCGTGTATGATCCTTGGAAGTTGGTGACGAAGAGGTCACATAGTTCCTCCCATGAGCGCACCGACCCTCGCGGAAGGTTCAACAACCAAGAATGGGCAGATCCCATCAGGGTTGTCGGGAAGTAGTTGGCCATGGCCTTTTCAGACCCGCCCACGGCCCGCACCACCATCGTGTATATCTGTAAGAACTCCTCTAGGTTGGTGGTGCCGTCATACTTCTCGATGGACGCTGGGCAAAACCTCTCGGCCATGCAACGCGGCACAGCCGACTGGAGAAGGCTTGGCACTCAACGCCGTAGGGGAAGCTACGCCGTCCACCTGAACCTCGACCTAGAAACCGTGCCGGGGAGAACGGATCTTGGCTCCCCAAGGATTCGGAGCAGAGGGCCTCCTCCTTATCCCTCGAGTGGGTATCGTTGGAGGAGCAGTCGCCATCAGGAGCCATCCGCCTATAGCAGCCTTGCCCCAGCGCGCGATGGCGCTGCAGCACATCACGCAAATCACCGCCGTGCTGCCGACAACGCTTCTCCAACTGCGCCCTCAGATACTCACGGCCTACTCGGTGCCCAGGAGACGCGCGAGGTGATATGTCAGCAGCCACGTGGCCCCCTGTAACGTCCCAAATTCTTGATTTTTATTTATTTAATATTATTTAGTGCAATTTGTATTTTTGTGAATTTTTTGGATTTATTTGGATTTTCTGAGATTTATTGGAATTATTTTAAATTAAAGTATATTGCCTTTTGTTAAGAATTATTTATAAATAGGTAATTTTAAAATAAAGTTTTGCCAAAAATATTTTATCTAAGGCCCTGTTTGGGAGAGCTTCAGATCCCAGCTCCAGCTCAGAGCTGAAACTTATAGGCTAAAATAAAGTGAATTAAGTTTATATTTTTAGTCTAAAATATAAACAAGATGATCGACCTAAACACTCTTAATGTACCCACAGCTCCAGCTCCACAAATTTCTAGAGCTAGAAATACCCTACTCCACCAACTCCACAGATTTTGGTGGAGCTGGAGCTGTCCCAAACACCCCCTAAATCCAGAATGCCTCAAAGTATTTTTGAGATTTTTCTGGGAATTTTTCTGGGATTTTTGTTACCTTAAATAAATCAAAGTATTTTCTCTCATTATTTTAAATAAATTTCCGAGCTAAATCGTTGTGAACAGTACTAGGCCGAAGCCCAGCACTGTGCACGGCGGCCCAAGTGTAGCAAAGCCGCTTGACTTGCCTTCCAGAAGGAATGCTCTCGGCCGTTGGATTTCGATCTAACCATCCAGATTCGTCCGCGTGTGTAATGGAAACACTAGCACCCCGTGCCTTTGGATCAGCATTGAACGGACGAGATTTACCAGAGCGTAATAGAATCCTAAATCTTTTCGGCTATTGGATGCGTATGGTAGGTTGTGATCGTGCCACGATGGGGGTGCGCCTCACCCGTTGATCGCCGATCGGACGGTCCAGCGTCATCGTTCCCAGGCGTATCCGAGTCGAACACTATCGAGAATTCCGCCGTAGCCGCCATGGACACTGCGCCAAAACCTGCCATATCCGGCCACCGTCCGCTATAAAAATGGAGCTCAGCACAGCCGTCGCAATCGAAGTTATTTCCGAAGCATCACCGAAAGCTTTTCCGCGCCGATTCACCGCCGTTGGTCATCATCTCGAGTCCCACCGCCAGCATACGATCCAGATCGAGCGCATCTCGTCGCGGCGAGTTTCACCGGAACACCGCTGGGGAAGGAGATCGCCGTGAAGACCGTCGCCACTGGAGAAGAAGGGCACGCCGCCGCCGAACCAGTGCCCAAAACTCAAATCCGAGCGTGTCATCAAATTGGCAACGTCAAGGTGAGTTAGGAGGTGCCCTCGCCGCTCGTCGCCGGTGACCCTAGGGCCGCGCACGCCACAGGCTAAGGTGGCATGATAATCAGTCGACGCGTGGCGCCATGTGGATTGAGTCGCTTGTGTGACGCTGAGGTGGCGTCACGTTGGCGCTGCGTCGGCTGCACGCGTGTGCGCGCACGTCAGCAGCGTGGGACCCAGCTGTTAGTGACACAAGTTCCACCGAGACACATGTTAGTGCCGCACTAATCCGAGCCAAGAGATGATGTCGGCTGACGCATTTAAACGAATTTTATTTTTAAAAATAATTGGGAATATTACTAATTTTCTAATTTTATGAATTTTTGGATTTTTGAATCTTCCGAGAGCTCGTTCTTCCTCATACGAACTCCTATTGAGGTGATTCAAATTTCTAAAAATTTATAAAATTAAGATCTATCTATTAGTGAATTTTATTTGATTTTTTAGAGTTTGTTTGTTCTTTGGTTTTGGTGTTTATTTGCTATTTCTTCTCGTTTCGCGTAGACGATAAATTGTGCGACGCAACCGGGGAAGGTTCATCAACTCGAGGCCAAGGTCCAAAGCATGGACAAGGGTTTTCCTAAGGCAAGTTGTGCTTTGATCATGTTGCACCCATGATTAGATAGTTGCTATTTCGTGTTACTATATTGCATGCTATTTGAATCGTACAAAATAATTTCAACCTATATTGGGATTTAGATATCAAACCCTTTGAATTACACCCTACCTTGATAATTGTATGCCATGATTCATTTGTCACCCTAGATTGGTTTACTATAGTTGATCAATAATAAAATCAACATGGGATGGTTAGATCGGATTAGATTGCTTAGCCATGCCACGTCATCACATGTACTTGAGTCATTGATAAATAATCTTGACTAATGGAATATGGAACAATGTTATGAAATTGTGTGTCATGTGTGGTCACACGATGAGGTTGAGTTGTTGTGGCGGTGGATGTCACGCAACGAAATTGAATTGTTGATGGCACGTGGTGCTTGGTAATCAACTGGGGTGGGAAAATGATTTAGACTGGGGCAAGTGGCAAGAATGTTTTTGGTGGGCCAAGAGTGGCAACTGAGCGGTCGTATTTGGTTTTTGTTGGTTTTGGATATTGGAGATCACACTTGGTTAGTATTGCCTCGGTCAACTAAGGACTTAACCTTACGAGCCTTTGACCTGAGTCAATCATGCAACCACATGTCTGTTATGGGGCAGCCTAGCTGACTAATTTGCAATGTCTTAGCTTGAGTAATATCTTGGTGGTGTGAGTCCAGGTGTACGGAGGAAACTCACATGGCGCAAGAGGGGGCCCTGTTGTGGTGGTTTTAGCCCATCAGTGTTGAAACCTCAGCGGGTAGTACTGGGTTAAGATAGTACATTGTAAAGGCTTTGTTATGATCATTCGCCTGTATGGTGCATGGTTGTATCGTGTGGGTAAAGTACATAACCTCTGCAGAGTGTACAATCTATTCGAATAGCCGTGCTCACGGTATTGAGCATAGCTCGGGAATTACAGTCAAGGGTTAGATTTTTGCAAAATGAAAACTTGAGATGGATGGCAGGTTGCCATAAGAGATTGAATCTTGACTTAGGTCTGGAAACTTGGTTTACTTGAGAAATACTGAATCTATCTATTACTGTTATTTGTTTTACTGTCTTTTCAATCTATATACTGTACTTGTTCAGAAATCCGCCATCGCAAAATAGCCATTGATAGCCATTCCTTTGGATAAGCCTTGCATATAGTTATGTTAGAATTGCATTCTGTGCACAACTTGTTGAGTGCTTTATGTACTCACCCTTGCCTACAAAATCACCAAGGTCAAGAAGGTGTACCATGAAGGGACGAATGTTTAGGTGCGAGCCTTGTCGGTTGCTTCGTGGTATACCGAGGGGTTATCTACGCCTTCATTCTCGTCATAGCTCAATTTGTTGTTCAGCCTTGTGAGGCATTGATAAGTAAGTTGACCATAAGGTCATTCAACTCGAATATTTAGTATATAATGTCTTTTATCTCATTTCCGCTATGTATGATTTTGATATTCACTAATGTTGAGCCTGTGTGCACTAGCGTGATCCTGGACTAGTGCAGTATACACAGAGGGTCCAGATTTGCATATTCGGGTCCCGACACCCCCCGCACCAATGGGGTCCACGTCCAACAAGCCCTTCCCTTTGCTCCAGCCCTCCTGACCAGAGCGCTTCCCGCTCGGGTGGTTGGAAGCTTAGGTGCGATCCACACGCAACCCCACCGGTGGTACCCGTCGCTCAGGCACCCCCACACGGAGCTGGGACATGTCTATCAGGGAAGCGATGTCCCACAGCCACGGCGTGGCTGGGGTGTCTTTTGCAAGTTCCACCAGAGGCTAATCCAAGAGGAGATGGACGTCATGCAGGTTTTGGGCTGGAGTGGCCTCTTCCATGGCTAGCTGCCGTCGAACTGGCAGCTTTGTTACCACCAGAGGGATGACGCCGCCCGCCTCCATGGAGGGCGTGAGATGGTCCCCACCCGACGGGAGTGCCGGGATGTGTCGCGGGCGCTGCTAGCCTTCGCCGGTTCTTCTTGCTGAGAACGTGAACCTACCATCTCCAGAGGCAGGATGCTTCTATATAGATGACCAAGATCCGCTAGAGAGACGAAAGGGTGAGATAACCATTACACCCCTACCTGGTGCGCTGCTATCGACGTTTTTCGCTGGCCAGCTATTATGCCTCAAAGGGATCTGAGGTTCGATAGAGGGGATCTTCACGGACGGACACCTACAAGCTCTCTCGAAGGATCCACATAGACAAGGATTCAAGAACATGTCAATATACCCAGGTTCAGGCCCCCGATGTGGGTAATAGTCCTACATACTGCTTCGGCTCTTGTTAATGTGTTTTGGGAGGATTACAAGTACACAATCCACACCTCAGGTTCTACTGGAGCTCTCACAGTGCTCTCTCTTAGCTTTCTTCGGTTCTAAGTTATCTGGTCGTTCTTTTTTTCTTCTCCTCTTTCCCTCTCCCATGCTCCGAACCCCCCTTATATAGGCTGGGCTGGCTCAGGCATGTGAGAAGGATGACATCACAATGATTACACTTCATTTATTACATCCATTACTGTAGCTCCATCCTCTGGCCTCATTCTTTGCACCATCGTTCAACTCCGCCCGGTCCGCTTGGGAAGTGACCTGTATAGGACTTGTTAGGTGCAGGATGACAGAGGGATAAACTATCGTGCTGTTAGCGAAGCCATGCACATTTAATGGTTCTGACACGGGGTGTCGAGGGAGAAGACTTTGAGGTGAAGCTTCCCGATTCCGTCGATGTACGTCTTCATGCCTGACAGGCGGTGTGCCCCCAAGTACCTTCTGGTTCCTTCGATCGACCACGTAGCCTAGCTGCCCGGCAGCAGGGCCTGGTCACCCACCTGCTCGTCAGGCTGCCACACGACGCGGTCGCCCGGTAGCAGGGCCTAATCGCCCACCTACTCGCCGGGCAGCCATGCGATCTGATCGCCCGGCAGCCAGGCTCGACGCCCACCGCCGCCAGCACCATGCAGAGCGGTCGCCCAAGAAGAGGGCTCGATTGCCCACCGCCGCCAGCGACCATGTGACGCATCACCCAAGAGCAGGCTCGATCGCCCACCGCCACCAGCACCACGTGACGTGGTCACCCGATAGCAGGGCCTAATCACCCACCTGCTCGCCAGGTTGCCATGTGAAGTAGTCACCTGGCAGCAGGGCCAAATCGCCCATCTGCTCGCCAGGCTACCACGTGGAGTGGTCGCCCAGCAGCAGGGCCTGATCGCCCACCTGCTTGCCAGGCTGTCATGCTTCGGCACCCGTGGCCCCTTTTGATAATGGCGGAGAGGGTACCCTGTCGTAAAGTACGTCGAGAGGATCCAATAAAAAAGTTTCAGAAGTATTAGATCTTACTTGTTGCTTCTGGAAAATCAAAAACAGAAACTTTAAATAAATAGAATAGGGCATGCGCAAGAAACCCTAGGCCTCTTGCGCTGCCCACCCGCCGGTTCGTACCTCACCTGACCCTGCCAGCCCACTGCTCCTTCGAGCTTCCCTCTGCCGACCTGTGCCTCCCTCGGCCAGTTCGACCTTCGATACCCTCAGCGTGACATCGATCCCCTTAGTGTGACATCGATCCACCCCTCGCCAGCCTACGCATCCGTCTACCAGTTCGTGCCTCCCCACGCCAGCCCACTGCTCCCCTAGCATCCCTCCGCTGGCCTGTGCCTCCCTCGCGCCTCCCTCCATCGGCCCGTGTGTCCCCAAACCCTAGCCCACGCTTTGAGTATTTTTTACTTTTAATAATGCACAAAGTACTACATTGGATGAATCTCTTTGTGAGCAAGTCATACATTAGATGAATCTCTTTGGGAGCAAGTCATACATTTGATGATTCTGGATATTATCATTTTGAAGTTCAATTTCCTTCCTTGATCTATTTTTGTCATATCATTACAGTTCAATTGCAAGTCATACACTCTGGTTGTATAAAGTCATATCATTACAGACGGTTGCTTTCTTCTTTGTTTCTTTCGGGCCAATTGTAGGGATGATTGAATTGGCATCATTTAGTAGTGAATCTGACTAGTGACTAGCCTTTTAGTAGCTTTTGTAAAGAAATTTAAGTTCAACGGTTTCATATGTAACTGGTTGTTTAAGAAATAGATGATCTCATATCATTGATAAAAATATCATAAGCTCTTGATAAGAAGTCTTCATTCTCTTAGTAGTTACAATTTACAAGTAGTACTTGTAATATCCCAAATTCTACTCTTTAGTAATAGCTAATAGTGTTTTATTACGATTTGTGTGATTTGTGAATTTTCTGGATTTATTGGATTTTTTTCTAGGATTTAGTTGAATTATTTTAAATTAAGTATATTAATCCTTTTGTTGAAAACTAACTAATTATAGATAAAATTCAAATAAAGTTTTTTCAAAAATATTTTATTCGGGTCCATAATGTCTCAAAGTATTTTTGAGTTTTTTTGGATTTTTCCTAGTGTTTTAGTTGCCTCAAATAAATCAAAGCTATTTTCTGTATTTATTTTAAAAGGAAAATCCACGAGAAATCCTTAAAACAGTGTTGGGCCAAGCCCTTACTGTTTGCCACTTGGCCCATTTATAGAAGCCACCCCGCAACTGTTGGATTCGAATCTAACGACTCAGAGTGATTCCGGAACCCTAATGAAGGCGACCATTGGATTCAAGATGAACACTCGAGATCAATCGATATAGGAAACTCTGTCATCAAATCGCAGCCGATGGAGTTAGATCAAATGGTGGCTAGCGTTGCATACAAGTTTGAGATTCCAGCAGATCTCGGCCATTAGTCTATCGCGTGTGTGGTTAGGATCGGATCGACTAGGAGAATCGTGACTGTCGGAGGGGGCATGTGGACGGCATCACATCATCGTCTTCGTGTATTCGCGGAGGACTCTGCACAAAGATCTCGCTGGTGCCGCTACGAACTTGCAACCGAATCAGATGGATTTCTGAGGTCTCGGTGCTATTTAAGCGGTGCATCAGGTGCACAAGGACCCAAGCAGCAGAAGCCCTAAGCGCTTGTCACAGCTCTCACCGCAGTCTCGCCGCAATCTAGGGTTTCATCAAAGCAAAGCCGAGAGGAGAACACCGCTGATTTGCCACCGTCCAGTCATCACAGAACCCCAAACCGGTCTCTTTCGCTTCACCGTCATCCGAGGCATCCCGTGTGCACCTTTGCTTCGCCAAAGCACCACCCGAAGGGGAGATCACCGAGGGAGTCATTGCCACCGAGGAAGAAGACCGCGTCGCCGCTACTCCGATGGTCGCTTGAGGAAAAGAACCACATCACCAGCTTTGCGACACCGAGATGAGTCCATAGGTATCGAGCCCCACCGCCGGCGGTGACCCTAGGGCTGCATGCGTCGTTGTCCGACATGGGCGAGCGTTGCGTCGACACGTGTTGGACACGTGGGCGTGGACGCTTGCGTGGCTCTACATCACCTGCCGAGTCATTTGCTGAGTCAACAGCCGCGGGACCCAAGCGTCAGTGGATTAGATCTGGGTAGACCGAGTCCATCGTGGACCAGTGAGGTCCATGGACTAAGTCCATGTATCGAGGGACACGTGTCAGCCTTCGGTTGCTTCAAGACCGATGCTGACGTCAGTGTGATGCAATAATCTGATTTTCTTTTATAAAATAATTCAGATATTATTCATTTTCTCAATTTTTTATTTTTATGATTTTTAAATCTTTCGAGAGCTTGTTCACCCTCATAGAACTCTGATTGAGGTGATTCAAATTTCTAAAAATTTGTAAAATTGAGATCTATATAATGGTAGAGTTTATTTGATTTTTGAAGATTGTTTGCTCTCTATTTTGGATATTTATTTGGCTTTCTTTTTCGTTTCACTTTGACGTTAAATTGTGCGATGCATCCGGAGAAGATCCATCAACTCAAGACCGAGGTCTAGAGCAAGGCTAAGGGCTCTTCTAAGGCAAGTTGTGCTTTGATCATGTTGAACCCATGTTTACAAAATTGCTATTTTGTTTTACCATATTGCATGCTATTTCACATGTACAATTGTTTTCAATCTAAATTGGGACTTAGCTATCACACCAAGCTGATCTATACCCTACCTTGTCATTTGTATGCCATGATTTATTGTCACCCTAAATTGGTTCACTATAGTTGGTCAATACTAGAATCAACATGCGATAGTTAGATCGTATTAGCTTGCTTAGCCATGCCACGTCATCACATGTACTTGAATCATTGATAATTAATTCTGAATAATGGAATATGGAACAATGTTATGAACTTATGTGTCATGTGTGGTCACACGATGAGATTGAGTTGTTGTGGAGATGGATGCCATGCAACAATATTAAATTGTTGATGGAACGTGGTGCTTGGTAATCAACTGAGGTGGTTATGATTTAGATTGGGGCAAGTGGCAAGGGGTAGTATGCCCAGAGTGGGCCGAATGGCAGAGGGTATGTGGAAGTCTTGCCTCGATCACCTTAAGGACTTAACCTTGCGAGCCTTTGACCTGAGTCAATCATGCAACCACGTGTCTGTTTGGGGCAGCCTAGCTGACTAATTTGCAATGTCTTAGCTTTGGTACTGCTTGTGGTGGTGTGAGTCCGGGTTCACAGATAAACTCACATGGTGCAAGAGGGGGCCCTTGTTGTGGTGGTTCAGCCCTTCAGTGTTGAAACCTTAGCAGGTAGTACTGGGTTCAGGCAAGGCATTGTAAAGGCTTTGTCATGATTCTCTGCCGGCACACCAAAGGAAGTGTGCTAATGGCAAGGCACAAAGAGATTATCATGTCATATGGGTAAAGTGCATAACCTCTGCAGAGTGTAAATCTATTCGGATAGCCATGCTCGTGGTATTGAGCAATGCTCAGGAATTACAGTCATGGGTTAGACTTTTGTAAAATAAAACTTGGGATGGGAGGAAGGTTGCCATGGAAGGTTGAATCTTGACCTAGGACTGGAAACTTGGTTTACCTGAGAAATGCTAAAATTATTATTTATTGTTATTTGTTTTACTGTCTTTTCAATCTACTTATCGTATTTCTTCATAAATGCTGCTTTACCGCAAAATAGCCAATGTTAGCCATTCCTTTGGAATAAACCTTGCATATAGATATGATAGAATTGTATTATGTGCACAACTTGTTGAGTGCTTTATGTACTCACCCTTACCTACAACAACATCACCAATTGAGGAGCTTACACCCGTGCTGAAGGAGGATTTTCATGAGGAGACGAATGTTTAGGGTGTGAACCTTGTCAGTTGTCTGTAGTATACTAAGGGGTTTATCTATGTCTTCATTCCGCTACAGTTCAATTTATTGTTCAGCCTTGCAAGGCAAAGTCATGTAAGTTGACCATAAGGTCATGCAACTAGTTATATTCAATATACGTTGTCTTTTATCTTATTTCCGCTGTGTATGATTGTGATATTTATTGATGTCGAGCTTGTGTGCACTAGCGTGATCCTGGACTAGTGCAGTATACACAGAGGGTCCGGATTTGTATATTCGGGTCCAGACAGTACTCAATAATTAATTTGCCATTCCTGCTTTGCATTTGTAGTTTTTTGCAAAATGAGTTAGCGAAGGTTCCATTAGTTAAATTCTAATACTTAAGTTTATATCCTCTTTTAAGAATTTCTAGTAGATCATGAACTCTGTCCATGACTCCCATGTCCATTGTGTATGTATATGTGTGGTTGTTTAATATTATTAGGGTCTCTGTGTTGGATTGTATTTTAGTGTTGAAACCTATGCTATGCACTTGGGTTGCTTGTTTGATATTGTTGAGACAATTTTTTGAGTGCATAAACAAGTTTAAGTACTTGTGTGATGTCCCATCAAAGCATCAATATATTATCTTGTTGTATGCAACATGGCATTTTGCAACTATCCTACAATTACCAGATTTTGGTTCTCCAAATTCTGTTAATGTTTTAGTTGAATGGAAGCTCGCCATGTTTATCATGGTTATGTTTGTTTGGTTGTTTTGATTAGAATAGCCCTTGTTTTACACTTGCCCCCTCTTTGTCACTATATGCAATTATAGGAATAGTGCCCATATTTACCGTAACAGAAGCAGATAACATGGATCATGAGTACCAAAGAATAGTTCATTGGGCTTGTGGGAGGGATGAACAGATGATGGTTGAGATTGCGGATGGAGTTGTGCCAAGTTCTTCTTGGGGCAAACGTCTTTGTTCAAACGCCTCTTCTTTATCTGATTCCTCGAGCAAACTATTTCATATTTTATTTCCCCTATTCTTGGAGTTATCATCTTGACAGTGGCGACTTCTGGCATGACTATGGTGTTAGGAGATGTTTTGTCGGGACCCGAATCAGCAGATCCGGACCCTCTGTGTATTTTGTACTAGTCCAGGATCACGCTAGTACACACAGGAGAAACAGGTTGAAGTACCACAATCATACATAGCGGAATTAATAATAAAGTACTTCAAACATGAATATAAACGAGTTACACGAACTTATGGTCACCTTACATTAATTTGCCACGCAGGGCGTTAAATAGAAACAGTAGCACAAGTTCAATAGCGGAAGCAAAAGTACGATGATGAAACCCCTCGTAGCCACAGGCAACCGACGAGGCTTAATCCCTGATCCTCCTGGCCTTCGGTGAACTCCTCCTCCCAAGCTGGCACAGCTTCTTCTTCTGAGGTTTTTGTCGAAGCAAGGGTGAGTATACAACATACTCAACAAGTCATGCACAAATGCGTTCTATTACTACATGCATGGCTTATTCCAAAGGAAAGGCTTAAATGGTTATTTTGCATTAAAGCAGCATTTCTTTTAACAGATACTCTTAATTAGATTAAAAGCAGTAAAACCAATATTATAATAATTAATTTCTCAATTCTTTTCCAATAGTTTGGCACACAGCCCTAGTTTCATTCATCAATCTTTGGCACACAGCCACCCATTCCACATTTTTATTTTGAAAATCTAACCCTTGACTGTAATCCCCGAGCATTGTCCAATACCGCGGACGCGGCTATTCGCATAGATTTAACACACACACACTCTGCAGAGGCTGTACACTTTACCCACAGGATACAGTCGCTCACCACACAGGTGATTGATTGCAACAAAGTCTTTCAGAGACTAACACTTAACCAGTGAACCTCTCCAGTATTGCCCTTCTAACACTTCCCTCACACAGAGCCAAAGTTTAGAACAGGCAAATACAGTTGGATGGGTACCAAGCCGTAGCACAGGTACGCTCCCCCACACGATTACACTCTTGTGTAACTGTCACCCCGAGGTGTCAAAGGAAAGATATTAGAACCTTACTAAACTAGGTCCATCCCATTCCGGACAAGTGGTTGTACAAGAAAGTCAGTTCAAAGGCTCGCAAGGTGAAGTCCTTAACTGTCCCGAGCAAGACATCCATTTTATATTTCATGGCACATAGCCTTAACCATCACAATACATCCCATTGCCACACAGGCCCACCTGGCATGAAGCCTTCTTGCCACTTGCCCCGGTCCAAATCATTTCCCACCCCGGGTTTGCATTTATGCAACACATGCCAATGCCCACGTCATTGTATGAGTAGGACCACACAGGCCGCTACCCCCAATTCCATCTCATGACACCATCGCATTATTCTAAAATGCGTTCCATAATTGTTTAGTCAATATTCTTTACAAATTTGAAAGTCATTCCACGTACATAAGCACACTAAGCAGCTAATCACGGTCTAGATTCCCGTGTTGGCATTTATATAGCAACCACATAAATTAACATCTTATGGTGACAAGGATTTCAGGGCATACAAATAGTATTAACAAGGTGGCATAAACAAGATAGGTATTTTAACTACTTTTCCCACATGAGCAATATCATTTTTAATTAACATAGCATGCATAACTTGAATCGACATATATTTGAAAATCTAGGGGCAATATGGTCAAAGCATGACTTGACTTCAAACAGCAGTTGATTCTGGTCTGGCTCTTGCGATGGTTCTCTGAAATCCTCCTCGGCGGCTTCCGGCAATTCGGAGTCTACGCGCATTCAAGAGAGCATACAATAAACACTCAATACAGACAACAAGATCAACTCTAAAAATAAATTAAAATTCACTAATAAATAGTTTACATTTTTACAAATTTTTAGGAACTAGAATCACCCAATTCCGAGTTAAAATGCAAAAGTTATAGCATTTGCAAGTTTTTGGAAATTCAATTAAAAGAAAAACCGAATTATTCTATTTATGTTCCTACTGAAAATCCGGTTAATCCTCTCGGCGTGACACGTGTCAACACCAGAGACTGCCACGTCGCTCTCGATCACTGACATGTGGGCCCCAGATGACGTCACGCAGACATAAGCACCCACGGCGGCCAGCACACTGACAAGTGGGCCCCGTGAACAGTGCTCGGTTCCATCAGAAACCGACACGTGGCACACATCCGGCGGTCCTCGCGACAGCTGAGATTCGGATGGCTATGTGGCGAGATCCCGACCCTAGATTGACGATCCGACGGCCATTATCAAGAGCCGCAACTCATCGCTACGTGGACGCACCGGAGCGGTTGGATGGAGATCCAACGGCGCAGGGTACCCGAGCGATGTACTGCTCACCCGCCAACGTGGTGCCATCCAAGCCAGCCATCGCAGGTCTAACGGCCATTATCAAACGCACACGATACGGCAACGCGGTGCTACGGTGGCGGTCAGATCAAAGTCCTACGTCTGCTGTTACCCAAGCAGTTTCCTATTCACCGAATCTACGTGGCCGCATCTGAGCCGAACGTCTAAGAATCGACGGTCATGGCTCTACACGGCTATACTACCGGAGGCTACGTGTCACAATCGTGACCGCAGATCTAGGATTCAACGCACATTATCAAAGGTAACCTACATGAGTACGTGGCCTTATGAGAGTTGCACGATCGCCATCTAACGGACCAGATCAAACCATACCGCTTCAGCCTAATTCGAAAAGGAGGATGCGTGGCTTTACCTCGGGCGTTGGATGGAAATCTGATGGTGGAGGTGAGCTGCGAGGCATCGAAGGAGAGGCGGTGGCGCTGGTCGCCGGACTTGGAGAAGAAGAAGAAGGCGCGGGCGTTTCCGAGCGTCTCCGGTTGAAAGAAGTGGCCTGGGTGATGGAGCTTGGCACGGCGGACTCGGCAGAGGTCTCAGGTGCGGCGGAGAGCGGCGGACGGCAGCGGAATGCGAAGAAAACCGAGGCGGTGGCGTTTGTCAACTACGGTGAGCTTCCGAGAGGGCTACGGTGCACGAGAGCTAACGAGCGAACGGACCAAATGTGCGGGGCAATCAGACACGTTAAATGGGCTACCGCACGGTCGCTGAGGAGCCTTGGAACTCGTGCAAATCCACCGATAAATCTCGACGGCCAACAGTAGGCGGCGGTGCACTGTTCGCGTACTCCCGAGACGTTCGGTCACATCCCACCGTCCGATTGCGATCCGACGGCTCCGAGCGAATAACGTTTCGGCGAGACTACGCCACGTGTCGCCATCCTAATGGCTCGACGCAGAGATCCAACGATCTAGGCTATTAAGCGACGCGGCTTCACCACAATCGTCCGATTGGGATCGAACGAACCGGAGTGGGAGGCGCTAGGGTTTTCGGCGCGAGCACAGTGTTGGGCTCGGCCCGACACTGTAGCTAGCGATATTCCGGCTTTTCTCAATAAAAATAATTGTAGAAATTCAAAGTAATTAATTAGGGCACTAAAAATACTCGAAAAATTCTAGAAAAATTCCAGAAAATATTTCAGAGCATTTTGAGCCTAAATAAAATATTTTTATTTATTTTTGATAAATACCTTTTCTGATATTTAATTATTCAATAGAGGATAATCTAAATTAATTCCAATTAAATCCAATAAATCCCCAAAAATTCAGATAAATTCAATTAAATGCAAATAAATTTTAATTAATTCACAAAAATTTAAATAACTCCAAAAATTAAAATTGGGTCAAATTTCAGGACGTTACATGTTTGTTCTTTTTGGGAGCACTGTTTAGCAATATGACCCTTCTTGTGACAGATAAAACACTTTTATTTCTTTCATGATGTCTTGTTAGGTTTAATCGTATGCTCAATACTATCTTCCTTGTGAATATCAACTTGTTGTTTTGTAGGACACTCCCTAGCCCAATGACCTTCTTCATCACACATGAAGCATGCTGTTGGCAATGACCATTTACTACTTTCTTGATGATGATTGACAAGGTTGGATTGCTGCATCTCCAATTCTTCTAGTAACATTTCTTGCACAGCTCCTCTTCTATTTGCCAATTCTTGAGCAACTAAGGCTCGAAGTTTTTCTTGCTGATGCTGAACTACAGTGGTGACTATTGGACCAAGGGGGCTTTGAGATGGGCAATGGTCTTGTCCTTCACAAAGATAACAAGTGATATTGTTCATGGGACATCTTCCAGGAGAGTGATTTGCTTCACAACTGGAGCAATTAATTCCATGCTCATCATCAGTATGTCCTATTTCCCCACAGCGAATGCATGCATGAACTTCATATTGGTTTGGTTGACAATATTTCAAGGAACAATGTTTTGGTATCAAATAGGGTGTAGGAGGGGCTTTTTGATCTGAATAATTTCTTCTTTCGACAAAGGTTGGAGTAGAACTATTATTTGGAGGCTAAAAGCTTTGCATGGCTTCACTTTCAAGATTGTTGCTGAGGGATGTTGTTACAGGCATCCTACAACAAAGATGATAAGGTAATTTAGATGAGATTCTTTTGGGTTACAAGGCAACGTTTCATTCTTTAAAAGTTTAATTTATATTATTATTATCATTTTCAGGGATTAACTCATCATGAATTTCAACCAAGAGGTTATACATTCGCAAGGGTAATCCGGACAACAACATAAGGTGCTTTTACAATCAAAAGTTCAAAAGAATACCAAATATGATACTGATTAACATACAAGGGTTGTAGGATTTATGACTACTAGTGCTTCTCTATATAGTCTAGTTTTACCTACTATAAGGATACATGAAGTTATAAGCTAACTAAATATTATTCTGATTAGGTAAGTTTCCATTCTAGTTTAAGGTTCCTATTCAAACTTTGAGGTATGGGATTCTATTCCTTCTAACTTAGAATCGCTATACACGACCCATGTATGATAGATCGGTGGAGAAGGCAGTGGAGAATTTCTTGCGACAGCTAACTGAAAATGTTGTAAATACTTCTGACGATTACCAGTTTGACGACGCCTTGGTCCAGTTGCTGAGGAAGGATCTTGAAGTCTTGTGCGAGCTTTTTATGCATGAACATGAGCATTCATATCAATGCCATGAACTTTGCATACATGGTGAAAAATCTTGCATCCAGTTTCTTGGATAGCATTGAATTTGGTGTCATCATGATGCTTCACATAGTGATGTGGATCTTGACCTCCTAGTTGAGTGCTGACATGACCATTGATTTTATAGCCAATTTCATGGCCTAAATGGGTTTACTTGTTGTAAATAGGTGTATAAATTTCCATGTTCAAGGCTTACAGTTAATTCTGTTCACAATAATAGTCCAGTTCGCTTATTTGTCCATCTATAATGTTTTTTAAAGGAAAGAGGTTAGAATGATAATTTTAGATAAGAATTAGATTTACAATCAAAGGAAAAAGAGTTATCATAATCATATTTGTACAATATATAAAATCTTTTGAAAGTTCATGCTTCTAAGATAATATTTTATATTTTAATTACTTCATAACTATGGGTTTCATATTGTTTTGAGTCATCTCATCGTAATTCTTTAACCCATTGGTTAAGCGTTACGAGAGTATCCCGTAATAACAATACATGCAAAAATTTTAATTAATCAGAATGTAACACACTTTTTATTTTATTATATAGGAGTTATACATCTCCTTATATTTCAACAAAAGTTTTCACTACTTCTACTTATTACTATATGGCCATATCTTCTATTCCAGTAACGAAGGGCTCAACTGAAGGTTTTGCAGTAGAAGTACTTCCCAAGCTATTAGAGGTAGCCCTATGGTGTAGGTTTTCTTGAAGATTTTGAGGACAATAGGTGTTGGTGCTTTCTAGATTAGTTTCTTGGGTGGAGTCAAGGCGAGGGTGTCTACTAACGTTTGTTATCCAAACTTGCCAAGATGGTCTGGTAGCGGGTGTAAGTGTTGCTGGACTAGGGTATTCAGCAAATGAAAATTTGGGATGGCCCACTACGCTTCTGTTGCGCTACTCTGATGATAGCGTCTGTCCAAGGTATTCACTAATCCTACGAGACTATGAAGAGTTTCATTTTGAATGTCGGTAGGATCTTGATAAGAATTTTCCATGCAAGGAAGGTGTGGAGCAAAAGAGTGATACATGGTGCCAAGGTTAGGAAAAATGTGGCAAAGGCGAACGATTGCCATGTAGGTGGCCTCGTTCATGGAAGCGTTGATAGAAGAGCAGTACCCTTCAAAGAAACATTCTTCTCTTTCAATAGTAGATCGTGAAGAAATGTAGACTCGAGCAACAAATTCTCTAGTACTTTGACTAAGATAAGCTTGGAGTATGTCATATCGAGGATATTCTTCGTATTGTGCAAATTATCCTTTGTAGGTTATGTTTAAGTAGTATAGGCTCAAGTATAGCTAGAATTGGTGATGAAGGTAGTGATATTCGTCCTGATGGATCTAGATTTTTAAGGATGGCTAGAAATTTTAAAAAGATATGTAGGTAAGGAATTCTACAGAAAGAAAGGATAAGCTTGAGAGAAATTTTACAAAAAGAAGAGAAACTATCTATGAAAATTTTCCTTATAAACCTATGTGTTAGGGTTTCTAGGTTCATATATATTTGTGGGCAATTTATTGTAAAACTTTAACCTAAAGGTTAAGTTTGTACGTAAATCATACAAAAAGAAAAACAAAATCCAATTGCAAATAGCAAGGCATGAACACTACATAGGAATGCTTTATATGGCCAAAGTAGAATGATACTGCTAGACATAAGGATTCCAATCTTAAGTGGAATTTTAATTTATTTTATTCTTTCACATTCTATTGTCAAGTAATACTGACTCTTCACGAAGCAGGATCTTCACATTTGACTTGTGCCTTGTTGGATGTAGCGAAGTGTTGTATCTGTCCCTTTAAGGTTGTTGACATAGACGTTGTGGTCTTCATTGATTGGCCATGAAGAACAGTATCGACTTATCTTGGTCATCTTCGAGAGCAAATGGCGAAGATGAACTGTAGGCAAGGACTACTTTTAATGATAGTGGGATTTGTTTACAAATCAAAATGAAAGTTGGGGTAAGAAAAAGATCATAAGGAGGAGGAAAGAATAGCAAAACTTCATTTTGCAAATATGATAATGCTTGTGTCGACGTTTGTTGTCGGCAATAATGAAAAGGGGGCTAGGCGCTGGATCCAAACTCGATGGTAGCACAAGACACGGGATGTATATAGGTTCGGGCTCTTGTGGAGGAGATAATACCCTAGTCCTATGCTCTGGAATTATATGTGGCTAGCTATTTGTTGATGAGATTGTCTGGTGATGTTCTCCCGTCCCTCCCTTTATATAGCAGAGGAGGGCGGTTACAAATTGAGTCCTAGTCGGATACAAAGTAAGGATTATAACTCATGTACCTATCCGTATTGCAACGGTATGGATTACAATCGTATCCTACCTAATCTGGATCGGTTGCTATCTCCAGGGCTTCCTTGTTTGGTACGTCTTGGCGCCCCTTGGTAGCTTCTATTTGCCTGTGGTTGTCCCGACTTAGCGTTGTCCAGCTGGGCCTCACAAGCCTGCTTTGCAGATACCTGGGATGTATATATCCCACAGTAGCCCCCGAGTACTTTGCGGTCGGATTGCCCTCTTATTCCCAAGAGTTCCCGACTGGTCTTTTGTGCAGCCGAGTGCTTCGTAGTTGGCAAGGAGGCCGTGAAGGACTCGATAGAGCTCCACGTGCAATTATGCCGAGTGGTTCCAAACCCGATTTCTTGGGTCAGCACACAACTCGGCATGAAGAATATCTTCATTTAGGTTGGCTTTTAGCCAAGTGGTACCTGTGCACCAAGGCGCACAGCTTTTGGCCTATCTTGAGGCGTACCTTTGGAATTTCTGTTTTAGACCATCTTTATGATATCTGACCCCATTTTGAACGGTATCCAGCAAACGACCTGTCATGAGGCATATCATAAGAGGATGTTTATTTTTGGAAGGTACCCAATTCCTGTCTAACGCGGTCATTGGCTTTTGGCCCATCATGGGGCATACCATTTCCCAAATTAGTTTTGGCCTAATTGTGCTTATGTATAGCGATTCACTGTGCACGACCACAGGCCCATCTTGAAGCGCGCCCTAGGGCAACCCCAAGACATGCAGAAGGCGAAGCGTTTTCCCGCTCAAAGAGAAAGTTAGCACTGCCCCCTATAAATATGAGACTAGGTGCGATTGAGACGGTTTTCTGCATACTATTCTCATTTGCTCCTTTGTCCTCTCATTTTTGGCGTTCCTCTTGCAAATCTCACCGCTAGGGTTAGCATCTTTCGTCTCCCCAATCCAGCGTGATCACAGGCTTCCTCCGCCCAAAAAATGTCCTCTTCTCCTCCCAAGGATGCTCCTCCATCCGCCTCGGCCAAGGATTGGGCCACTTCTGTGACGACGGACAAGCGACTGGAAGAACTAGTCTGCGCCAGCATTTTTCCCCCATTGGTGATGCTCTCTGCTCGGCCTGTGTAACGTCCCAAAATTTGCCTAGATTTAATTTTTTGGAGTTTTTAAAATTTTTGTGACTTAATCAACCTTTATTTACATTTAATTGAATTTATCTGAATTTTTGGGGATTTATTGGATTTAATTAAAATTTATTCTTCTCTTGAATAATTAATATCAGAAAAGGTATTTATCAAAAATTAATGGAAATATTTTATTTAGGCTCAAAATGCTCTGAAATATTTTATAGAATTTTTTCTAGAATTTTTTAGGTATTTTTAGTGCCCTAATTAATTACTTTGAATTTCTGTAATTATTTTTTTATTGGCAAAATCTGGAAAAAATAGTCTTGCTATGGTGTCGTGCTGAGCCCAACACTGTGCCGCGCCAGAAAACCCTAACGCCGTCCATCCTTGACCGTCGGATCTTGATCGGACGGATGCGCTCGAATACCGTTTCGCCGAACCGATTTTCAATCGCCGCCGTTGATTTGCGATCGTGCGGTGCGATGGGACCGAACAGTATCGGGAGGGAGCACTGTGCACCGCCGCCCGCCGTTGGCTACCGTGGATCATGTCAGAGATCTTGCGCGTGACTCGAGGTGTGTCCGAGCGGGTGAAATAGACCTCCGTGCTCAGCACTCCACTCCGCTCCTTTTGCCACTTCTCTCGTGCTCTGCCATCCCCCATAGCGTGCGCTAGAGCTCGTCGTAGTACCTACTCTCCTCCGCCTCGGTTTTCTTTGCGTTTCGCCACCGTCCACCGCTCTCCGCCGCCGCCGAGACCCTCACCGAGTTCACCGAGTCAAGGCGCTTCGGGTGGGTCACTTCTTCACGCCGGAGAGGCTCAGAATCGCCAGCACCTGCGTCGTCTTCTCCAAGTCCGGCGACCAGCGCCACCATTCTTCTTCGACGCCTCGCGAGCAACCACGGCCGTTGGATCTGCATCAGACGTCTGAGGTATTGCCACGTCTCCTCTAACTATAGAACTGAGCTCGTTTAAGTTGGATAGATCTAGGCCGTAGGATCCCAATCTGACCGCCGCCGTAGTGCCGCGTAGCCGTGTAAATGTTCTTTGAAAATGACCATCGGATTCTCATCGAACGGGCGAGGTTGCGCCACGTCTCCCCCGTAGAGTTAAGTAGAATATGCACCGGTAGATCTCGGCCGTTGGAAGGTAATCGCTGTTCGGTGTGTCCACGAGGCGCGGAAGAGAAATCGCCGGGTTCGCGACCGCTGGATCCACATCCGATCGCGGTCTAAGGTTCGCCAGAGCTGCAACCGCGGCGCTTGTTGAAGGCCGTTAGATCTCGAATATGCGGACAAGATTAAGCCACGTAGGCTTCACAGCAGTGTAACGCTTGGGTAACGGTCGAAAAGATTTGTGTGTGCGTGGCTTGATGCTTGCTCGCCGCGGTCGATCGCCGAGTGGTCAGTATCAGACACCGTGGCCCACTTGTCGATCGCAGACCCGGAGTGCCGACGTCAAGATGACGCCATCCGCCCACGGTCGATGCGGGAATGACGTGGCTCACTCTGGTGCTGACACGTGTCGCCGAGTGGAAATTAACCGGATTTTCAGTATAAAAATAAATAGAATAATTCGGTTATTCCTTTATTGAATTTCAGTATTCTTGTAATTGCTATAACTTTTGCATTTTAACTCGGATTTGGGTGATTCCAGTGCCCAAAAATTTGTAAAAATGTGAACTATTTAATGGTGATTTTTATTCTATTTTTAGTGTTAATCTTGCTGTCTGTATTGTGTAATGATTGTCTATATTGCTTGAATACGAGTAGACTCCGAGTTGCCGGAAGTCGCCGAGAGAGATTTCGAAGACCCGTCGCAGACCACAGACCAGGACCAACTCCTTTTCGAAGGCAAGTCATGCTTTGACCATATTGCCCCTAGATTTTAAAATGCATTTCGATTCAATTTATGCATGCTATATTAATTAAAAATGATATTGCTTATTATGGGAAAGGTAGCTAAAATACCATTTGATTATGCCACCTTGTTAATGTCATTGTATGACCTGAACACCTTGTCACCCTAGAATGTTTAATTATGTTGGTTGCTATAATAATGCCAACACGGGAGGCTAGACCGTGACTAGTCGCTTAGCCTGCTTGTATGCGTTGAATGTCTTTCATTTAGCAAATCAATACTAACTAAACAATTATGGAACACATTTTGGAATAATGCGATGATGTCATGAAATGGAATTGAGGGTAGCGACCTGTGTGGTTCTACTCGTGCAATGAAGTGGGAATTGGCATGTGTTGCATAAATGCAAACCGGGGTGGGAAATGTTTTGGACCGGGGCAAGTGGCAAGAAGGCTTCGTGCCAGGTGGGCCTGTGTGGCAATGGAATGTATTGTGATGGTTAAAGCTGTGTGCCGAGATGTATAAAATGGATGTCTTGCCCGGGACAGCTTAAGGACTTTACCTTGCAGCCTTTGAATCGAAGTTTCTCGTACAACCACTTGTCGGAATGGGACGGACCTAGTTTAGTAGGTCACTAATATCTTTCCTTTGATACTCGGGCGATAGTTACACAAAAATGTAACAGTATGGGGAGCGTACATCTTTGCGGCTTGGTACCCATCCAATCAGATTCCACTGTTCTAAACTTTGGCTCTGTGTGAGGGAAGTGTTAGAAAGGCAATACCGGAGAGGATCACTGGCTAAGTGTTAGTCTCCAAAAGACTTTGTTGCAATCAATCACCTGTGTGGTGAGCGACTGTATCTTGTGGGTAAAGTGTACAGCCTCTACAGAGAGTGTGTGTAAAAATCTATTCGAATAGCCATGTCCACGGCATTGGACATTGCTCGGGGATTACAGTCAAGGGTTAGATTTTCATAAAACAAAAATGTGGAATGGGTGGCTGTGTGCCAAAAGTTGATGAATCAATCTAGGGCTGTGGGCCAAACTCTTGGAAAAGAATTGAGAAATTAATTATTAATATTATTGATTTTACCGCTTTTTAATCTAATAGGATTACCTGTTTAAAAGAAGTGCCGCTTTATGCAAAATAACAATTAAGCCTTTCTTTTGGAACAAGCCTTGCATGTAGTAATAGATTTGCATTGTGCATGACTTGTTGAGTATGTTGTATACTCACCCTTGCATCGACAAAACCTCAGAAGAAGAAGCCGTGCCAGCTTGGGAGGAGGAGTTCATCGAAGGCCAGGAGGATTAGGGGTTGAGCCGCACTCAGTTGCCTGTGGCTATGAAGGGTTCCTTGTTTTACTTTTGCTTCCGCTGATAAACTTGTGCTACTTTCATATTTATCGCCCTGCGTGGCGAGTTATTATAAGGTGACCATAAGGTCATATAACTCGATTATATTATGTTTGAAGTATTTTATTATTAAATTCCGCTGTGTATGATTGTGGTACTTCAACCTGTTTATACTGTGTGCACTAGCGTGATCCTGGACTAGTGCCGAATACACAGAGTGTCCGAATCCATAAATTTGGGGCACGACAGCCTGCTGCAGGTGAATCCTACCCCACGCCTCGTACCGAAGAGGCGGTTATCTTCGAATCTTTCTTTTTATGCGGATTTGGCCTTCCCGCATGCCCCTTCTTTCGAGGTCTTCTTGAATTCTATGCAATCAAATTGACTCATCTCAATCCCAATTCTATCCTTCAAATTGCCATTTTTGTTCATCTTTGCGATGCTTTCCTTGGCATTCGCCCACATTTCAACCTTTCTCGCCATCTTTTCCTCCTCAAGCCTTTCCCTAGCAAGAGTTCCCCCAAAGCAGTTGGAGGCGCCGAACTCCAGCTGAGGGACGGCTTGAAGAGAGCCTATTTCGCCATTCCCTTCAAAACCTCAAATAAGGGTAGGCACCATGAATGGTTTTATTGTTCCAATCCTAAGCCCTCCCTGCCTGCTTTTTCTGGAGCGCCACCCAAGCCTTCGATCAATTGGACATCGCTTCCCACGAGTGACGGGATGGACTAGGTGGTAGATCTTATGGGGATGATTCCCGAACTAAAGGAGAATGGACTCACCGGAGTGGCCATCGTTCTCAGCTTTAGCTCCCGCCGAGTTCAGCCCCTCAAGGAACGAGTTCATCTTGGATATGAACATGAAGGACCGACCAATCCCACTCGGGAGGTGCTTGAGCCGATTCCAAGGAAGGAGCTCCTTAGCCGCGTGGCCGACTTGTTCGCTCCGTGTGTTTAGATCGCCAACGACGGATGCCCAAGACCCTTCAAGAAATTGAACCCTCCACCTTCGGTAAGATGCCTTCTTATTTCCCAAGATTGGGCCTTCTGATTCTTGCCTGGCTGTGGTTAAGCATGTGTCTTGTCCATGCTTGCAGGGCCGTGACGCCTTCTTTTCTGATGCGATGCTACCCGAGTTCCCTGTGCACAAGAGCACCAAGCGAAAACGCCCTGATCGCACATCGCCGCCGACTATGAGTGCCAAGAAGAGCAAGGCGAGTGGAGTCGAAGACCCTTTGGAAAAGGGTAAACGTCCGATCGTCTATGCTCCCAAGGGGAAGAAGAAGCAGTTGGCAATGAACGTGCGCTCAACCGGAGGCCCAAAGATCAAGGACCCCGCAGCCGTACACGCCCTTCCAATAACTTCATCGTCTTCAAGCCGGTCCATGGACCCCGGAGCCTTGGAGCCACCGGCCCGGCACCCGACCGATGTCGTGCCCCCGTCTTCGCGCCCGACCAAAAACCCGTCTGCCCCCAAAGACTGGCGTAGCAGACCGCCCCATCGCCACCGAACTTCGCCTCGAAGGGCTCGGGGTTTAAAATAACGAGATCCGACAGGTTGGTCTTCTTGCTCGCTCTTCTTTATTCCTCCGGGTCATGCCCTAACAGTCTCTTTTTCCAAAGAGCCTGCCAAAGAGGTTCCCGCAGATGCGCCGCATCAGGAGCCCCAAGGGACGGTTATTGAAGGTGCCTTAGACAAACCAGGGACCAAGGCCCCAGCCTAGGCTGAGCACATCGCCTTAGTTGTGGTTCCAAAGCAGTCGGCAACGGATCTTCTGACTACTCCTATGGACCTGAACATCGAGGTTGGCTCAGACCCGGGCAGCCCCCGGCCGTCGACTCCTCCTGGGCCGACCGGCCAAGCTACGCCTCCTGATCCTGCCGTTGATCCTTCACCTCTGCCAGATGAACTCCCTCGGCCACCCCGCCCGAATTCTCCAGTGTAGGTCGCATTCTTCGACAAACATGGCGATGGGATATCCTATGATGATGAAGGCGAGGCTAAGGAATGGGAGGCATTCTACGAAGCTGCATATCAGTGTTTTCGCCTTGGTCACATAGGTTGCTTATGCCGAGCTGCTTTAGATGTCATGTTTTTATGGTCTCTGACGCACGGTGTGTCTTCATCATTCGTTTTGCTATCTTCAGCGCCTGGCAGAGCATGCTCAAGACCAGACCACCCTTCTTCGGGAGATACTCCCGAAGACCAAGATGAGGAAGGATTATGAAGCCGAGGTCGAGCGAGTCCGCGTCGGACTGCAAGAGGAACTCAACCGGGCCCGAGTCAAGAACCGAGAGGAACTGGAAAAGCTCCGGGCCCAGGTCTCAGCCTTCGAGGCGGAGAGACTGAATCTGACATGCTCCCTTGATGGTAACTCCTTTGTCCGACTGCCTTGGTTTATATTTTAGCCTTTTGCTTCTTAACTTACCCTCCCTGTCTTGACTTCGGTCTTCGTTTCTGCAGATCTTCGGGCAAAACTTGAGTCCACCAACAAGCAAGCTGAGAAGCTGGAGAAGTCTGAAAAGGACACCAAAACCGAGATGGAGAAGATGAAGAAAGAGCTGGAAGGTTTACCCCCGACTCATTCTTTGTCCCTTTTAGCGTCTTCCAGCTGATCCGACTGGTTTTGTAGTGCACCGAGTCAACTCGTAGGCGTAGTATCGTGCCCTTGACGAGAAGATTAAATCTACTGAGGTGCGGGTCGACAAACTTCAAGAGGGCTCTGAAAGAATGCTGCAGGTGTTGAGTCTTGTCGAAGCTGGGCCCAGCAAAGTTCCATATGACGCGGACGCCACGATCCAACGGCTGGAGGAGGGGCCCAAGAAGCTGGTGGCACATTTAAAGGAAATAGCGACCACAAGCGCCTACCAAGCATTGGCCATTGTGAAGTCTCTGTATCCCCGAGTGGAACTCGAAGCCGTCAAGGAGGGCTTCACCTGCACCGTTGACGATGATCAAGCGCTTGCCCTTGTTGACGAGGTTAGGGATACCGCCTTTGCCTTAGTTGAGAATATGGATTTGTGACCCATGTAAACATTGTACTCTGAGGCTTGACCTGCACTTGCTCTTTTGCTCATTGGAGAGATGCTTAATCATTTGTGTTGTGTCTTGCTTTTGAATGTTGTAGTTGAGAGACCTGTTTTTTAGGTTGAATTTGATTTGGAAGGTACCCAATTCCCGTTCTAATGCGGTCATTGGCTTTCGGCCCATCGTGGGGCATACCATATCCCAAATTGAATTCGGCCCATCTTGAAGCTCCTATGCATAGAAATTATCGTGCGCGTCGCCTGGCCCATCTCGAGACGTGCGGTAAGTTATGCCTAGTACACACGTGTTGGGACCCGGATAAGCAAATCCAAAACCCTCTGTGTATACTCCACTAGTCCAGGATCACGCTAGTGCATACAGTGGCAACACAGATGACATATCATTCCATACATCGAAATAACTAAGAAGAAGCAAATTATTATTGAATAAAACAAGCGACTTATGGTCAAGGTTCATAGACCCATGCCTCATGGCTTAAGAAACAAATAAAACTGTTGCAGCGGAAATAACATAACTTGGGCCATTCGACATGCCACAGGCCATCGTCTGGGGATACGCCATCCTAGTCGACGTAATCTTCATAGTATTCCTCCTCATGATACTCATTATCGAGCCCTCTCCCGGCTCCGGGACCTCAGGCTCGGAGCTCCACCGCAGCGGAGGACGTGGAGCCGACATGGGCTCCGAGACCCCCGGTCGCGAGGACACGCAAGCGAAGTGCCCCATCAGCCTTAGGGCAACAAGACCTTCGCCGACCCTTAACGAGGCGGAGGCTGGTGACCTGTAAATTCCTGGCTTCCTGGACTACTGTCTTCCCCGCATCCTTCCGGCTTAGTGTATGTTTTTGATTGCAGACCTTGAGCGCCCGAGCTCAAAACTTGCCCGTTTTGACGATGGCTGTTGTCCAGGGCGAGTCCGAGTCCGAGGAGGAGACAGACTCCTACATGTTGGCCCCGCGCCGACCCTCGCGCCCGACGCGGACCCCATCGGGGTCGCCGAGCCTGGTCCCGGTCGGCGAGTTCGACCAAGGCGTCGACGACTCGGACGAGGAAGAGCTCCAGCCGCGATCAATACCGATTTCGAGATCGGCGAGGCGAGGACGTCGCCGCCGACCGACCCCGGTCGGTGTGGGGGAGAGCACCCAGAGTGCGACGGCCACAGCCGCGGAGGCCCCCCAGCCGCTCTTGCCCACCGTCGCTTCGGGTGCCGAGGACGCGACGCCCCCGGCCACCGGAGACGGCCACACCGCAGAGGCGCCTCGGGCCTGCTCGACCGAAGCCGCACCTAGGGCCGAGGCCGTGATTCCTCAGGCCACGGAGGATGATCGCGCGGCGGCCCCGGCCACCGTCCTCCCAGCGCCGGAGACGAGCGGAGCCCCGACCACCGAGGTCGAGACCAATGCCGCCGTGCCACTCCACTCGCCGGGCGAAGGCTCCTCCGAAGAGGCGACGAGATCCTGTGCCGCCGCCAACGTGGGATCAAGGTCCGGCCGAAGGCATGCGGTGGTCGTTGCAACCGACCTCACCCCAGGAGCCGTGGGCGACGAAGAGGAGGAGATCTCTCATGACCGTATCAACGATCGCGAGGAGTATACGCACGCAAGCCTGGAGAGCCGAGTTCGCGGGGTAAGGACTCCTCCACATACCTTGTAGCTTTGTAAGCTTGAGTTCCTTGTCGCTTATCCCGGGGCCACCCCTCCTGTCATGAAGGCGATCGACAATGTCTCCCAAGGTCTGCGAGGCTTCCAAGAGCACGCCGACGTGCTAAGGGGCCTCCTGAACGTGGTGGAGGCGTGAGAGGCTGAGCGCTCCAGACTCATTAGGACCATTGAGGTTGATCAGGAGGAGCTCGAGCTGAAGGCCGGGGAACTTGAAGAGCTTCGCTGAACGACGTTAGCGCAGGAGGTTACGCACGCGGCCGAGCTCGAGCAGACCAGGGTCTCCGAGCATGAGTTTGGCTTCAAGGCCGTGGAGCAAGAGCGCACGCGTTCGGCCAAGGCGCTCGAGGCCGAGCGGGCCAAGGTTTAGGCCCTGGAGAAAGCCACTACGGTGCAGGCACCTTCTTCGACGGTGGCATCCCCCGAACTCGAGGCCAAAATCCTGGAGCTTGAAGGGAAGCTCGAGCGCACTAGTGAGGCCCTCGAGGCCGAGCGAGCCAAGGTCGAAGGCCGAGAAAGCTTCATGAACAAGTGCTTCGGGCGAAGGCGTCCTCCGAGCTCGAGGCCAAGGTATCAGAGCTTGAAGGGAAGCTCGAGCGCGCCAAAAAGGCGGCGGCGGGCGCCATGGCCCAACTCCAGGATGCACGACACCGAGCCGCGGAGCACTCCAAGGAAACTCTCCAGTACCAGGGCGAGCTGTCGACCTTGAGGGCCAAGGTCGACGAGCTCGAGCAGGAGAGGCTTGCCCGCAAGATGGCCGATCTATAAAAACGCTTAAGACAAAACGTGTTAACAGAACTATGCTACTTTTGGAAAGTAGATGACTCTCACCCCATTCGTTTCCTCCTCTTAGGCGAGTTCATTTGGTGTTTGGTCTTTTCGCTCCTAGTCAAGCGCCGTAGGTCATATACCAATAGGATACCCTTATCTAGCCCCCGTTGGGTCCGAGGTCGAGCAACGCCGGCCTTGGGCGCAAGATGTGCACGCTAGCGAACATGACCTGCAGAATGGAGAAAAAGTCCGCAGGGGACATAGACGTGACAACAGCGATAAAGAGATGGTTACGCCCGGACTAACGTTCAAATCACAACCAATGATCAGGCGCACCGCCCACAAATCAAAGTGGCGAGGCTCTTGGGTCGGGCCCGCACGTGGGAGAGCTAGATTATAAGAGGTTCGGCCATTTGACAAAGAGGACCGCATCAACACGAGTGGTAGCAGACATAAAGAGCGAGAATAAAAAGAACAACTTTATTGAAATTTAAGGTATAGAGGTTACACATAAAACTTCCGAAGCTGATCTATGTTCCACGAGCTAGAGAGCTCTCTGCCATTGGGCATCGCTAGCCGGAAGCCCCCGTGCGATCCGCTGAAATGACTCTATAGGGGCCCTCCCACTGGGGATAACTTGTTGGTGTGGACGAGCCCTCAATCCGCCTCGTGGCTAGGTCCCCAACAAGGAGCTTCCTAGGTCATATCGACCGAGACGCATGTCTGCGAAGAGCTTGCGTGTAGTGCGTTGATCGTAAAGTGCACAAGATCTTACTTCTTCTCGCGAGGTAAGGTCAAGAGACCGCCGTGCTCGGTTGACTTGGTCGACCAAGTCGACTCGGCAGAGCCAACAGAACCTCGGAGGGCGGATTTGCTTTGGTACGAACACGAGTTTGGAAGGGTGTGGACCCCGTGGCTCGGCTTGTCGTGGTATGAATAGACCATAGGATGGTGGGAAGTTCGTCCACCCAGGTCTTGCCGCAGCGTTCGAGCTCATCTGCAACTCGCTTCTTGACGCCTTTGACGACGGTTCCATGGCTGCTCACGCCCGCTGCTCTAGGGGTGAGCCATCGGCTTAAGCATACTTTTGATGCCGAAGTTCTCGCAAAACTCCCGAACAACTCACCGTAAACCGAGTACCGCTATCGCGATAATTTTGCATGGAACCCGCACTGGTGACCACGTAACAAGCGGAAAAACGAACGGCAAGACGAAAGCGCTATGGTCGAGACCGGTTCAGCTTCTATCCACTTGGTGAAGGTATCAACAATGACGAATCAGAACTTCTTTCCTCCGCCGCCGAGGAAAAGGGTCGAGAATGTCCGGCCCCATGTCGAGAAGGGCCAAGCGAGCGGATGGTCTCGGAGCGCTGAGGCGGGCCGATGCGACTTCCGGCGTGGAATTGGCATGCTCGGCGAAAAGTGACGATATCATGAGCATCCCGGCGTCATGTTGGCAAGAATACCCCATGTGGAAGGCCTTGCCGACCATCATCCTGTATGAAGAGTGTGCTCCACAAAGGCCTGAGTGAATGTCGTTCAACAGATACTTACCCTCCTCCGCAGAGATGCACCGCGTCAGGACGCCGAAAACATTCCGCCTGTAGAGCATGCCGCCCACGAGTGTGTACAAGCTCGCCTGCCGCTCGACCTGCTCCTCTCGGCAGGTCGGGTGGTGTCGCCTTGCAAGGAAATTGTGGATGGGCTCGCCAAGGAGGGATACCTTCACCACGCCGTGAGCATGACCTCTTGATCGGAGATCGATGGGGCCGCCGCTCTGTGATGACGCCGGGGATATCGCCGTCGGAGGAGCCGAGCTTGGAGAGGAAGTCCGACCGAGTTGTCCTCTTGGGGATGTGCTTGAGCTCCGAAGTTCGAACCACTTCTCCATCTTGGCGACTCGGCGAGGTACTTTGCCATCGAGTCTCCCGAGCACCGGTAGTCCTTGTTGAATCGTTGATGACGAGCCGAGTCACCTTCACGACCAACCGGCCGACGCCCAATGCCTTGCAAGCTCAGTAAGCCCGCCAAGGGCTTCATACTCGCCACATTGTTGGTCGCTGAAACCCAAACGAACCACGTACCTTAACCGTCGCCTGGGTAAGGATAAGGATCCCAGCCTCGAGCGCTTGAAGGACCTTTTGAGCCGTCAAGAACATGATCCAGTGGCTTTCCTCCTCGACCAAGTTCGGGAGCGGCTGCGACGCTCGCCGACCACGGTCGGGCGAGCACTTGCATTTTATGGCCGTTCGAGCCACGACCGGACGCCGAACGCCGCCAGCTCCATGGCCCATTTGGCGATTCGCCGCCACTGGTTCTCAGATGTCCCTGCGGAAAGTTGCTCGACGATTACAATGTGCGCTCAAATAGTGCCGAAGCTTGCGCTGGCCATGAGGAGAGCATAGCTCCAGATCGCGCGGTAGCGCTCCTTCGCCGTGCAAGACTCGCCGATGTAATAAATTGGTGTCATTGACTCTGCTCGCCACTGCACAAAGAGCGACGGGCGTGGGTGGTGGCCGAGAGGTAGAACAAAGAACCTCTCAAAGTTGTGGTGTTGTAAGGAGGGTGGGGACGACAGTATACCTTCAAGTCGCCGGCGACCGCCGCGCCTCGAGTCCACTGGAAGCCCCGTGCTTGCGCAGAGTTTGGAAGAATGGAAGCCCACGCCGTCGAGCCTCGAGATGAATTGCCGATGGCGCTATGCGGCCGGTGAGGCTCTGCAGACCGCTTGATCGAGGTCGAGGGCGCCATCTTCTCGACGCCTCGATCTTCTCCGGTTCGGCCGACCCCGAGCCCCGATCATGTAGTCGAGCACCTTCCCCGACGCTACCAACACGCACTTCTCAGATTGAGCTTGATCTTGTGCTCGCTCAGTTGGCGAAGGTTTCTCAAGGTCGCGAACGTGGTCGCCCTCGAGGGGCTTTTGACGATGATGTCGCCCACGAGACCTCAAGGTTTCACCCGATCCGAGGTTCAATGTCCCGGTCATCGACGTCAAACGTGGCCCCGTGATTTGCAGACTAAACGACATGGTCGATAGCAATAGGTGCCAAACGGCGGATGAAGGATGTCTTGTTCTCGTCGCCGACCGCTAGCTTGATCCGTGGTATCCCGAGTAAGCATCCAAGAAGCTCAAGATCTTGGCATTTGGTGGAGTCGACGATCCGGTCGATGCTAAAGCGAAGTTATCCTTCTGCAAGCCGAGTTCAACCCCGTATGGTCGACGACATTCTCCACTTTCCTCCTTTCTTCTAGACGATGACCGGGTTGGCTACCCACTGAGTAGTCAATCTCACGGATGAAACCGCCTTCAAGAGCTTGTCAAGGTTCTCTTGATGACCGCGACCTTCTCCGGAGAAACGACGCAGCTTCAAGACAAAGTCGAGAGCCGGATCTCACCGCAACTTGTGCTCGATCACCTCCTCGAACGCCGGCATGTCCGTGGGATCCCAAGAGAATATACCCTTGTTGGCACGGCGAAGGTAACGAGCTCAAGTTCCTATTTGGAACTCACCGCCGAGACGGATGCACTTAGTCGGTCGCCCTCCTCGAGCAAGACGGCTTCGCCGCCCCACTGGCTGGATCATCGCCTTCCGCGGCATTCTTGCCGCCGCCCGGACACGCTGGGCAAGACGCCAAAGAAGAGTCAAGGCCTTGGTCTCGATCCATGTGCCGCCGCAGACGCTCGCACGGTGATGATGCTGCTGGGGCAGCAGCTTCATACAACGATGGCTATAATGGTTGGCCGCCATAAACTTGACCAAGGCAGCCGCCGAGAAAGGCATTGTACGGAGGTCTCCTCGACCACCTCAAGGTGACCAGCACGGTCGCGGAAGTTGTCCGAAGGCGAAGGTAACGGGCAAGACCACCGCCCTGTGGGATGGTCGAGCTCCCTGCACGATCCCGAAGAAGGGTATGGCGATGTTCTTTACCTTCGACCGGGAATCTACATCCGGTCAAGCGCCCCGCCGCAGCAAGTTAAGAGAGCCGCCGCCGTCGACCATGACACGTCCGGATCATGTATTGCCGATGGTCGGGTCACGACCAAGGTGGTCTTCGTGTCTCGGCCATACCTTGAGAGCGCTTCGAGAGAAGGTGATGGTGGCCCCACCCCACTTGGTGGTCGCTCGATGGGCTTCCCAACGGCGACCAGTAGATTGCTTTCGGGCGGCCTTGACCTCGTGCTCGATCGTAAGCCGACGAGCCGAAGATGACATCGATCCGCGCCACCCCGCTGGAATTCCAAATCGAGGTCGCCGTGCTCGCACGGCGCTCACCCCGTCTCGGTTGGTCGTCATCCGTCGGAGCACGGCATCTCATCTCGCCCGGCATAGAAGGCTCTCCAGCTTGCTCGCTAAGCCTCGCAGTTCGCAGTTGTGGCCGCAGCCTCTATGAAACAGCAGAACTTTGCTCGTCATATCCTCGGCGCCCTCGCCCTCGCATGGCCGAGCATCGATCCAGCCGGGCCCGGTCGCCGCCTCTGGCTGGGTTGGTTCGCAGACCTAGCAAGGTCGAGGCCGACCTTGGCGAGGTTTGATCCTCCCGAGCTTGATCTCGACCTCAAGGACCTCGAGCTGGCCATCTGCCAAACGATCACTCATGGCGGGACTCGCCGCCTCGCGATCAAGGCTTCTTGGGGCGGCGCTGTGGTCGGCGCCCTTGAGTTGGACGGGCCGGCCTGTGGGACCTAGACCAAGCTTACCCTAATCAGAGTCGATTTCCAGCGATCGCACATCCGTGATTCACAGCACTGCGTTCCGCCATGCGAATAATTTTGTTGACGCCGAGGCGGAGGTGATCTGCAGTCTTCGTGAGGCGCCGATCGCGGACTCCAACTTGAAGGCTTTGATGATGGCTCGTCGGAGATGCTCGATCAGTTCTCGTGTGGATGAATCGCCGCACAAAGTCGCGGAGCGGCTCGCCTTGCCTCGATGACACGGGTCAGTGTCTTTCTCCCTCCCCGCCAGAATAACTCGAAGTTGGAGCGAGGGCGCTCGATTTGGCGCCACGACCAAGGAACCAAAGCTTCGTTAAAGAGCCGTTTGCGCGGCACCGCCCAGGACGGTCGGGAGGTAATTGGCCATGACAAGTTTGCCGCCCCGCCACCGTGATAGCGGTCGAGTAGATAGACATGAATTCATCGGTTCTTAGTCCTGGTCAAAACGCTTTGATCGCGGGGCTTGAACCAAAGCCGTTACCGCGACGCGACGCAGCCGCCGGAATACGCCACGCAGCCATAGGTCGACAGCGCGCCGGTGTGGTCGCCGCCGCAAGGTCCCCGCCGCCGGATTCGAGTCGAGGTCGCTCGGCGTCCGACCTTCGCGGAACGTCCATGATGCCGGGCGCGAGAATCACCTGGTAGGTAACGCAGCGGTCCCGACCCAGGGCGCTGGGTGGAACGTCTGAGGAGAGGCCCGCAGACCGCTGGCCGGGTCGACTCGAGTCTCAGGCGGCTTGGCTCTGCCTAACCCTTCTTGAACGGTTCGCCAGACGGCGGCGCTGGCGTCAAAGCCTCGTCCGGGGCCGCCACAGAGAGGGCGCTGCGTGGGAGGCATTCGACGGGTGCGTGGGCGACGGCGTGACGAGTTGTCATCACTTTTCTCGGTGCGGGTCCCCGAGTGCTGACTTCGGTGCTGCGGGGGTATGACCTCGGTCGCAGCCTCGATCGGGCTTTTCGGCTAGGGCTCGCCAAAGAGCTCCGACTCGCCCTATCGATCAGCCATGACCCGCAATAGCGGAGGCGCCTCGAGTGAGGGAGCCCGCAGCCCGTAAGATGCGCCGCCTTCTCTCGATCCTTCACGAGGGCGGTTATGGCTTGTTGATGGCGACATGCACCATCCGGCGAAGCGTCTTCAGGGTCTGCGGATCACGGCCATCCGTGATTCTCCACGCCGGACCGCCCGCCATCGAACGCGGCCGCCGAGTGGCGGTGGCGAAGGTGAAAACAGGACGCGGAGTCGGAGTCCGCGCTCAATCCACGCCGAGGAAAGTCCGCCGACGGCGCGCCATGCTCCCGGATCTTGATGTCGTCTCGCGAATGAGCGGCAATCGGGCCCCATATGGCGCCACTGCCGACGATCGGGATCGCCAACCGCAAGAGGTGAGATGGGGGGTCAGTGAGATACAGGACCCGAGCTGCGCTTTGCTCAAATGGAGGAACGGAGGAGATGCAACGTTGGTCGAGCAAGACGACAACGAAGCGTGAGGTTTAGATTTATATCGTTCGAGTTTCTACGAGGTAAAGCTCTACTCGGGCCGCCTTTGCGGCAAGATTCTTAGCTATTTCTGGCACAGGTGCGATACTGACTCAAGTTCAATAATGGCTATGTCTAAGCTCGATATGGCGTGTTGTCTTCGTGTCCCCGAGAGATCAAGCAAGATCCTTGGTCTTATACCTCCTTCAAGACGCAACGGACGGAGAGATTCCTGAAGTGGCCTTCATGCACGTTAGGTCGGGCAAGAACCGCACCGGACTTGTTGCACGCCTCGCTTCATCCCCACGACTCCACGCCTTAAATCACCGTCAAACGTATGATCCGAAATCCAAGGGTGGACTACGACTTCGAACGAGAGCCTACCCGAGCTCGAGGTCGTGCGGGAGCCGCAGTTTCGCCTAGTGCGCTCTAGGTCGAACGCCTCAAGACACCCCTGTGTCATGGTCGGGTCTCCCCGAGCTCGGGGTCCACGACCAGACTGTTGGCGACCAAGGACACCTGTGCCTCGTCACCGTGTGAAATCCCCGGGCTTGTGCATGACCTCGAACACGGCTATTCGAATAGTTTTACACTCTGCAGAGGTTGTACAGCTTTACCCACAAGACATGATCATCCCTTAGTGCCAAGCGCTACGAACACACTTCCTTTGGTGTGTCGGCAGAGAGATCACTACAAAGCCTTTACAATGCATGTCTAAACTCGGTATTGCCCTCTAAGGTTTCGCCCCTCGGGGCCCCCTCTTGAGCCATGTGAGTCTACCCGTCCATCCCAGAACCCACACCAACAATTGGCAATACTCAAGACTAGACATTGCAAATTAATCATCTAGGTATGTCCCATACCAGACTTGTGGTTGAACGGTTAGGCCCAGTTCAATGGCGCACAAGATTAAGTCCTTAATTTGTCTTAGGCAAGACAACCACATCCCAATGTGCTAGACAGCACCCCCTTTACTACACGATCACTTGCCTAAGGGAAAACATTTTGTTCAACCAAAACCAATGGCATCCCCTGCCATGGTACAACATGTTTTACAACAGTGGTCAACATCCACAATTCAATATCTCATTAAGTCAAGATTAATATTAATTCACAGATGATATGAATCCCATCGGACAACTAAGCATGGCTAAGCATAGCTACGATAACCCAATGTTGGTACTATGATTATGTCCAACTAGTAATGTCCCATCCTAAAGTTGACAACGGATACATGGCATTCCAATAATCAAGGTGGCATACTGGCAATCAGGTGAATAGCTACTCCCATAAACTAGCATTGATACACAAATAGCATGCAATTGTATAACACAAATTACTCAAAACTGAAAATAAATTTCTCTAGAATGTAGAGCTCGATTTTACAAAAATTTAGAAATTTGAATCGCTCCAATCAGAGTTCGGACGAAGGAGAACGGGCTCCTGGAAGTTTCTCGGGAGAGAAAATCAGAGAAATTAACAAGGGGTGACACGTGGCAGCTTGTGATTGGCTGGGATTTTTGGATTTTTGGGAAAATCAGAAAAATAAAAAGAATCTTTGGCTGACAAGTGGGACCCACGAGTCAGAGACTCGGTCCACGGCGAACCAAGTGAACCAAGAGGATGGCAAGGTTGACGTGGCACCCTTGTGGCAGCCACGCGGCTCATAGGGCCAAGGTGGCGGCTAACGCGGGCGGCTAGCGGCGGCGTTGATGTGGGCTAGCCACGCATTGAGATCCGAGACGTCGGCTCGGCATCGGACGGCTACGGGACACGAGACGATGTGGCCGATCCGAAGCATCCACCGAAGATCGGATGGCCAAGGAGTGGAGATGCTGCGGCGATGACATGGCACGATCCAAGGCGTCGGCGAGTGATCGGACGGCGAGAACTCATGGCTGAGGTTGACGGCGAGGGGCGGTGCTATTCCGCTAGAGCTGAGGAAGACAATAACGGACTCGGCGAAACAGCACCGGATCGGGCGGGAGAGAATGCGGAATTGGGAGAGTGCGACGCGGTGAGTCAACCGTACCCACGGCGTTGGTGGAGGCACACCGGAGAGCCCAGGAGACAGCGGAGAAGGTGTTCAGGGTGGCGCAAACTTCGGCAAGCTCTCAGGAGAAGACGGCGGTGTCTCGGGCGATGGGAGAGGTGGCGGCGAGTTCAGCACGATGAGGCGAACCTCAGGGCCTTCAATAGCCCCGGGAGGCGTGCACAATACGGAATCCAAGGACGGCGTGGCTAGGGTTCGGTGCGGGCTGGCGGCGGTGGTGCGGGCGACTTGGAGGAATCCAGGCCGTCCACGGGGTGAGGATCTGGTGGCTCAGAAGCGCAAGGCTACGCGGGCGAGGCTTGACCGTGGGATCAACATTTGACAGCTGAGAGGCGCACCAGCTAGGGTTTCGGCGTGGAGACAAAGGGCTGGGCTGGGAGACGGGCCAGCGGAGGCAAATAGGAATGGGCCGAGAGAAAGGATTCGGCCCGGGAGAGAATAAAGGATTTTAAAACCTTTTTCGAATTAACAAATTCAAGAAAATCTCAATAAAAGCAAATAAATTCAAAGAAATAGCAAATAAATTCTAAACAATCTCCAAAAATATAGGAAAATTCCTTGAGGCACAAGGAACTCAATAATTTGATGCATAGATTATTCAAATTAAATCTTTTCATTATTACAAAATTCATATTAAGCTTCTATTAATTCCAAGAAAATGCAAATGGTTCAATTTGATTTTTAAACATTCCAAAACTCTAAATTTTGGGATGTTACAACACGGAAGGTGAAGCGTTTTCCCGCTTAAGGCAGAGGCTGACGTCGCTCCTTATAAGAGTGAGTCTTGCCTCGAACGTAGCGGTCTGCTGCACACTACCGCAATCCAGCTGCCTCTTCATCTTCTTTCTTCAAGCACTCCTTCGTCCGATGCATCGGAGCTCACATCCGTACATCTTCTCGATCGCTGCAAGTTCTGCATTTGGCTTTTCCTGCTCGCTGCTTGACTTCCGCTCTTCGTGCATATAAGGGCGTAACCGCTGCGTGAACGATCATCCTTCTCTAAGTTCTTTTTTTTCTTTTTTCTTCAGATCCTTCATGGCGCCTTCCCCGAGCCTTTTCTGTCTGACGATGAGGCCCCGCCATCTCCACCCCCGGCGGAGGAGCAGATGTTCGATTTTGAAGATGAGGGCCATCCGCCTGCTGTCGAAGAAGAGGGCGACCTCGCCGAGCTTTGGGCTCTATACGAGCTGGCCATGGCCGAGATCGCGGAGGAGGAGGCCGTGGCCCATGATGCCGCCACTGTCGACGTCTTGATCGAGGTCGTCCCGAAGCTCGTCGAGGCTCGAGACGCCCTCATTGAGGCTATGCGATGCGTGCGCCGGGCGTAGTCTTTTTAATTTCTGCAAAAAATAGTTATGCGATGTTTTGGTGTATATAGACTTTAAGTATTTGGGACAATATTATCTTATGTGATATTATCTTGATGGTGCTTGCTCTTTCTTTTCCCCTTTTGATCCTTCAACCTGTCCGAATGTTTTTTTCGTCCTTTATGTTTAAGCGCTCTGACCGACTAGTCTAGCCCCCGAGCGTCAGGAGTTGGCTCATGGCCTTTTTTCCCAGGCACGCTTTTTTGAGTAGCTAGATTTTGCCATTCATGGGTCAGGGTTTCACAATCAAGAACTAAAAACACTCGGACTTAATCACGATCACTAGGGAGAAAAAAGGGATGATAGATGATTCACAAGAAGGGTTGCGCATGCGCAACACTATTAGGTGTAGCCCCCGACTTACTACTTAATTGAGTAACAATTGAGTAGTAAGTCAAGTAAAGAAAACTTTTATTCCTGATTTACTATAATCGATGTACAAGATTTCAGAGTAAAAACGACGTAGCTGCTTTATGTTCCATGTGTTGCCGAGGACCACACCATCTTCACGCTTGAGTCTGTAGGCTCCCGGGCGCGTTATCTCATCGACGATGTAGGGACCCTCCCAGCTTGGGGAGAGCTTTTGCTCGCTTTTCTGATTCCTCCTTAGGACCAAATCTCCATTGGAGAAAGCACGGCCCTGTACATTCTGATCATGGTAGCGTCGCAAGCCCTAGAGGTATTTGGTCGACTGGATTGCTGCGACTTCCCTGGCCTCCTCCAATCGGTCGATATCTTCTGTCCTGCTCTCCTCCGACTCGGCGTCCTGGTAACTCCGAACCCAGGGGGATCCGAATGTCAACTCGGTGGGCAAGACCGCTTCGGATCCATATACTAGAAAAAAGGTGACTGCCCGATGGCCCTGCTAGGAGTGGTTCTCAGCCCCCAGAGTACTGAGGGCAATTCTTTTACACATCGAGTAGCATATGGCTTGAGACGATCGAAAATCCTTGCTTTTAATCCTTGTAGCACCATGCCGTTCGCTCGCTCTACTTGGCCATTGCTCTTCGGATAGGCCATGGAGGTGAAACAAATCTTGATGCCGAGTTCATCGCACCAACCTTGAAATTCCTCTCCGCGGAATTGGGTTCCATTGTCCGTGATGATCCTGTTCGGGATGCCGAATCTTACCACAATTTCCTAGAAGAACTTCTTGGCTTTGGCCGCCGTGATTGTGGCAATAAGCTTTGCCTCAATCCACTTGGTGAATTTATCAATGGCGATGAAAAGATGAGTGAAACCCCCCTAAGCCTTCTTCAGAGGGCCGACCATGTCAAGCCCCCAGACTGCGAACCGCTAGGTGATCGGTATGGTTTGCAGCTCCTGCGCCGGCACATGTATTTGACGAGCAAAAAATTGACAACCTTCATAGGTTCGGACAATGTCTTCTGCGTCAGACACGGCAATCAGCCAGAAGAAGCCTTGGCGATAAGCTTTGCCCACTAGGGTACTTGATGCCGCATGATGCTCGCAGATTCCCGAGTGGATTTCTTTGAGAAGATTTTTTCCTTCTTGCTCCGATATGCAATGCCTTAAAACTCCGGAAGCACTTTTTCGGAAGAGTTCTTCGCCGACTACCACGTAGTTCTTGCATCGGCGTGTGATACGCTTTGCCTCTACGCGGTCTTCGGGGAGCTCATCCTTCAACAAATAGTTCAGGAAAGGAGCTGTCCAGTCAGGATTGATGACTAAAATTTCCTCCTCGGCCGGTGTTTCCTCTGGTTTGCTTGGCTCCTACTGTTGGCTTATCGAGGGTTTATGGAGCTCTTCGACAAATACTCCCGCCGGTACTGTTGCCCGACTGGAGCCTAGCCTTGCAAGCTCATCTGCTGCTTCATTGTCATGGTGGAGCACATGGATGAGTTCCAGACCGTCAAACTTGTCTTCGAGTTTCCTCACTTCTTGGCAATATGCCGCCATATTGTCTCCAACGCACGACCAGTCTTTTTGCACTTGATTGATCACCAACATGGAGTCGCCATGGATTGTCAGTCGTCGAACACCGATGGATATCGCAATACGGAGTCCGTGGATGAGAGCCTCGTACTCAGCGGCATTGTTGGATGCTGGGAAATGGAGTTGAAGGACATACTTCAAGAGTTCGCCTGTCAGAGAGATAAGCACCACGCCAGCCCCCGCGCCGCTGAGCATGAGGGAGCCATCAAAATACATTGTCCAATACTTGAGATTTTCAGTAGTCGTGGGGGTCTGCAACTGATGAGGACATCACAACCAAGGACACAACCACGCCGAGTGGTTCTTTTCATACACAACAAGTTTTACAAGGACCTACAACTCGTGCTCGAGCACGTCTATTTAATTATCAGGTAAATTCGTTCCTAAGTTTTTATACAAATGATTCACAGAATAGAATGCTATTTAATTCTTGTGATGATCTTTTTTTCCTTAGGAACCAAGGAGAAGAACCTCCAAATGCCAAGCATAAAGCACAATCATCATATGCGCAAGTTGGACTTGGAATCAGCAAATTCGCGGGTTCGGCCTCCGCGACAGCACCAACTTCAAATGATCATAACTTTTGTTCTAGAAGGCTTCTGGAGGTCTATGAGTACAAGAACGAAAGAACTAGTCGTCCTCTTTCAAACGGATCTGAGATCACCTCAAAATTCCCTTCGAGTCAGTGGCAAAACGCAAAACAATCTAGAACACTTTTTCAGTCCGAGTTCGAGTCCAATTCGAACTCAGAAACAGCACTGACTTTAAAGTGCCATAACTTTTGATTCCGGAGGATTCTGGAGGCCCATGAGTACACGTTTGAAAGATCTCGGAGTCTACTTTCCAAAGGATCTGGCCTCACCTCAAAATTCCTTCAGATGCGTCCGGAAACTGCCTAAAACCACACATTGCTTTTCCAGTCCGAGTCAAACTCGAGTCAAAGAAGACTTGGTGTTTTGGATTTGAGTTGTATTAGATTTCCTTTACTATGGAAGGCCCCCTCCTGCTCCTCTAGTATAAATAACCACCCAAACCCTCATCTAGGACTTGGGTTTTGTTTATTTGATAGTTTAGCCATTGCTACTATTTTGAGTCTTCCAGACGTGCTAAACAGCCGCCTAAGAAGCTCCTTGTTTCAGAACCCCACTTTATCAATTCTTCATTCATATTCGCAATTTTAGATTGCTTTACCATTGTTCTTGCTTGTTCTTCGATTGCATGCAGGAATCGAACCTCGTGTTCAGGTTGATCGTGCTAACGACAAGATCAATAACCCTCTGGAGTTGGTTTAGCGATTGCTAAGGCGCATCGTCGTCGTACGTTGTAGTCGGATCGCCAAAGTCAATTCCTCCAAATCGGGTTATCGCTCTCATCGAAAGATCGACCCAAAGTCACATCAAGTGGTATCGAGCGCCAAGTTGCTCGGTGAGAGATTCAGTACCTTAGATTAGTTTTTGTTTTTGTCCAAAATTGAAAATCCTCCACAAAAATTCAACCTTTAGATTCAATCTGGTAATTTAGTGAGTTTTGTTAGGTTTTGATCCATTAGAGTCCTTGTTTTAGTTGTTGATCGCTTTTCCTTCGCTGTAGCTTTTATTCCAATCTGTCCAGTTCTTTGTTTTGTTCATAACATTTGCATACGAGCTCCGATTCTAGTGTTTTTGCACTTTCCTGAAACCTTGGGACAAGCTCCACAAAAATCTAGTTGGGCACGAAATCTAATTCTATCTAAAAGGTTGTTTAATCTTGACATCAAATTCGGGAAGCAAGTTGCAATTGCAATCCAGATTGGTTTGGTATTTTGATCATAACTCTCACATCCGAACTCCGATTGAGAAGTTTTTATACTTTCCTGAATCCTTGAAGAGTTCTCTACAAAAACAATTTTGGGTGTCCTTCGTGATTCGGACTCCTTCAAAACGAATTTGACTCGGATTCGGATTTGGTCAGATCGGCTGAATTTTGTTGAATCTGTGCACCTTAGTGTTTTGGCCATAACTTCTACATATGAGCTCCAAATTGTGTGTTTGAATACTTGTTTTAAAGCTTAGAACAGTGCCATCATTTTGTTACATTGTGAGTAAGCTTGATTCGGTCATTCTCAAGCCTTAATTGCAGCAACAACCTTATTGCATAGTTCTGGCCGAATTTGGGGTTTGTTTCTTCAATTTGTGTTCTAGCTTTGTTCCTTTGAGTTGGTTGAGTCCAGTAGCATCTACAACCATAAAAGTTCCAAAATATCAGTGTACATACCTTTGGGAACCAATTCATCCTTTTATGAATACTTTGATCCTAATTGAGACTAGCAATTTGAAATTGCTTGGGCTGCTCCTTATGATACGCTGCACTATCATAACTCTTGTGATATCAAGTTAGGGATTCCAAAACTTTGCTCATACTAGTGTTGGCCGAAAAGTCACAAAAAAAGAGAAAGAAAGAGCCAAAAGGCCAAAAGAAAAAAAGAGAGAAAAGAAAAGAGAATAGTGGCGGCAAAGACTACATTGATCAAAACCCTAATTTGTGTTTGTCATTTTCAGATTGTGCAATTGTATTAAGTAGTGAGCAATCTTGTGCCCTTTTACCTTTTTCTCAAGCAATTTACTAGCTGCCTCTCCATAACTTATGCAACACGAGTTTTGGTGCTGAAATTATTCTTATTTTTTTTGCTCATTCCATTGGTTGCATAAAGTTGCATTATCTTTGCGTGTGTTGCCTTAAAATTCACTTATATCTTTGAGATCGGCAACTAGGGCTTGTGAATTCTAGTTTGGATCATTACTTATCATTACAAAATCTAGAATTATCAGATTGCATAGGAAATTAACATAGCCTACCAAACTCCACATATTCTACCTCAGACGCTTGTTCGGTCCTTGGCAATCGCTTATCCAAGCTTGGGAGAACTTTTGATACCGCCAACGATCCGACAACCCTCGCTGCATGGTAAGAACTTGTAAGAGCTTTGATTAAAGTTTGAGAGTTGAACGACTTTTGTCCACATCCTATGTAGTGATAGAACATTATACTTGTGATTTTGTTTCTTGTCTTCACTAACAATGGCAGTGTTCTCAACGTCAGAAGCGCTTTGGGCCAACAAAGATCCTAGGAGAAGAGATAGTTCACACTCCAAGATACAGAGAACGCACGAGCATACCTTCAACACCACGGAAGGTACAACGGCATCGCATATGTACCAAAAATAAGTTTACTGTACTCCATTTTTAGTGATAAATATGATCCTCAAGGTTATCTTACATGGGAATTAGTCATTTAACAATCATTTGATAAACATGAAATTCTGAGCATGATAAGGTTAGGGTTGTTACTAGTGGATTCTCCGGATTTGCTGCTATTTGGTGGAATGATTATATGAGTAAAAATCAGACATTCCTAGCACATGGACAAAATCAAGAAAATTTCGAGAGCTAGATTTGTCCTTCATATGTTGCCCGTCAATTACGAAATGAATTGCAACATCTAAAACAAGGTAGTAAAACAAAGGATGAGTACTACCAAGAATTTCAACATAGATCTTTATGCTCAAGTTAGAAGAGACCTAAAAGACTCAAGATGAATAACTTTTATTTTGGACTAGATCTCGACATTCAGATCATGATATCTTGTAAAGAATTCAATTCTTTGTCATGTTTACTTAATCTTTCACGAGAAGCCGAAAGAAAGATACAGAGAAGACAATCAACCAAAATTCAAGCTAACACAAAGTTAATGCTACCCCTGTGGCATGCATCGCACCAAACCTGAATGAGAGCATACACACCGAGAATGTGAAAGAAATACAAGAAAATTTGAGTGAAGTAGAGGATAGCATTTGTGACGATGATTCTACTAACACAATCCAATCTATTTTGGTTAGTTCTGCTGTTGTTGTTCCATGCGCTATTCAGGTTACTTTTGAAGAAGGATTTAACAAGCGTAAATACCAACGTTATCGTGTGAAAGTTTTGATATTTCTACTTCGAGGAGGAAACTAATGACCATGGTACAGATCTGATTTTACAGCAAGAAAAGGATCAAATTGGTGAGTATATTCCTACTATACATAACTCTTGTGAACTACCACCTTGTGCCACAATTGTAGAACCATATGACTTAATTGCATGCTTATAATTTTGCTCATGTGGTGCCGATTACGCATAAGGAGGTGATAGCTAGAATATCCCCTACCACTGCTTTTGTGCTATATCATGTTGAATGAGCTCGTTAGTTTGACTTGTGCTATGGACAAGATTTCTGAAATTTCATCTCTTAAGTCTTTGTCTAGCACCTATGCCTCACTGTTTTAAATTCAATTTATTTGGTGAATATGGCATAGATGGCAAGTTTCTTGTTTACGTAATATGCATAACTTGTGATAAACTTGATAAATTGAAGCTTGCTATTTTGGGTAATTCTAGTTGTAAGCAACAACTTGTTTCATTTGAGGCTCCATCAAATTTTCCTAATAAGTGTGATACCCATAGTTTGTTGCCACATTGTTCAATTTTTGTATATTAACTTGTATTACAAATCAACATGTCGAAGTTGATGCGTGGAAGCCAATTAAAATTGTGTCACCATTATTGGAATGGTTTGATTTTGCTTGTTTACAATTTGATAACATGAATGAGCCATACTTGATGCCGTAACTTGTTGTTTTGCCCACAAAACATGTTATTGAATGCGACTCACAAAACATGAGTATTCTTTATCAAAGGTCAGAATAGATATGTGTTTTACTTATATTTGCAAATCAAGTTGCAAACTAAATCATGCTAATATTGATGTTATATGCTTCACTTATAACCACAAATCGATTAAGTAATTGCGAGGAAATGCTTTGCTTAAATCTGATTTCCTCATGTGTTGTTTTGAAAATAACACACCGCGAATCCAAAAGAACAATGAAATATGGGATATATACATCTACGCCGGTACACGTTCTTTTTGTTGGTTGCTTCGTTTCAGTTTTGTCCAAAACCGAGAACGGTTTTCCTTCAAAGAGGGAGAAAGCATCGAAGAGTGCTAGCATTCATCAAGCCATAATATGCTGGAAAGAAGTGTTGAGCTATGTGGATAATTATCAGGTGAATCCTCTAAATGTTTTTCATGTCTTAAAAAAATGTAAAGAGGCGGAGCTACCATTTTATTTAAATAAATGCAGGACCAGTATGAGAATGTTTTGTGCTGAAGATGTGCTAAAAGGTGAGCATGAGTCGAGGACGACTCAAATGCAAGAAGGAGAGGATGATGAGGACATCACAACCAAGGACACAACCACGCTGAGTGGTTCTTTTCATACACAACAAGTTTTACAAGGACTCTACAACTCGTGCTCGAGCACGCCTATTTAATTATCAAGTAAATTGCTCCTAAGTTTTTATACAAATGATTCACAGAATAGAATGCTATTTAATTCTTGTGATGATCTTATTGTCCTTAGGAACCAAGGAGAAGAACCTCCAAATGCCAAGCATAAAGCACAATCATCATATGCGCAAGTTGGACTTGGAATCAGCAAATTCATGGTTCGGCCTCCATAATAGCATCAACTTCAAATGATCATAACTTTTGTTCTAGAAGGCTTCTGGAGGTCTATGAGTACAAGAACGAAAGCCCTGATCGTCCTCTTTCAAACGGATCTGTGATCACCTCAAAATTCCCTTCGAGTCAGCGGCAAAATGCAAAAGAATCCAGAACACTTTTTCAGTCCGAGTTCGAGTCCAATTCGAACTCAGAAACAGCACTGACTTTAAAGTGCCATAACTTTTGATTCTGGAGGATTCTGGAGGCCCATGAGTACACGTTTGAAAGATCTCGGAGTCTACTTTCAAAAGGATCTGGCCTCACCTCAAAATTCCTTCATATACGTCCGAAAACTGCCTAAAACCACACATTGCTTTTCCAGTCCGAGTCAAACTCGAGTCAAAGAAGACTTGGTGTTTTGGATTTGAGTTGTATTAGATTTCCTTTACTATGGAAGACCCCCTCCTGCTCCTCTAGTATAAATAACCACCCAAACCCTCATCTAGGACTTGGGTTTTGTTTATTTGATAGTTTAGCCATTGCTACTATTTTGAGTCTTCCAGACGTGCTAAACAAGCCGCCTAAGAAGCTCCTTGTTTCAGTAACCCCACTTTATCAATTCTTCATTCATATTCGCAATTTTAGATTGCTTTACCATTGTTCTTGCTTGTTCTTCGATTGCATGCAGGAATCGAACCTCGTGTTCAGGTTGATCGTGCTAACGGCAAGATCAATAACCCTCTATGAGTTGGTTTAGCGATTGCTAAGGCGCATCGTCGTCAGACGTTGTAGTCGGATCGCCAAAGTCAATTCCTCCAAATCGAAGTTATCGCTCTCATCGAAAGATCGGGACCCAAAGTCACATCAGCAACTCCACCCACTCGGCGGTGAAGTCGGCGAGTACTTGGGATTTTATTGACGTTCGCGGCCTGAAGGAGATTTTGAAAGCTCCAAGCTCGACCGCCCATTTCGCAATTCTCCTGGTGGCCATGACTTCATTGAAGATCGCCATCGAACTCGCTGAGATTGATCTTAAGCGCAGCCCCTACCTAGCGCGCCAACTGTCGACGTTTGTTGTCGGCAATAATGAAAAGGGGGCTAGGCGCTGGATCTGATGGGGACGGTGTTGCCCGAACTTCCGTCAGGTGGAGGATAAGTCGATTAGGCGCGCGAGACACACACGATCCGGCTTCTTGATCGGCACGATCAAAACCCCCGCAATCGCAGCACCACGCGCCCTCGGTTATCAACCGTGCGCTGCCGGTTGACCTCGCCACGAAGGCTAATCCTACCAATGAATCGAGAACACAAGCAAGAACAAGAAAGATGCAACTGGATTTGCAATTGAGGATGAAGCTCACGAGTTGGGGTCTCACAAACCGATGAGCGGCGACTTTGTTCAAAGACAGAATTAATCTAAGCAAAACCCAAATCAAACCCTAGCGGCGGCTACTGGATATAAAGGCTAGGGGACGTCCTAGAAACCCTAGACGCGTCCGTGATGGACTCCAACACGATACATGGGCCAAGGGCCCAAATTGGTGACGCAGCACCCTGGGACAGATTCTGTCCGCCAACTTGCAACGTAAATTCCCGTCGACTCCGAAGTCCAAATGACGTGAAACTGGTGCCATTGTAAAGATTATCTCCTTAGCTTTCGAGGCATATGTGGATCATCGCAATCGGAGCCCGTTTGTGGCCTGGGCGACAATTTTAGTGAACGCTGCTCCTGGTGGACGAGGTAGTCGATTCCGAGATGAATTGGACCTCCAACTTGACTTGGACTTGGACACTCTCCTTGCCTCCCTCCTGGTCCTTGCTGGTTTCCAAGGCCTTCATGGTCCTCTCCAAAGTTCCTAAGTACAAGATAATCAATAATATCATTAGGTAGCATACCATCCTCACAAGTATATGCACGGGCACTTAGGAATGAGCTCACCTGTTGATTCAATTGCCGTGCTCGTGCTCTTGTGATGGGTGTATTTATTACTTCTACCGTGGTGAAGTGCATCAGTGTCATATTCCCATGGGCGACCCAATAAAAGAGAGCAAGCTTGCATCGGAACCACATCACAACTGGAGGAGTCTTGGGTGTATGTATAGGAGTGATGTCCTCATCATCCTCCCCCTCTTGAAGTGGAGTCGTCCTCGACTCAAGCTCATCTTCTTCTCCCATGAGCGGTTTCAAATCTGCAATATTAAATGTGGGACTAACCCCAAATTAGGCGGCAACTCAAGTTTATATGCATTATCATTTATTTTCTCAAGTATCTTGAAAGGACCATCAGCTCTAGGCATTAATTTAGATTTTCGCAATTCTGGAAAACGATCCTTTCTCAAGTGTAACCATACTAAATCACCGGTTCAAGTTTTACCTCCTTTCTACCTTTGCTTCCCTGATCCTATACCTTTCATTCATCATTTCAATATTTTCTTTAGTCTTTTCATGCAATTTCAAAATAAATTCAGCACGTTCCTTAGCATCATGATGAACTCGTTCACTAGTAGGTAAAGGTAATAGATCAATAGGAGCACGGGGATTGAAGCCATACACTACCTGAAAAGGACTTACCTTGGTGGTGGAGTGTACCGCCCTATTATAAGCGAACTCAACATGCGGCAAACACTCTTCCCACATCTTCAAATTCTTCTTCAGAACAGTCCTCAACATAGTAGATAATGTACGATTTACTACCTCGGTTTGGCCATCGGTTTGGGGATGACATGTTGTTGAAAACAGCAGCTTGGTCCCCAATTTATTCCATAGAGTTCTCCAAAAGTGGCTCAAAAACTTGGCATCACGATCTGAAACAATAGTAGAAGGCATACCATGCAAGCGAGCGATTTCTTGAAAGAAAAGGTTAGCAACATTAACAAAGATCGTCGCTCTTATGACAAGGAATAAAGTGAGCCATCTTAGAAAATCTATCAACCACCACAAAACACTATCCTCCCCTCTTGGTCCTAGGCGGTCCTAAAACAAAGTCCATAGATATATCCTCCCATGGAGTGCTAGGAACAGGAAGAGGCATATATAAACCATGTGGATTCAATCGTGACTTAGCCTTTTGACATGTTGTGCAGCGGGATACAAACCTCTCAATGTCTCGCCTCATCTTGACCAAAAGAAGTGAGCGGACAACACGACCTCCGTCTTCTTGGCACCAAAATGACCCATCAAACCTCCTCCATGAGCCTCCTCAGATCAAAAAGAAAAGCGAGCGGATCCAAGCTGGAATGCATAGGCGGTTAGCTCTAAACACAAATCCATCATTTATCACATATTTGTCCCATGTTCTTCCCTCTTTGCAATGCAGCAAGACATCTTTAAAGTCTTCATCATGAGCATATTGTTCTTTAATTGATTCCAATCCAAATATACGACAATCAAGTTGGGACAACATGGTATATCTCCTAGACAAGGCATCAGCAATTACATTATCCTTCCCTTTCTTGTGTTTGATAACATAAGGAAAAGATTCAATAAATTCAACCCATTTAGCATGTCTACGATTCAGTTTCAGTTGACTGCGAATATGTTTTAGCGACTCATGATCGGAATGAATAACAAACTCTTTGGGCCAAAGATAATGTTGCCACGTTTCTAAAGATCGCACAAGAGCATACAATTCTTTATCATACGTGGAATAATTCAAGACAGGACCACTCAATTTTTCGCTAAAATAAGCAACAGGTTTTCTATCTTGCATCAAAACACCACCAATTCCAATCCCACTAGCATCACATTCAAGCTCAAAGGTCTTATTAAAATCAGGAAGTTGGAGTAAAGGTGCATTAGTAAGCTTATCTTTCAAAAGGTTGAAGGCATTCTCCTGTGCTTGCCCCCAATGGAACACAACTCCCTTCTTCGTCAACTCATTCAATGGGGCTGCAATGGTGCTGAAATCCTTCACAAAGCGGCGGTAAAATCCGGCAAGTCCATGGAAACTCCGCACTTGTGAAATCGTCGTGGGCGTTGGCCAACTCTTAATCGCGTGCACCTTGGCTTCATCCACCTCAATTCCCTGCGGAGTCACAACATAGCCAAGAAAGCGATACTGGATTCGGTGCAAAAAGTGCACTTCTCGAGGTTACCAAATAAACGTGCAGACGCAAAGCATCAAAAACAAGCACGTAGATGATCAAGATGTTCATGTAACGACTTGTCTGTAAATCAATATATCATCAAAATAAACCACCACAAATTTCCCAATGAAAGCTCGTAAAACCTCGTTCATTAAGCGCATGAAAGTGCTAGGTGCATTAGTTAACCCAAAAGGCATGACTAACCACTCATACAATCCAAACTTGGTTTTAAAGGCTGTTTTCCATTCATCTCCCAATTTCATTCTTATTTGGTGGTATCCACTCACGCAAGTCAACCTTAGAAAAAATTATAGAACCACTTAACTCATCAAGCATGTCGTCTAACCTAGGAATAGGATAGCGATACCTTATTGTGATATTGTTAATGGCTCTACAATCCACTTTGTCATGCGCCTAACCGCCATCTTTCTTAGGAACCAAAAGAACGAGAACGGCACAAGGACTAAGGCTCTCACGTACATACCCGCGATCCAAAAGATCTTGGACTTGGCGCTGAATCTCCTTAGTCTCCTCGGGGTTGGTCCTATAAGCGCTTCGGTTTGGCAAACTCGCTCCGTATCAAATCAATTTGGTGCTCAATCCTCGTATGGGTGGGAGTCTGGAGGTATTTCAACGAGAAAAACATCCGCATACTCTGCAAAAGGTTAGTGACAACGAGGAGGCAAAATCTTGGGCATATCATCCATTGAAAACAAAGCATCTTTGCATATCAAAGCATAGCACAAAGCATCATCACTAATGGCAGCAAGATCAGATTTTGTAGCAAGCAAGACGGGATTCCTCAATTTAATTTGGTTGGCTACATGCTGAATTTCAGATTTTTCATCAATGGGTTTCTTGTCATTAGCAATCCGCTCCCTATCAGATTTAACAATTTCAGCGGGGGTCAAAGGTAGAAGTGTAATTTTCTTTCCCTTATGCATAAAAGTGTATTTATTACTTCTACCGTGGTGAAGTGCATCAGTGTCATATTCCCATGGGCGACCCAATAAAAGAGAGCAAGCTTGCATCGGAACCACATCACAATCAGCAAAATCAGAATAGGAACCAATGGAAAAATGAACCCGAACTGTTTGTGTTACCTTAGCTTTGCCGGAATCATTCAACCACTGAATGTGGTATGGATGTGGGTGCGGGCGTGTGGTCAAGCCAAGCTTCTTGACCAAATCTGTACTCACCAAGTTGTTGCAGCTGCCGGAGTCAATGATCACGCGCGCTCGTCGGTTGTTGATGACGAAGAAAATCTGGAACAAGTTGTGGCGCTGCTGCTGCTCGGCTTGCTCCATTTGTGCGCTAAGGACACGTTGGACAATGATGGCCCTGTACGCAGCGGTATCCTCGGCGCCAAAGGTGGCATCATCATCATCCACGTCGTCGTCTAATCTGGTGTCGTCGACCTCATCCTCAACATCGGAGGCGCTGATGTAACCTCCGTCGTCGGTGGCGATGTATGCCCGCCGGGCATTCTCTCTTGCGTGGCCAATCCTTGGCACTTATGGCGGCGAATTCCCGTCGATGTACGGCCCGTGGAAGCGACGGAGGAGCTCTTGGCCAGTGTTGGCGGGGTCGACTTGCTGTTGTCCGTGGTACGCAAGCGGCGGTGCCATCGATGTCCGTCGTGTGCTCGTCGAAGGTGGCGGTGCGGTTGGTCGGAAGGTGGAAGAAGGCGCATCTTCGCTTGTCCCGTAGTCGTTCGAGGCGTGAAGGTGCTGCCGCCGTTGCTCCTGCTCTTAGAATGGCGTCCCTGCAACTCCTTCTCTGCTAACATAGCAAGTTGAAACAAGCGATTGACAGTTGTATATTCTTTATAGTCAACAATGTCCTGAATTTCTGGACGCAAACCACCGTAAAAACGAGCAATCTTATCCTCAGGTTCCTCTACTACCCCACAACGTAACATACCCTTTTGAAGCTCTTGGTAATATTCCTGAACAGTCATACTACCTTGATCTAATCGTTGCAATCTCTTGCGCATATCACGTTGGTAGGAAGGAGGAACAAATCTATTACGCATAGCATCTTTTAATCTCGCCCAAGAATCAGGTTGTAAGCGGGCATTTACTAGTTCATTCCACCAGATTATAGCAAAATCTTTAAATTCACTAGTGGCTTGTCTAACTCTATGAATCTCGGGAACTAGATGGGAGTTAAATTTCTGCTCGACCGTCATCTCCCAATCTAAGTAAGCATCAGCATCATAACCGCCAGAAAAGGAAGGGATGGTGAATTTTACCTTAGCGAAAGGATCATCATTGCGGTTCTGGTTATTACCTCCCATACCGTGATGGTTGCGGCGAAGACGGTCATGAAGACGGGCGTCTCGTTGAGCAAAGACGTTCTCTGGCGGCACGCTGTCTGCTCATCTTCATCTTCCTCAAAATCACCATCCTCGTCATGGTCGTTGTTGCGTGGTTGACGGATGCATCTCCATCAACGATCGCGGGAGGGCGTTTTTCGGCGGCATCCATCCCATCGGCAAGGGTGGAGACTCGTCGTCGATGCTCTCAAGGGTCTGTTAAATCGTCATGGCATGCTCCTTGAACATCATTCTTATCTCATCCGGCATGGTCGACAACTCTGAATGAAGGACACGATCGCCGATGGTAACATCATCCTCGTTCTCGCCCTTCTTGCCACTGCCATGGTTAGCACGAGAAAAAAGGACAGAGGGAAATACAAACACAAGTATTATGAGCCCTATGAACTACTAGGAGGTGGGATCTCTCGCTCTCAAGCAATCTTACCAAGTTCTTACCGGTTCTTACCAACACAATGAGGGCGGTGCAACCGGTGGTGGTTCGTGACACCGTGAGGCGTGATGAAGCGATTGCAAGGGTCAATAACCTGTCTTGATCGAAGGATGTATTTGTGGAGTCTGTAGGAAGGTTATATGTATTGAGTGGCACACAATTCAGTAACAGATAGTAATGCTGAATAAATGTCCAAAGCTCTTGCCCTAGTTGCTGGTCTAAACGTGTCCTTATTCTAGTTGCGGCAGAAATCAAGGAAGGTATAGAAACAAGCAACAAAGGCGTCAGAATATATGAACAGATATCAGCAGAACAGCAAAACACTTTTCTCAGGCTCGGTAAAAACACCTACCCTTGCTCCTGTCCTCTTTTTTTTTTTTTTTTTTTTTTTTTTTTCGCTTTCCTTCACAAAAAATTTTTTTTGTTTGATTTTTCTGATATTTTTCCTAGGATCAGGAGCACAAAGGTAGACAGCACACAAATTTTCAGCCTTAAAAGATGTAAGATGAAACCGATATGAAATAAGAAGTGTTTTCCGAAAAGCGTGCTCAAACTTTGTAGCCGAGAACTCAATCTTCCAGAGGGAATTTCGCAAAATTTTCTGTAGATATCCGTGAAAAAAATTCGCCTAATTCGAGTCCGTATCACGAAAGTTATGGCGTTTTACGGAAGGACTCGAATCGGGGTTTTCTAGGCGGCTCCTCTCCAAACTCAAGGGCGTATGGAGTGGATATGGAACGCGATGATCTGTGGTGGCAGGTTCTGTGATGAGGGTGGCGATATGGCTAACAGGAGGTGGGGAATTAGGGTTTATGAAGGAGAAACCCTAATACAACTAGGACTCGGCGAGGAAAACCACAAAACAATCCGAATCCAACAAGGACTCAAATAGCGATTGGTGACAGGGTCGGTGTAGGATATGGGATGATGCAGCGGAGATGAAACACAACTAAATTAAGACCACGATCTAAACCAGCAACACGACTCGACTATGGACACAAACTCAACACTACGGATTCTGAAACGAAATTGTGCAAAGGCTAGGGCGGGGTTCTAGGTATGGTAGACTATGAACTGCAATTTTTTTTTTGGGCTTTTTCGTGGACTATAGGACGAACACAAAACTAAATTAAACAATGGGAAAAGGCGAACCTGACGGTAAACCTTGCTCTGATACCACTTGATGGGGACGGTGTTGCCCGAACTTCCGTCAGGTGGAGGATAAGTCGATTAGGCGGCGCGAGACACACGATCCGGCTTCTTGATCGGCACGATCAAAACCCCGCAATCGCAGCACCACGCGTCCTCTGGTTATCAACCGTGCGCTGCCGGTTGACCTCGCCACGAAGGCTAATCCTGCCAATGAATCGAGAACACAAGCAAGAACAAGAAAGATGCAACTGGATTTGCAATTGAGGATGAAGCTCACGAGTTGGGGTCTCACAAACCGATGAACGGCGACCTTTGTTCAAAGACAGAATTAATCTAAGCAAAACCCAAATCAAACCCTAGCGGCGGCTACTGGATATAAAGGCTGGGGACGTCCTAGAAACCCTAGACGCGTCCGTGATGGACTCCAACACGATACATGGGCCAAGGGCCCAAATTGGTGACGCAGCACCCTGGGACAGATTCTGTCCGCCAACTTGCAACGTAAATTCCCGTCGACTCCGAAGTCTAAATGACGTGAAACCGGTGCCATTGTAAAGATTATCTCCTTAGCTTTCGAGGCATATGTGGATCATCGCAATCGGAGCCCGTTTGTGGCCTGGGCGACAATTTTAGTGAACGCTGCTCCTGGTGGACGAGGTAGTCGATTCCGAGATGAATTGGACCTCCAACTTGACTTGGACTTGGACACTCTCCTTGCCTCCCTCCTGGTCCTTGCTGGTTTCCAAGGCCTTCATGGTCCTCTCCAAAGTTCCTAAGTACAAGATAATCAATAATATCATTAGGTAGCATACCATCCTCACAAGTATATGCACGGGCACTTAGGAATGAGCTCACCTGTTGATTCAATTGCCGTGCTCGTGCTCTTGTGATGGGTCCTTGCATCACAACTGGAGGAGTCTTGGGTGTATGTATAGGAGTGATGTCCTCATCAGGATCCAAACTCGATGGTAGCACAAGACACGGGATGTATCTGAGTTCGGCTCTCATGAGGAGATAATACCCTAGTCTTTGTGCTCTGGAATTATATGTGGCTAGCTATTTGCTGATGAGATTGTCTGGTGATGTTCTCCCGTCCCTCCATTTATATAGCAGAGGAGGGCGGTTACAAAGAGAGTCCTAGTCGGATACAAAGTAAGGATTATAACTCCTGTACCTATCCGTATTGCAACGGTATGGACTACAATTGTATCCTACCTAATCTGGGTCGGTTGCTATCTCCAGGGCTTCCTTGTTTGGTACGTCTTGGCGCCCCTTGGTAGCTTCTATTTGCCTGCGGTTGGCCCGACTCAGCGTTGTCCAGCTGGGCCTCACAAGCCTGCTTTGCAGATACCCGGGATGTATATATCCCACAGTTTGAAAATAAGATTGTGAATTTTTTTGACCATTCTATCTAAGGTTTATCCTATGGTCAGTATAGCTCTGATACCAACTGTAACGACCCCCATTTTTGCATAAATGTAAAAATAGAAATCTCATGTGCATACCGTACTAGTCCCGTGATCAGTAGCTAGTATGCACATTTACAACAATTGGAATCACAACCGTACATCATAATATTAATGAGGAAACTAATTATACAATGTATTCATACAATTCAGAGTATACAACATAGCACAAGAGAAGCAATGTCTTGTAGTGTTCCCATCCATCCCTCAGGCAACTGACAAGGCATAAATCTCTAGAAAGATCGCGTTATAGAGATTCTCACAGCCTGTGACAAAAAGATATTCTTCGGAGCTTCGCAATCACCTAAAACAACATAGTAAGCAAGGAAGCTTCTACAGTTGGTTTGCATAAAGACAAGTTGCAATTTAGAAACAGAATTTGTAAAAGCATATTTGATAGATTAAAAATAACAGTAGAGTATAAGTAACAACTCACAGTCCTCCATGATGTGAGCATCAAGATATCCAATTTCCTTCCAACTCGTGGCATAACCACAATCTTTGCCAAAACAAGGCACATCAGGTGAAAATCATCCAATTTAGAAAATCATAAAATGACTAGCTATGTGATGACGTTACCAAGTGCCTTTGACTGTAGGCGAAGCTATTTAATTAGATTTACACTCTGTAGAGCTGTACAACTTTACCCACAAGACATGACTTACTCTTTGTACAATCGATAATTAACACACTTCCTTTGGTGTGCCGTAGAGAGTCATGACATAGCTGTTACATTATATAGATCTAACTTTGCACCAGCCTAGTGACGTTAACCCTTGCTATGGAGAAGAAACAAGAATGACAGTAATTCTCTACCATTTGAAATGGTAAAATGAGCAGTAAATCTTTGCAATAAAGATTTCTTCCCATAACAAGGCGTACACAGTTGTACTAACATGCACTTACCCACACCGAGGTGTGGAAGCCCCTCATAAGCAAACCTAACTAGAATGCTCCTACTATCTCCCGCGTACCAATGTGCAAAGCCAGATCTAAATAACCTAATAGGTTAAGACTATCCCACGCCAGCACTTGTGGTTGCATGGTTTTCTTGGCTTGTAAACAATCCATAGCTCGGTCCTTAATCTGACACAGGCAATACTTCTCCCTACACTACGTACAAGTACATCCCTTGCACAACTGGCTATTGCCAATAATTGCTCGTATCAAAATCATAGGTTTATTTTGAGTTTTTAGCCAAAATACCATCATTCGATATCATCTCATAACCAACATTTTCAATTTCTCAAGAAACAATTTTGATTTGATCATATGCAGCGTTCATTTTAGAGCATGGCTAAGCATGGATAATATGTAATCGCTTAAACCCATTATGTATTGTCTAACGCTTTTCTATGGTTATCAAGGTTCTCATGTCCATACTTATCAAGGAAGTTCCATGAGTTAACTAGTATATCTACCAATACCATAAAATAGTGAATTTATAGAAATTAAGCGCATGCATGAACATTTTATTAAACAAAATGAAAATTAAATACTGGGATCAATATGATCAAAAGGGTGCTTGCCTTGCTTATCTGTTATTTATGGCGAAGTCGTGGTCGTAGCTGACGGTGTCGATGACAAAGTTAGTGACGTCGATTTCTACATGTTGTTTAATAGAAATATAGCAAATGGCAAATTTTAATAAGGGGAAAAAGAAGACAGATATTAAATCAAATAAAGGCTTACTACAGAAAACAAGCATGATTTAGGGTTTGGGTTAAAGGAATTCACATTCTTACATTTTAGTTGATTATGTATATTTATACTTCTTCATATCGTTAACAGCTTTCCAGTCGAGCGATACACGATTTATTTTATGGATTACCTATTCTTGTTTTATGAATTTAAGAAGCTAAAATTATGTATTCTTATAGTTATAATTTCAAATTCAAGATGTAAAAATTATTTGGATTAATAGAATTAAACATTAGTCAATTTGTTGTATGATATACATACATACATACATACATACATACATACATATATAGGCAGCATATTCGGTGAAAACAACCCTTACGGTGAAATCTCCATGAAAACCATACTTAAAAGTTTTGAAAAATTCTCAAAAAATTACCATATGTAGGGGAGATGAGCTTCTACAATTATGCAAAATTTGAAGATGAAACTCAATCGCATTTGAAAGATATTAAAAAGACAAATTCAGCATGATAGTAAATTCATGCTGAATTTGTCTTTTTAATATCTTTCAAATACTATTGAGTTTCATCTTCAAATTTTGCAGAATTGTAGAAGATCACCTTCATTTTGCTGTTTGTCTTTTTCATATCTTTCAAATGCTATTGAGTTTCATCTTCAAATTTTGCAGAATTGTAGAAGCTCACCTCCCCTACATATGGTAATTTTTGAATTTTTCAAAACTTTTAAGTGTGGTTTTCACCGAATATGCTGCATATATATATATATATATATATATATGAGTAATACTCATTCCTTAACTAACATTGCCTAAGAATTAGTTTTAAATGTGCTAGACTTGTCAAGTTAGGTTACTGGTTACATATTCGTGCTTTTTAAGAAGGTTTTGGTGATACAAATATCTTAACTATAGATTTCTTCATTATTACCGAGTTCGTTTCACTCATATTATGAAGTTCAGAAATCATAATACTTAAAGTTATTCTACTAACAGGATTAATATTCAAAGCATAACAGAATAAGATTATTTCTTCATATTATGGTAGTCTATACTTTGGAGAGCCTTTCTAAACTAATTTTACAAATTTTATAGTTTTGACGAGATATTATATTCATCTCTGAATCAACCTATATGGTATGGGAAGGTTTACGCTACACAGAATCGGACTAGCGAGGTGGGGTTTACGATTAACACTTAGGGCTATTGAGTTAGCAAGATTTATATGAATAGCAAGTTGTAAATAGGATATTTTTCTAGAATACAGTAGTCCATATACCAAATGTTGTTTTTAAGCTAGTCTTTCCAAGATTTACATTTAGACAAGTTATTCTGTAGGCCACCAAAAAGGCTTAAGTGGTTTAGTTTCCTAAGTGGTTTAAGTAGCGGGTTTTATATACAGAGCAAGTTCTAAATAGAATTGTTTTCTAGATTATGATAGTACATATTATAAAAAGTGTTTTTGGGCTATTCTTTCAAACTTTTGCATTTAACCGAGATATTTTACGGGCTACCAAAAAGGTATAAATGTTTCTAAAGTTTGGCGATAAAGGTTCAGTTTCTGATTTACGTTTGCAACTACACTATGCATGATTATCGACTCATTTTTTTGGCATAAGCTGGGATTGACTCTAAAAGTGTTTTATATTGATTTTGTAATATTTGGCTTTTATTCTAAATGTTTTCCATAGAAGTGATCACTAAGGCCTAATAGGGACTTAATGGAATGTTACACAGACTTGAAATATTTTTTTATATTCAGTAAGGGTATCATTATTCGAGGTTGTAGAATTTTGTTTTGTCAGATGTGGAGTTCGTTTGCAAAAGATATGACTATTCAGACTATTCAATTATTGAAACTTCGACTATTGAACATTTAATGCTAACTATAATAAAACCTAAATATTTTTACATATTTAGAATCCTTGTGACCTTAGGAGTATAACAAAACTAGTTTGGTGAAGATTTAAGTTCATTTGATTCAAATTTTAACTATTTGATTTTCTCTATGAGAGAGGTTTTCTATGTTTTCTTTTTAATTGAAACCGAGTTCAACCCTAAATGTTTTTGCAAAAATGAAACATTTATGACTGCAGAAACATGTGGGAATAATTTTATGATTAGAGATATGGTTTTCATAGTTGCTTCGTGGCACATAAAAGGGACTTTAAATAAATTTGATTCTAATGCTTTAATTTGTAGTGAACATATAAAGTTTTGTTGCATAATCTGAATTCTAATGGTTTAATTCAAATTTAGAAACTAAGTTTATCAACTTTGGGCATTCCTATCCAAAGTTATGAAAAGATGAATGAAGTGAGTTCAACCCTAAATGTTTTGCAAAAATGAAACATTTATGACTGCAGGAACATGTGGGAATAATTTTATGATTTTAGGAGCTATGGTTTTCATAGCTGCTTCGTGGCACATAAAAGGGCTTTAAATAAACTTGATTCTAATGCTTTAATCTGTAGTGAACATATAAAGTTTTATTGCATAATCTGAATTCTCATGGTTTAATTCAAATTTAGAAACTGAATTTATCAACTTTGGACATTCCTAGCAAAATTTATGAAAAGATGAATGAAATAAGTCAAAAAAGGAAAAATAATATGCTTGCTTCCTATAGTCATGCCCTATCACTATGCTATTATGTCCTTTGTGAAAAGTAAGCATGCAAAATTATTTGTGTTTACCTCTACTTACACTAGAGCTTCCCTCCGCTAGCAATGGCGTGGCTTCACTAGAGCTCGGCAAAACTAGAGCTTGGCCGTTGCTCTCTCAACTCGGCTAGTAGACAAGATGGAGGAGCTAGGTCAGGAAGCTGAGCGAGATTCATAGCGAGGTCAAGTCGGTCACGAGCTCACCTGAGCTTTGCATGCGCATAACGGGCTTGCTTGGCTTGTTTGAGCTCGACGGTGCTCACAGCAGAAGAAGTGTAACACCCCGGCGCCAAACGCACCGCGAATGCTACCAAAAGACCCTAAATGACGCTTACAACACCTTGGAACCAAACTTGTCCAGAGTGTCCCTAACAAGACCCAAGAGGTAAAAACTCGACAAAGATGTTCCATTGAACTAAATACTCAACGAACGGGTCACTAAACCTTTTACCTCTAATACAAGATTGAAACCGGCCTTGAGACTCTCTAAACCAGCTTAAAACTAAGTCAACGAAATTTAGAAAATTTCGGCATGACCTCGCTAGAAAGTAGGACATCCACTCAGCAGATAGAAAACATTTGCAGTTAAGATATGATTCTAGCAGGTCCTTAGATAATCAATCGCACAACCAACATAATTTAATAAACTCCACCATGACGACAACACATTACAACCACAATAATTACATCCAGACTTAATGAATCAATTAAATCGATTGTTGGCGACCGAAGTCGTGCACGTGTACTACTCCCAACCCGACGAGCCAGCTTCAAGGTACCTAAAACAAGAAATCAAACAAGCGTGAGTCCAAGACTCAGCAAAGTGCAATCATGTATAAAAAGTAATGAATTCGTCTAGAATATAACTACTTCAAGATATAAAGTAAAAGTTTCCCTAATTGATATCCGTAAATAAACGAAACAGTTTGAATTCATATAAAACCAAACATAAGAGCACAACTACTTCATCATTTGACATAACCAATACTTAATTGAAATCATCCAGTAAAAGAAGCAGTAACTAGCCCCATTTACCACATCCAACTCAGAAACGTAACTAAAACGTACTCATGCCTCAATAATAATTCCAGGATGAGTCCACGACTCAATCCACAACCTGTCATTTCCATTCTCATCAATTAACATTTAACAATTGCAACACACACAATGAAATGCGATGCTTTTATGCGTTCATGCTCAAAATGCAACCTTTAGCCTATCTTGGTATAGTGAGTGCACACCGTCGGTGTGCACCCTCAATCAACCATCCGTGGCGGGGCCTACTCTTACTGACTCGCTCCCATCGTAGATAGGACTACAGGTAGGACTTTTGTACTCACTACGTGTGAGTACAGAGGCCCACATCAACATGGGTCGCCTCTTTTGTAATGAATGCGCAAATGCAAGTGACATGTTTATGAGCACAACACAAACATGAATATAACACACACATTATCATTTAATCACTTTATCCTTTGCATCAACATAACCATACTCATTTGTACAATTCATAAGGCGTTGCAATAATAGAATTTGAATAACTTACCTTTCCATTGCTAACATTCATCCATCCTCATTACCATGCTAAGAACAACGTCTAGATATGCTATTAAACATAACCAAATCATTAGAATTTTCATACTCTTATCGCAAGCAAAGCATTTAACACCCTACTAACGCTCTAGGGGATGCACTTGCCTTTAACCTCGGTGAGAAACTGGCGGCCCATTGCAGCGCTAGAAACCACCAACCCTAGAGAACAGCAATCCAAGATAGGGCAAGGCACGATTGCCACAATCACAAACATAACGGAAATTAAAGAAGCATGAACAACACTAAATAACTGGAAAATCTACTAGGAAGAAGGTTAAAAAAACTGATTGCATATCCAGTTGCATGTTTTTGGTCATTCAATCCCTTCTAGTCAGATAGTTCAGTAGCAATCAGGCATAAAGAAGCATACACTTCAAGCCATCAATTAAAAAAAAGAGTCATTCCAAAATGATATTCTAATAGCCACACAATGCCTGAACAGAAACTAAAAGGACATGGTTGGATTTGAACTTGGGAATAATTACTACTAAACCAAACCAATAGGTTTTATGTCAAGTTTGCCATCACCCCTTTCCTTGCCACAAGTAGCCTTATAAATATGAAGATTCAAAATGGTTAAGGCGAAGGTTAAGCACACTTCTATTCTGAACATGAACCTCAAACTTCTAATATACCTCCACTGCTAATAACCACCATGCATTAAGAGCCTCTTTTCCGAACCTTATCTTTCTCAATCCCATAAGAGCACAGAACACATATATACAAATGCCCCTTTTTTTCAACTAACAGCAGTACACTACAATTTCTAAGCTCCATTACAAGCAAGCCAAGAAGTGATCATGGGTTTACTCACGCAAAAGATCACAATGAAGAACATCAACATTGCCTAGGGATAATACACCAACTTAAGCATAATGCAGTGATCAGGGAGGTAATAGGGTACAATAAACATGATCTCACATGCAAATGTTGTGTAACCTGCTCATTCGTACTCTACATCTGACATAAGTTGAGAATTAATCACGAGGCAAGCCTTAGTGAACAACAGATGGCAAACAATAGTGCATTGCATAGTCCATGCAACCATTGATTAGCACAATTCATGTAAACAAGCACTTAAATGATTGAATGAAGAGATGGTAACATAAAAAAATATATCACTGCTACATTTAGATCTCTGAGAGTCTGCAGATCGTACTACATAGAAAGGTGGAAGCGCTAAATTATACATTGAAGTAATTGAAAAGGCCTTATTTAATAAACTAGAATTATCTTGTCCATAAGCAATTATCCACCGATCAATAAGCTAAACGTCCTTTGAAAGAAGCGACCATGTTCAAAGCAGATACCACCAAAGAGCATCGCAAACATAAGACAACAGATCGCATGCACGGGGAAGTTCTCCATCATGCTTCAAAATATGCTAATCAAAGGAGCTCTCATGCAAATTATCAGGTTATGCCCCATGCAAGAGGTAAATCTTCAGCGATAATGCCTACCTTGCTAAATCACCTCAAGCACAATTTCTAATCTCTCCCATCCTCTAACCCAAAATCATCTCAAAATCAGAAATCCTAACTAGGCATTAACACAAACACCATACATGCAAGCTAATCCCCAAGAAGATATACCTCCAAATTCACACGCCAAAGAAGTGGAGAAGGTGCCGGTCGAGCCGTCGGGCTGGAAGCGCACACGGCGGAGGAGAGGAGGGGCACCGGCCAGAGCACGTCTGGGCGTGGCCAGGAGGCGCGGCGGGGAGGTCACGGGTAGGGCGGCCGGGCATTGAGGCGCACGCAGGGACGGCCAGGAGGAGGGCTCGGCAGATTTTTTTGGGGAAAAAACGATAGCCACTCATCTAGAAGATAAGGTGAGGGAGACAAAAATATAAACAGCTAGGGGAGGAAAAAAACAATTGAAGTATTACACTCTTCCCCCCTCAAAAGAATTCGCCCTCGAATTCGGAACACCACAGAACCCACCCACAAGAGCAACAGAAACAGAATTGCATACCCAAGCACTCGAGAGAAACGACGCAGGGTAAAACTCACGCAAGAGAGACTCCAAAATTCAAGTCACTTCCCTTCCAATTTCAAGGAGTAAACCACTTAACACAGCTCATCCCCCTTTTCAAATCAACACTCTTTCTAACTTCTTAACAAGCCAGGTCTTTCTCAAAGACCAACACTAAACCAAATCGACCTTGCGTTCTCAATCCCAAACGGTTTTCCTAAACTAGGAATCTCACAAGTACATTCTCAACCTGAGAAATTCACGTCTCTCATGCTTAAAATCCAATAGATCTAGGCAAACAGCCAAAATCTCAATTCATACCATTCTCATAAACTGCCTGACAACTCAGACAATTTTTTTCCTTTAACGCTTCAATACACGACCTCCAGTCAACCAATGACTCTTCCCGAAAGATCTTAATACTAGACTCCAAACACTTAAACATCTAAGGTTCCACACCGGAATTCTCTGGGAACCAACACAAAAATTATCCTTTCAACGGTTACCCTTGGAACAAAAGGGTCATGACCAACCTTACTATTGCCACGATTAGCCCAACAGGGTACAAATCCTATTTCCTCACAATACAATATCATAATTGACCTTTCATACCTGTCTCGAGCAAGGAGACAATCACTCGAAGAGAAAGATTCATAATTGATCCCACCATTTCTGACTAACCAAACATTGAATCCAACCAACGAGACCAAGGGTTCGAACATACTTAGAAAGAGTAATGCATTTATCGACCAATTCCATAGTCCACCAACAAAATTAATCCCACACAACCATGGGACAACGGAATCCGACAACCCTCCACCAAGGTTTAGACCAAGCCTGGAACACCATTCATTACTCTCCACTCTGAATCCATTTACTATCCATGCCTAACCCAGGCTAAAAATTGGGGTTACCACTAACCCACGCTTGATTTTCCTTCCAAGAAGGTCTCACCTTACAACCGTCACCCAACCAATAGTTCCAAAGAGTATAATCTTCCATTATACTACACCAAAACTCATGACCCAACATCTTCTTGCCTCACACTAGAGCAAAGAAAATTCTCGATCTGCTTAACCAGTTAACCACTTTCCTCAACTTAAAATCAACGCAAAACAATTCATAACAAAAAAAATCTCAACTCAAAAGAGGAGCACCACAAAAAAAAACTTTTGCAGAAGTGGTCCCAAAAACCGAAGAAAACAAAAGTTTCTTTCTATCAACAAACCACTTCCATCACTTTAAATTCCAAAGCATAAATCTTCACAACGAGACAACACTCAATTAAGAAACAACACATCCCATAATCCCAATTGAAGGGGGCAGCTCACTTCTACCAACAATAATTTCTTATGACTTAATCAAACGATTCACCTTTTTAACACGCTCACACAGATCATTCTCATTTATTTAAGTCCAACTCCAATCGAACTATTAATTCCATTATCTCTCACTCAAGAGCTTCCAACATTTTCCATTACATCTATTTATTCCTTTTAAATAACGCTAAACACATCAAATTCTGGTTACTAAAAAGGCACAATCCATTCCTACACTCTGAGTGTAAATTCCATAATCATATCTTGAGCCAATAATTAGCCACGACCACGGAGTGGCGTAATTCAATGAACTGGATTGGTTCAAAAACTATCATCACACCAATTCATAATTAAAAACTCTTTCTTCCTCATAATTTTTCATCTATTGATTACATCCACGCTTGAAAAGGTTATTACCTACGCTGAACCAATTCTTCCCCCAGGATGCTTATCAAGGGGAAACAGGTTAAGATTTTATCCGCAATCAACCTGACCATCAACACCACTACTTAATCTATTTCCAAGACATCGCTGTTCAAAGCAACCTTTAGTAAGATTAACCTGCCCTCATATTTCCTATTTGACAATAATACAATGAACACCTTAGAGCAACTATTCAAGTCCCCAACAATTTAGACAATGTCTCCCCGAGACAAATAGCCAAAATGGCTCTAAGGCCATCTGCCGCTAAAGAGCAAACCAAGCTCCAAAATATTCAATCCAATGATTCTCCGCACTTTAATTACAACCTCGACTTAGGTTATACTATCCACACCTTATAAAAACTTATTATTACTCCACATTATCCGACCACTGAGAACACATCGAAACAATTTAATCCCATCACTCTATTAAAACAAGTTCCTCAACCAAACTTGTTATTCCTTCATCATCATCACTACTTTTAACCGTGGATCACCATGACCAACACAAAATTTCCTGTCATCTACCCAAATAGGGTCGACCACCTTAACCCAACAACATAAACAGTCTACTAATCCTCTACGGGAAGATCTTCAATCAACCTACAATTTACTCTGACTATCGTATTTTTCCTTTCCAAACAAGCCAATCAAATTTTTTTACCAAAGAAGCTCGACTCTTAAAAGACTTAAAAAATGACAGGACTCAAGCCTTGTCATTCAACAGATCTCCAAACCAATCATCAAACTCCAAAATTCCACGAAGGAAAGGAGTTACACAAATCAATTTACGGAAAGGAAAAGCGAGTCGATCGAATAACACTTTTTCCTTTAAAGCCCCAAATCCAAAACTTCAACTCGGAGAACGACAACACGAAGAAATCCATGTCTTTCCCCGCCATCAACTAATGGGGCGCAACACCACACCCCCTTTTTCTTTGACTTAAGCCCAAAAAGACCAAAAAAAAAATCAAAGCCCGGAAAACTTACTCCCTCAATTCTCCTATCTACAACAGAAGAACAACGACTCCTTTTTAAACTAGGAGAACGTCCAACACAAGAATGAATCCATAACTTTCTCCGCAAAGCAACCGAGAGGTGCAAACGATACTCTTCACTTTACCACACGACAAGATTCAACCCTTGTCATGCCCACAAACTCCAAAACATAGATAAATCACAAAACTCACACGACCGAAGAGAGACACCAAATGATTTTTTTTCTACCACGAAAAAACGAAAGATTGATTACTCTCTGGTTTACGGCAAAGGAACTAGGATTATCCTCACCCGGGGTTATGAATCCTCCGGTGCTGGCTCTCAACTGCCACACCGACCAATACGACTATACAATAAGGCCGAAATCCCTTTGGCATAAGGAGTCCCATTGAACCCCACTAAGCAATCTACCACTTCAAAAGCATAGCAGTAAATACTACCATAGCCTTATCAAACTAACAAATAACATAACTACAAGTATCAACATAGCAACAATAATAAAATAAGCATTGTAGCACAACGCAACGATATACCATCCCTTTCCTACTGTGCATCAGAGTGTGTCAGATTTTTAATTAATTCGTCATTCTACATCAAGTTTTACGGTTATTGCCCTAGGGCCACATTTTAAAGGTTCAACTTAAACCATGTTTCTACTTTCACACAGCAAAATTTTAATTCATTCTAGAATTACTCACTACATTCAAACACCACGTACCTGAAGCCCGCTCTGATACCAACTATAACACCCCGGCGCCAAATGCACCGCGAATGCCACCAAAAGACCCTAAATGACGCTTACAACACCTCGGAACCAAACTTGTCCAGAGTGTCCCTAACAAGACCCAAGAGGTAAAAACTCGACAAAGAAGTTCCATTGAACGAAATACTCAACGAACGAGTCACTAAACCTTTTACCTCTAATACAAGATTGAAACCGGCCTTGAGACTCTCTAAACAAGCTTAAACTAAGTCACCGAAATTTAGAAAATTTCGGCATGGCCTCGCTAGAAAGTAGGACATCCACTTAGCAGACAGAAAACATTTGCAGTTAAGATATGATTCTAGCAGGTCCTTAGTTAATCAATCGCACAACCAACATAATTTAATAAACTCCACCACGACGACAACACATTACAACCACAATAATTACATCCAGACTTAATGAATCAATTAAATCGATTGTTGGAGACCGAAGTCGTGCACGTGTACTACTCCCAACCCGACGAGCCAGCTTAAGGTACCTAAAACAAGAAATCAAACAAGTGTGAGTCCAAGACTCAGCAAAGTGCAATCATGTATAAAAAGTAATGAATTCGTCTAGAATATAACTACTTCAAGACATAAAGTAAAAGTTTCCCTAATTGATATCCGTAAATAAACGAAACAGTTTAAATTCACATAAAACCAAACATAAGAGCACAACTACTTCATCATTTGACATAACCAATACTTAATTGAAATCATCCAGTAAAAGAAGCAGTAACTAGCCCCATTTACCACATCCAACTCAGAAACGTAACTAAACCGTACTCATGCCTCAATAATCATTCCAGGATGAGTCCACGACTCAATCCACAACCTGTCATTTCCATTCTCATCAATTAACATTTAACAATTGCAACACACACAATGAAATGCGATGCTTTTATGCGTTCATGCTCAAAATGCAACCTTTTAGCCTATACTGGTATAGCTGAGTGCACACCCATCGGTGTGCACCCTCAATCCCAACCATCCCATGGCGGGGCCTACTCTTACTGACTCGCTCCCATCCGTGGATAGGACTACGAGGTAGGACTTTTGTACTCACTACGTGTGAGTACAGAGGCCCACATCAACATGGGTCGCCTTTTCTGTAATGAATGCGCAAATGCAAGTGACATGTTTATAAGCACAACACAAACATGAATATAACACACACATTATCATTTAATCACTTTATCCTTTGCATCAACATAACCATACTCATTTGTACAATTCATAAGGTGTTGCAATAATAGAAATTGAATAACTTACCTTTCCATTGCTAACATTCATCCATCCTCATTACCATGCTAAGAACAACGTCTAGATATGCTATTAAACATAACCAAATCATTAGAATTTTCATACTCTTATCGCAAGCAAAGCATTTAACACCCTACTAACGCTCTAGGGGATGCACTTGCCTTTAACCTCGGCGAGAAACTGGCGGCCCATTGCAGCGCTAGAAACCACCAACCCTAGAGAACAGCAACCCAAGATAGGGCAAGGCACGATTGTCACAATCACAAACTTAACGGAAATTAAAGAAGCATGAACAGCACTAAATAACTGGAAAATCTACTAGGAAGAAGGTTAAAAAAACTGATTGCATATCCAGTTGCATGTTTTTTGTCATTCAATCCCTTCTAGTCAAATAGTTTAGTAGCAATCAGGCATAAAGAAGCATACACTTCAAGCCATCAATTAGAAAAAGAGTCATTCCAAAATGATATTCTAATAGCCACACAATGCCTGAACAGAAACTAAAAGGACATGGTTGGATTTGAACTTGGGAATAATTACTACTAAACCAAACCATTAGGTTTTATGTCAAGTTTGCCATCACCCCTTTCCTTGCCACAAGTAGCCTTATAAATATGAAGATTCAAAAGGGTTAAGGCGAAGGTTAAGCACACTTCTATTCTGAACATGAACCTCAAACTTCTAATATACCTCCACTGCTAATAACCACCATGCACTAAGAGCCTCTTTTCCGAACATTATCTTTCTCAATCCCATAAAAGCACAGAACACATATTTACAAATGCCCCTTTTCTTTCAACTAACAGCAATACACTACAATTTCTAAGCTCCATTACATGCAAGCCAAGAAGTGATCATGGGTTTACTCACGCAAAAGATCACAATGAAGAACATCAACATTGCCTAGGGATAATACACCAACTTAAGCATAATGCAGTGATCAGGGAGGTAATATAATAGGGTACAATAAACATGATCTCACATGCAAATGTTGTGTAACCTGCTCATTCGTACTCTACATCTGACATAAGTTGAGAATTAATCACGAGGCAAGCCTTAGTGAACAACAGATGGCAAACAATAGTGCATTGCATAGTCCATGCAACCATTGATCAGCACAATTCATGTAAACAAGCACTTAAATGATTGAATGAAGAGATGGTAACATAAAAAAATATATCACCTGCTACATTTAGATCTCTGTAGAGTACAGATAAGTACTACATAGAAAGGTGGAAGCGCTAAATTATACTTTGAAGTAATTGAAAAGGCCTTATTTAATAAACTAGAATTATGCTGTCCATAAGCAATTATCCACTGATCAATAAGCTAAACGTCACTGAAAGAAGCAGCCATGTTCAAAGCAGATACCACCAAAGAGCATCGCAAACATAAGACAACAGATCGCATGCATGGGGAAGTTCTCCATCATGCTTCAAAATATGCTAATCAAAGGAGCTCTCATGCAAATTATCAGGTTATGCCCCATGCAAGAGGTAAATCTTCAGCGATAATGCCTACCTTGCTAAATCACCTCAAGCACAATATCTAATCTCTCCCATCCTCTAACCCAAAATCATCTCAAAATCAGAAATCCTAACTAGGCATTAACACAAACACCATACATGCAAGCTAATCCCCAAGAAGATATACCTCCAAATTCACATGCCAAAGAAGTGGAGAAGGTGCCGGTCGAGCCGTCGGCCGAAGCGCCTGCGAGGAGAGGAGGGCGCCGCCGAGCACGTCTCGGGCGCGGCCAGGCGGCAGGGAGGTCACGGCAGGCGGCCGCACGATGTCTAATACCGCAAAAATCATTTTCCTTGGGTTTCGGCCGGAATTGTCTTCATTTTCTTGATACGAGGATTTGTTCTGGAGAAGAGTTTTGTCGCCTCGCTGTTTATTAAAGGTTTTGATTTTTTTCCGTGAAATACTTATTGGAATGGGTGTTTCCTCTGTGCCGTTTAGTTTTACGGTGAGTTGTCTATCTTGATAATTGTCGTTTCGCGCTAATGGTTAAAAGTGAATTTTTGGTTTTAGGAGGGGTATTTGGGAAATTTCCCCTACCTCACCTAATCTCTCTCCCCTTTCCTTTATGTGTGGTTGAAATTTCTTTGGAGGAGGCTGCCTTTTCTCCAGTCATGCCGATTGTTTCCTCCTTCCCTTTCTGGTTGCTGGCTCCCAGGGTCGTCGCCACCTCCCCAGCAACAGCCGGCGATAGCTCCAGCTTCCAGTCGATCAGCCGCCCCCTGCCGCCCTTGCCCCTGCCGATCCCAGCCACTCCCCTGGCTTGCGCATGCTCCCTGGACGGCGCCCTTTTCTCTCCTCCAGCTGGGCGTCGGCAGCAGCCACATCAGTCGGCAGGAGCAGCAGCAGCCTTAGCCGGCAGGAGCAATCTCAGCACATGGTGGCAGCAGTCGACAGCATCAGCAAGCAGCAGCAAGCAGCGGCCTGGTCGGTGCTTCCCTCTCCCTGGCCGTAGCTCCTCCGAGTGCCCTGCTCCGGCCAGCCCCGGCGCCGCCCTGGTCTCTCCGGCGAGCTTCCCTCCCCTCTGGCCGAAGTGCTCCCCTTCCTCCTTGAGGTGAGTACATAGGTACAAGTAAATTGGGGGTTTGGTTTATTGTGTATGCCAGGTGTTTGTTGAAATGCTCCAAAGATAATTCCCTCATCCCAAGCTACACAAGTATGAAGGCAAACAACTGTCCATGGTTAGTCTACTACAACTGTGAATGACTCTGGGGTAACCCCCTTTATTCGCGTTTATCATCAACTTACTCCTCTTGTGGCGCATTGGATAGTGAGCCGTTCGAGGGTTAGATCATCGGCTAGGTTATTTTACTGAAGATTGTGATGATTGTCTAAATTTTTCCTTTGCGTCCATTTGGGGTGCGCATATGTATATGGGTGCTTGCTTTATCGTGGATTTATTTGGTTGTCTATTTAAGATGCCTGTTTTTTTTCCATACATAGCTACTACTAGGATCATTAACTAAAAATTTAAAGGGTTGATTGGAACATTGAATTCCTAGTGTAGCTTCTCCTATATTATTTACAACGGCACTAGACATGTGCATGCTCTGGTCATAAATGGAAATCAATATTCATTCTATGGGCATGGAGAAAAGAGGTTATATTTGAGTCTAAAGCCAATTTTATTTGCGTATGAGCTTCTGTAATATCACTCTTACCCTGGTAATGGTTGTGAATATTATGTTGTCACTCGATCTTTAGTATCCTTTGTATGGCTCAATTCAAATGTGTGATTTAAGAATTTCTGACTGCCATTTGATTATGAAAAATACCATTGTATATTAGCTCAATTTATTAATGGTTGTGCATAAGATTCCAAATTGAGAGAGAGCTGTTAGTGTGTTCTCCTATTATTAAGGTTTAAATGATTAAGTCATTTCTAGAGTTGGTATGTTTGCGAAATTTCTTTGTGCTACTAATTTAGGCGATATGTTGCCCTGGTTTATACATAAGGTTGATTAGTCTAGTACGAATGATCATGTATGGAAATAAGGAGGGTGGTTGAAAGTTAGCAAATGGAAAGTGAGTAATTAATTGCAAGTGTATAGTGGTGAACGTGGTTTGGTGGCCGTATGATTTAATTGTACGACAGAAGCACTGTAATGGGTTACCATGTCTTAATGTTGAATCGGATTAATCTAGTATCGCTGGCAACTCATGAATGTGGGAATTGGCTAGGTTTATGTGAGTGGTTATGGCTATGTTAGGGAGAGGCAATGATTGAAGGGTTGCATTTCATTCTTGTAAATTGCATTGTGCATTCATGATGGGAGAGGCGACCCATTCTGATGTGGGCCTCTGTGCTCACATGTAGTGGGCACGAAAGTCCTACCTCGTAATCCCATATACGTGGTTGTATGGGAGCGAGTCAGTAAGAGTAGGCACCCTCCATCACGGGGTGGAAGGGGAATGAGAGGGTGCACACCGACGGGTGTGCACTCGGCCATACCGGTATGTGCTAAAAGAGGAGATGAGCATGCATGATGCATCATATGCATGGAAATTGTGCAATCTGCATTGCATTGTCAATGATGGATCATGTTTTATGAGTTTATTATGATGTATGGCTATGAGACTCTTCTTTTGTATGGCATATTTGCATCTGCATTGCATTATAACGATGATTTTGAGTTAAATGGAAAGGTGTCGAGTTGGATCGAGTCGTGGCCTCATCCAAAAAGATTAAGGAGATATGTGTCGGGGTTTAGTAATAAAGTGAAACAGATGAGCAAGCATAATGCATTACCTGATTGTAGACGTGTGATTGACTATTTAGATTCTGTGTTCCCATGTCTGTGAGATGTGTTATGCATATTTTGTATTCCCATGTTTGTGTGATGGATTATGCATACCCTGTATATTTTTATGTTTGTGTGATGGATTATGCATATCTTGTATTTTTTTTATGTCTGTGTGATGGATTGTGCATATTCTGTATTTTTATGTCTATGTGATGGATTGTGCATATTCTGTATTTTCATGTCTGGTTGCAAGATATGATTTATGTTTCCAGGTTATAAGTTACGTTTTTTTTATCGTGGAGTTGTGAACTCCATCAAAGACGAGCGCGGGGTTGGTTTGGAGATTTAATTTTGACACTTCTATTTATCCACTTGCTGTTCTTATGTAAGAATGGTTATTATGCTCTTGAGTAGGAAAATACGATTGACTATGAAATTATTCTTTGATGTACTTCGCTGAGTTTTTGACTCACGCCCGTTGTTTGTATTGTTGCAGGTACCTTGAACCGGCATGCATTGGTGGGGGTAGTAGCACAATCACGTTTGCATCACCATCGTTCCATCATGTTGACTTATATTTCTGATCTTAACAGCTCGTGAAGAATTCTTGTAGAAGGTTGTTTGCGGTTATATTTAATGAGTCCCTGTCCTGTAATAATTTTGTGGTGGAGTTGTTACTTTCTATTGGATGTGTGATTGGTTAACTAAGGACCTGCTAGAATGATATCCTATAATTGCAAATGTTTTCTGTCTGCTGAGTGGATGTCCTAGTTTTAGGGGAGGTGCTGCCGAAATTTTTTTTTAATAAATTCGACAACCTCCTAGTTGTTCGCTTGCTTTGCTAATATTTATTCTTAGTGATTTGTAAGTCTTGGTGCTAGAGGGTGTAACCTTCGGGGCACGGGGTGCTGCGGTGTTACAGAGGCGCACGTAGGGACAGCCAGGAGGAGGGCTCGGCAGATTGTTTTTGGGGAAAGAACGATAGCCACTCATCTAGAAGATAAGGTGAGGGAGACAAAAATATAAAAAGCTAGGGAAGGAAAAAACAATTGAAGTATTGCAAGAAGCAAGGCAAGCAAAGGAGCAAGGAGAGGCCCTGGGCGGCTTTTATTTAAAGCTCAATGCAGTTGAGACGGCAAGGCTTGTCATGGGCGGCAGCATGGGCGAAGCGACGTGCTCTCGGCTGAAGTGAGACAGGTTTTTGTGCGTATAAAGGGAGACATTGAGCTAAGACACAGGGCTTTGCAGTACCAATTAGAATTTGGAAAAGGTCGGCCTTTGTTATGTTTAGTACAGTGTAATATTGTTCTTGTTTCTTTTCCTCTGTTTTGTTGTTTGTCTGGCTTCGTCCTTGTAACTGACTTCTTTCTTTTTCTTAATGCCTTGGCACAGCTTCTGTCCATCGTTTTTTTTAAACAAAGACACTAGTTATACACGAAAGGAATATGATTGTATCGTAGTTAGAGAGATGGTACCGCTCACTTCGCTAATTGCATCAGCAGTTCATTACATACGTTCATTAGAACTAGCAAACCTACCCGCACAACTGTACATCTAGATATTATGATATAATTATCTTTGATATATAACTCTACTTTTAATTATTGAAATATATATAATTGTATTTGTTATATAACTCTATTTATATATGATTAATCTGTACCATTATAATCTGGCCTAACCAAACACTACAAGAAACAGGGGAAAATTCGTGGGTTTTTTTAAATTCGTGGGCCAAAAAAACCCATGAATTTATATATTTAAATTCGTCGGTTTATAAAAAAACCACGTATTTAATTAAATTCGTGGGAAAAAACCCCACAAATTTATATATTTAAATTCGTCGATTTATAAAAATACCCACGAATTAATTTAATTAAATTCGTGGGCCAAAAAAACTCACGAATTTAATTTTTTAAATTTGTCGGTTTTTGTATAATTTTGCACGAATTTAATTAAATTCGTGGCCCCTATTGCCCACGAATTTAAAAAAGGTTAACCCTAGCTACCGGCCGCCCTTCTCTTCTCTCTTCTCTCACTCTCTCTCTCTCTTCTCTCCCTCTCACCACCCTCGCCTTGCCCCTTGCGTGCCGCTGCCCGCCGCCCCTCGCGACTTCCTGGCGACTAGGGTTTGCCGGCGTCGCCGTCCTCCTCAGCGATGAGCCGGTGGCGCCGTCCTCCTCAGCGACGAGCCAGCAGCGCCCTCCTCCCTCCGGCTCCCACATCTAGCGCGAAACCTGGCGGCGGCCTCCCCCGCGACAAGCCGGCGGTGCCCTCCTCCCCCAGATTCCCTCATCCCCCCGGCGCCCTCCTCCTCAGCGACAAGCCAGCGGCGCAAGCCTCTGTCCTCCCACCTTCCGCCGCCATCCTCCTCCCCTCGGCGATTCAATCGGAACTCGAAGGTATGCTGCTTGCTGTGAACAACATGGATTGCTTTCATCAGATTCACCATTGTGTAGAATATCCAACAATTTCTTTACCATTTGTAAGAAATCATTCCAGGAGTGCAATTTCATGCTGATCTAATCGACGCTTTTGATTTTTGCACAAAATAAGATAATGGCCTTTCTCTTTTGATATCTATCTATCTATACTGATCTACATGGTGTGAAGAACTATTTTGTATTGCTTATTTTGCACCGTATGTTTTGCTCATGAAATGGCTATCTGAGGCAACAAAGGTGGCTACACATTTCCTATTTTGTCAGTAAAACACATCAAGTTATATATGTACTACTGATAACAAGCTGTATGTAGTTTGATATAAACTGCAAAAACCTTGCACAGCTCCGCATCAGTAATCCAACAACTTATCTCTATCCTTTTGCTTATTAGAATTTGGATGATTCTGCCATTTTATTTTGCTATGCAGCTTTGGTTATGTATTATTGTTTCCTTCGTTGCTATCATGAACTCCATAGTACGCATTCATTACCTGAGCCATCTTATTATACAGTTCATATTCGTTTCCATTATACTTGTGTTTGAGCATAATTCTGAGGTATTATTGTTTCCTTCTTTGCTATTATGAACTCCGTAGTATGCATTTGTTACCAGATTGGAACCTCCAAATTTAATCAACTTGGTATTTGTTTCCCATCTGACGAATGCTTCTCTACGTATGTGGTGGTAATCCACAGAATAGATCGGACGTCCTTAGATCCAGTCAAATGTTTGTGCTCATAGCTTCAAAAAAATGTTTGTCTTCCATTGTGATTTGTTATCAATTAATATCTGGTCAAAACTTTGAATTTTTACTGGTATCACATCGTGAATTGTACCTTTTCAATGCAGGTTGATGGTCTTACTAGGCTGATGAATGGAGACAATACTGGACCAATTAATTTGGGGAACCAAGGTAAATTTATCTTTACAATTGTTTGGGTTTTTTGCCACACGGTGAACAACTTGATCTTTGATTTATCTATAATTTTGTACTAGCATTCCTGTGGTAATGAAATGGACTTTCTTCTCCTTTTTCTCTAAATGGTCATAATTTATTGTGCTGTAGGTGAATTTACCAAGCTGGGACTCGCTGAGAAGGTGAAGGAGGTAAGCTAGATGTTCTGTAGTTGCATTTCATTCCACTCGCAGCGCAAGGGATTTCTGGATGGTATAATAACGTGCCTTGTTTTACTTTCCAGTTGATCAACCCAGACATGATATGTGATGGGGGTATGTCAGGAACAATAGACACAGAAAAGTCATAAACCAATGATCAAGATTGCATCAAAGACTTGATTTGATCCACATTTCTATTGCCCTGCCCTTGATAAAATAAATACATAAAGTTCACAAACCAAAAATCAAGATTACACCAAATTCATGACAATCAGTCCGAGCTCATTGGCAAAAATCTCCTTGAGTTGATTAGTTAAGTTAGACCAATCCTTGACACTCTGACAAAGGATAGTTTAGTCCAGCTGGGCTATCTGTTCTCTCTTAGAGGGGTGATAATCTTTTTCAGTGGCATAAGAATGAAGGTTCATGTATCACTACATACAGGCTTCCTGCTATTCTTCTTGTTCTAAGTTTTGTATAAGCCAACCAAAGAGAGGAAATAACCTTCTCATCATCTTGTACAGGACGTTACACTTCATGACCTTGATGCTGCAATGCTCAACCACAAGGAGGCCAAGAAATTATGTCCCTTATGGGACAGATGATGAAGCCACGGAAGACTGAAATCACCGAGAAGCTACGCCAAGAGATTAATAAGGTTTTCAAATTTTTCATCATGCAACATTTACTCTTTTTAAAAATGTATCATGCAGCATATTGGAATGTTCATATTGATGTCTCAGCTGTGTGACTGCCAATACTGGTGGTTTATTAGGAAATTTTCAGTTCTTATTCGATCAGACGAGATAGGAGATGGGGCAAAGATTTAAGGACTTGATGCTACGACACCCTTTATGTATCTGCTGCTAATTCTGGGATGGGTGAAATACAAATGCGATATTTGGATTCACAGGGATAAGTATTCACCTGATATGGTGTAGCTGGGTCATATTCTCTATTTATGTGATCGGTGACCTAGTGACCCCTTTTCTGAAAATGTAGTTTCTAATTCTTTACCTTTTTTTCACTGGGTAACTTTCTTCTCTGAATGTGAAATTCATCAATGCCAGTATATAATATGGATAGGGAAACATAAAACTTGAGGTAATTTTGATGATTTTAAACGACCTACACATATAAATTTTACAAACTTTGGACACATACTAAAGGAGCTCTCCTTGCAGAAATGATTATGGTGCATTACTCATATTGGATCAAAATAACCACCAGCATGCTGGTGCTTAAGAAAGTCAGATCAATAATTTGGCTCAATCGGTAGTTCAGGTTAAAATTTTCTTCAGTACTCACAAAGTGGTATCTATTTTCTGATTTTTATCTTTGGGAAGTCCTAACTAGACCTCTGTGATTTTTCTGGTCTGTACAATCTAATAGCTTCGAAGAGCCCTGTGCAGTTTCCCCTTGAAAATCCTTCTGTCGGAGATACCATACGCCATTTTCCATGCTTTCACATGTTCCATAAATAAGTATGCAGTCTGGTTGTCATATGCCATTGATCTTTACTGAGTTCTGTTGCATTTCTGATGTCAAATTGTTTGCACTTTTGCAGTGTATGGAGGCGTGGCTGAGAAGAAAGAAGCTATGCCCAGTTTATAAGTATGGGAAGAAAGACCAAATTGCGGAGCTCAAGGATAGGAGCATGAGGAAGAATTCAAAAGATAACCTATCCTAGGGAGCTCGAATGCGAAGAAGAAGGCCTAAATCATCATCAACTGAATAACTGTGATAGTAATCCTTCCAAGTGCAATACTAATCCTATTTAGCATCCTAGCCAATTATATTTTTGGGTAGGCATGATTAGGAGGGTGTGTTTTGTGGTTGTAATGTGTTGTACGTCATTGTGTAGTTTACAAATTGCCGTTGGATGTGTGATTGATTATCTAAGGATCTGCTAGAATGTCTTCTTTTGGTTTGAGACATTGATATATATATTATAACTGCAAATATTTTTTTGTCTGCTGAGTGGATGTCCTATTTACTAGAGAGGTCATGCTGAAATTTTGTATATTTCAATGACTTAGTTTTAAACCGGTTTTCTCTACTATTCTTAATTTGCAGTTGGTGGCAGCGGTCCGTTCTTCTCCGCCCCTCCCCCGCCACGTGTACCAATTGAGTTCCAACAATGGGTAGGATTGTCAAAAAAATGGCTGTTTGTTGATAATAATCATCTGATTTCCGATGGAACAGTTAATTGTAGAAAAGGAAATTGTAAAGATCTTGAAGGAAATTTCTACTTATTTTTCTTTCCTTAATGCTTATCAGCTGATGAGCCAGTATTGCGTGACAATGAGGCTTTGAGGAAGAAATGCCTTGTGCCAATGGTGAGCTTGATACATCTATCTTGAGAAACAAAAGGATCATTGAGGAAATTTTTAATGTCCTGTTTTGATCATGTAGTGTGATGTAGAGATGCTTCTACCAATCATGATAGGAGACTACACAGACTTCTTTTGTTCTGTGCACCATGCAAGGAACTGTGGGTTCATCTTCCGTGGACCGCAGACTCCAGTCAATCCAAATTGGTAATGTATTTCTTTGACCATGTCTTGCGTCAAAAAATCATTGTTATGAACACATGATTAAGTATGTCAACCAGTTGAGCTTAGGTATGGATTGCACATGAACTGTGCTTTTATGCTGCATGAGTAATGAATTCAGTATGGGTCCTGGCTACTGCGAAGATTGTTGTTTTGATCATATGGTTACTCTTTGCTCTTTGGCTTATAAGACTGTCAATATCATGAGCTGTTACTGGTGCTCAATTTTCATGGATTACAAATAGATAAATTTTCTTGAAGTTTTGTTTCATGTTCTTCTGCTGTTGCTTATTTCACTTTTGTTTCAATAATACATAGATGTGGTATCGGTTATATCACTAACCTGTTTGTTCGCTTCACTCAGGTTTCATCTTCCAGTAGGTTACCATGGACGGGCATCATCAATAATCATATCTGGGACGGACATTATTCGACCCAGTTACACATCCCAAAAATTTCAATAGTTGATCAAATGTTTATTTGAATGTCCTGAGAAAGTTTTATCATTATCTAAATATAATGCTTAAATTAAGTGGTGAGCATCAGCTATTTCCAGTTTCATTTACCTTCTGAAGTGTCTATTATGCTAATTTAGTGCTCCCAGCCTCCTTTTGTCATAAACTCATAATACTCCCTATTGTATACTTTTTGCTGCATTCGAATTTTTTTTATCACATGCTATGAAATAATGTAATTTGATTGTATATGTGTGTAGTACATTTATGACTTGTTACTGTCCCCTGATATGTTTATAATATTATCTTTTTCTGTTTTCAGAGGGCAAGGCCATCCAACAGGAAACCTTCAACCTTATTTTGGTCCTTCTCAGAAGCTTGATTTTGAACTTGAGATGGTTAGCTTCGTGATGTGATGGCTAATGATGTGATGGCAGGGCACCATTGTTAACGAATTGGATTACTGAGTGTGGATGTAATCTAATTAACAAATATAACTTGTTAGTTAAGGTACTGATGTGTTCTAAAACACAAGTGAATTTCCACCTGAACTGAGGTGAGAACACCTGTTTCCTGGAGTAGTGTTAACTTCTATTACAATCTTATGAGAATTTAGTTATGCATATATATGTTAAGGCTCAAGTGCTACCTCTACCTTTAATGATGTGTTTGGCTCTGGATTAAAAACTTGAAATAGCTATGTTAGCTTAACTCAATTTTTGTGTTTGGCAGCAAACATCGTCAGTCTGAAATACCGTGTGGCTTGACTTGATTTAGCTGGGTTAACAGTTGAAACACCCAGGAGGGTTAGCTTATTTAACTTTCTGGTGGGTCGGTTTAATCTTGGGTTAGGAGGGTTGAAAGGCTTTTGCTAGGTTAAAGTAACTCTTAACCGACTGGTGTTTGGCAGATTAATCCTCTAACCCACCTCTTAACTTGAACCAAACACAGCGTGATTTTTTAAATGCTTTATATGGCAGCCTAGAGCAGCGATATTTAAAGGTTATCCATACAAGAATGGAGTTCCTGGAGAACCCTAACTCATGGGTATTCGTATTTAATTGGTCACTCTTTCACTAGAACATAGAGATTTCTGTTACACCTTGAAACAGCAAAATGTTAGTAGAAAAATGTTGGTATGGGATTTAACATTTTAGAGCTGGTAAGTCTTAAGGTAATTTGCTACTTAGTGCTTAGTATACCAAAAATATCATTTCTAAATATGTTCTAATAAGATGATAAGCAAACATATACTACATACAATATATTTGGTTTTAATTCATGTGGAAGAAGAAACCATAAAAACTTATATAATCAGGAAAGATAGAAATTTGATCTTGTAAAACACTTTTTTTTATTGTTTGACCTTTATGTTTCATTACTAATTTTATTTTTCGTAGCAACGCACGGGCATTGAACTAGTAAAGAGTTAAAAGGTTGGTTTCAATCTTTTAGTAGAGGTAATATTGCGATGTGTTGAATAAGATTGAATGTGAAGATGGTTGTGTTGAATGAGATGCATATCGATATATATGCGTGATCGATATGGTTATATGTATTGAGTGTGATATCGATATGGATATATATATATTTTTTGTATAAATGTCTGATAAATTCGTGAGCCATTTAAAACCCACGAATTTAATAGTTAAATTCGTGGGTTTTTTCAGTCCACGAATTTAGCAGTTAAATTCGTGGGTTTTTCAAATTTACAATTTAGCGATTAAATTCATGGGTTTCTTCAAGAACTCCATTTAATTTAATTTAAATGGTACCCATGAATTTAATTGATTAATTTCGTCGAGTTAAATTAGTGAACTAAATTCAACGGTTTGCCCATGAATTTAATTTAACTTAAATTGTGGGTTTTGGCCCACAAATTTTTTCCTGTTTCTTGTAGTGAAAATAAGTGGTGGGATCCTTTGTTTGATATATAACCCTACTTCGAGTGATTGAAATACAATTGTATTTGTTATATATGATTAATCTACACCGTTATAATCGATTAGGTCCTACCAAAATTGTAATACCACAGAATTATTCTCCTGGGTTTTTGGCCGTAATTGTCTTCATTTTCTTGATTCAAGGATTTGTTTTGGATAAAAGTTTTGTCGCATCGCAGTTTATTAAAGGTTTTGAGTTTTTCCGTGAATACTTATCGGAATGGGTGTTTTCTCTATGCCTTTTAGTTTTTGCGGCAAGTTGTCTATCCTGACAATTGTCGTTTCGCGCTAAGAATTTAATAGTTTGGTTCACGCTAATAATTAAAAGTTGGATTTTTGGTTTTTAGGAGGGGTTTTTTTGGAATTTCCCCACCCTTACCTAATCTCTCTCTCCCTTTTTGTGTGGCTACCATTGTCTTTCCCCTGGGCTGATTTTTTTTGCTCTAGCACAGCCTGCCGGCTCCCCAACCTTCCCAGCCAGAGCAGCCTGCAGCCTTCGCTAAGCGCCTGCTCCTCCAATTTCAAATGAGTGTCGCTGACCTCTCCTGTGGTGTCCCCTGCTGGCTCTCTCCTCGGCCCGAGCTTCTTGCTGCTGCCTCCTCCCTGTGCCCTCCTATCCAGCCTGGCCGGCGGTGCCCCTTTCCACTCCCCTGCTGGGCGACAACAGCAAGAGTAGCAGCAGCAAGAGCAGCGGCAAGAGGAGCAGCAGCAGCCAGCGACAGCAACCTCTCGTCACCCCCTTGGCCTTCTTCCCCATTCAAGAGAGAGGCAAGGTATTGTTTATTTGGGGGGCTTAATTGCTTGCATGTAGGGTGTTTGTGTAAATGCCTAGCTAGGATTCAAGATTGTGAGATGCAATGGTTAAGGATTGGAGAGTTTAGTATTTGTTTAAAGCAATCTCGGTTTCGGGCAGATTCGTGTGCTCTGTTGTACTGCAAAATTGAAAATTCTGCAAGCATTTCCTGGTGGTCTGGATATTGCGAAAGTTGTAGATAATCGAATTAACTTTCAATAGAGACCGAAATCATCAAGTTTTGTTCAGCCATTTAAAAGTTATGGCTATTTTACCGAGTGCTGTCCAATTCTTGCCGCGATTAGTTCAGTCTATGTTCTTCGGCAGATTAGAGCATCGTAGAGGCCGAATTAGAGTTTTTCATTGTCTATAAAAAGTTAGGATTGTTCGGGTAGATTGAGAAAATGTATTCGTTTATGTCATTTGGAGTTGTAGAACTCAAGTTATGCTCATTTTGGTGTACGCTGTCCAGAAAGAGTTAAATTTGCATCTATCTGTTGTTCGTCGCAAATCTGACAATAATCGGTGCATTTCCCGATCGGTTGGCTGTAGCAAAAGTTATAGATTTATCTCTTGCAATCGTTTATAGCCTGGGCTCATCCCTTTTGGATTAGCCGTTTGGAAGTTATGCCATTTTCAGTGCCGGCTGTATGGAAATTGCATTAGTTGGAATTTGGACCGTTTTGGATTAAAATGCGGAGTGTTGTGCAATGTTGTTTTGAGTCGACTTTTGATTGTTTCTTGTGCGCAACGTTGTTTTTCAGGGAGGGTGTCTTCGGGGGTGGTCTCGACCCTGAGTTGCCTCACGTGTCGGTAAAGGCAAGTGCAACTCGTAAAACTCTTATAGGGTATTTAGTTAATTGCTTGTGGTATGTATATGCTTACGCTGTGGTTGCATTCGTGTTGATAAGCAACTCTAGTAAGGTAAGTGTCTTTTGATGGAAAGGGTAAGTAATCTGATACAAGTGCATTGTTGTTTGAACGTGTTATGATTTGTTTGATGAACTTTATGTGCCTTGCCATCATGAAATTATGCTGCATCTTTGGATTGAATGTTATGTGCATTGTTTAATGAATTCCGTCTAGATGCCGTGATGACATCTTGTTAAATTTTACTTTCATATTCATTTTCACTAGTTTGATAGGCTAGTGGGAATACTGGAAGTATGGGAATGGATTGCGAAAATGATTTGCTTTATGATCAAGATAGATGGAAATTAGTAATTACTCGAGTATTGGTGATGTGAATGTGATTATGAGTGTTGTGAAGATGATTATGAGTGTTGAGAATGTGATTATGAGTGTTGAGAATGTGAATTTGGAAGTTAAGAATTTGGATATGACGTTGAGAATGGCATTTGCATATGTGCATTCATGAAAAGTGCATTGAGCCAGGGCGGTGAGAAAGTCATACGGAATGTATGACTAATCTGGTGTGCTCGGTTTTCCTACCACGTAGTCCCATTCACTGGCGTGGATGGGAGCGGTGTTAAGCGTAGGACCCGCTACTAGGTAGCGGGCAAGTCCTGTTTAGGCAGGCCCCTTCCACGGGATGTTTGGGTTTGAGGGCACGCATCGACGGGTGGTGCTCGGCAATACTGGTATGTGCTAAAGAAGAGATGAGACATGCATAATGCATCATATACCATGAGATATTATGTGAATGAAAGCATGGTTGCGTTGCATCATCTCGCATTTCATTGCACTGCATTGAATTTGTTGATTGTTGATTTATGTGAATGAAAGCATGGTTGCATTGCATTATTTAGCATTTCATTGCACTGCTTTGAAATTGTAAATTAATGATTTTTGGGAATGGAAGTGACAAATGGAGGATTGGCTCTTGGACTCATCCAGAAAGGATTAACGAGGCATGGGTAATGTCTCCTTACGTTTTCTTTTGAGTTGAGTTGGTTGTGGTAAGTGGAGGTAGGTACTGCTTCTTGTACTTGATTATTTCAATTAAGTATTGGCTATGGCAAATTCTAAAGTAAAGGTAATCCAGTTGAATGTATTTCATTTCTTTACTATTGCACTTTGCTGAGTCTTGGACTCACGCTTGTTTGCTTCCTGTTTTGGGTACCTTGAAGCTGATTCGTCGGGTTGGGAGTAGGAACACATGCACGACTGCGGTCTCCAACAAATTTATTTAACCAATTCGTCAAATCTGGATGTGAATTAATGTGATTGTAATGTATTGTTCATCGTGATGAAATTTATTAATTTCTGTTGGGTGTGAGATTGATTAAATAAGGACCTGCTAGAATGATATCATACCTGCTGCTATTCTTTTGTCTGTTGAGTGGATGTCCTCTGTTCTAGGGAGGTCATGCCAAAATTTTGTAAATTTTGGTGGCTTACTTTTAAGCCAGTTTTAAGCGTTATTAGGTTGATTTCAGTCTTTCCGTAGAGTTGTCATTAGTTATTTCGAGTTTTTGGTAGCATCCGTAGCGCGTTGGGCGTTGGGGTGTTACAGTTGGTATCAAAGCGGGCTTCATGTCTGTGGTGTTTGAATGTATTGAGTAATTCTAGAATGAATTAAAATTTTGCTGTGTGAAGGTAGAAACATGGTTTAGGTTGAACTTTTAAATGTGGCCCTAGGGCAATAACCTTAAAGCTTGATGTAGAATGGTTAAATAATTTAAAATTTGACACACACTGATAAACAATAGGAAAGGGTTGGGTTATTGTTGCGTTGTGTTACAATGCTTATTTTGTTATTGATGTTATGTTGATAGTTGTGGTTATGTTACTTGTTAGCTTGTTAAGGCTATGGTTGTATTTACTGCTATGCTTTTGAAGTGGTAGATTGCTTAGTGGGGTCCGGTGGGACTCCGTGTGCCGAAGGGATTTCGGCCCTATCGTGTAGCTGTGTTGGTCGGTGTGGCAGTCGAGAGCCAGCACCGGAGGATTCATAACCCCGGGTGAGGATAGTCCTAATTCCCTTGCTGTAAATCGAAGGGTATTCGATCTTTTGATTTTCGTGGTTGAGAAAATTTGTTTTCGTGACTCTCTTTTGTCGTGAGAGTTTTGTGATTTATCTGTGTTTCGGAGTTTGTGGGCACGACACGGGTTGAATCTTGTCGTGCGGTAAAGTGAAGAGTATTGTTTTGCACCTCTTTTGGTTGCTTTGTGGAGAAAGTTATGGATTCCTTCTTGTGTTGGTCGTTCTCCCAGTTTACAAGGAGTTGTTGTACTTCTGCTGTAGATGGGAGAATTGATGGAGTAAGTTTCCGGGCCTTGACTCATTTGGTCTTTTTGGGATAAGTTGGTCGACCCTAATTAGTTAGATGGCAGGAAGTATTTTGTGGGTCAGGGTGATCCACAGTTATAAGTGGAGATCTAGGAATGGTGTTTACGTAAGGTTATAAATGATTGTGTCAAAGAAGGAATAACGAGTTTGGTTGAGGAACTTGTTAAATAAGTTGATGGGGTTTGATTATCTAAATCATTGGAGACTTAGATAGTTAATCTTTGTGTTCGTCATATGGTTGACGGATAAGAATTTTGGATGGTAGGTTAATTTGGGATAAATTTTCAACCTGTTTTTCTTTGATGAAATTGTGGGGGAGAATTTGTCTATTGTGGGTGATAACATTTCCGAGCACGGATGTAATTAGTTGAAAGGATAAATTCTGGAGATAGTGATCCAAGGAAGAGTGGTTATAAAATTCTTAATAAGTATTGTTGGGGCTTCCCAAAGGTGCTAAGTATGATCATTGAAACCTTTATTGTTAAAGGTGTAAGAATTTTAGAGATAATGGGATGTAAGATGAGCTTAGGTTTAAATACCTATGGAATTTGGGTTGCCAGTGTAATCATTTGGATGTATGCCTTTTGTTGAAGGCGTTCTGTTTGGTGTGCAATTGAAAATTTTCCACATGAATTGTGTTTCACCAAGTGGGGGAGTTTGTGGATGCAAGATTATGAGGAAGAAAGAATGCATATTTATGAAATGGTGTGATGATAGTTTTTGGACTTGCCATTTAAAGGAAATAAATAGAGGTAATGGAAAATGTTGGAAGTTCTTGAATGGGAGCTATTGGAATCTTAGTTCGGTTGGGGTTGGACTTGAATAAAAAGGGATTGATCTTGATGAATGTTTCTAAAGGGTGAAGCTTATGATTAAGTCATAAGTGATGTCGGCTAGTGAAGTGGTCTCTGTTGGGAATGAGTTTCCCCTCTTCTCTTTGAGTGCATTCGTCAAAGAGTTGCGTGGAGTCTCTCTTTTATCTTGAGTACTCCTTGATGTAAATTTGATCGTGTTGATGTGAAAAGGATAAAGGTGGCTCTTGAGATGTTCGCGCTTTGAATTTGCCTTTGCGATTTGGCTTAGGAAAGGAAATAGAGCGATCATGGGTTTTTGTTGAATTTTCTCTGAGATGATGTATGTGGTTTATTGGTGTAAAGAGAATGGTATCTCTTCTGCATTCTAGCTGGACTTAAAGATTATGACTGTTCGTGGTATCGTGTTGAGTATAGTAAGGATTTATACGCTTGGGTCTGATTATGTGGGTGAAAGAATGTGAGGGCGAGACCCTCTTAAGAAAAGAACCAAGTGTAGCTTGGTATTGATTTACAGTCCTAGCCTGAGCTAGGCGTTGACCTCAATTACTTAAAGGTGGATTATGATGGAGCCTTGTGATGTTGATTCAAATTCTTTTGGAGGAATCGTTGATTGTATAGAAGGTGATAGCAAGTTGATGAGAAGTGTTCCTTGTCGTGGTTCCGACCTTTGTGAGAGGAGCATTTTGATCGTGTTGTCCCTGGGTTGTGTGGGACTTTGTTGTTGGTGGGCTGGGTGAAATCAGTCGCTAAATGCATTATTTCCGTATGTTTGTCAGAACCCTCAGTTTTATGGGTTAGACTCAATGTGGGTCAGTCGGAAATGGATGGTTTGGTTGCGAACCTTTTTGTTGAGTGATTGTCTCGTTGTATGAGACAAGTTTGAAAGGTCAAGTTCGATTTTATGTTATGAGGGAAGTTGATTGTTGCCCTGTGGGGCTAATCAATTCAATATTAATGAATGATTTTTGATCCTGTTGTTTCCAAGGGCAGCTGTTGAAAAGATAAAAGTCGTGTTTTGATTCCTAGAGGATCCCGGCGTTAATTGGTTAGAAATAGTGGTATATTCGGATTCGGTCAGAAGTTGTTAATGGTTATGAGGCTATAAAGGTTAACTATTGAGGAGAAATGTGAATCAGGGTTTCCTTTGTTCTTAGGGGATTTGGGTTTAGAACCCCAACTGTTCAATCGAATAGAATTCAGTGATGTGCTCAATAGAGTGTTGTGACTTGTGTTAATCCTATTATCATGAGTCGTTGGTTGGTGGTATGATCTGGGAATTTTGGCTATCTGCTTGGGTCTAATAGCGTCTGTGTGTGGGAGATGTGAACTCTCAAGTGGAAAGGAGGTGACTCGAGTTTTGGAGTCCCGTGTGTGGGAAGTTCGCAACTTTGTTCTTTTTGGATGTTTTCACTTTAGCAGTCGGTTCCCGTTGTTCTTGTTAGAGTTCTTATGGTGTTCCGAATTCGAGGTCGAATTCTGTTAAAGGGGGGAAGAGTGTAATACCGCAGAATTGTTCTCCTGGGTTTTTGGCCGGAATTGTCTTCATTTTCTTGATTCAAGGATTTGTTCTGGATAAAAGTTTTGTCGCATCGTAGTTTATTAAAGGTTTTGAGTTTTTCCGTGAATACTTATCGGAATGGGTGTTTTCTCCGTGCCGTTTAGTTTTTGCGGCAAGTTGTCTATCCTAACAATAGTCGTTTCGCGCCATGAATTTAATAGTTTGGTTCGCGCTAATAATTAAAAGTTGGATTTTTGGTTTTTAGGAGGGTTTTTTTGGGAATTTCCCCACCCTTACCTAATCTCTCTCCCTTTTTGTGTGGCTACCATTTGTCTTTCCACTGGGCTGATTTTTTTTTGCTCCAACACACTCACGGCTCCCTAACCTTCCCAAAGAGCGCCCTGCACCTTCCTGCCGGCGCCCGGCTCCTCCGGCCCAATGGCGTCGCTTGACCTCTCCCTATCGTGTCCCCTGCTAGCTTTCTCCCTTGCCTGAGCTTCTTGCTGCTGCCTCCTCCCTGCGCCCTCCTATCCAGCCTGGCCGGCGGTGCCCTTTCCTCTCCTGTTTGGGCGGCAAGAAGAGTAGCAAGCAGAAGGGAGGAGGAGCAACGTGCAATGCAGACCAATGACAACAACCTCTCGTCACCCCCTTGGCCTTCTTCCCCATTCAAGAGAGAGGCAAGGTATTGTTTATTTGGGGAGCTTAATTGCTTTCATGTAGGGTGTTTGTGTAAATGCCTAGCTAGGATTCAAGATTGTGAGATGCAATGGTTAAGGATTGGAGAGTTTAGTATTTGTTTAAAGCAATCTCGGTTTCAGGCAGATTCGTGTGCTCTGTTGTAGCGCGAAATTGAAAATTCTGCAAACGTTTCCTGGGGGTCTGGCTATTACGAAAGTTGTAGATAATCGAATTACATTTCAATAGAGATTGAAATCATAAAGTTTCGTTCAGCCATTTAAAAGTTATGGCTATTTTACCGAGTGCTGTTCAATTCTTGTCGCGATTGGTTCAGTCTGTGTTCTTCTGCAGATTAGAGCATCGTAGAGGCCAAATTAGACTTCTTCATTGCCTCACGCGTCGGTAAAGGCAAGTGCAACTCGTATAACTCTTATAGGGTATTTAGTTAATTGCTTGTGGTATGTATATGCTTACGCTGTGGTTGCATTCGTGTTGATAAGCAACTCTAGTAAGGTAAGTGTCTTTTGATGGAAAGGGTAAGTAATCTGATACAAGTGCATTGTTGTTTGAACGTGTTATGATTTGTTTGATGAACTTTATGTGCCTTGCCATCATGAAATTATGCTGCATCTTTGGATTGAATGTTATGTGCGTTGTTTAATGAATTCCGTTTAGATGCTGTGATGACATCTTGCTAAATTTTACTTTCATATTCATGTTCACTAGTTTGATAGGCTAGTGGGAATATTGGAAGTATGGGATTGGATTGCGAAAATGATTTGGTTTATGATCAAGATAGATGGAATTAGTAATTACTCGAGTATTGGTGATGTGAATGTGATTATGAGTGTTGAGAATGTGATTATGAGTGTTGAGAATATGAATATGGAAGTTGAGAATTTGGATATGATGTTGAGAATGGCATTTGCATATGTGCATTCATGAAAAGTGCATTGAGCCAGGGCGGTGAGAAAGTCATACAGAATGTATGACTAATCCGGTGTGCTCGGTTTTCCTACCCCGTAGTCCCATCCACTGGCGTGGATGGGAGCGGTGTTAAGCGTAGGACCCGCTACTAGGTAGCGGGCAAGTCCTGTTTAGGCAGGCCCCTTCCACAAGATGGTTGGGTTTGATGGCACGCATCAATGGGTGGTGCTCGGCAATACCGGTATGTGCTAAAGAAGAGATGAGACATGCATAATGCATCATGTACCATGAGATATTATGTGAATGAAAGCATGGTTGCGTTGCATCATCTCGCATTTCATTGCACTGCATTGAATTTGTTGATTGTTGATTTATGTGAATGAAAGCATGGTTGCGTTGCATTATTTAGCATTTCATTGCACTGCATTGAAATTGTAAATTAATGATTTTTGGGAATGGAAGTGACAAATGGAGGATTGGGTCTTGGACTCATCCAGAAAGGATTAACGAGGCATGGGTAATGTCTCCTTACGTTTTCTTTTAAGTTGAGTTGGTTGTGTTAAGTGGAAGTAGGTACTGCTTCTTGTACTTGATTATTTCAATTAAGTATTGGCTATGGTAAATTCTAAAGTAAAGGTAATCCAGTTGAATGTATTTCGTTTCTTTACTATTGCACTTTGCTGAGTCTTGGACTCACGCTTGTTTGCTTCCTGTTCTAGGTACCTTGAAGCTGATTCGTCGGGTTGGGAGTAGGAACACGTGCACGACTGCGGTCTCCAACAAAATTATTTAACCAATTCGTCAAATCTGGATGTAAATTAATGTGATTGAAATGTATTGTTCATCGTGATGAAATTTATTAATTTCTGTTGGGTGTGAGATTGATTAACTAAGGACCTAACTGCTTCTCCTTATTCAGGTGATGAGTGTTAAAGCTCTTGGTACACCCTTAAAATTGACTTTCGAGGGGATAAATCAGTTAGTATATTCAGAGACTTGGTTCTTTATGCTTGTTGTGGTTACTTGCGTGCTAACACAGATGAATTATCTGAATAAGCCTTGTACAACTTCTTGCAACTGATGTTGTTTCAGTAACTGCATCTGTATGTCACTATAAGTACAGACATTTAAATGATAAATGCCTAAATGGTATGTCCTAGAGAAGACCAATTTGAACAAGAATCGTGAGTTGAACCTTCAAAATGTATAATAGGCATCTGGTTGACAAGATGTTGTATTTTCTATGGATTTGAAAAATAACATGATAAAAGAGGGGTTGCTTGGATCTCCAATTTATTATGTAATGTTCACAACACTTACAATACATGCAAGTGTCACAATGTTCAAGGTGACTTTTTTTATATTCTTGTCATATATCTTTTTCTTCTTATTTTTGTTCTACCATTCACCTTCATTTATTGTTCTCGACCCGTTTGGAAAATTTCATGTTGCTGCCTTTGTTTCTTATGCATGACTCTGTAATTATAAACTACTGGCATTACAGCTTACTGTAATGTTCTTCTTAATTCAAACCTATATCCTCGAACAATTATACTACTAGAGAATCTGAGCTTCTGTAGCTAACTCTAGATGAAAAGTTACATCCTAAACTTGAACTCATGGAAGTTTTTCTTCCTGACAGAAAAATATGTGTATCACTGTATTGTTCTCTTCAGTATCACATATTCACACATTAATATATATATCCAGAGCAAAAGCTGATAGCAATGAAGATACACACTTCATAGAAAAGGAAGATTGGGAGGAAAGACAAGTGAAACAGAGCTCCTTGCAGTCGTCGGTGGTGGAGGAGGGGTTGTTGGACTGGCTCACCCAGATGTAGAAGCAGACGGCGATACAGTGCTACCGCCAGGAGGTGGATGGGAGGGGGAGTGCCAGCCGGGGGGAGAGGGAGTGTTAACCGGGGACAGTCGCTGCTCGGGGTAGAGCCAGCTAGGGGAGATAGTGGCTGCCAGGGGGAGATCGTGGCCGTCGTGGGGAGCACCGACCATGTAGACAGGGAGATGGCCCCCGGGGGGAATTGTGGGGGAGCGCAGGAGCCAGCCGAGCCACTGAGGGAGTCAGATCTAGGATGCAAAGGGAGTTGGGGGAGACTAGAGTGGAGAGTCAAATCTGATCTGGGGCATGGGCGGCCTGGATTGGGGATTTGGCATTGAGAATCTGAGACGAGACGAGATCACGAGTGTCATGCCAAATCCGGATATTCGAATGATCTGATTACCCGGTATCCGGTTTCCGACCCGTATTTTCTGGATAAAGTACGCTATGAATCCGATCCGATATTCGTTTTTAAATATGTGGATCTGAATCCGAATCTAACCCGATATCTGATTTCCTTCCCGGATCCAGTTTTAACTGGCTCCAGATCGGGCGGGAGCTATTCGTCCCGTTCTCACCCCTATATATTGACTTAGCTGTTGCCTGAGCTCCAAGTGCCTTGCTATAATGTGCAATGGACCAGCTTGACTGCATTAAAATCACTCCAATCCTTGTTCTGCCAGGATTTGTCACCAATATAAATTATTGCAAAAAAATCCAGCAAAGCCAGCACAGGACAAGTGATCGCGATCTGTCTAAGCATTTCAAATGCTTCATCTTGCTCTTTGCCCCAATTCCAGCTATCTTTCTTGAGCATATCAAATAATGGTCGACATATATGTCCATACCCCTTCACAAACCTCCTATAATAACCTATAAGCCCAAGGAACCCCCTCAGCTTGCTGAGGTTATCTGGCTTCAGCCAATTCAATACATCTTCAATCTTTTTAGGATCTATTCACCATAAGAAAAGTGATTTTTAATGGCAGTCCAAACTTATCATCATTAGTCTCGAAATCGTCATTGCAGGTTTTTTATGACGAATTTATGACAAAATTCAACTTGTCATAGAAAGTGTAACACCCCGGCACCCCGTGCCCTGAATGTTACACCCTCACAAACCCAACAGATAGCACGAGACACTAGAACAATTTAGCCATACAACTAAATTGTTTAGCAACATACCGAGATTATTAGAAATTTCGGCAACACCTCCCCTAAATCTAAGACATCCACTCAACAGATAGAAGATAGCATTTAACATAACAATACCATAAGCAACTAAAGGAACCGACCAAGCACAAGCATGGGTTATGGTATCAACCAACCACCATGACCCCAAGCAAGCACAAAATAACTCCCACAAATTAATTATTACAAAACATGAGCTCATTAAGTTTGAAAGCACAAGGCTAAAATGAAACTATGGTGACAAGCCGTGACGTGCTACTACTCCCATCCCAGCATGCCGACTTCAGGGTACCTACACATATGTGACAAAAGAAGACGTGAGTCGAAGACTCAGCAAGTACAACAAAAATATGTGGTGGAGATCCTTCTCCTTTTATGTCAATTAATGTGATAATTTCTAGAATTTATGAATATTGTGGGATTTTCTTGCCTTTAAAATGAAGGAGGTTCGTTGAATATCACCGTTATATATATATATATATATATATATATATATATATATATATATATATATATATATATATATATATATATATGTTAGATTAGCTAGGTCCAGATCATGAATCCGTCGTATAAATAGACTCTTTTTTCTTCATCTTTTTTCTTTTTCTTTCTTTAAGATAGATTTAACATGCGGCTTGAAAGACCGTGGCCACGTATTTATGCCTGATGTGCAAGGTCAATTTAATCTCGGTCAGGTGGGTACCTTAGACCAGGATTTCAAAAACTAACGAAAATCATTCAAAAACCGCGGTTTGAGATCCAAAATAGCTTAGTAAATCAGTCTAATTAAAACAAAATAAAAAATTCAAAAATTTTGGAAAAATTTATGCGTTGAAAACCACTCGAAAAACCATTTTTAGAAATATTCAATTGGTCGGTTAGTTTCCGGTAAAAACCGAGTGGTTTTCGTTGAAAAACTGTAGTTTTTCATTGAAAACCAAATAGTTTTCGATTTATTTGATTTTTTTTCCAAAATTTTTTGTTTCTTAACCCTTCGGTTTCTGACAGTTTTCAATTGGTTTTTCGAACGGTTTTTGCAGTTTTCGAATTTCAAGTCGTTCTTTCAAAAATGGTTTTTAAAACCCTGCCTCAGACACACAATGAAAACATGGTGATTCAGTGCTAGAAAAGCAAATCAAACATCGATAGGGTCATAACCAGGGTTGAAAATCAGGGCACCTGAAAAAAACATGGACAATGAAGTATCCAAGCATCGAAAGATGGGTCAATTTGTACAGACTAACATAATGATGGGTGAATTGATGCAGACTAATACCTGAACCTGATTTTTTTCTGTTATTACTAATTCTGAAAATTAATAAAATAATGATCAAACCGAAAGAATCAATCTAGAATAATTAATATAAGACCATGAAAGAAAACCAGATTAAACAAGCAAATTAGAACTCAATTGTACATAAATTAAAACTAGTAAATTGAAATCCTGATTTGTTTCTCAAATTAAAAATACAAAATACACACAGGATCCTTTTACATGCATTCCTCAATTTTTGAACTCTTTTTTGTTTCTCTCTCTGTTTACCTACGCTACGCACGTCGCTTTCTTCTCTTCTAAGCACTCATGTGACGGAGCCCGTGGGAGTAATAGCGCTGCTGCCCGTCTAAACACTATTAATGTATTCATAGCTCTATCTTCATGGATCTGGTGGAGCTAGGAATACCAGCTCCACTAGATCCACGGATCTGGTGAAACTGGAGTCCTACCAAACACACCCTTAATATGCGGGACCGTGGCCACGTATTCATGCCTGATGTGCAAGGTCAATTTAATCTCGGTGAGGTGGGCACGTTGAAGATGACATGCTCGATGATTACCTTAGACCAGGATTTCAAAAACTGACGAAAATTGCTCAAAAATCATGGTTTTTTCGATCTTACTACTGTGGTTCGAGATCTAAAACCGCTCGGTAAATTGGTCTAATTAAAACAAAATAAAAAAAATTGAAAAAATTTATGCGGTAAATACAGCTCGAAAAACAGTTTTTAAGAAACATTCAATTGGCCAGTTAGTTTTTAGTGAAAACCGAGTGGTTTTTATTGAAAAACCGTGTTTTTGATTTTTTTTTTCAAAATTTTTTATTTCTTAGCCCTTCGGTTTTGAACATTTTCGGGCAGTTTTTCGAACGGTTTTCATGGTTTTTGAATTTCCAGTGGTTTTTCAAAAATGGTTTTTAAAACCCTGCCTCAGACACACAATGAAAACACGGTGATTCAGTGCTAGAAAAGCAAATCAAACATCGATAGGGTCATAACCAGGGTTGAAAATCAGGGCACCTAAAACAACATGGACAGTGAAGTATCCAAGCATCGAAAGATGGTTAATTTGTACAGACTAACATAATGATGGGTCAATTGATGTAGACTAATACCTGAACCTAATTTTTTTCTGTTATTACTAATTCTGAAAATTAATAAAATAATGATCAAACCGAAAGAATCAATCTAGAATAATTAATATAAGACCATGAAAGAAAAACTAGATTAAACAAGAAAATTAGAAAGCAGTTGTACATAAATTAAAACTAGTAAATTGAAATCCTGATTTATTTCTCAAATTAAAAATACAAAATACACACAGGATCCTTTTACATGCATTCCTCAATTTTGAACTTTTTTGTTTCTCTCTGTTTACCTGCGCAGCGCACGTCTCTTTCTTCTCTTCTGCGCACTCATGTGACGGAGCCCGCGGGAGTAATAGCGTGCTGCTGCCCGTCGCTTTCTTGCGAAGGCGACGCTGATGGACCGCTGCTGTTCTCCAACACGCACATGCTATAGCGTTCCTGTGCCCTAACTTCTTACTCTAATCTCATGCCTGCATGCATTCATATATATCTCGTCCAATTATACATATGTCATGAGCGTTCCTGTGTGCCCTAACTTCTTACTCTAATCTCACTCATGCCTGCGTGTGCACTCGCTCATATCTCATCTAATTGCATATGGTCTGGTCTAATATATGGATAGTCAAAACAAACACATATATACGTATAGCCCACTTGTCGCATTCATGTGGCCTCTGCACGGTCTGTTGGCCCCTACACCATATCATCCATCTGTATAAAGCTCTTTGCATCCTGTCTCACTGTACTTATGACCCTCGCGTGCTGCTTCTAGGCCACGCATCACCTGTGCGGATTCTCCTCGATTTACAGTGTACGTCGCATATACCTCCGCTGCTTCTTTACGTATGCACTGTATTTCTTGTTACAAATAAAACAAACTCAATATAGTACCTTGTTCTTTCACAAATAAATTGTTTTATAATAAAAATTGTAATCCATCCCAAAGGCTTTTCTTCTACCTGCCAACCTTATTATTCCCGCCTGACTGATCTGAACCATTGATTAGTGATCAGGTGACCACAAGCTGTGCAATCATATAAAACTTAGAGTTCTCGGGGAGGTACGGCGCTTACCCAGCCGTCCCGCCATGCACATGTGCCCCGCCGTCCCACTACGCATCGCTTTTCTACAATGAACGTCTGAGTAGACTCATATATTTTTTTTCGGTTCCATTTCACATGAGTCTCTTAGCTCTTAGTTAAAGCCATTGCTCGCTAGCGGCTTCGTTGGTTTGATTGAGTTGTTAGATCATGTTGTAATTTTTTAAAACTTTTTTATAATGGTCCTCAAAATATACCTAACCTACCATAAAAATGCATATCGTGATCAAACTTGTACGATTTAAAAAAACTGACGATGTTACTAATACATTTAAAGCAACTTCGCTGATTTAATTGAGCTACTAAATTTGCAAACTATTGAAATTTTTTGAGAGTGATCCTGAGAGCATGCCTACACTACGGTCAAAATTTCAGATCATCATCAAACTTTTGCGATTTTTTAAAAAATTTGGCAATGTTGTTGATGCACTTAAAGCAGGTTCATTGATTTAATTGAGCTACTAGATTTACAAATTCTACTAAATTTGTGTAACATCCCCATTTTCGGCTTTTTGTCAAAAATTTTATTTTAATTATTTAATTTAAAGATTTGGAGTTTATTTGATTTAAATATCTATCCTGGCATCCTTTCCGCCCAAATTCGGAATTTATTTCAAATTCATCTTCAAATTCTAAATTCGCTTCAAATCAAATTTAAATTCAAATTCAAATTTCAAATCAAATTCAAATTCGCCATCGCAGTCATTCAATCTGAAATTGTACTCTGAATCCATTTCTAATTTTTAGCCATTTTTCTTTTGGGCCGAAATCTATTTTCTTCTAGGCTCAAAATCCAAACAGCCCACTTTTTCTCTCTCCTCTCTTTCTTCTACCCTGCGCACGTTCTGGAATTTCCAGCAAGCTCGTTCATGGCTGTCTCTCTCCCTTCCAACTTCTCAAAGCAAGTCAAGCCAAATTACTGCATCAATCAATAAGGAATCTGAAGGGTTGGAATGGCAAGAGTCTGGAGAATCAATTCCCACAGAATGTTTGCTCTTTCCTCTTCCGAAACGGCCACAATCATGCTCAATCCGCGAATCATTGCTCTTCCCATAACTCAGCCGTTTCTTTGTCTCTTCGCATGCTTGAGTACTCTATTTAATCGTCTCGACGCCCCGACACAGTGCTTCCTTTACTTCCTCGATTCATCGTCGTTTGGATCTCCGAAATTGCGTAAGAACCCGGCCGACGTCCGTAAATCGACGCCGTCGGGCTAACTTTCATTCCGGCGAGCCAAACCATACAACAACCGTGTCATATCAAGTCTCTTAGCATGTAGATCAAAAGCCCTCAACCCAATTTTGTTTTCGTTGCAGTTTCGCCTTCGATTTGTGATTGTTCGCCGTCATTGTTTTGCCGTTCATCGCCGATTCTCGCAAATTGGTAACCCCGGTCAATTCCTTGCATCCATACACTATAAGATAACATGGATTTCCCGGCGTTTATTTTACCCGGCGTTTAATCTAAACGCCCCTAATAAGGCTAAAGCCGCGTTTATTATCATTCGAGGCATTTAATTCGGCGTTTATAAGCGCCGGTTAGAGTCTACCACGCGCTTATAAATGTCGAAATTCCACTTTATACCGGCGCTTATAAACGCCGGTTAGAGTCTTCCACGGCGCTTATAAGCGCCGGAATTCCACTCTATATCGGCATTTATAAACGCCGGTTAGAGTCTACTACGCTTATAAATGCCAAGGAATTCCAGTCTATACCGGCGTTTATAAACGCGGGTTAGAGTCTTCCGGTGCTTATAAACGGGGAATTCCACTCTATATCAATTTATAGCGCTGGAGTTCTGATGCTTCACGGCGCTTATAAGCGTTAGGAATTCCACTCTATCGGCGTTTATAAGCGCCGCGCTTATAAACGCCGGTATAGATTGGAATTCTCATTATAAGCGCCGTAGATCTTAACCCTGCGTTATAAACGTGAATACCACACCGGGAATTTGAAAGAAATGAAATTAAATAATATTATATTTGAAATAATTGAAACTCATATTCCATTTGCAATGATTTTTGTCCAAATATTTCATTTTCGATGATATTTTGTCTAAAATTTCAAATTTTGTCGAAAATTCAATTTTCGTTGATATTTTGTTTGAAAATCCAAACAGCCCACTTTTTTCTCTCCTCTCTTTCTTCTACCCTGCGCACGTTCTGGAATTTCCAGCAACCTCGTTCATGGCTGTCTCTCTCCCTTCCAACTTCTCAAAGCAATTCAAGCCAAATTACTGCATCAATCAATAAGGAATCTGAAGGGTTGGAATGGCAAGAGTCTGGAGAATCAATTCCCACAGAATGTTTGCTCTTTCCTCTTCCGAAACGGCCACAATCATGCTCAATCCGCGAATCATTGCTCTTCCCATAACTCAGCCGTTTCTTTGTCTCTTCGCGTGCTTGAGTACTCTATTTAATCGTCTCGACGCCCCCGACACAGTGCTTCCTTTACTTCCTCGATTCATCGTCGTTTGGATCTCCGAAATTGGGTAAGAACCCCGGCCGACGTCCGTCGTCGACGCCGTCGGGCCAACTTTCATTCCGGCGAGCCAAACCATGCAACAACCATGTCATATCAAGTCTCTTAGCATGTAGATCAAAAGCCCTCAACCCAATTTTGTTTTCGTTGTAGTTTCGGCCTTCGATTTGACGATTGTTCGCCGTCGACTGTTTCGCCGTTCATCGCCGATTCCTCGCAAATTGGTAACCCCCAGTCCAATTCCTTGCATCCATATACTCATTCCATCGTGCTCTATCAATTGCGCTCACTAATTTTGCAAAACGTCGCGAATTCAAGTTTTCCCCAAAAATTTCGGACATGTCTGTTCTTGCGTGCACTATTCATCTCCATTGACGCCGGCCAAAAGCTTGTGCCACCAGCGTTTGGGGCCTTCCCGGCCATCCCTAGCGCGCGCCTCCCCTTCGGCCAGCCCCACCGCACTCCTCCCCGTCCTCGCCGGCCACCGCCTCGCCGCCGTTCGTCGCCGCCGCGTGCGCCCGTCCGAGCAGGCCATGGCCGCTGTGGGCACATCATCTCGGTCACTCCCGCCAGCCGTCGAGCTCCCCACCAGCTTCCCCGGACCCTGCCGCCCTTCATGCGCCCCTCCGCCGGCCGTCTTTGCCTCCCCTTCGCTGGCGCGCCGAACAGCCCCGCCGCCGCCGCTTGCAAGCTCCATGCGCGCCGCCTCCGGCCATGCCGCTCCCTGCCGCCGTACTTCCCCACCTCCCCATCGCGTCGCCGTTCCATTTTTTGTACGCCGTCGTCCGCCGAGGTTCCAATCGCCGGCGCCATGAGGAGCCGTTGCTTCTTTGTTTCCATGGAGGCTGGAGGTTGAAGAAAGGCTTGGAGAGAATGACAAAAGGACCCCACCAGTCAGAGAAACGATTGAGTTGAGACAAATCAGCCAAAAAGAAGATTCCCGGAATATTCCCTCGTTTTCCAATTTTCCAATTCGTACAACTTCAAACATTTTTATCTTTGTCATCTGAACTCCGAATCAAGTGATTCAAATTGCTAAATTCATCTAAAATTATCCTCTATCTGCCAGTATTTTTATTATAATTTTTAGATTTTATTTATTTTCTGTTATTTTATTTGTTGTCACGCTTTGCGCGTAACTGAAGATTCCGCCGTCGCCGCCGACAATCCCGTAGAGCTACAGTGTATCGACGACCTTGTGGCCAGAGGAGGCAAGTCTCCTTTATGCACTTTGATCCTATGTTTTTAAAAGTATTTTGATGATTTTATCAAATGCATGGCTAATTTGAGTAAAAATTAATATTTAATGGATAGGTTGTTTAGTTAATCCAATCTGTTGATATCTCCTTGCTGATTGTTGTTCATGCCCTTGTAACAATAGAATATTTCTTGTTATCATTATATCATGATTTCCCTTGATAAGAACGGTAGATCAATGCTTAGGTGCAAATTGATTAAAAATGCCTATTAGGAAAAATGAGTTAAAAATTGTTATGAAAGCATATTTATAAAATGGTAGCAATGTATTTGCTACTGTATTTGCAAAATAAAATGAAAGTGAAAAAATGATTTTGACTTGAGCGGATCGGTCCGATGGGCGGGTGCGGATGGAGCACTGACTTTTGGCTTTGCGCAAGTGCCGCTCAAGTTGATTAAGGACCGACGCTTATGATTGTCCATTCTAAGCAAAATAGTAGAACCACATGTCCGAAATGGGTACGACCTGGCCAATTAATTTGTAGTAATTTAACTTAGACTCGCCGGATGGTTGGATGTGGGTGCCGGATGGAGGCTGAATGGTTTATTCGCTTGCGCAAGAGGGCTTCTAATCGGTGGATGGAACCCTTCAATGTGAAACCTTAGCGGTCGAGTCGGGTTAAATTGTTACATTGTAAAAGCCTTGTCATGATCGCTTCACCGACACACCAAAGGAAGTGTGTTAATTGCATGGCACCAAGGGTTGATCATGTCATGTGGGTAAAGTGTACAAACTCGCAGAGTAAATAAACTATTCAATAGCCGTGCTCACGGTCAAGAGCGGCAAAGAATGCTTTCATCTTGGTAGACTTGGTTTTTAATTTTGAAAATGTGGATTTGGGAATTCGGAGTGGTTAGAATTCTCTGATAGAATTCAGAGTCGATTGAACTGTTTTAAAATCATGACGGATGGAGTCATTGAATGGTTTATCATGATCTTTTAAAATGTGCGGATAGAGCCTGTATACTAAGTGACGGTGGTTAGAACCATCGCTACAAATATTAATAAATTCGAAAGTTACAAATAATTGTTAAAACTGCTTTACAAAAATTATACATGTATTGTTTAATAAAATTTGCTTTGTGCAAAATGAACCATATTAAGCCTTTCTTTAGAAAGCCTGCATGTTACATGATTTCCCAGACTTGCGGAGTACGTTTGTACTCACGTGCTACAATTCAACCTCTTCAGAGCTGTTTGAGGATACCGCTGAGGAAGAAGAATTCTTCGCTTGTGGCTTCGAGGAGGCGAGCCCGAGGAGTAAGTGTGTGTTCCTGGCCGCTTGCTCGTGGCGTAATGAGTTGGGCTTTTTATTTGTTGTCTTCCATTTTGTGGTGTTGCGAGCCTTTAGACTCGCGGTTGTAATAAGTGATCATGTGATCGAGACTTACTTTATTATCGTTTAATATAATGTTCGTTATGTATATCATCGCTTCTTTGTGTGTACTAGCAATCGATCGTGGATCGGCACGGTTATACACAGGAGATTCCGGATGGTAAATCTGGGGTCTCACAATTTGTAAATTCTTGAAAATTTTCTGGAAGTGTGCTGAGTGCATGCCTACGCTGCCGTAAAAAATAGATCATAACAAACTTTTAAGATTTCTAAAAATTCTATCAATACTGCTAACGTACTTAAACCAAGTTTAGTGATTAATTGAGCTACTAAAATTGTAGATTCTTTAAAATTTATTCGAAGAGAAAGCATGTCTGAGCTATCATAAAAAAGGATCGTGATCAAGCTTTTGCGGTTTTTAAAAATTATAATAATTTGGTTTTTTCGGATGTTCCAAAACAATTTTCTTCATCTGTTATAATCTTTGTTTGTGTCGAAGATTCCTGTCACCCATAGCAACGCGCGGACCGTTGCGATCTACTAGTTATAATGCTGCCAAACCAATCCGCATGCATTAATTTTTTGAAGGCATTACAGTCTATGGAGCGCGACTACAATATTACTGAATACACACGTACAATATTATGGAAGTATTTTTTTAAGCTTTATGGTCTGGAGCCAGCTTGTTGCTAGGTCTCACCGCTAATCGAACCTCCTCTTCCCCCATACATGTATATAAACATGCTAAGTAATTTTTTGAAGGCATTACAACCACTACTACGGAAAGAGCCTTCAGTCCGGTCCAAAATCGCCTTTAGTACGGTTTTTGAACCGGTATAGTTATCCGGGGCCGATGCTCAAGGGCATCAGATCCCGGTTCAGTTACCCGCATCTTGATAGAGTATCAAGACGGTTCGACCACACGTGGCGGCCTGGAGACCTCGAGGAATGATCAGAGGTTGGTGTCTCCAACCAGGAATGCTGATGTTTTGTATATATATAGGTCTATTTCTCCAAGAGCTATTATATATATGTGTGTGTTAAATCACAACTAATTAAAAGCATAGATAATCAATCATGCACTTTGCACGATAATTAAATCATGAACATTCATTAACAAATTTAATTACATCTAATGTATTAAAATATGTACACATATTTGTTCTTCTCGCTCATCGCCTAATGTATCAATATATATGTACACAACTTTAATTACAACTTTAGTATTTTTTTTCTTCTGCTCATCGGGATCTTTTACGCATCGCTTCTTGCTAGCCGTAGATGTCTACCCCGACACGATTCATTGGTCCTTATCGAAGGGCGTAACTCGTTAAACATTGGTTCGTGAAACTCGCTTTTGATTTACGACCTCATCGTAAATAAAGCCGACGAGTTGTTCTTGGATTGCTCTCACTGTGTCGGCGAGAGTTCAACCTTGTTCCGCCAAATGTTGAGGCACCTATCGTTAAGTCATTAACTAATCAATACTTGAACTTGTACAAGATATAAGGAGTACCTATACATCATTAAAGCTAGTAATTATATTTACTCACCCCTTGTTGCCTTTTAGCACGCGGTCGGCTCGGTTTGGGTGTGCATAAATCAGATACATAGTAGCCGATAAATTGTTACCCGCCAATGAAGTCAAGATCTGCATGGAAAAAGTTGAAAGCGTGAAATGGATGCAAGGAAATTAAGTTAACTAACTAAAAGCTAGCATTATGATATACGTACACGAGAGGCAATTGTAATGTCAAATTTCTCCTTGAATACGCCCACGCTTTTAGCACGGAACCGTGAATGCACTACACATGTGATTACTTAATTGTACATGATTAGAATTTGTTTCAAATTGAAGGAAATAGAGCTAGTACGATAATAAAAGGAACAAGAATTAATACCGGTCGAGCATGTCGATAAAGTTTTGATACTTTTCAACCTGGTCTCCTTTATGAGTCCATAATTGTGATCGAGCTACGATCTAGCTCGATCATAAAAAGAATCCAAAGGAAAACTATACATAGATGTGTCAACATAGATAACTAATTAGTTCTAACATCGTGTTATGAAAAAGGAGTAGAATGGGTGGTACGAAAACACGTACTCAAATGAGTAGGCTAGATATATCTTTGACTTATATCTTTGACCCATTAGCGCATTGAATACGTTAGTCTCTATTTCGCTTGGGTGGTCTCTAACGGTTGTCTCGTTGATAATCATCGGGTCCATGAAGCCTATGTTTAAAAATACGATCCTTCGCATCTTTGTATCTCCATGCTACATAAGAAATTAGTTAGGCTTGCAAGTTAGTATAGTACAAGGAAGTGCACGATAGTTTTTGTAAATAATTAAGACACTTACAGAGTCCAAGAACCCATCAAGCTCACGCCGAGGGCGCCTCATCTGTATAGATAATACATGTAGTCCCAAATGACAACAAATTGACCTTCACCGCTAAAAAAATCTTGTTGCTTAAACTTGACAAATAACATCTCTAGACCATGCTTGGTTGCGCCCAAGTACCATTCATGAAATTGCCGATCTTTGTCGTTAGTCGGGCAGCTCCTCATGCCCCACCAATGATCCACCCATTTTAAATAACCATTTTACTTGGGCAACCTCAATCTTTTCCGTGCCTAATATTTGATTTGCGGTAAGGCCGCTTCTTCAAGAATTTTTGCATCTCCTTACTCTTCCCTCGGTGACATCTTCTTCTTGGGGCATTCCTTACTCAATGCTTTCGTAGTTTGATTGGCGAGGCATTTTTTTTTATCCTTCAAATTTTTAATAGTCATTAAGCCTTTATAAAATTCTTCGTGCAAAGTTGAACCTTCTTCTCTGGTGACTTGGGTTTAAGAAATTTAGTTACCTCTCCTTTTACCACCTTCTTGATCTCCTCATCGCTCATATCATACGGCCGCCTTAAGTTCAACCACTTCTTGGATTAGGTGGAGGACCCTGCCTTCTTGGGAGCTACTAGCCGAGCCGGCTTCATTCCCTTGGTCGGCGCCTTCTTGGGAGGAGACGGGTTCTTGTGGCGCTTATGTGCGCGGGAGGTGGTGTAGGAGTCGGCGCCTTCTTGGGAGGAGACGGGCTTTTCGGGCTTATAAGTGCAGGAGATGGTGTAGGAGACGGGCTTCTTGTCGGGCTTATATGCGCAGGAGGTGGTGTAGGAGTCGATGTGTTCTTGGGAGGAGACGGGTTTCTTCTCGGGCTTTTCATGAGAGGACAAGTCCATGTTATCTCGAAAAATTATGTACCGCTTACGCCCACAGATGAAATTGTGTATCGCCTCTCCTAGCTTCAGAGTCCCGCCACCTCCAGAATTTCGAGGTCAAGGTCCTCGCACCTAGGCGCACCTCCTCCACCGAGACCTTGGAGTATCCTAACCGTATCTGTTGGCTATGGATAAGCTGCCGGCTCTAATGGGTGAGCCATACCATCGGCCGCCTTGAAGGTAAGGTTCCGCTTGGATATGCAGCTCACAAGGTGTCCGCCGTCTCGATGTCGTCTCACGGATACTTGTCCAAGTCCGCTTCACCATTTCACCGGAACCGCAATGCTTCGCTGCCTTGAGGGGCTAATGATGTCTGGATTACTTGGGGTTCTTGGCCCGCCTCGCGCTGTTGGCTCAAGGCTAACTGCACTCTCTTCGGATCTCTTCTTGCATTCTCTCATTTGTTTGATTCAAGCGTTCTTCAAGCGCACTAAGTTGTAGGTCTGTCGAGCCTTGCTCCTCGCCCGACTCCTATAGGTCTCGGCGCCCGAGCAAAACCAACCTTCCACGGGACAATGCCGACGCTGTACGCCCAAGGTGCTCGATTTTGCAAGGCCCTTGTTAGCGCGCTGCTTCTCCTGTTTGGCACGGTTACCCCGGAAGTCTCCTCGATGGATCTGTATAAGCCTTCCGCCACATCTCTTAGCACCTCCCCAAACACAAGATTGCCGTTATCATCAAGGCGCCGCCGTGAGCATAGAACCAATGCTTTGCTCGTCGGGCCAATCCGTTGTTGCGGTGCGATACCCTTCGCTAGCGTGTCCTGCTCCTCTTCTCCCATTTTGGTATTGCATGGCGGTAACCACGGGTACGAGTCGGTGGTGATAATTCTTCTTCTGTGCATTCAACTTATTCTTCTCACTCAAACTTTGACCTTCGTCCAAGTCTTGTATTTGACAAACGATCCCGGTGATCTTGCAACTTTGGGTGCTTGTTGAAGTCAGGCGCTCGATTCTTCTTGATATACTCCGTGCTCGACTTCTTTTGTAAGTCCGAATGCGACCGCCATCTTCTTGAGAGTGTAACTCTTCACCTTCTCTTCGGTCCCTTGGGGAAGGTGAATGTCTCCTTCACATCGCTCCAAAGTATGTTCTTCATATCTTGAGGACCGATCCCATTTTGCTATGCTAATTGCCACGTGGTCCCTAACGTGGACGCCAGATGCCAATTGAACGGCCCAAGCGCCCGAGGGTGCAAGAGGTCGGCCGTCCTCGCCGACTTCGGTGATAACATGTCTTGCCTTCTTCTTCTTGCTTGGACCTCCGACGTGATTGCTGCGCCGTTGACCGATCTGAAAGCATGGTACAATCATGAACGGGTCAAGATATTGGCTTAGCATGGTAGTGGAACCGACAATCATGAACGTGACTGATTGTTACCTCGCCGGCCTCATCGTGCTCTGCAGCCTCATTGGCCTCGGTGGCGGGTGCAGGCTCCGCCGTCTCATGACCATCACTTCCCGCAATCAAACTTAACATAAATGCTTCTTCGTCCATCGTCGTTTCTTAGGCTAGAAGAAGCACTGAAAATTAACGAAAATAGATTTAATTTCATGTAAAGCTGATGGTACTACTCTAAAACGGCGTGGAAGACGATAGAGAGAGGATGGGCGGCGACGCCGAAGATGTTCCTAATGTAAATCGGCCAAATACTATACGATGGTAATTTTGCTAGAGTTGAGAGGAAATCAAGTGATTGATGTTGTGACCTCATGCTACAAACATATGCACATGTAACTTTAAAATGATATTTATACATTAGAAAAAATTCATATGATACATATACATCTCAAAATGAAAAATAAAATGAAAAAATTCATATATTCTTAAGAATATATTTGCTTAACAAAAATAATGAATCATTCTTATTCACACTAAGTTGATTCATTATATCGAGAAGTTAAAAAGAAAATTCGGACAAGTTTAAGATCTTTAAACTTGTCCTAATTTTCTTTTGTAACTCTCAGATATAATGAATCAACTTAGAATAATTCACATGATACATATTCATTTGACATGATACATATACATTTCAAACTTCACATATACATAGAAATATCACATATACATAGAAATCTCACACATACATATAAATCTCACACATACATAGAAATCTCACAACTAGCATAGTGCTCAAGTTGTCAATTTTGTATTGTTCTCGGATAACGGGAATAATTCACATGATACATATTCATTTGACATGATACATATACATTTCAAACTTCACATATACATAGAAATCTCACACATACATACAAATCTCACATATACATAGAAACCTGATCAATAAAATAGAAATTTCAAAATTCACAACTAGCATAGTGCTCAAGTTGTCAATTTTGTATTGTTCTCGAATAACTTGAATAATTCACATGATACATATTCATTTGATATGATACATATACATTTCAAACTTCACATATACATAGAAATCTCACACATACATACAAATCTCACATATACATAGAAACTGATCAATAAAAATAGAAATTTCAAAATTCACCAGAAATTAGAATAATTCGCATGATACATATTCATTTCACATGATACATATATATTTCAAACTTCACATATACATAGAAATCTCACACATACATAAGTATTTGAAGATTTGCCTAATAATGACAAGTAAAAGGGACATCACAACTAGCATAGTGCTCAAGTTGTCAATTTTGTATTGTTCTCAGATAACGGGTTGCCTTAAAGACCGTCCTCACAAGAGGGACAAAGATCATTGACCAATTTGTGACAACATTACTTTAGTGAAAATGAAACAAGTTTTCCAAAGACTTGACAACTTAGAATAATTCACATGATACATAGAAATCTCACACATACATAGAAATCAAGTTCGTAATATGAATATAGATATGAAGAAACCGACATCTTGAAATGTTCTACCTTTCGAACCAAAGAAAAAGACTACAAATCAGAAGACATAATTAACTAAACAAACTGGGAGCATGGTGAGAATGGAATGTGAATGATATATAAAAAACTACTCCCTATTCTAATCAGCAGAAGATAAAAGTGTTCTAATCAAGAAATATGTTCTAATCAATAGAAGATAAAAGTGTTTGCTATGTTCAGATTTAACAGATAACAAATCGAATCAATATCAACCATACTATCGTTCTTTCAATACTCAAATTAAACTTTTAGATCAACAGACACCCAAAACTAGGTGCCCCAGTTTCAATTAATCAAACCAAGGTGAGAACTTCATTCACTCCAACCACTTAACAGACATCGACAAAACGCCGAACCTGCATATTGACTCACAAAAGCTCTAAATCACACTACCTCGCAGCACAACACCACACACTAATACTTCACAAGCATCACCTGGATTACAATTGCCGACAAAACTCCTTTGCCATCACAGTAAAAGAAAAAGTTCACTACTGCCACAAGCTTAACAAAACAACACACTTACAAAAAATTTGCTCCACGATATCCGAAGACAGTAAAAGGATAACGCCCAGCGCCACGATCACATTCCACCATCCAACAGACTACTCAAATTAAAACTTAACATTGAGAAGCACATATCACGGAATAAATGTTCTACTCATATAAACCCTAGATCATCATCGAGCAATACCTCCCTAAATGTCAAGTACTAGATCATCAAAGACACAGACACAATTGATCTAACAACTAAATGTCAAGTCATCGAAAATTGTTGTTGTCACAAATGGTCTCAATACATACCCAATCTTCATCGAACAATAATCCCACTCTTGCAAGGTCCCCAACCACCGACATCTCAAACGCAAAGAACGCAACCAAAACCAATCACTCGGGCACCAATGAGGAGGGCACAAACCCTAGGGTTGGCGAAGGCCGAGGGGAACAAGGCGGAGGCAAGGCGCGGAGGCAAGGCTTTGAGGCGAGGACGGTGGCGGTGGGGTCGCTTGAGGAGAGGAGGACGGCGCGTGCAGTGGGGTCGCTGGAGGCGCCCCGGCTGCGTCGGAGGTCTTTGCAAACGAAAGGAGGAGGAGATTGGGAACAATGGCGGAGTAGAAAAATTGGGGATGAGGAGGCGGCGGGATGGGTTTATAGGTGCACCATCGGCCCCTGCAGGGTATTCAACCGGGACGATGTCTCACATCGATCTTCGGTTGGATATCTGGGGAACAATGGCGGGAGTAGAAAAATTGGGGATGAGGAGGCGGGATGGGTTTATAGGTGCACCATCGGTCCCTTGCAGGATTCAACCGATCGATGTCTCACATCAAGACGGTTGGATACTCTAACCGGTATCGATAGAGACATCGTCCCGATTGAATACACCAACCGGATCGATGGGTCACCTGCGGCGAGGGAGGAGCCCTAGGCACTATCATCCTGTTGAAAACACCAACCGGATCGATGTTAAAAGACTCAAAACAATTTAGCGCCCATACTAATCGACAAGAATTCTTCCGCCTTGGCTAGCGCGTGGCGCTTGAGTTCGCGGCTCTCCCGAGTGAGGTCTCGGGTTCGAGCCCCGCTCGTGCCCCTAGCTCTTCTTTTTTTTTCTTTTCTTTATTTTTTTTCTTTTATTTGTTGTTTAACTATTGTTTCATGAAATAATTTTTAAAAATACTTTTACCACTTTAGATTCATTTAGTCTTTTTTTAAGATTTCTTTTTTGAATCTACTGCTTAACTATTGTTTCATTAAATAATTTTTAAAAATGCTTTTACCACTTTAGATTCATTTAGCCTTTTTTGTAAGATTTCTTTTTTAAATGTACTGTTTAACTATTATTTCATTAAATAATTTTTAAAAATGCTTTTACAATTTTAGATTCATTTAGCCTTTTTTTTAAGATTTCTTTTTTGAATCTACTGTTTAAGTATTGTTTCATTAAATAATTTTTAAATATGTATCTGTTTAAAGTTATTCTTACAATATTTTTTCCAACCATGTAATATAAATTAACATTATAGAAAATTGTAAGAAATAAAGTAATATTTGCACTCTTATAATTCCATTGCAAATCGTCACCTTGTTATATTAGTACAGAGGGACTTTGAACAATATTGTTAGTCAAATATTAGTACAATTTGAAGTAAAATACAGAAAACCACTAGAGGAATGAGAAACTAGTATGTTAGTAGTCTATTACACCAAAAGCAATCCTTATTTGCTAACATACTTTGCTTTTACAAGTGATCCTTCATTATGATCGCGGCGCATATAGGGAGATTCCTCTCAGATCATTCAAGACACTAATGTCTACGCCCACCGTGAAAGGAGGCAGCTCGTCGAATCGATTATACTCTTCTTCGTCTGTGACGCCTCAACTCCGACAATCCTTCTTTTACCGAAGAACCACGTGGCGCCTTGGCGATCGCTATCGCTAGTCTTCTCCTTCGCTTTTGGTTTCTGTCCATGTCCATCACATAGAATACCGTGTCACATCATTAGCGAGCACGAACGGTTCGTCCCTATAGGCCACTTGCTTGAGGTCCACAGCTTGTCATACCGCGACTTATCGATATCCACTACCGTCGGTTTGACCCATTGGCACCAAACAGAGGGACTTTTAATGGCCCGTACTCTAGCTCCCAGATCTCCTCTATGAAACCATAGTAGGTGTCCATCTTTCCATTTTTGTCCAAGGCATCTATACGGACGCCATGCTTTTGGTTGGTGCTCTTGTTATCCCGGGTTGTCGTGTAAAATGTGTACCCATTTATCTCATACCCTTGAAATGATATGATTGTTGTGGCGGTCCTCGAGCCAAGAGTTTCAATTGTTCATCGTCTGCCTGCTTGCCCAACAATTGCTTTTGTAACCAACAAATTTAAATGATCCATTTGCTCCATCGCGATCCACTTATCGACTTCTCTGGGTATTGGGCGCAGACACTCATCTCGTGATCATAGATATACGGAGCCACCACAGCTTGCTTGTTTCAATACCGTGAAATGTGCTTGTTTAAATGCAAGTAGATCGTCGCTATAGGATTCTTTTCTCCCTAAAGTCCTTTTCCTCAGTAGCCTCCCCTCATGGCGTGATACAGGACGCCAATCGGATTCAGATCATCCATGTAACTAACACAAAACTCGATCACCTCCTCAGGTCGCTTACACCTGCAGAATGCAGCCTTCAGGCGAGACCGTTACTTAACATACTTCTTTAGGATACCCATGTACCTCTCTAAAGGGAACATATTGTGGAGGAACACAGTCCGAGAATTTCTATCTCTTTAACAATGTGGACCATGAGATGGACCATAATATCAAAGAAGGATGGAGGGAAGATCATCTCAAGGCTAACCAGATCATTGACCATGTCATCATGCAGACTAGATAACTTATTCGCTCGATGACCTTCTCGACACCGCGTTGAAGAACGAACACGCCTTTATGATTGTCCTCGCACCTAATCTGGCGAATACCTCGCACCGCCATCTGGAGCAATCAGTGTCATCAACACATGACAATCATGGGATTTTATGTGTACGATTTTATTCTCTTTCATGTTTATGAGTCTCCTTATGTTCGAGGAGTATCCACAAGGACCTTCACACTGCTCAAGAACTTAATCATGTTTTTTCTCTTCCTTGCTCAGAGTGTAGCTCACGGGGTGGAGGTAATGCTGTCCTTTCGCTCTCTTTTCCGGATGTAGGTCGTTCTTGAGTCCCAATAGTCAGAGGTCCTTTCGTGCTTGAAGTGTATCTTTTGACTTACCGTACATATCTAGGAAACCTAGCAGTTCACGCAGACATTCTTCGTGATATGCATGAAGTCCAAGGAGTGGCGGACCTCTAAGTCTTTCCAAGAAGGTAAGTCCCAAAATATTGACTTCTTCTTCCAAATGGCCTTCGTGTGACCTTGTTCACGGGACAGTTTGCTACCGGGACCTTTTCCAAATACTACTTTCAGATCCTTTACCAAAGAAAATACAAGCGTCCCCATCGCGATGCATGGGCTTTACGCTTTCTTCCGTCCCATCAAAATTCTCACCCTTCCTCCGTGAACGGTCCTTCATATGGAGGAACCTACGGTGGCCCATGTACACAACCTTTCGAGAGTTTTTAGGTACTTGCTGTCCGTATCCTCTAAGCGATGAATGCGTGCTTTATATCCTTTGATAGATAGGCCCGATAGATTACCAAGTGCAGGGCTACCGTTGATGATTACGAATAGCAATGCACGAGAGTGAAGTGCTCTTTTGTACTCATCCCATACACGTACACCATCGCTCCACAAGTTGTTAACAGATCTTCAACCAACGGTTTGAGGTACACATCAATGTCGCTTCCTGTGTTGCTTCGGCCTTGGATAAGCAATGGCATCATAATGTACTTCCACTTCATACACGACCAAGGAGGAAGGTTGTAGATACATAGAGTCACGGGCAAGTCTTTGTCAGGATCGCCGCTCATATCGCCGAACAGGTTCATCCCATCCGTACTCAACCCAAACCTTATGTTCCTTGCATCCTCAAGAAAGTCCGGTATGTTCTATCGACTTTCCTCCACCGGGAGCCATCAAGAACGTGTTTTAGCCTTCCGTCGTCCTTACGGTCTTCCTTGTGCCAGCGCATCATCTGGGCATGCGCTTTGTTCGCAAATAAACGCTTCAACCGGGGGATTACAGGGAAATACCACACCACCTTAGCAGGAGGTCTCTTCTTCTTGCGCTGCCCCTCTACCTCACCTGGGTCATCACGCCTGGTCTTATACCGCGAAGTTTTGCACACCGGACAAGCTTCCGAATCCTCATACTCATTGCGATAAAGGATACAATCATTACGGCATGCATGTATCTTTCAGACCTCCAACCCCAAAGGGCGCATAACTTGTTTGGCATCGTGACGTAGTTTCGGCAGTGTGTTCCCTCTCGAAGTAACTTCTTTATGAGGCATAACAACTCGTCAATCCCTTATCGGACAATCCATTGGTCGCCTTCCATTGCATCATTCTAGTGTGGTACGCAACTTTTTATGGCCTGTCGACGCTTTGGGTACAACAAGTGTTTCGTGGTCCTCCCATAGGCGCTGGAACTTTTCGTAATGTCTTTCATCGATGTATTCTCCTCTCCATCACGCAAAGATCTGGTCTAGGTCATCATCACCACACTCCCCAATGTATCTTCGAAGAACCATGTTGACCAAATATCCGGGATATTGTTGTTCCGCCTCTTCTTCTTCACCGCCTTCTCAGATAATCTCTTCTTCACCGTGCTTGGTCCAAGCAGGTATAGTTTGACATGAAACCTCTTGTGAGCAAATGAAAGTGAAGGTGGCTGGATTTTGGCCACTCCTTCTCATTCTTGCATCTATGCATGGACAAAGATATGTAGCCCGACGTCGTGTGTGCATCGGCCAAGACGAAGAAAATCTTGCAAACCCTGCAAGAACTCCGGAGCGCCGATCCATGTACATCCATCGCGGTCCATCTACATTATGTTACATCAAGATAATCATACCTCATTTTCCGATAATGAATTGTTGAACCAAAACCTAAATATTAGCTAGATCCACACCTTCAATCCGAGCTAAATAATAATCCAAGCAAAATATAAACCCACACAACAAGTTTTTGCAACCTACAAAAAGAATTGGTCGATCGAGTCTGGATTCAAAATTTGAACAAAATTCACGACATACTTTGTTTGCAAATTCTGCTGAAATTGTAACACCCTAAAAATTTCTAAATTATTATTCAATCATTTATTTTATTTTTTCTAAATCTCTAGCACTTAATTAATGATGTTTTCAAAAATAATTTGTTGATGGAAATTAAAACCAAAATTATACTAGAAGTAATTTTCTAAGTTTAAAATATTCCAAAGTATTTTTGAAAACTTTTCTCAAATATTGAACTCATTTTATATTTTCTAGAAAGCCATTCATATTTCGATATTATTTTAATTCACAAATGAATTTAAATTTCTTCTTTTCCACATAACCATTGCCATTTGAAGATCCCAAACTCCATGATTTCCATGCACCATTCTCCCCCCGACTACGTGCAACCAAACCTCATCCTTCATCGACCGATGGAACTAAAACCTAAATTTAAGCTAGATCCACACATTAAAGGCGAGCTACATTATAATCCAAGCAAATTCTAAGCTTACACAACAAGTTTTTGTATTCTATTTGAAAAGATCAAGCTAGATCTCTACATTCATATTAATCTTTCATCAATCATGGGAAAAGATCAAATTTTTTTCATAATTCAAGCAAAAAAGAGGCTCCATTTAACACCAAATGATGTGAGGAATGATGTTACTAACCTTAGTTACCTTGGTTATGAGTAAAATGACCAAAATTTTGAAATTTGGGCAGCACCTCCTCTACATTCATAATCTTTGATCAATCATGGGAAAAGATCAAATTTTCTTCATAATTCAAGCAAAAAAGGCTCCATTTAACACCAAATGAAGTGAGGAATGATATTACTAACCTTAGCTACCTTGGTTGTGAGTAAAATGACTAAAATTTTGAAATTTTGGGCAGCACCTCTCCTCCTTTCAAGCTCTTGGTCAAGCTCCACCGTTTTTTCAAGGATGGAATGATCTGGGTCCGTAGAGAGCGGAGGAGGAAGAAGTTTAATTAGGGAAGATCTGGGTTGAAGACACGAACCGCATCGATGATATAACATCAATCTGGTTGGTGTCACGAACCGTACTATTTAGTGGAGTGCTAAATAGTACCGGTTCAGTGAAACCAACCGCATCTGATGTTATCTCATCAAGCACGGTTCGTGTCTTCAACCGGTACTAATCACTCCCCGCAGTTCAGAGCCGTTGAACCGGATCGATCTAAATATCTCGTCCGGTTCGTACTCCAACCGCATCTTGATGGGCCGGTAGGAAAGGTCGGTTCTGTAGTAGTGAGTCTATGGAGCGCGACTACAATATTACTGAATACACACATACAATATTATGGAAGTATTTTTTTTGAAGGCTTTATCGTCTCTGGAGCCAGCTTGTTGCTCTCACCGCTAATCGAACCTCCTCTTCCCGCATTGCTTCTTTTCTGGTTCTTTTCTTTCCATTTTGATCTGGTCGCTCTCTAATCCCAACCGGAGACAAATTATAAATTGATCGAAGGATAGAATACAACATCAACTCAACAAGAGTAGAGGCGTCACGTAAGCACCTAAGCACGGAAACAACAAAGCCAGCTAATTAAGGGCACTGCAACGTCAGCCTTGAGTATAATCCTGCAGCCACGAATAATTATTGTTTTAGATGTTGATGTATTTAAAATTTTAAAACTTTAACTATCGATATCTTTTTAAATCTATAAGTCAGATACATAAAAATCGTATGTGTAGATTTATAATATTATAATTTTAATGGGATTTATAAATATATTAGAATAAAAATTAGTGATTAAAGATGTATTTTAAAGACCACATCAATATCGAAAGTGATGACTATCTGCCAATTGGAGAGAGTACTTAGCATCATATCGGGAGGGGAGGACACAGTTGGTTAAGTTGTTGTTAGCTAGCTGGCTATCATTAAATGGTCACTGATCAACATATAATCGTTACCAAGCTAGTCTTTTTTCCCCCTTTTTTAGCACTCTGCGAACTTTTTTTTCAAATATCGTTTCTCTCTGAAATTATTTATAAATTTGGTCTCACGAGTCACCTCCCGCACTCAGAGAGCTTGATAGATTGCCTACTATACCAGGATTCCTGCCAAGCTCCCCTTCCTGGGTGGGAAGTAAATCCACTAATTAATCACTAATTACACTACTACAGAATCGGCCTTCACAAGCGGCCTATTACAACCAGTTAGTGGCGCATCGCTTGTACTCTCTACGCCACAAGCGGTTGGTGGGCAACGGGCCGGAGGGGGTCTCTAGAAGCGGTTCTAGACATGAACCCCTTCTGGAGCTCCAGCTTTAGAAGTGGTTCGTGTCCCGAACCCCTTTTAGAGATCTACAAGCGGTTGGAGACACGAACCGCTTGTAGAAAGTGGCTTTTACAAGTGGTTCATATTCCCAACCACTTGTAGAAGCCCAGTTTTCGAAATAATAAAAGGAATGCGTGTCCTACTCCATCAGAGAGCACGCGTGGGTAGGTTGGCTAGATGGGTGAGGCGTGGGTCACGAGAAGGGTGGAGGTCGTGGGTTCGAATCCCATTCCTCACAATATTATTTCTCTTTTTAAGTGGCTTCTACAAGCGGTTATAACTGCTTGTGATACTGCCCGAAGTATCATAAGCGATTGCTTAACAGCGGTTGTAAAACCCGATTGGAACCGATTGTGATAGCCTATTCTCTAGTAGTGTTATTTAATCATACTACTTACTTAATCACTTTCTTATTTTATCTCTTGATTAATGGGTTCTTCCGAATCAACGAAGCTCGATAGGTAGCTGTCGAGCAACCCTTACTCAATAGCTTCTTGTCAAGATTCATGCCGAGCTCCCTTGATATGGTAGGGACTCATGTTGTCTGTCATGTCTTCTAAGCTCACAAGGGGGATAGTTTCGAAAATTTGAATGAAAAGAGACTAAATTTTTTAAAAATAATCTAAGAGAGCTAGAAAAATGATGGCTTTCAGTCCTACTGACATACTAGGGAGAACTATATATTAATTGTTGGAATTCATATATGGCTCAGCGTCCTTACAGCATTCAATTTAGTCTATTCACGGCCATTACACAGGCAAACTAGGCTATGAAAGAATTTTTTCTTGCAATTACAAGTATGTAGGATCGAGGCGCACCAAAAGGGGGTGAATTGGTGCAAAATTACACCTAAAACTAATTTTTATGTGTTTTTATTAATTCTGAAAATTAACAAAATACGGATTAAACTGAACAAATCAATCTAGAAGAATTGATCTAATACTATAGAAGATAAACTAGATTAAACATGCATACTAGATAGCAATTATATATGAAAGAACCAACCTCAAATAATCTCTGTAGTTTTTCTCTAATTTTCCTTCTAATCTCTCTCTTTTCTCTCAGCAACTTTGCGTCTCCAGAGCCGATTCAAAAAACTTTGCGTGTACTGTAGCTCGAAACACTGTAGCTCAGCGTGTACACACTGCAATTCCGGACACTCTGTGTATCCTGCACTAGTCCAGGATCACGCTAGTGCACACAGACTAAACAGGGTATAATATCACATCATACACAGCGGAATATTAAATAAAGTACTTCAAACATTTATATAAACGAGTGTGCGACCTTATGGTCATCCTTACAATAATTATGCCACGCAGGGCTTACAATAATCAAATAACAAAAGTTCAGCAGCGGAATATAAAAAGTCGTGATGTCCATATTCTCCACAGTCGCTCCGACGAAGGCTTGCCCCTAGTTTTCCGGCTCCTCGACATACTCCTCTTCATATGCTGGCGTAGTCCCTTCTTCTGGTAAGTTTGTCCGCAAGGGTGAGTACACACCGTACTCAACAAGTCATGCACAATGCATATCTATTTACTACATGCATGGCTTATTACAAAGGAAAGGCTTTACTGGTTATTTTGCTTTTGCAACAATATTTTAAACTACTACTTATTTAGATTGAAAACATCAAAATCATATAATCATTATATATAACTCAAGTTGTTTATTTTCACAATACTTTGGACACACAGTCCCTAGACAACTTCATTTCACAATTTTTGGCACACAGCCAACCACCCCATTTTATTTTTAGAACACTACCCCTGGACTGTAATCTCCGAGCATTGTCCAGTACCATGGACTCGGCTATTCGAACAGTTTTAACACTCTGCAGAGGTTGTACACTTTACCCACAAGATACAGTCGCTCACCACACAGGTGATTGACCGCAACAAAGCTTTTCAGAGATTTCTATCTTAGCCCAAGAACCTCTCCGTGTTGCCTTCACTATAACTTCCCTCACTCAGAGCCGAAGTATAGGATAGACGAACACCGTTGGATAGGGTACCAAGCAAGCACTGAGCATGCTCCCCGTCATTTATTACCCCGTGTAACTGCCACCCCGAGGTATCAAAGGTAAGACATCAGAATCCTACTAAACTAGGTCTTCCCATTCAGACATGTGGTTGTACGAGAGACTCAGGTCAAAGGCTTGCAAGGTGAAATCCTTAACTAACCAAGGCAAGACTTCCTTCTCTCAAATTGGCACACAACCCTCACAACACTCAACCCACCCCAGAGTTGCCACACAGGCCCACCTGGCACGAAGCCTCGGTCCACTTGCCCCAGTCTAAATCAATTCCACCCCTAGTTGTTAACAGTGCAACACATGCTCATATTCATCTTTCATGTAGAACCACACAGGTCTCTACATTCCAAGGTTAATACCAACATCATTCCACATTTCATTAAAAAGCATTCACTATTCTTTAATCAGTGTTGATTTTGTAATCCAAATAGAATGGTTCACGCACACGCATGGCTAAGCAACTATTCACGGTCTAGCCTCCCGTGTTGGCACAATATCATCAACCAACTAATATTACTAAACTAGGGTTATCAAAGGAATCATGGCATACAAATAATATTAACAAGGTGGCAATAACAATTAGGTTAACTAGCAAATTCACCCAAAATATTTAAACCATTTTTAGTTGAATTAGCATGCATAGTTTAAAACAAAGTATATTTCAAAAATTAGGAGCAACATGGTCAAAGCATAACTTGCCTTCAAAAAGTTGTTGGTCCTGTTCCGAAGTCAAATCTTGTACTGGAAATTCCCCCTCGCAACCCTCCGGCAAATCAACGTCTATTTAAAATTAATATAAACACAATAAATATATTTTACAGAGAGCAAATTTACCTCTAAAAATTCCATTAAATTCACCAATAAATAGATCTTGATTTTACAAATTTTTAGAAATTGGAATCACTCAAATCGGAGTTAAAACGCAGAAGTTATAAGAGTTTCAAGTTTTAAAATAAATTGAAAAGAAATATACCGAATTTCTCTTATTTATTTTTATATAGAAAATCCCGAAATTTATGACGTCAATGTTACTGCAAAGTCGATACATAGCGCATTCTCATCCCTTAAGTCAAAATCCTACGGCAACGACTAAACCGAATAACAGTTCAATAACTCCGGTCATGCGTCAAGATTCGTGCGATGCGATCAAAGGCTAAGATTGCAATTCCGGACACTCTATGTATCCTGCACTAGTCCAGGATCGCGCTAGTGCACACAGACTAAACAGGGTATAATATCACATCATACACAGCGGAATATTAAATAAAGTACTTCAAACATTTATATAAACGAGTGTGCGACCTTATGGTCATCCTTACAATAATTATGCCACGCAGGGCTTACAATAATCAAATAACAAAAGTTCAGCAGCGGAATATAAAAAGTCGTGATGTCCATATTCTCCACAGTCGCTCCGACGAAGGCTTGCCCCTAGTTTTCCGGCTCCTCGACATACTCCTCTTCATATGCTGGCGTAGTCTCTTCTTCTGGTAAGTTTGTCCGCAAGGGTGAGTACACACCATACTCAACAAGTCATGCACAATGCATATCTATTTACTACATGCATGGCTTATTACAAAGGAAGGGCTTTACTGGTTATTTTGCTTTTGCAACAATATTTTAAACTACTACTTATTTAGATTGAAAGCATCAAAATCATATAATCATTATATATAACTCAAGTTGTTTATTTTCACAATACTTTGGACACACAGTCCCTAGACAACTTCATTTCACAATTTTTGGCACACAGCCAACCACCCCATTTTATTTTTAGAACACTACCCCTTGACTGTAATCCTCGAGCATTGTCCAGTACCGTGGACTCGGCTATTCGAACAGTTTTAACACTCTACAGAGGTTGTACACTTCACCCACAAGATACAGTCGCTCACCACACAGGTGATTGACCGCAACAAAGCTTTTCGGAGATTTCTATCTTAGCCCAAGAACCTCTCCGTGTTGCCTTCACTATCACTTCCCTCACTCAGAGACGAAGTATAGGACAGATGAACACCGTTGGATAGGGTACCAAGCCGAAGCACAGGCACGCTCCCCCGTACAGTTACCCCCGTGTAACTGCCACCCCGAGGTATCAAAGGTAAGACATCAGAATCCTACTAAACTAGATCTTCCCATTCAGACATGTGGTTGTACGAGAGACTCAGGTCAAAGCTTGCAAGGTGAAGTCCTTAACTAACCAAGGCAAGACTTCCTTCTCTCAAATTGGCACACAGCCCTCACAACACTCAACCCACCCCACAGTTGCCACACAGGCCCACCTGGCACGAAGCCTCGGTCCACTTGCCCCAGTCTAAATCAATTCCACCCCAAGTTGTTAACAGTGCAACACATGCTCATATTCATCTTTCATGTAGAACCACACAGGTCTCTACATTCCAAGGTTAATACCAACATCATTCCACATTTCATTAAAAAGCATTCACTATTCTTTAATCAGTGTTGATTTTGTAATCCAAATAGAATGGTTCACGCACACACATGGCTAAGCAACTATTCACGGTCTAGCCTTGTGAGACCCCGTTCGGATGAACAGGAACCTCCATGTGATTACTGTGCTATTCCCTGGATCAGTAGCTAGCACTCACATGTTTACAACAATTGGAAATCACAACCACACATTTTTAATAATTAAGCGGAAACGATTATACAAATAATATTAAAATTCAGAGAAATATAGCAGCAAAAGAAGCAAGCCTTGTGGTTTACCCATCCAATCCCGCAGGCAACTGACCAGGCATAAACTTCGGATAGAATACGACGAAGAAAAATCCCGCAACTTACGATGGACAACTTCGAAACTTCGCTTTCTAAACCACCTACAATATAATTAGGCAAGGGTGAGTATTTTACATACTCAGCAAGACTTGAGCAAAACCTATCATACATGCAGGCCATTTCAAAGGAGGCTTCTACAGTTAATTTGCATAAAGCGAAATTTCATTTGTAAATCCAGTTATTTGCAAACGGAATTTGTAAGAGCATTTAATTCATTGATAACAAATAAGTAAAGCATAATAACACTCACAGTCCTCCATGACGTGAGCGATGAATCATTCACATTCCTGCAATTCCATCAATGTCGGCCCTTTGACATAAAACACAGCTTTGCACAACAAAATGATACCAACCCTTTTGAAATAATAAAACATCTAGCATTGGAATGAAATCACCAAGTGCTCATGACATGAAGCCGCTAATTAATTAGATTTAAACTCTGCAGAGGTGTACAACTTTACCCACAAGGAATGATCAACTTTTGCCCGACACACTTCCTTAGGTGTGACGTCAAGAAGACCATACATAGTCATTACATTACCTAGACGTGGCTTTGGTCCAGCCCGGGACGTTAACCCCTGCCGTAGAACTAGAAACACACACCCAAGCCGTGGGCCCACATTCACACACCCAACACAACGTTTCTAAACACGGCAGGGCGTACACCGTTGCATTAGCAAGTAGACCTGACCGGAATACCCCGTCAGGGTAGTCCTGACCGGAAAACCTGTGCAAAGCTCCCGCCTACCAATGAACAAAGCCATGTCTAAATACATAACAAGCTATGGCTAACCCATCCTCACCCTTGTGGTTTGCACGGAAATCTCGGATCAATAGCGCCCCATTGCTCGGTCCTTAATCCGACACAGCGATACTCCACCCTACACTACGTGCAATTCCTTTCGCACAACCGGCTATTGCCAATAATCGCCGCATCAAAGCATAGTTTCATTTTGGGTTTTAATCAAAGTACCGAACCAACAAAGGACATTTACAATGTTTTCAGGAAACAAATACTGGTTTGATCATGTACATCAATGACTCTAAAGCATGGCTAAGCAGGTTAATATGATCGTGTATACCCAAAATGACATTAAGAAATGTCTAACCTTAATCTATGGTTATCAAGGTTCACTTGTTCATAATCATCAACGGAGGATCACGAGACAACAGGTATAATTACCAAACCACAAAATAGCAATTTACATAAAGTAAACGCATGCATAAAAACAATTTGATGCATAAAAGGAATATAAAATACTGGGCTCAATATGATCAAAGGATGCTTGCCTTGCTTAATCATTGATTACGATGAAGACAAAGATTGCGGTTGACGACGACGAATGACGAAGCTAGAGACGACGGGCTCTACACGTCGAACAACGGAAATAGCAAATAAAAGACTTCAATAAGAGCAAAAGAAATAGATAGCAAAACAAATAAACTCTTCATAAGAACAGGGATTGCTCTTTTATGATATTATTAATCTTAATTTATGAATTCAAGATGCAAAGATTGTTTGGATTAATAGAATTAATCGTTAATTGCAAGCTCATTGGTTTTACTATGCACAATATGAGATGTCTGCCAATCCTTATTGTTTACGGGTTTGCTCTATTAGGATTTAGAGGATTTAGAGACAAAGCAAGATAAAGTAAGAGTATTTCCTTAGATTGCTGTAGATTATACCTTGAAGATCATTTCTAAGCTGTTCTTCATTGAATTGGGATTCAGATGAGTTGCTTTGCGAGTTAAAGAAAATGCTTAAATGATCATATTAGAGAATGAGTGATTTGTTCTTTACCTTTAATTGATTTTGCTTAGAATTAGTTTTACGCAAGTTAGATTTACTGATTTAGGCTACTGATAACATATTCGTGACATTTGAGAAGGTTCTGGTGATAAAAAATATCTTAATTATAGACTTCTTCACTTCTACCGATTCCTATTATAAAGTTCAGGAAACTTAACACTTAAGGTTATTTGACTATTAGGATTTGTATGCCAAATATGATGGAATATGGTTATTTCTTTATAATGAGATGACTCATACTTTGTATATTAATCCTAAGCTAATTCCATAAATTTTAGGCTTTGGCCGATACATTATATTCGTTGTTGAAAAGGCTTAAGTGGCATTGCAAATTGACGTTATTCGGAATCGGCAAGAAAGTGAAACAAAAGGTTATCACTTAAGGGTTTTGAACTAACTTGATTTATATGGAAAGCATACTGAAATTAAGATGTTTTTGTAGAATATGTTAGCACAAACTTTGTAGAATGTTACTAAACTGATTTTACTGATTTTAGAATTTGGATGAGTCATTTTATCTATCGTTGAAATAGCCTAAATGATCCCATTTGCAAACCTTAAATCGGCCAAGTTTCAAATTGAGTTTGCAACTACATCATACAAGATCTTCAATTCATTTTTCAGGTGTTAGCAGGTAGCAATCCTAGGAATGTTTCAAAGTTAGTTTGGCATTATTTTAACTTCAATTGCAATAGATTATCTAATTATTTACTGCTATAATTATCATTCTCTTCTACTAAAAGAATGCAAATTTAGTTTGATCCTAAGCATCTGGATATATCCAAGCTCCTGCCGCTTTTAGGAATCTAATACAACTTACATTACCATCTTATGAGCTATCATGCTATTATTTTGCTAATGGCCATAACATGGTTAATTACTGATTTATGAAGCAATTGTGTTAAACTTGGTTCCAAGATTAAATACTTTTTGCATGAGTAGGTTCATTACAATCCCAGAAGCACATAATCATTTCTTATATGATTTTATGAACTATTATACACTCATTTCTATCAATGGCCATAATAGGGTTCATTAAGGGTTATGAAACAATTAAGTTAAATTGAGTTCAATCATTAGAGGATTTTACATTTCTGGGTTTATCATGATTCCAGAGACAACAAGAACTTATTTTATGATTGTAAGAATTATATTTTCTATGCAAGCAATAATATACATAATTGAGTTTATTCAAATCTTAAATTTTCATAATTGCTTTGTGACTCCAGAATTTAATGTTTTTGGATATTTAAATACATTATGATCCTAGCTTCACATTAATATTTATCTCACCATTTCAGTTACTATTATTCACAATTTCTCATTAAAATCATATTAGCATTATAACCATGGTTTAATATAAAAAATTATTCTGCAGGTCAAGAATGAAATGTTTTTACATATTTATATCCTTCTTGATTTTAGATGATTATACAAATTTGGTTCACTGGTTTCTAACCAATACTGCACAAGCTATCAATAATTGAATCTGCTAAAAAGGAGAATACGTTTTGCCAGCAGTAAAAACGCCTTCCTGGACTTAGCCTTCTTCTTCCTCAGTTCGATAGCCCCCAGTGCACAGACAGAAGAACAGAGCACCCCTAGGGCTGGCCGGCGAGGGGTCTCCCGTCGGCTTTCCGGTGAAGGCGACGGCACCAGGAGGATCAGCTCGGCGAGGAGAGTCTGGAGATGAAGTCGATTCGGTGGAAGAGGCTGCAGGGCGGCGCGCAGCCGACCTTGGGCGCAGGCAGTAAGGGCGCTCGGTGAAGGAAGAAGACAAGGGCATTAGAGACTGAATCGGTGGCCTTTTGAGCATTAAGGGGTACTGGAGGTCCCATTTTCGAGATTCACCTAAAGGGAGAAGGCCGGAGGAGCTCCGCCCACGGTGGCCTGAGCTGAGGAAGAAGGCGCTCCGGCGGCAGCGTGATTTCGCTTGGGGGAGACCAGATTTTCTTGAGGGCTTTTGATCAGCACCGCCTGGAGATGCTTTGGCTCAGAGGGCTTGGGAAGAGGACCACTACTTCACTGGAATTTCTCTTCGCGCCCGAGCTGCAGAGCTCGCTGGAAGCAGCGGAAATGGGGGAGGAAGCTTCCTGCGCTTTGGCTGAGGAGGAGGGAGAAGGAGTGGAGGAGGAAGTGAGTGGAGCACTACCTCTTGTGATTCCCAAGGTGCAATATCTGGCGTGATATCCTGAAGTATGAGACCTGGGCTTGCTCTGGCATCGATCGGCTCTACGGGAACTTCGTTCGATCACAAGAACAGGGAGGAAACGAGGCTGACGAGTGGGGCCTGGGTCCCCCGGTCAGTGAGATGAGTATAGAACATGAATTTATTGGACTGTCAAAATGGGAGTAGAAAATATTCAACTTTTTGACCATGGTGCTTGAACATATTTTGATGCTTGGAAAAACTCTGAGGTTAAAATAGATTACCGAAAAATTGATAATATGCTGACAACAGTGACTGCTCCTGATTTCTTATTTCGGATTTTGATTTTCCCGTGAGATCAATTGAATTCTTTTATTTTTCAAATTTTGTTTTTCAAAAGGATTTGATCTCAGAATGCTTCTATAAAATTTTCAAGCCAAATTATGGTTCCATTATTTTATGTAAATTCCGACAATATATTATTTTGGATTTAAAAGTTATCCTTTCCTTTTGTCTCTTCATTATTTTATGCATAAAATCTCATTTGATAACTAAAATGATTTAATTGAATGATCAAAGTTCTCATGGCAATTTTTCTAAATTTTTACTTTTTTGTATTATTGCCTTTTTCCTCTTTTCCATTCTCTAATTTCATTTGTTGGCTTTTTCATGCACTGCAAAACTTCAAAGAAATCCAAATCAAATCAAGAATGGCAAGGAAACTCAGAAATAAATATTTTCAAATTTAAAATATTTATTTTCACTTTATTAAATTTTTGGGATGTTACAAGCCTCCCGTGTTGGCACAATATCATCAACCAACTAATATTACCAAACTAGGGTTATCAAAGGAATCATGGCATACAAATAATATTAACAAGGTAGCAATAACAATTAGGTTAACTAGCTAATTCACCCAAAATATTTAAACCATTTTTAGTTGAATTAGCATGCATAGTTTAAAACAAAGTATATTTCAAAAATTAGGAGCAACATGGTCAAAGCATAATTGCCTTCAAAAAGTTATTGGTCCTGTTTCGAAGTCAAATCTTGTACTGGAAATTCCCCCTTGTAACCCTCCGGCAAATCAACGTCTATTTAAAATTAATATAAACACAATAAATATATTTTACAGAGAGCAAATTTACCTCTAAAAATTCCATAAAATTCACCAATAAATAGATCTTGATTTTACAAATTTTTAGAAATTAGAATCACTCAAATCGGAGTTAAAACGCAGAAGTTATAAGCGTTTGAAGTTTTAAAATAAATTAAAAAGAAATATACCGAATTTCTCTTATTTATTTTTATATAGAAAATCCGAAATTTATGACGCCAATGTTATTGCAAGTCGATACATAGCGATTCTCATCCTCGAGTCAAAATCCTACGGCAACGACTAAACCGAATAACAGTTCAATAACTCCGGTCATGCGTCAAGATTCGTGCGATGCGATCAAAGGCTAAGATTGCAATTCCGGACACTCTGTGTATCCTGAACTAGTCCAGGATCGGGCTAGTGCACACAGACTAAACAGGGTATAATATCACATCATACATAGCGAAATATTAAATAAAGTACTTCAAACATTTATATAAACGAGTGTGCGACCTTATGGTCATCCTTACAATAATTATACACGCAGGCTTACAATAATCAAATAACAAAAGTTCAAGAATGAATATAAAAAGTCGTGATGTCCATATTCTCCACGATCGCTCAAACGAAGGCTTGCCCCTAGTTTTTGGCTCCTCGACATACTCCTCTTCATATGTTGGCGTAGTCTCTTCTTTCCGTAAGTTTGTCCGCAAGGGTGAGTACACACCGTACTCAACAAGTCATGCACAATGCATATCTATTTACTACATGCATGGCTTATTACAAAGGAAAGGCTTTCTCTGGTTATTTTGCTTTTGCAACAATATTTTAAACTACTACTTATTTAGATTGAAAGCATCAAAATCATATAATCATTATATATAACTCAAGTTGTTTATTTTCACAATACTTTGGACACACATTCCTAGACAACTTCATTTCACAATTTTTGCACGACCAACCACCCCATTTTATTTTTAGAACACTACCCTTGATCAGTAATCCCGAGCATTGTCCAAGCAAGTGGACTCGGCTATTCAACAGTTTTAACACTCTGCAGAGGTTGTACACTTTACCCACAAGATACTGATCGCTCACCACACAGGTGATTGACCGCAACAAAGCTTTTCAGAGATTTCTATCTTAGCCCAAGAACCCCTCCGTGTTGCCTTCACTATCACTTCCCTCACTCAGAGCCGAAGTATAGGATAGACGAACACCGTTGGATAGGGTACCAAGCAAGCAGCGAGCACGCTCCCCATCTGATTACCCCGTGTAACTGCCACCCCGAGGTATCAAAGGTAAGACATCAGAATCCTACTAAACTAGGTCTTCCCATTCAGACATGTGGTTGTACGAGAGACTCAGGTCAAAGGCTTGCAAGGTGAAGTCCTTAACTAACCAAGGCAAGACTTCCTTCTCTCAAATTGGCTCACAGCCCTCACAACACTCAACCCACCCCACAGTTGCCACACAGGCCCACCTGGCACGAAGCCTCGGTCCACTTGCCCCAGTCTAAATCAATTCCACCCCAAGTTGTTAACAGTGCAACACATGCTCATATTCATCTTTCATGTAGAACCACACAAGTCTCTACATTCCAAGGTTAATACCAACATCATTCCACATTTCATTAAAAAGCATTCACTATTCTTTAATCAGTGTTGATTTTGTAATCCAAATAGAATGGTTCACGCACACGCATGGCTAAGCAACTATTCACGGTCTAGCCTCCCGTGTTGGCACAATATCATAAACCAACTAATATTACCAAACTAGGGTTATCAAAGGAATCATGGCATACAAATAATATTAACAAGGTGGCAATAACAATTAGGTTAACTAGCTAATTCACCCAAAATATTTAAACCATTTTTAGTTGAATTAGCATGCATAGTTTAAAACAAAGTATATTTCAAAAATTAGGAGCAACATGGTCAAAGCATAACTTGCCTTCAAAAAGTTGTTGGTCCTGTTCCGAAGTCAAATCTTGTACTGGAAATTCCCCCTCGCAACCCTCCGGCAAATCAACGTCTATTTCAAATTAATATAAACACAATAAATATATTTTACAGAGAGCAAATTTACCTCTAAAAATTCCATAAAATTCACCAATAAATAGATCTTGATTTTACAAATTTTTAGAAATTGGAATCACTCAAATCGGAGTTAAAACGCAGAAGTTATAAGCGTTTGAAGTTTTAAAATAAATTAAAAAGAAATATACCGAATTTCTCTTATTTATTTTTATATAGAAAATCCCGAAATTTATGACGTCAATGTTACTGCGAAGTCGATACATAGCGCATTCTCATCCCTCGAGTCAAAATCCTACGGCAACGACTAAACCGAATAACAGTTCAATAACTCCGGTCATGCGTCAAGATTCGTGCGATGTGATCAAAGGCTAAGATTGCAATTCCGGACACTCGCAGGGAGAACGAAGCGACGCGGTCACTATCCATCCGTCCACGCCGAATCCAACGTCGCTGGCAACGAAACGTCATGGATGAGTTACGACCGAGTGATGCAAATCAAACGGCAAGTGATCGGCGCCATTTAGGGTTCCGCCGGTTGCACAGTAATGGGCTCGGCCCATTACTGTTCATCGGTTTTTACTGATTTTGCAATTAAAAATAATTCCGATTATTCATTTATTTCATTTGAGGCACTTAAAATATCAGAAAAATTCTAGAAAAATTCTGAAAAATATTGTAGGACATTTTGAACTCAAATAAAATATTTCCACTTATATTTTATTAAAACTTTTCATTATTAAATTAATTTCCAAAGAAGAACTAATTTCCAAAAATTCAAATAAATCCAAATAAATTCTTGAAATTCTTAAAAATTTAAATTAAATTATAAAATTCAAAATTAGGTAATTTTGAGGATGTTACAACAGCCTTCATAATCTTTCATACAACCCGTTGCCACACAGGCCCACCTGGCACGAAGCCATCCTGCCACTTGCCCCGGTCCAAAACATTTCCCCACCCCACGTTACATTTAAGCAACACATGCCATTGTTCACACCAATTCACGAATAGCACCACACAGGTTACTATTCCAATTCCATCGTATGACATCATCGCACTTTTACAAAAAAATGCGTTCCATAATTGTTTAGGCAACATTCATTTGCTATTTGAAATTCATTCATCGCATACAAGCAGGATAAGCAGCTAATCACGGTCTAGCCTCCCGTGTTGGCGTTATATTAGCCTCCAACATATTAAATATCTTAGGGCGGACAAAGATTTCAGGGCATATAAACATTATAATCAAGGTGGCATAAACAAGTTTGGCTTTTAACTACCATTTCCCAATTTAACCACTAATATTTGTACTTAACATAGCATGCGATATGGAAATCAAAATATACTTTGAAAACTAGGCGCAAAATGGTCAAAGAATGACTTGCCTTCAAACAGAGATTGGTTCTGATCCGAGGCCTGCGATGGGTCTTCGAATGCGATGGGTCTTCGAATTCTCCCTCGGCGAATTCCGGCGACTCGGAGTCTAATCGGTACAAGCAAGCACACAATAAATATGCAATACAGACAGAAACATTAACACCAAAAATAAAATAAAAATCACCATTAAATATCTTACATTTTACAAATTTTGGGCACTGGAATCACTCAATTCGAGTTAAAATGCGAAAGTTATAGCATTTTCAAGTTTCTAAATTCAAATAAATATATAACCGGATTTCTTTATTTATTTGCCTACGAAAATCCGGATTAATTCCCTCGGCGACGCGGTCGGCACCGGAGTTAACCACGCCGCCACGGACACCGATGTAGTGGGTCCTAGATGACGTCATGCCGACGTCAGCACGACCGGCGGTCCACCCACTGACGAGTGGGCCCAGGAACAGCGCTCGGCCCCACATGTCAGCGAGTGACACGCGGTGAGGAAGTATCAAGCCACGCCTACGGGATTTTCCCGACCAATCGGATTCAATCGACGGCAAGTCTAACCGAGCGATACACGGTTAATACGCCTACGTGGCCTCACCTTGAGCGTCGGATGGAAATCTGATGGCTGTGGTTGCACGCGAGGAGTCGAAGAAGAAGCGGCGGCGCTGGTCGCCGGACTTGGAGAAGATGCAGCGGGCGACGGTGTTTCCGGGCGTCTTCGGCCGGAAGAAGTAACCACACGGATGCGCCTTGGTTGCGGCGGAGAACGACGGACGGCGGCGCAAACGGTGAAGAACCGAGGCGGAGGAGAGCGGCTACTACGGCGAGCTATTACGCTGCTACGGTGGATGGTCGAGCGAGAGAGATGAGGCGAAATGAGCGGGTGAAGTCTTGAACACGGAGATATACCTCTCGCTCGGACATGCCTCGGAGAAGCGCCAAAATCTCGACAATATCCACGGCGGCAACGGCGAAGCGGTGTCTGATCGCCTTCGCCCCGAGATGTGCGGTCACATCGACTGTCCAATCGCGATCCAACGGTCCAGATTCGGCGGCGATTAGGGTTTCCTCCTTGAAAGCACGGTGTTGGGCCGGCCCAACACTGTAGCTAAAGGATTTTCCGGTTTTTCGAATAAAAATAAAGACAGAAATTCAAAGCAATTATTTAAGGCACTAAAAATACCAGAAAAATTCTAGAAAAATTCCAGAAAATATTTCAAGGCATTTTGAACCAAAATAAAATATTTTCATTTATTTTTGATAAATGGTTTTTCTGATATTAATTAATCAAGAGAAGAATAATTCAAATAAATTTTATTTAAATCCAATAAATCCACAAAAATCCATAAAAATTCAATTAACTCCAGAAATTCAGATAAATTCAAATAAAAACAAATTAACTTTTAATTAATTCACAAAAATCCAAATAACGCCAAAAATTAAAATCGGGAAAATTTCGGGACGTTACAAAGGCCCACATCAGAATGGGTCACCTCTTCCATTATGAATGCACAAATGTAATTTTAATGAATGAAATGTAACTTTTCATTCAATGCCAACACTAACATACCATAACCACATACATACACATAGCCAATTCTCACATTCATAAGTTGCCAGCGGTACTAGTCTCATCCGATTCAACAACAAAACATGACAACACATTACAGCGTTTCTGTCATGCAATTAACACAATTAATTGCAAACTACAATCATAAGCATCTAATCGATTTGCACACATACTCAATTCCATTCCCCAGACGGGGCACAGTTAAGTACAACTCTCATAAATTAACCGCGAATATCCATGTACCCCATCCTAGTTAATCACTGCAAGATTAACAAAGGTACAGTAAACTCACCGAGATGAAGGCTTACTAGTGACCACTCGAATCCAATAACTAATCATGTCCTCGAAGGGACAATCACCAATATAACTCATACTTGCCATAATCAATAGAAAATTAGCCATGAATAGATAAATAACAATAAACAATCCAATTGGGCACCCTTCTCGATATACTTGCCTTTTACCGGAAGGAGTGGAGTGGCGCGAGAAAAGTGCTATGCACTCCCGAAACTGCTCCACCTGAGACAACTGTCGTAAAATGCTTTACCAACTATACTCTTTCAATAATACCCTACGCCTCCAACAGGCCCAAAAGGCTTATGCTATCAACTATGTATTATGCTAAGAAGATGCAATCAATCAACAAATAACATATAAACAACAACAGCTTCCCACTCAGCCATCCCTTTAAACATTCAAGAACTGTGACAAAAGCAATCTTCCAGGTTACGAACAAACAACAAGTTGTAGCGACATGATCTTAGCACTATGATCTTATACACAAGTACATGATCAGTAAATAAATAGCTCCCAATCTAATTAGCATAAGAATATCCTGTAGACAATATAAGTCGAGTGTAACACGGAACCCTTTCGTACCTAAATCACCATGGGTAGCTTTACTCAACATTGAACAATGCAATACATCAATTTAAGCATAATGCAGCGATTAAGGAGACAATAAGGTGCATTAAAAACATGATCTCCTATGCAATTTATCTCGACCTCTACATCAATATTAGCATGTATTCACTGCAAAATAAATGATTCTACACCACTCATTCAAAAAAGAAATCCTGCAAGAACAAGTCTACCCTCTGTCTTAAGCATGAATACATGAGGTCTCAATTGACCATACCATTCTCGGTTACTAAATGTCAGCACGACATCATTCATCTTACAGCTAAATATATAAGCATTTAACTATGATCCCGATAGCTTAGATCACGAGTATACAAAAATTAGATTTATCAAACAAATAAACAACTCCTTGGCCAAGAGTACGCAAATACTTATACAATAAAGACTAGCACAGGAGCATGCAGTAGAAACGTCAACAACGTACCATAAGCTTAAGAAGTATAAACTTTTAAATAACTGGAACAAGCATCCATAATACTAAAGTTTATGCATCAGGAACTGTCCATACATCTCTAACATGTGAATAATAACCATTGGATGATTCAGTATGCTTGAGAGTAATTTCTTTATTACATACAGTTGGCAAAACTGTATTCTTTTACACATTAATATGCACAAGACCAACACCGGAGTTCAGTCCCTTGCATATCAAGGATTCGAAATCAAGCACAAATCTTCCAAGCCTAAGAACCAAAAATGCAAACCGATCCAGAATTCCTAGTTCTGAAATGTCACCACTTACTACTGGACTAATATCAATCAAACTACCGTATCGAATCAGCCCAAACAAGGGCCACTACACGTGCATACCCCTCATAGCCATTTCATCGAACACATGGTGAGCAAGTATTGTGAAGCAAAGCAACCTATACCTTCACAAATCCAAGGAGGAGAAGGGAAGCACCCTGGCTTGAGGAAGAGAAGCGCCGGCTTGGGGGCTCATCACCGGCCAGGGGACGGCTCGACGCCAGCCAAAGGACGCCGTGGGAAGACTCGCCGGGAGGAGCGCCGTCACGGCCAAGAGGGAGTCAGGGCATGGCCGCAGGGAGGAAGGAGGCGCCGCTCCCTACCGCTGCTGCTGCGTTGTTGCTGGAGGAGGGGCGACGGCGCCAGAAACTGGGAGAGTAGCCGACCGAGGGGAGCGCCAGGGGGAGAAGGCTGGAGGGAAGATCGCCAGAGGAGAGAGCAGCATCGCCTGGGGAAATCGCCAGGGGAGAGATCAGCATCGCCTGGGGAAATCGCCAGGGGAGAGAGCAAGGATGAGCACTGAGGGAGTCGGCCCGGTTGGAAAATGGGGGAGATCGGCCGAGGGCAGGGGCGCTACCGAGGAGCCAAGGCCGGAGACCGAATCAAGAAACGTGGGCGCTGGCAGGGGCTGGGGAAAATATCCTGCCCAGGGAGAAGCAATTGCAGCCACAAGAAAAGAGGAAGAGAGAGATTAGATGAAGGAATAGGTGGAGAGGGGAAATTCCCAAAAGACCCCTCCCCAAACCCAAAACTTTTAGCCCTAATCCTCCCGAATGGACCAACCACCTCTGAGAATAACTGCCAGATGGCCAAAACACTCCCAGCGGAAGGCCTAGAGATTGGAGCGAGACTTCGCAATATTACAATAACTTCACAAGATCATGCCTATCATATCTCAGCACACAAAGACTCTAAACAAATTAATCCCGGAAGAAGGTCATAACGCTTCTCTAATACAACCCCGAAGATTGCTCTACCCACTCACAGGACAACAGGCTTCGAAAACTCAAAACAATTTCTATACAACTCCAAATTAAGCAAACGATGACATTTTTGAAATCTACAGAACAAGATCTATAACTTTCATGCAGAACACATATCTTTATTTTGCCATTAAGTTGGCCTAATCTGCAACTATAAACAGGCTTTAGAAGCTACCTGAATAATCAGGTAGCAAGCTTCACATTTTATATCTACAACATTGTTATTCAAAATGTTTGCATAAGAGGTCATTAAGATGGCCTAAACCTTAATTGAACATGGCTGAAATTTTCTGACGACAAAACAGGATAGTCAAATGAAATAAATCATATCTGGAGTTCTACCCAACAAAAAAATGTGTTCTTTAACAATCTGGGAAGCTTAAGAAAATGTCTACAATTTCTAGTTATTTTGCAGAGCTAGTTCGGCCTCTAAGGTAGACAAACGGAATAGGTCTATTGTAGTTCTGACTTTCGTCAAAACTTGTCAGCCAACTTGCGATAGTGATATCTCCCAACCCGAATGGCCAAAAATTACCATCCACACGCCAAAAGAAAGCTAGAAGAGTCCTATACAACTTTCCAATCTATTGAAAAATTTAATTCGGCCATGAAAATGCCCTAATCTTGCGAAGAATAGAACCAACAGAATCTAAAATTTTCAGAACATACAGAAAACGATTGATTCGACGATTCCCATTGGAATGTCACCTCTACTTGATCTCCACTGTGAGCTAAAGCAGAAAAACATGGTAGAAACATGGTCTATAGTGGGGCAACACTCACCTAGGGTTTCCCCTTGAAAACAGTGAGGGAATGCTGGGGAAAGCACTGATCTAGCACCTCTTCTTGATGTTCACTTCCTCCTTGCTCAGATTTGCTACTTCTTTGCTTGATCCTTCCACCAATGGAGGAGGGCTGTGGAGGGGAAGGGCTGTGGAAAGGGAAGAGAGAGTCGGCCAAGGGGGGTCTCGGTCAAAGAAGAAAAGAACGATGGGGAGGGGGCATCGGTCAGGAGACTGAGTTGGGGTTGGTCAAGATTTTTTTTGTTTTCAAATTATCTAGCGCGTCCAACTTGCAACTTCAAGATCTGAACTCCAAACATGGCATATGAGTAGTCAAACGGAATTGTTTCGATGAGCTCTACGAATCCATGGTCTCTGATCGTTCATCCAAGCGACGGATCAATAAGTCAACTTTTTGCCTCTCTTTAAAAAGCCCAGTCAACCTTTAACCCTTTTATGCTTTCCAACATACAAAGCGTATTTTGCTCCAAAATGCATCGTGGTGAGTCACACATACAAGTCACCATGAAAACCCAAAACCGAATCTTTCCAAAACAAACCCGAAAAGTGACGGCTTAACTCCACGGGCGTTACAGCGATGCCCGAGCATAGGCATCGATGTGTGGAGGAAGAAGAAGCGAGCTCGGGGCCAAGGAACCAAGGGGCCAAAGGGAAAGGGGAGAGCCTAGAGTGCTAGAGGGCAGCGCTTGACACTGAAAGTAGGCGGTGGTGGCGAAAAGGTAGGTGCTGGTGCTTGGGCTCGGGCTTTGAGCGAGAGAGGGGAGGAGAGGCAGCGCCATTGTAACGACCCTTATTTTAGCATAAAATGCCAAAATGAGAATATCATGTGCTTACAGTACTAGTCCCTAGATCAGTAGTTAGTACGCACATTTACAACAATTGGAATCACAACTATACATCATATCAATTAAGCGAAAGCTATTATACAAAGAAATCTTACAACTCAGAGCATAAGGCAGCAAAAGAAGCAAAGCCTAGTAGTGTGCCCATCCATCCCGCAGGCAACTGATGAGGCATAAATCCCTATAAAAGATTGCTTCAATGAAGATCCCGCAACCTGCGATGAACAAAACTTTGAAGCTTCGCTGACTTATTGACCTAAAACAACAAATTAAGCAAGGGTGAGTACTTTCATACTCTGCAAGACTTAAAGGTGGTATTTGCAAATACATAAATGCAGGCTAAGTCAAAGGAGGCTACTACAGTTAATTTGCATAAAGTGAAATTGAATTTGTAAATCAAGTTATTTGCAAAAGGAATTTATAAGAGCAAGTTTGATTAATAGCAAATAAGTAAAGAATAGTAACACTCACAGTCCTCCATGACGTGAGCGGCGAATAATCCAAATCCTGAAATCCATCAATGTCGGCCCTTCGACATAAAGCAACAGTTGCAAAGCATAAGAAACCAAGCACTTTTGAAAATAACAAAACATCTAACTCGCATCAGTTCACCAAGACTCCCATGACTGCGGGTACGGCTAATCGATTACATTTTTACTCTGCAGAGGTGTACAGCTTTACCCACAAGGAATGATCCACCTTTTTGCTGCTTGCTTACGCCCCTTTTGTGTGTGGCCATACGACACACTTCCTTAAGTGTGCCAGCAAGGAGATCATACAGAGCCATTATATTACCTAGACATGACTTTGATCCTGCCCGGGACATTAACCCCCGCCGTAGAAACAGAAACACACACCCAAGTCGTGGATCCACTTTCATCACACCCAACACAATGTTTCTGAACACGACAGGGCATACACCGTTTCATTGGTAAGTAGAAACCCCTTCAAGCAAACCTGACTGGAATGCCCGTGCTACCTCCCACCTTCCAAAGAGCAAAGCTATGTCTAAATAACTTAATAGGCTAAGACTACCTCATAATAGCCCTCGTGGTTGCACGGATATTCTTGGATCATACAACATGATGTTCGGTCTTTAATCTGACACAGGTAATACTTCACTCTACACTATGCGCAGTTCCCTTTGCACAACCGGCTATTGCCAATAATCAGCCGTTTCAAAACCATAGTTTTATTTTGAGTTTTTAATCAAAATACCAGCAACCAACAGAGTCATTTTCAAACATTTTCAGGAAACAATTTTGATCTAATCATTTACCTTGATGATTCTAAAGCATGGCTAGGCATGGATAATATGTAATTGCATATACCCATGATGACATTAAGTAATGCCTATCCTTAATCTAAGGTTATCAAGGTTCACATGTCTATAATTATGAAAGAAGGTTAATCAGACAACATGTATAACTACTAGCACCACAAAATAGCAAATTTATAGAAAGTAAACGTATGCATAAATTGGTTTAGTAAAATAAAAGAAAATTAAATACTAGGATCAATATGATCAAAGGGGTGCTTGCCTTGCTTAATCATTGTTTATGACGAAGATGGGATCGCAGCTGACGATGGCGATGACGAAGTTAGAGGCATCGGGTTCTACACGTCGATCAACGGAATTGTAGCAAATAATAAACTTCAATAAGGACAAAAAGAAAATAGATAGCAAGAACAAATTAATAAAGACTCTTCACAAGAAACAGGGATTGCTCTTTTATGAATTTATTAATTTTATTTTATGAATTCAAGATGCAAAAATTGTTTGGATTAATAGAATTAATTCAAACAAATTTTTTAATTTTCAAGCCATTTTTTGTAAAACAAGGATAAGACCTCTGCCTTATTATATAATTTTTTTAAGTATACGGAGACACATCACGCCCACGCCTTACATGCATATAAACATGCTAAGTAATTTTTTGAAGGCATTACAGTCTATGGAGCGCGACTAAAATTAATATTACTGAGTACACACATCTATCCTCCTATTAAACCTTGCAAAGTTCCTGAGACCAGGCCGCTCCACATCACCCCCTAGGCCATTTTATGTAAAACCCCTCCGTTTTTTTAAATTACGGATAGGTCCCTACAAATTACGAATAGATCCTTCGTAATTTTTGTGAGGAAAAATTTTCTTTTATTAATCGCGTTTAGGTCCTCGTACCGCCGTTACGTAAAAAACCTTCCGTTAAATTCAAATCGCGAACAAGCCCTTTTCTAATTTTTCAGATAGCGGATAGGTCCAAAACGTAACATTGTGTCCTTGCTCTTTACGTTTAGGTCCTTTCTCCGTTTTCTCAGGAAAAATGTTTTCGCCACCGTAAAAATATGTTCACTCTATCTCTAGACTTTTTCCTCCGTTCTTTTCGAAAAAATATTTTCGTGCTCGTTTTTCCTCGCTTTTCCGGAAGAATGTTTTCGTGGTCCGCTTTTCCCAAAAAAAAATCGTGGTCCGTTTTTCTCCGAGAAAACACAAATTTGTTTTTTCGTTTACGCGCTGACGTCGTCGCGCTTAGTCCTTTCTCCATTTCTTGCGAAAAAGATATTTTCGTGCTCCGTTTTCCGGAAAAATGTTTTCGTGGTCCGTTTTCCTCCGAGAAAAACACAAATTTGTTTTTCGCTCACGCACGCGTAAAATTTATTTTCATGATCCGTTTTTCTCTGAAAAAACATAAATTTGTTTTCCGTTCACGGGCGCGGCGTGCCGCCGCGCTTCCTTATCTAGTACAATATAATGGAAGTATGTTTTTTGAAGGCTTTATGGTCTCTGGAGCCAGCTTGTTGCTCTGACCGCTAATCGAACTCCTCTTCCCCCATTGCTACTTTTCTGGTTCTTTTCCTTCCATTTTGATCTGGTCGCTCTCTAAGCCCAACCGGAGACTATATATTGATCGAAGGATAGAATACAACATCAACTCAACAAGAGTAGAGACGTCACGTAAGCACGTAAGCACGGAAACAACAAAGCCAGCTAATTAAGGGCACTGCAACGTCAGCCTTGAGTATAATCCTGCAGCCACGAATAATTATTGTTTTCGATATTGATGTATTTTAATTTTTAAAACTTTAACTATCGATATCTTTTTAAATCTATAAGTTAGATACATAAAAAACATATGTGTAGATATATGTTAAAAAACACTTCCATAATATTATAATTTTAATGGACTTTATAAATATATTAGAATAGAAATTAGTGGTTAAAATGTGTTTTAAAGACATCGAAAACGATGACTATCTGCAATCGGAGAGAGTACGTAGTTAGCACATGTTAGGAAGGGAGGACAGTTGATTGTTGTTAGCTAGCTAGCTAGCTAGCATTAAATGGTCACTGATCAACCTATAATCGTTACTTAGCTAGTCTTTTTCCCCCTTTTTAGCACTCTGTGAACTTTTCTTTCAAATATCACCTCTCTCTGAAATTATTTATAGATTTGGTCTCACGAGTCACCTCCCGCACTCAGAGAGCTTGATAGATTGCCTACTATACCAACATTCATGCCAAGCTCCCCTTCCTGGATGGTAATTAAATCCGCTAATTAATCACTAATTTAATCATACTACTTAGTTAATCACTTTCTTATTTTATCTCTTGATTAATGGGTCCTTCCAAATCAACGAAGCTCGGTAGGTAGCTGTTGAGCAACCCTTACTCAACAACTTCCTGTCAAAATTCGTGCCGAGCTCCCTTTATATAGCAGGGACTCATGTCACCTGTCATGTCTTCTGAACTTACAAAGGGGCTAGTTCCGTAAATTTGAATGAAAAGAGACTATATTTATTAAAAAAAATCTAAGAGAGTTAGAAAAATACTCTGATAACTTCATCATCGCACCAAGTGGCCGATTTCCTAAGCAGAAAAATATATTGGACAGCCTCTACGTACATTAAAAGCATTAACTCATTATATCAGAAATTCAGAATCAAGCTGGCCTCTACTTTGTTGTGCACGGTCTGCCTCTGCTTTGCTGCCATGCATGCATTGAAGTTCTTGTTGGAATCAGGCGATGAGGCGACACAACTCAGTTGAAGGAGGGAAGCAACCCATTCACTCCCGGGCGATATGTATTGTACAATTGTACGTCTAAAATCACCAACAATTTACGGATGTTGCGCGGCTTACTTCCAATCTGTTTTGGCTAGTCTTACAACGAATACTTAGGGATTTGTTTTCCTATCCGCTGTTGGCCCCGCGTCAGTAATCTTTTTTTCCCCCTTTAGAGGATGGTAGGGACTTCATCCACTCTCAACATTCAGAGTTGAAGGGGGGAGAAAATTTGTTTCGTCAGTTATCCTATCTAAGAAAATCTATCTACAATGGTTTGGCCCACAGCTTGGGCTTTATTTTATGACAAATGCTAAAATACATAGCCAAATTTGGAATGTCAAAAATGTGGTTGTTCCTATAGCAAAATGTAATAACTTACTGAAATAAGTTAGTTACAGAAAATGTCATATAGCTAAAGTTTACATACCTTCAGAAGTACATGTGGATGCTTATTTTTTTTTTTAGATAAAGGATTAAAATCCGGCCTCTGCAATTGCACACAGCCGAGTTCTTACAAATATCACAAGTGGATGCTTATTGCACAAGAGTCAACCAAATATAACAGAAGAAAGCTCATATTTAACTGGCAGAACATTGGACGTTAATAGAGGGCAATTACATACAGTAATTCAGGTTGCCAATGATCGATGTGCACCAAAAGGAGGTGAATTGGTGCAAATTAACACTTAAACCAATTTTTTTCTGTTTTCATCAATCCTGAAAATTAATAAAATAATAATCAAACTGAAAGAATTAGTCTAAAATAATCTCCTGAACCATCTGGAAGTCAACCCTGATCAGCCCTGATCTCTACTTGTGTATGGTTTAATGGAGTACGGACCCAGCACATGAATTAACTTCATTATATCAGAAATTCAGAATCAAGCTCCTCTACTTTGTTGTACACGGTCTGCCTCTGCTTTGCTGCCATGGATGCATTGAACTTCTTGTTGGACTCAGGCGACACAGCTCAGTTGGAGGAGGGAACCAACCCATTCACCCCCGGGCGATATGTATTGTACAATTGTACGTCTAAAATCACCAACAATTTACGGATGTTGCGCGGCTTACTTCCTATCTGTTTTGGCTCGTCTTACAACGAATACTTAGGGATTTGTTTTCCTATCCGCTGTTGGACCCGCGTCAGTAATCTTTTTTTTCCCCTTTAGAGGATGGTAGGGACTTCATCCACTCTCAACATTCAGAGTTAAAGGGGGGAGAAAATTTGTTTCGTCAGTTATCCTATCTAAGAAAATCTACCTATCTACTATGGTTTGGCCCACAGCTTGGGCTTTGTTTTATGACAAATGCTAGAATACATAGCCAAATTTGGAATGTCAAAAATGTGGTTGTTCCTATAGCAAAATGGAATAACTTACTGAAATAAGTTAGTTAGAGAAAATGTCATATAGCTAAAGTTTACATACCTTCAGAGGTACATGTGGATGCTTATTGCACAAGAGTCAACCATATATAACAGAAGAAAGCTCATATTTAGGGCTTGTTTGGCAGAGATTCAGCTTCTTTAGATTCTAAGAATCTGGTGAAGCTGAAAATTTTAGATTCACCAGATTCATGAAGCTGGAGCTGTGAGTCCATTAAGAGTGTTTAGATGGATCATCTTGTTTACAGTTTAGACTAAAAATATAAACTTTACTCACTTTATTTTAGCCTATAAATTTCAGATTTCAGGAGAAGCTGGAATCTGAAGTGTTGAAGTATAAGTGAATTGCCCACCTTTCCTCATCATCTTAAGCTTTTGGGTGAACTGGTTGGTGCATGCAACTCAATATGGTATCAGAGCTAAGAGGTCTCGAGTTCAAGACCCAGTTGGCGCAATTTTAAAAAATAATTGCGGCCCACTTCTATTCCACGTCCTAGGCCTGAGGGAGCCTGCACGTGAGGGGGAGTGTTGAAGTATAAGTGAATTGCCCACCTTTCCTCATCAGCTTAAGCTTTTGGGTGAACTGGTTGGTGCATGCAACTCAATATGAAGCTCTACCAAACAGGCCCTTAACTGGCAGAACATTGGACGTTAATAGAGGGCAATTACGTGCAGTAATTCATGTTGCCAATGATCGGTGTGCACCAAGAGGAGGTGAATTGGTGCAAATTAACACCTAAACCTATTTTTCCTATTTTCATTAATTCTGAAAATTAATAAAATAAAAATCAAACTGAAAGAATTAATATAAAATAAGATTAAATTTGTAATCTAGAAAGCAATTGTACGTAAATAAGAAATAGTATATTGGAATCCATACTCGCAGAAGGATCTTTTTAAATTTGATCTTGGGTGGTTTTCTAGGGACAGCTCCTTTGAAATGGTGTTAGAATGGTGTCATAATGAGCATATGGGGAGCACATCTACTGCTAGATGGCATTCTAAGATCAGAAGTCCTAAACAGAAATTAACGGGCTAGGCTAAGACCACTAGTGGAAATTACAAGAACGCAAAGAGAGAGCTAATTCATATTATTGATGAAATTGATAAGAAATCAGAACTTACTTAGCTTTCTAATGAGGACATTACCCTTAAACAGAGGCTTGCCCAGTTGTTACATGAGGAGGAAATGAAATGGTACCAAAGAGCGAAAGTAAAACACAACCTTGAGGGGCAATAAAACTAAATACTCACTACTACAGAAAAGTTAATCACAGACAGTTCGGAAACCTCATCACAGATGGTTTTCTGAACCGTCTGTAAGCAAGTATCAGTGATGACAAACAATCATTGCAGACGGTTTTCCAACTATCTGGAAAAAATAATATCACAGATAGTTCCACTTACAAACCGTCTGTAATGTGGTATCATCTCAAACGGTTTCAGTTACAAACCGTCTATGATGAGTGGCATATCTCATACGGTTTTAAGTACGAACCGTCTGTAAAGTGTAAAATATCACAAACGGTTTTAAGTACGAACCGTCTATGATGATTGGCATATCTCAAACGGTTTCAAATAAGAACCGTCTGTGAAGTATAATATATCACAGACGGTTCCAATTTTAAACCGTCTGTGATTTTTCCTCATCACAGACGGTGTCGCAGTTAGAACCGTCTGTGATGCTTTTTTTCTATTTTATACTAAATTTAATATATTGGCTAGCCTCAGGAATTGCTAGCCATGCCCTCTGAAACAAAAGACAGTATACAGAGTATGACTAGCATATTATTATGACAAATTTAAAAATTGTACTCCAATCACATGTTACACAACATACAGCGCATCCATTTCATGATTCAACTAACATCACACATTACAACATATGTACAGTAGCATCAATCCATTTCGTAAATACAACAAATGTAATAATAACAAATTGGATTCGAAGTATAAATGACAAATTCACTTGAAGGTTTAGATCGAAATTAATATTAATGTCCGTAAACTCATTAATTGTTGAGCCCCGAGTAGCATCTGCTGTTGGATCGAAGACCTCACACGAGAAGAAGGCCTGAGTCGTCCTCGAATACTTGAAGGTCACTGCTCCAATGCGATTTCAGCGCATTGCCGAGGCCTGTTAATGAGTAAAGTAAAGTCTCGTGTGTATATAAATTAATAAGTGGAGACATTTGTTGGAAGATTGATAGACCTGCATGACATTGGTTTGCTTGGAACCAATGAGGAGTGACATGTTGTAGCAAACATAGAATCCACATAGGTCAGTGGCCTTTGGTCACGGTGGCACTGCCAAAACAAAATAGTTTAATTAGTTCCGAAGGTATTATAATGGAGTGTGAAGGATTATTGCATACTATCGGATACCGGAAAGTTAAAAATATGCTTTAGAGTGGTCGGGCCCTTCTTGTGTGGCCCTCCCGTCATTTTGTAGACACCGAACGACGTGTCAAGAAAATCTCTGATTGGCTTCAAATCGTGGGTGCCGCCCTTCTTGGAATCAAGATAAATGACCCGGTTCTGTCTCGGTATAATTACGATTAGAACACAATGATACCAACAAAGGTATGTCGTCGTGGTCATTGAACCTAACTTCGAGGTGAGATATATAGTAGAATCAACGAGTATAGCATCTGGACGAAGCACTTACTGCGGGTTGTAGGGTAAAAGTATGAATTTTTGTTGAATGAGCCCGCACATTTGTTTGCATGTAGTCGTAAACGAATTGTTTATCTTCGTCCATGGTTTGTTGGGACAAAATGTGTGGGTCGACGAAACCCACCGGTTCTTTTCTTGTTATTGCTTCGTGGATCATGATTCTACATATACAAAATGAAGGATGATATATATATGATATTTATCGGTGCGTTAGAAATGTAGACGGTGCACTTACATTGACCAGCATCTTATGAGTGAGGCGTCGAGCGCTCTGAGGGTTGTACAGATCGAACAAGTCATTGAAGCCGACCACAAAGACGCCATCTAAAGCCCGGTGTAAGAAATACTCCTCCGAGAAGGTCACAGAGATACTCGTTTGTTGTTCTGCCACCGGCTTGTTGGCTTGTTGCATGCACCATTGTTGCAATCTAAAGCAGGATAATGAAAGCGCTCGTTGCAGTCAGCTGGTATGAATGGTTGCCCCAGCTCGAATTGTCACGCCAATGGGGCAAACGGAAAGTCATGGGCTGACGTGGTATATTTTGATTTGCCCTTGTCTCCGCATGCCCTGCTACCAAGCTTCGTCTTCTTAGGAAATGATTGGGGCCTTACTGTAGGAACGGTCTGCGCGGGACGAGATGTTGTAGCCGATTTGGCTAGCTAGTTTCGTGCATGGCATGGCTTTGGTAGTGTTGGTAGCTCCGTGCATGATGTGGTGCATCTAGGACTGCTTGTACTTTCGGTGCTCCTAGGTGGGCATCGAAGGAGATGTCCTTCTTGGGCCACTGGACGACTGTACCGATGGCATCCCCTAGTGTGACAATCTCGTCGTTTGGGGGGAAGTCCAGCGTGACGGCCTTGAAAATTTCATGTACACCATCGACATTGACCTTCGCGTAGCCCAGCTGTAACGAATGACCGTGCAGTAATGACCCTTCTCCGGTGCATACACTTGTCCCCAAGCAGCCTGCAGGGGAACAAAGCTGTTGGCAAGCCTCACATGCAGATTGCATGGTGTGCCCCCCTACATAAGGGTACACAAGTAATTAGCTAACAAGTCCAACATTAAAAGTGTAGGTAAGGATCATTGCAGACATTTTACCTGCGTGTTGTCATCAGGAGGAAATTTGGCTTCATGCACAGAGGTGGACGCGTAGTTGCTCCGACGGTTGGTTGGGCTGAATTGCACATGTGCTTCTTGGGCTAGCACGTTCTGTGCCGGCCTCTCCTCAGCCACCCTTTGCTCCAGCCTTTCCTCGAGGCTTCGTAGCTGATCATTGAACTGCGCTCTAAGCCTTTCCTCAACCCTTTCCTCAATGAGGGCTACGAGCTATTCCTCACGCTCGGCTTTGCTTCTCTTCCTACTCCGGTACGTGGCCGAGTCCTGTGGGAATCCCATTTTCCAGGGAATGAAAACACCTAGGCCTCTGGTGCGACCCGGGTGCTCCTTGTTTCCCAAGGCCGTGGAGAGCATGTCTTTCTCTCTGTTCGAAGTGAAAGAGCCCTGGGAAGATTCCGTGCTCAACGATATGAGGCGTTGGGACACTTCCTCATCAGCGGGGTTTGCAAAGGACACACCGCCCGTAGAAGTGTGACGTGACCTCGCTCTTACCCAATTTCGAGCACACGGGTCCACGATCGAGGGAAATGGCGATGCGACCTCATTCTGGAATGCCTCGTCGTCCTCCCTCGTCCATTGCGCCATCTTACCCGCGTACCCAGTTGAGCCGAGTCTGTGTGGGTGTGTGTTTTTTAACTGGACGGTCTTGTGAGCTGCGCTTTGAAGCATGAACTCTTCCGTCGTCTTCAACCCAACAAATTGCCTCCAAACATCTTCAGAGATGAACCCGTATTTCTGGAACGAAGTTGCTTCCTTACTAACGTAATTAGCAACAAGGACGCTCTTGAAGTTCTTCCACGCCTTTCCCGCCACTAGCAACGCGTATCGTCATAGTGCAGGCCTGGCGTCTTGTGGAAGCTCGAATGACGCGAATATTTCTGTCACCAGGTTATTGCGCTCCTCATTTGTCAGCGTCTTCCATGATGGATAGGTGATGGGGACCCGTTCATGCCCAACGATCCCGCACATGGTCTGAAAAGCTGCCACAGCCTTTGGAGGCGTGGTAGGGGCCCCATCATGCGGATCGACCGCCGTGATGGTGTATCGGCTTTGAGGTCTTTTACTAAGCCCTCTTGCACTGCGCCTGTTTCTTTGTACGTTGGGCGCATCATCAGATCCCTTCGGCGTGGAGGATTGAGGAGATGCCATCTTGTATGATGTAAGATTAAGAGTAGGTAAGTTAAGAGAAGCAAATTTAAGAGAAGGTTTTTTTGGACTGTTGGACAAGATGCGAGTGTAAGGGCAAGATTTTATTCATTATTACTTCTAAGTATACGAGAATACATAAACAAGATGATATTAAACAAGTTTAAGCCATCCATCAAACTTTATCTCAAATAGAGGAATTAATTTTGTTGTGCTCTCTTAAACATTCTGCAAAACAAAGTTAACTTGACAGGGTATTATATATGCAGAAGTTGCAGTAGGAACTCCCCCCTTAATGGATGTATGATCAGAACTTTAACAATCATGACATATTTGGACTATATTAGATCCTTAATATTTATTATTATCAATTTTTCATATTAACAGCTGAAGATTAGTTTAATCTATCAAGCTAACTTTGTTTTGCAGAATGTTTAAGAGAGGAATTAATTTTGTTGTGCTCTCAGATTTTAGGGTTTGGATGAAGATAAGGATCTTCACCACAATCACAAATGGACTAGACTAATCAATTCAACAACTTAAGCCTTGAACCCTTACCACCTTAGCATACACATGAAATGATTAAGTATTATTCACTGTTATAAAATGAATGTGTTCAAATCAGCTAGAAAATGTCAGTTTTATCCGCAAGTAAAGATCTGATCAAGCTAATAACAGAGCCAATATATATTATAGGTTCAGATCAGTTCAAAGATCACTTAACAGAATAAATATAAGCAACTTAGTTCAGATTAATATAAGCAAAATCAATTGACAAAAGCAACTACTACCTGACCACTAGCTATCTAAATCAGATCAACATGTATGAACCAATCAACAGACAGTGATATAATACCGACAAAATCAAAGCGATAACAGAAATGAATACAAATTGAGCAGAACCATGAATATAATCCAAGAATTTCATACAAGTCTAGCAGTTCAAGGCTTAAATCATTTCATCAATTGTCATATTCATGTAGTAACCCTAATTTCATCACAGAGCAACACTAGTATCTCATCCAGCAAGAATCAAGTGCAGAACCGAAAATACTCACAGAGGGAACAACACTCGAATCGTGGAGCAAGCATGGCAAAAAATAAACGGAGCCAATATATATTGTAGGTTCAGATCAGTTCAAAGATCACTTAACAGAATAAATATAAGCAACTTAGTTCAGATTAATATAAGCAAAATCAACTGACAGAAGCAACTACTACCTGACCACTAGCTAGCTAAATCAAATCAACATCTATGAACCAATCAACAGACAGTGATATAATACCAACAAAACCAAAGCGATAACAGAAATGAATACAAATTGAGCAGAACCGTGAATATAATCCAATAATTTCATACAAGTCTAGCAGTTCAAGGCTTAAATCATCTCATCAATCCAATAATTTCATACAAGTCTAGCAGTTCAAGGCTTAAATCATTTCATCAATTATCATATTCATGTAGTAACCCTAATTTCATCACAGAGCAACACTAGTATCTCAGCCAGCAAGAATCAAGTGTAGAACCGAAAATACTCACAGAGGCAACATCACTCGAATCGTGGAGCAAGCAAGGCAGAAAATAAACGGAGGGGGGGAGGGAGAAGGGCACCACCAATGGAGAGGGGAGACACCACCTAGGGGGAGGGGATACACCACCGTGGGTGAGGGCGTGTAACATCCCAAAATTTGGGTTTTCAAATTTTTTTTATTAAATTAGCTTTCCAAAAATTTTACATCAATCTTATTTGATTAAAGAAGCTTAATTTAGAATTTTCTAAATCTAAAACAATTTAATGTGCCTTCTATGTGCATCAAGTAATTTAAAATTTAGTTTTTACAAAGTGTTCTTCAGATCTCAGGGAATTTCTCAAATTTGAGATTTGCTAAAAATTAATTAAAATTATTAATTTAAACATTTGGATGTTAATTGGATTTTTAATTTGAATTATTAATTGTTCGGGCAATTCTATATCCAAATTCCAATTCAAACATTTCCTTTGAAATTCCATTTAAATTCAAAATTTGGATTTCCCTCGGTGTTCTATTTAACCTGGCCTCCATATCCTTTCGAAATTGGAGTTCAATCTTTTTCCGTCATCAAAAGTCGAATTTCCAACTCCTATCCTTATTCGAAATTTCACCCGAGTTCCAAAATACTCAAAAATCTCAAAATTCATATAATTAGGTTCCAAATATTCTAAAATGATTTTGGGAATTTTTCCAAGATTTATAGAATCCCTTTGTTATTTTATCTCTCGCGGTCTTTCGTTAAATCCAAAGATATTCGTCCCGGAATTGTCTAAATTCCAAAACTCATCTAAATTCAGTGAAACCAATTTTATTGGGTTCCAAATAATCTCTAGTATTTTTATGAATTTTTCTATGATTTTTAGATCATTTTTGCAATTTTATTCCTCGCGCTTTGTTCCTCCATTCTTCCGACCAATGACAAAGCGACACGTGGCCTTCCACTGTTCGTCTTCAACCTCCAGCAGCTGGCACTGTTCACGCGTAGAGTCCCCATGCTGGCTCAATTTTCAAAACCCCATATCTCTTAGCATACTGCACCAAATCGCATGAAATCTGAATCATTGCGACGGCGTCATGATGGGGAACAAGTTCCAAGTCATTTCCCGTCCTGAATTCGCGCGTAGCAGCGGCAATTACGCGTTAAAGGCAATTCATTGCTCGGCCCATATCTCGGGCTTCTCTCCACTTCCCGACGCGTGCGAGTACTCAAAATGAGCGTCTGGATGTCCTCTATCCCGTGCTCACCTTTCCCAGTTGTTTCAGCATCGTTTCCTCTCCCAAAACTCAAGAAAACCCGACGCCGACGTCCTCCAAAGACACCGGCGAGCCATCTTTTGCTCCGGTGAGTTTTCGGGTAATCCGACCGCGTCACTTTGTGCCTTTTGCTTCCGTGATCACAACCATCCAGTCGGATTTGATTTTCGTTGCAGTTTGACCCCGAATTTCAAGTTTGTTCGTTGTCGGTCGTCGCTCCGTTCGTCGTCGATTTCTCCCAAACCGGTAAGTCCCAATCAAATTCCTTTTAGATGTAGCCTAGTATGATCCTTCTCTACGCCGTGCTCTCGCTAGTTTTGAGAAATTCCGCGTTCTATCGTGTTTTTGGCCGCCATGCCATTCGGGCTGTTTTTGGTCACCTGTTCGTCCATGGCGCCGCTGCCTAGGCCTCCCGTGGTCGGCCGTCGTGTCCACGAGCATCCCTCACCTTGCCGCCCCCACCCCACCCCTTGGCCGCCCTTCCCGCCGCCGAGCCGCGCCGCCGCCGTGAGTTTCCCGAGCCGCCGCCAAGCCGTCGGCGCCGCCTCTCCGGTGCTCCTCCGGCCAAGCCGCGTCCTCCCTGCGTTCCCCAGCCCCGGCGCACTCCATGCGCATGCCGCCTTGTCCCGGCTGCTGCCCCTCACCGGAGCACCGCGCAGCCACACCGTTTGTCGCCCCGAGCGCCGCCGGTGCCGCTTCCGTCCTCCGTTCGCCGTTCCGTCACATGCTCCGGCACCGCGTCGTCGTCCTCGTTCTATATTGTCACTTCCCTTGCGCTGCCATGCCCTCTAGCTCCGGTATTGTGTGTGCAAGAAACCTCTAATGGAGCTCTGAAAAACAGCCAGAAACAGAAGAACGAAGCACTGTAGCGATGCTACAGTGCAATTTCTGAATTTCGATTTTCTTTCTAGTCAAACTTCGCTTGATCCGTTCTCCTCCATCCGAACTCGAATCAAGTGATTCAAATTCCTAAATTCATCTAAATTCAATACCTTCCTGCCAGTATTATTTCTGTAATTTTTAGAATTTATTTGTATTTTAGCTAATTAATTGTTGCTCCGTTTTGCGTGTAAACCGCCTTTGTCATCGCCAAATCCGCAATATCGTTGAGTTCGCCTCTCGTCGCGTTCACGCGATGGACACTTCCCTTTGCTGTTGCATCTACCGAAATTCTTTTTATTCGCCGCCGCCGCTTTTGCCGCCGCCGCCGTCGTCTTGTGCCGCCAACCATTTTGGTTCGCAGACCGTGTCATGACCTCGCTGCCCTATTTTTCAATCGATGGTTGCCACCTTGTAATCTCATATGCGTTCCGCCATCGCTTCACCTTCATCGTTAACGTTACCGTTAACGCTCCATCGCTAACGCCCATCGCTAACATTCCGCCGCTAACGTTTCACCGTTAACGTTTCACCGCTAACGCTCCATCGTTAACATTCCATCGCTAACGTTTTGCCGTTAACGCCCATCGCTAACGTTCGCCGTTAACGCTTCGCCGTTAACCTCCGCCGTTAACGCCTTACTCTCTCATCGCAGCGTGCATTCAAGTAAAGGCCCTAGTGCGATGTCATCATCTTTTCTATCGCCTTGATGTGATCTAGCCCTATCACCTTGAGTTTAGCCCCGCCCTCTTATCATCGCCGCCTTGTCATCATCGAGCCTTTTCATCGATGTATGATGAACTCTTATCAAATCGCAGTGGATGTTGACCCCACTTGTTCTTGTCTTATCTTTGAAAATCTAATCGCCATTGATTGGGAAATCATTCATGGACTTGGTCAATAGACCATTGGCCCATATGTTAGTATCTCGTCTAGTCGAGATAATTAATCTCAAGGATATTCCTCGAATATACTCCGTTCTTTCATGATTATCGTCAGTAACCTTCTCGATAAATCTTCGAAAGCTCGTTCTCTTTCATTCAATCTTCGATCAAATTCAATCCCTTTCGTTCAGTACCAATCTAATCTTAATTTGGAGTTTATTTGAATTGCCTTTTGAGAATTGTTGTATTTGTGCTTCTTTGTCGTTAGACGCGTCGCCCAGAAGTTACCCGAAGTAGCTGAAGGACGAGGAAGTCGAAGCATTCGATTGAAGAGCCAAAGATTGAGGAAGCCGAAGATCAATTATAAAGAGTAAAGAGCAGTTTATAGCAAGTGCCAGGCAAGTCGTGCTTTGATCATATTGCTCCCAGTTTTACAAATTTACTTTGATTCAAATTATTGCATGCTAGTTCAAGATTAAAATGATTTAAATAAATTTGGGAATTAGTTATTCAACCCAATTGCTAAATATCACCTTGCCATGATTATTTGTATGCCATAATTCATTTGTCACCCTAAGATGGTTGATTATTAGTTGGTTGTTATTACTTGCCAACGTGGGTTGGTTAGACCGTGTATAATTGCTTAGCCATGCCACGCAACTCATGTCTTTTGAAAATAAAAGGATAATACTGATTAATGGATTATGAAATGTGTTTGTGAAATGGTGTGACGTGTTGCCACACGATGATGTTGATATGTGGAACCCGAGTGGTTCCGCATGGATGTTAAGTTGTTGTTGGCATTGTGTTGCGCAATAATCAACTGGGGTGGTAAAATGTTTTAGACCGAGGCAAGTGGCAAGAGTGGCATTGGATATGTCACTTTGGTATTTGGTGGTGTTGTTGGTAAATTATGAGATGGTACTGTTGGTGAACTATGTGATGGTTTTGTTGGTGAATTGTTTGGGGTAGTCTTGCCTTGGTCACCCTAAGGACTTCACCTTGCAAGCCTTTGAACCGAGTCACTCGTACAACCACATGTCTTATGGGGACGGACCTAGTTTAGTAGGATCTCGATATCTCACCTTTGATACCTCGGGGTGGCGGTCACCCAAGGGGTGATCAGATGGGGAGCGACTGCTATGGCTTGGTACCCATCCAACGGTGTTAAATCGGTCCTATACTTCGCTCAGAGTGAGGGAAGTGATAGTGAAGGCAACACGAGAGGTTCCTAGGTTGAGCTAGAAGTTTTCAAAGGCTTTGTTATGATCGCTCATTCGCATCTTCGTTGTATGGCGATTCACTACCGACGTGGTGAGTTGATTGTATCTTGTGGGTAAAGTGTACAACCTCTGCAGAGTGTAAAAACTATTCGAATAGCCGTGTCCGCGGTATTGGACATTGCTCGGGGATTACAGTCAAGGGGTAGAGTTTTGAAAATGAAATGAGGTTGGGAATGTGGACATTGTGATATGGAAATTGGTTAATGATGAGAAATGCTTTACTTGAGATGATTACAAAATTTATTATGGATATTACTTGTTCTACTGCTTTTCAATCTATTTATGATATCATTTGGAAATGCTGCTTTATTGCAAAAGAACCATTCAGCCATTCCTTTGGAATAAGCCATGCATGTAGTAATAGAACTGCATTCTGTGCATGACTTGTTGAGTACGGTTGTGTACTCACCCTTGCTATAACAAAACATCACCAGTTGAGGAGAAGTCCTTGTCTTCGAAGAAGGAGAAGTTCTGCAAGAAGGCGAATATCTAGGAGTTGAACCTTGTCAAATGCCTGTGGTATTTTGATGGGATTCACCGACGTTCTTCGTTCCGCTGCTGTTCGTTTTACTCTGAGTTGAAGCCATCTAGGCTTCACAATTGTAAGTTGACCTTAAGGTTGTTCAACCTGTTATATTAATAGATGAATACTTTATTTATTATTCATTGTGTATGTTTGTGATATTCATCTTTGTTAATGTGGGCACTAGCGATCGATCACAGGACTAGTTTCAAACACATGAGGGTTTCGGATTGTGAATCGGGTCCCGACAGTATGCTGGCCGAGGGGGAGGCGCCACGAGGAGGAGACCAAGGCCGAGGGAGGGCACCTCCCAGCTAGCTAGTAGGGCGCGCCGAGTGGGGAGTCTTGTTGTCGAGGAGGAGACCAAGGCCGTGGGAGGGCACCTCCAAGCTAGGGCGAAGGCACGGCCGAGGGGGAAGCTAGGGTTGCAATAAACTAAGTGTGCACGGGACTTGGTGAAATGGCAAGCGCGCGGGATTTATTGAGGGGTGCGGGAAGACCATTCCAGACGGTTCTGGGATTGAACCGTCTGGGGTGTATTCGTCCCAGACGGTTCAATCCCAGAACCGTCTGGGAAACCATGATTTTCCCAGATGGTTCTGGGCTTGAACCGTCTGGGACGAATACACCCTAGACGGTTCAATCCCAGAACCGTCTGGAATGACTCCATCCCAAACGGTTTAACGGTTTAATTTAGGAACCGTCTGGGATGGGCCACTCTATACACCTGCTTAATTTTAATCAATACAGCATGCATCTCAGTAATTAATACTTGTCATTAATTAATTAAATTCAATATAGGAACACTTGGTATATATACATAGAGGTCCTCATGACAACAATTGTTTATTATTTTGTACAAAAATTAGCCCTTCACGATGATCAACACGTGTGTAGCTAGCTTCGTCAGGTTGGTCTTCCTGGATTGTGACGCCGGTACCAAAAGGAGGCAACTCGTCGAACTTATTGTAAGACTCCATCACATCATTTATTTCATATAACTAGTGTATGATCTTATGATCACTTACATTATTCAGCTGCATGGGCTAGACTGGAAATAAACTTAGACAAATGCAGCGAAAAATAGCAAAAGACGTAGATGTCCCATCAGCACACCACAGGCGACTGACAAGGATTGGCCTAGTGACCCGTATCCTCCTGGAAGTCCTCCTCCGATAACGGCGATGATTCCTCCACTATTGTTTGTTGTTGATGGCAAGGGTGAGTACAAAAGCACTCAACAAGTTGTGCACAGAATGCATTCCTACCATAGCTATATACAAGGCTTATTCCAAAGAATGGCTATGTGGTTTATTTGCAGTAAAGCAGCATTTATGAACACATACATTACATAGATTGAAAAGACAGTAAAACAAATAATAGCAATAAATAGATTCAATAATTCTCAAGTAAACCAAGTTTCCATCTAAGTCCAGTTTCATTATCCACATGGCATCCTGCCATCCCATTCAGTTGTCCAATTAATTAACTAACCCTTGACTGTAATTCCCGAGCATTGCTCAATACCGTGAGCACGGCTATCCGAATAGTTTGTACACTCTGCAGAGGTTATGCACTTTACCCACATGATACAACCATGCACCACACAGGCGAATGATCATAACAAAGCATTTACAATGCACCATCTTAACCTAGTACTACTCGCTGAGGTTTCAACACTGATGGGTTACATCACCACAATAGGGTCCCCCCTCTTGCGCCATGTGAGTTTCCTCCGTACACTTGGACTCACACCACCACAATAGTACTCAAGCTAAGACTGTGCAAATTAGTCAGCTAGGCTGCCCCATAACAGACATGTGGTTGCATGATTGACTCAGGTCAAAGGCTCGCACGGTTAAGTCCTTAGAGTTGATCAAAGCAAGACTTGCACATACCCTCTGCCCATCAGGCCCACCATGGCACACTTGCCCTTACCACTTGCTTCAATCTAAGTGATTTCCATACCCGAGTTGATTACCAAGCACCACATGCTATCCACAAATCAACATCATTGCATGACCTCCTCGCCACAATAACTCAATCTCTTTGTGTGACCACACATGACATACAAATTCACATTGTTGTTCTATATTCCATTAGTCAAGATTAATAATCAGTGATTCATGAACATGTGATGACATGGCATGGCTAAGCAATATAATCCGATAACCATCCCATGTTGATCTCATTATTAACCAACTATAGTAACCAACCAAAGGTGACAAGTGGATCATGGCATACAATCGACAAGGTAGGGTGTAATTCAATGGGTATAATATCTAATCCCAATTTAAGTTGAAATCTTTTGTACACATAAAATAAGATCCAATAAGGTAAGAACAAAATAGCAATTTTGTAAACATGGGTTCAACATGACCAAAGCACAACTTGCCTTGGTTAAGCTCCTGATCCTACTCTGGAAATTGATCTTGAGTTGCTAATTCCTCCTCCGAAGCCTCGCACAACTCAACGTCTATGCTAATCGAAAAGAAATAGCAAATAAACACCAAAAACAGAGAGAAAATGAACTCTAAAAATCAAACAAAAACCACCATTAGATAGATCTCAATTTTACAAATTTTTATAAATTTGAATCACCTCAATCGGAGTTTGTATGAGGGAGAACGAGCTCTCAGAAGATTCAAATTCCTGAAAATCCATAAAATTGGAAAAACAATGTTTAACCGAATTATTTTTATAAAACAAAATCCGATTATTGCATCAACTGACGTTAGCCCTGATCTGGACCGATCGGCCGACACGTGTCAACCCATGGATGGTTCGGACCGAGACAGATCTGGTCCGCACGTCACGATCTAACGGCGACTGACCATACCGCTACGTGGCCAAATCTACAGCGTACATCTACGATCGAATAACCGCAGCTTACCCGAGGCGTTCACTATTTCCCGAGACGACATGGCACGATCCTGGCCGCTTACCTTTGATCGGACGACGACGAGTACCCAAGGCGCTCCCTATTCCTTGAAGCGATGCGGCGCGATCCCGGCGGTCCAGCGACGATCCGACAACTGACGTTGCTTGGCCCTGGCGATGGCGATGCGGCGGCGCTGGTGTACTGGAGACGAGGACGACGACCTTGCTTGCGGTGCTGCAGTGGGATTCCGGCGATGTGGAGCGGTGGAACAGACGCGGCGCAACGAGACGAGTTCAGATCTGGAACCCACACGGCGGAAGGAGGTCTCGACGATGGCGAAACACGGCGATGAGGTTCACGGGACTCCGGCGAGCTCTACTGCAAACTCTAGGGCTCCTCGGGCGCTGGTGTTGCAGGAGAAAGGTGTGACCGGCTCTGGGGATCCACGGGAGGGGGTTCGGGGTCCTTAAATACCCAGCACGGAAATCGAGTCCTAGCGGTGCACGGCGGCGGCAGCGCATGCGCGAGGGACTCGAAGCCCTATTCCGAAACGATGACGGTGCACCGTGCGATCCAGATCGGACAACCATGGACAAGTCCAAGCACGGCACGATCACAACCGCCCATTCGGATCGACGGCGGATCGTTTAGAGTTTCGCGGTGGCACGCCTGATGAAGTCCACACGATGGAGATCCAACGGCTACGGGAGCTAGGGTTTCGGGCGGTGACGCGGCTTGAAGATGGCCTTCGGATCGCGATCCAATGGCGGTGGTGCGTGCTTCTAGAAAATGGGCTGAGCAAGCCGAACAGTAGCGCGGAGAGCGGTACAGTACTGGGCTTCAGCCCACTACTATTCCTAACGGATTTTCAGGGTTTTGCTAAATAAAATAACTAGAGAAAATACTTTGATTTATTTAGGGCAATGAAAATACCAGGAAAATTCCCAGAAAAATCTCAAAAATACCTTGAGACATTCTAGACTCAAATAAAATATTTGTGGTAAAAATTTATTTTAAACTTATCTATTTATATTTAGTTTTTGGCAAAAAACAACATACTTTACTTTTAAAATAATCCAATTAATCTCCGAAAAATCCAATAAATCCAAAAAATTCACAAAAAGCACAAATTGCAAATAAACACTATTAACTAAATAAAAATCCAAAAATTTGGGATGTTACAAACCTCCCCCCTTAACAAATCTCGACCCCGAGATTCAGGGCTATCTAGAGAATAGGTTTGGGAATTCCGCCTTCAGGTCCTCTTCACGCTCCTAGGTTGCTTCGTTCTCTGAGTGATTGCTCCATTGAACTCTGCAGAAGTGGACAAACTTGTTTCTGGTCCTACACTCCATTACATCCAGAATCTTGATCGGCTACTCCTTGTAAGTCAAATCCTCTTGCAACTCGATTGCTTCTAGCGACGTCTGCTCTGTTGGCACTTTGAGACATTTCTTAAGCTATGAGACATGGAACACATAATGCACACCAGCTAATGACTGTGGTAACTCCAACTGATAGGCAACCTCTCCTCGACGGCTCAATATTTTGAACGGTCCAACGAACCTAGGTGCAAGCTTCCCTTTGGTATGAAATCTTTTTACACCTTTGAGGGGAGTGACTCTAAGATACACGAAATCATTGGGTTCAAAATTCAAATCACGACGGCAATTGTCAGCATAGCTCTTCTGCCTTGACTGTGCGGCTTTCAGTCTTTCCCTGATCATGGTAACTTGCTCCTCAGCCTCTCTGAGAATCTCAGGCCCAAACACTGAACGCTCTCCCGTTTCATTCCAATTCAACGGGGTACGACAGGCACGACCATATAAGGCCTCAAATGGGGACATCTGCAAACTAGCCTGATAACGATTGTTATAACTGAACTCTGCATATGGCAAACATTTATCCCAAGATGTAGCGTAAGATATCGCACAAACTCTCAACATATCCTCTAGAATCTGATTAACTCTTTCTGTTTGACCATCTGTCTGTGGATGATAAACAGTGCTGAAATTTAGACGAGTCCCCATCGCTTCATGCAGTTTATCCCAAAATCTTGAGGTAAATTGGGTTCCTCGATCCGACACAATTTTCTTAGGCACACCATGCAAACATACAATTCTTAACATGTATAACTCTGCCAATCGATCCCCTGAATAGGTTGTCTTCACTGGGATGAAATGAGCAACTTTGGTCAACCGATCAATGATGACCCATATTGAATCATAACCTCTCTGAGTCTTGGGCAACCCGGTGATGAAATCCATTCCGATTTCCTCCCATTTCCATTCTAGAATCTTTAATGGCTGCAAAAGTCCTACGGGCTTTTGGTGCATCGCCTTTACCCTCTGGCACACATCACATAATGCAACATGCTCTGCTACTTCACGCTTCATATTCGGCCACCAGAATCTCTTTTTAAGGTCTTGGATGGATGGAATACTTAGAATCGTGTGCTTCCTCAAGAATCAATTGCTTAAGCTCCTTCTCATTCGGCACACAAATTCGACCTTTAAACCACAGAGTTCCTTGCTCATCCACAGAGAAATCTTCTGCTAAACCCTCTTCTTTCTTAGACTTGATCTTGCTGATTTTCTCATCTTTACTCTGCCTATCCCTGATTTGATCCTCTAGGGTTGGCTTTACTTCCAAGGCAGCTACAAATCCTTGCGGCACAACCTCTAATCTCAAGCTCTGAAACTCTTCACACAACTTCGGTTGGTCGCTCGCTATCATCATATTTACACTATGGCTTTTACGACTCAGGGCATCGACTACCACATTAGCTTTTCCAGGATGGTAATGAATTCCAACATGATAATCCTTGATCAATTCTAGCCATCTTCTCTGCCTATTAAGATCTGACTGGGTAAATATATACTTTAGGCTCTTATGGTCTGTATATATCTCACATCTATTCCCAATGAGATAATGACGCCATATCTTTAAAGCATGCACTACACTGCTAACTCTAAATCATGCGTCGGATAATTCCCTTCATGCGGCCTCAACTGCCTTGACGCATAGGCCACTACCTTGCCATTTTGCATTAACACACAACCAAGACCCTGCCTTGAGGCATCACAATAAATGTCAAAGCTACACTGCACATCTGGCAATACTAACACAGGTGCAGATGTTAACCGCTTCTTTAGCTCCTGAAAACTTTTCTCGCACTCTGGCGTCCATGCAAAGTTCTTCTCTTTCTTCAACAATTGCGTAAGAGGTCTCGCAATCGTCGAAAATCCCTCTATGAACCGACGGTAATATCCTGCCATTCCCAGAAAACTACGGATCTGGGTAACTGTCTTCGGTTGCTCCCAATGCAACACAGCTTCTACTTTACTTGGATCCACAGCGACTCCTTTAGTAGTCATTACATAGCCAAGGAATTCCACCTTCTCTTTCCAAAAGTCACATTTACTGAATTTGGCATATAACTGCTGTTCTCGCAACTTCTCCAAAACCAATCTCAAATGCTCTGCGTGCTCTTCTTCTGACTTGGAGTACACAAGGATATCGTCTATAAAGACCACCACAAATTTATCCAAATATTCCATGAATACCTTGTTCATCATATTCATGAAGTATGCAGGGGCATTTGTCAGTCCAAAAGGCATGACTGTAAACTCGTAATGTCCATAACGGGTAGAGAATGCAGTCTTTGGAATATCTTCGCTCGGATCCTTAGCTGATGATATCCTGATTGGAGATCTATCTTGGAGAAAACTCCTACTCCTCTCAACTGATCAAATAAATCATCAATCCTGGGCAAGGGGTACTTATTCTTGACCGTCACTTCATTAAGTGCACGATAATCAATGCACATCCTCAAACTTCCATCTTTCTTCCTGACGAACAACACTGGTGCTCCCCACGGGGAAGAACTTGGTCGAATGAAATCTTTCTCAAGCAATTCTTCAATCTGCTTTTTCATCTCAACTAGCTCATCGGTTGGCATTCGATACGGCCTCTTTGCTATTGGCGCTATTCCAGGTACTAACTCAATGACAAACTTGATGTCCCGATCTGGCGGCATGCCTGGTAAATCCTCAGGGAATACTTCTGGAAAGTCTCTAACCACTGACACATCTTCTAGATTAGCAACCTTTACACTATTGATCATTAGCTAACCATCACGAACTGCGGTTGCATGCACTTCAACTTTCTTGCCACTAGGGCTTTCTAGGGATACCATCCTTTGACCACAATCCAAAACAGCCTTATGCTTGGACAGCCAATCCATTCCTAAGATGACATCCAAGGTTTGGGTATCTAACATGATAAGATTTGCTAGGAACTCTATCCCATTCATAAGCAACTTAACTCCCAAACACCCAAGGCTAGACCGAAGTTCAGATCTTGGGGCTTGGACTAAAAGCACACATTTAAGATTCTTAACAGCAAATCCATTCTTCATTGCAAAACTCTGAGAAACAAATGAATGTGAAGCTCCAGAATCAAATAAAACAAAGATCTGCATCGAAGTTAACCAGAACTTACCCAAGACGCTGCGTCGATGCTTCACTGGCTTCATCTGCAGTGATGTGATTGATCCTTCCACGCATTGCTGTCTGAGTTGTTGCCCCTGCCTGCACTGGCACTCGGTTTCCTCCTATCACTGGAGCTTTGGCTAGAGTAGTGCCCAAGTTGAAGCGAACCGGAGTAATTCCTCCCTTCTTCGGACACTTATTGGTGAAATGCCCAGGCTCATTGCAAGAGTAGCATTTCTTGACAACAGACTGTTGACTTCCTGCTGGTGCATTGCCTCCTGGCGCTGGTGTCTAGAAATTCTGGTTAGCGGGGCGAGGGGATGGAACTGAGGTCTTGCCTAGCAACTGCGGCTGAATCCTGAAAAACTGTTGGGGAGACATCCTTAATCTGAACTGATTAGGTCATCCTGCTTGACTAGCCATCCTGCGCTTACGGTCCTCACCCAATTCCTTGCGCTTGTCTTCAAGAATCAAAGCCTTGTTAACCAACTCCTGAAAGTCAGGGAAGTTGTGGGTGATCAATCCCACCTGTAGTACAGAGTTTAAACCCTTCAAGGAGTGGGATTGCCTGGCCTTATCTGTGGCCACATCCTCTGGTGCATAACGTGCCAACTGAGTAAACTTGTTCAGGTACTCCGCCACTGACTGGCCTCCTTACTTCAAAGCCCTGAACTCTTCCTTCTTAAGGTCCATCATTCCTTCTGGCACATGATATTGGCGGAAAGCAGCTGAAAACTCCTCCCAAGTAATCTCCTGTAGGGCTTGATGTGCAGCGCAGTAGTTCTCCCACCACTCTGCGGCAGTTCCTTCCAGCTGGTGTGAGGCATATAACACCTTCTCATTGCCCTCACACTGTGTGATGTGAAGCTTCCTCTCAATAGTCCTCAACCAGTCATCGGCCTCCAAAGGATTAGCATTGCCTGAGAATGTTGGAGGACGGGTCCTCATGAAGTCTGACAGCTTAGAGTGAGGACGCGGTCCATTGTTGCCTTGTTGCACGTTGTTGTTGCTTGTAGCTTGACTGGTCATACTCTGCATTTGCAGCATCATTGTTTGCATGAGCTGAGTCTGCGCTGCTAAGAAAGCTCCCAAGTTCTGTATGTCCATTAGCGGTGCTGGCTGCAGTGGCACTTCCTCATTGAAACTGTCATTCCGGCGAATGCCACTTCCTAACGCTTCGTTGTTGCCACGAGTGTTCACCATCTGCTTGATTGCCTCTTGGGTTAGGAAAGGTAGAAGTAGCATAGATAAGATGCGAGAATTTCTAAGGCGGGGGAAATAAGTTAAACCCAAACTTTAATATCTTTATTAATTAACTTGGTATGGTTGCTTACATAAGCCTAAAAGCTCTGCAACACATACTGCACACTCAGCAAACATTAAGAACCAAACTAAACACACAACCTCAACGTCTATTACAAATGGTAGGAACACCTTATTGACGAGACTCAACACTTGAGTCTCAACTACTAAATGTAACGCTCACTCCTCAAGCCATCCGCCATGGGAACTTCTGATGGGGACGGGGTTGCCCGAACTTCCGTCAGGTGGAGGAACTGATGCATCCCTCCCGGGTGCGCAACATGCCCTTCGTGGCCCAACCGTACGGCGCACGTGCCTCGCCCGGCGAGCGGACTACCCAACTAGCCCAGGGGCGTGGGCCTTGGCCCAACGAGGGAATACACACCTTGGCTGCCATAGCCAGGCCATAAGAGTCCCATGTGGCCCCCAAAAGACTAGCCCGATGGGGAGGGTTGCTCTCCTTTAAGGTGGTATTCTCTCCTCCACAAGCAAGATGGTACTATCATTCCCACCCTCTTGTTTTGAACTCGCTCGATACCAACCGATGCATCCTCAGAACGTGTTGGAGTCCATCACGACGCAGCGCCTAGGGTTTCTAGGATGTCCCCTAGCCTTTATATCCAAAGAGTCAGCCGCTAGGATTGATTTGGGGTTTTGCTTAGATTAATTTCGTCTTTGAACAAAGGTCGCTGCTCATCGGTTTGTGAGACCCCAACTCGTGAGCTTCATCTTCAATTGCAATTTCAGTTGCATCTTTCTTGTTCTTGCTTGTGTTCTCGATTCATTAAGTGGATTAGCCTTCGTGGCGAGGTCAAGCCGGCGGCGACGGCTGATAACCGAGAGGACGCGTGGTGCTGCGATTGCAGGGTTTTGATCGTGCGATCAAGAAGCCGGATCGTGTGTCTCGGCCGCCTAATCGACTTATCCTCCACCGACGGAAGTTCGGCAACCCCGTCCCCATCAAGTGGTATCGAGCAAGGTTTACCGTCAGGTTCGCCTTTTCCGTAGTTTAATTTAGTTCGTGTTCATCCTATAGTCCACTTAAAAGCCAAAAAAATTGTAGTTCATAGTCTACCATACCTAGAACCACGCCCTAGCCTTTGCACAATTTCGCTTCGTAATCCGTAGTAATCGAAGTTGTGTCCATAGTCGAGTCGTGTTGTTTGGTTTAGATCGTGGTCTTAATTTAGTTGTGTTTCATCTCCGCTGCATCATCCCATATCCTACACCGATCCTGCCACCAATCGCTATTTGAGTCCTTGTTGGATCTGGATTGTTTTGTGGTTTTCCTCGGTTCAGTAGTCCTAGTTGTATTAGGGTTTCTCCTTCATAAACCCTAATTCCCCACCTCTGCTAGCCATATCGCCACCCCTCATCACGTAACCTCGCCACCACAGATCATCGCTCCATATCCACTCCATACGCCCTGAGTTTGGAGAGGTGCCGCCTAGAAAACATTGATTCGAGTCCTTCCGTAAAACGGCCATAACTTTCGTGATACGGACTCGAATTAGGCTAATTTTTTTTTCACTTGATATCTACAGAAAATTTTACATCCGCTTTCTCCCCAACATAGTTGGGTTCGCGAAAATTCCTCTGGAAGATTGAGTTCTCGCCGTCAAGTTTGAGCACGCTTTTGGAAAACACTTCTTATTTCATATCGGTTTCATCTTACATCTTTTAAGGCTAAAATTTGTGTGCTGTCTACCTTTGTGCTCCTGATCCTAGGAAAATATCAAAAAATCAAAGAAAAATAAAAAAAATTTGGTTGAAATCATTTGTACACATAAGTAGATTCCATCAGCACCGCGTACGACAAGGATTGGCCTAGTGACCGTATCCTCTGAAGTCCTCCTCCGATAACGCGATAATTCCTCCACTGTTGTTTGTTGTTGATGGCAAGGGTGAGTACAAAAGCACTCAACAAGTTGTGCATGATGCATTCCTACCATAGCTATATGCAAAATCGATTCGCATTATGAACTTTTGTTTTTTAGAAATTCTCCGAAAAAAAAAAAAAAAAAATTGAAAAAAAAAAATTGGGAAAAAAAAAAAAGAGGTTGAAATTTCTTTACCTTTTTTCTCTCTTAAAAGTTCAGCTTGTTTGATATTTTTCCAACTCCACGCGTTCTTCCCGCACGTTCTTGAGAGGATGATGAGACCCTGATGTTTTCCCCTTTACGGAAGGTCATGCTTTCGCAAAATAGACACAACCTGGGTCCCGGGTCTGACCGCTGGACACGAACCAGGATTGGAAGAGCGTCCAGCTTGCTACCGTGGGAACACAACTTGAATCCTCTTCGGTTTTGGTTCTCTATACACATAGTTTAGGAAAACTACTTGATAATGATTTCCTCCAGCAGTGTAGATTGATCATAAAGGTGGGGAGACGATTTTTGGTTCAATGTTAAAACATTATGAATGGCTAGCGGGCGCTCCCGAGAGTTCCCACACCACCCAACGAGCCGCGCTCACCACCTCCGCGTCACAGTGCAGAACCGGCAGGGTACCTCTAGCGACTCGGGCCTTGGGCTCGGTCGCCTGACAGCGGGCCTTTTTTTACAGGGTCGGCACTTTGAATGCCCACACTTGTATAAAGAATGTTTTCTGTCTTTTGGTATCTTTGTCGGCTTATACCAAAGAATGGCTATGTGGTTTAATTATTTGCATAAGGAAAGAACATTTATGAATACATACATTACATAGATTGAAAAAGACAGATGAAAACTAATAATAGCAATAAATAGATTCAATGATTCTCTTGTACAAACCAAGTTTCCATCTAAGTCTAGTTTCATTATCCACATGGCATCGCCATCCCATTAGCTTGTCCAATTAATTAACTAACCTTTTCGTAATTCCGAGCATTGCTCAATACCTCGGAACACGGTTATCCCAATAGTTTGTACACTCGCAGAGGTTATGCACTTTACCCACATGATACTAACCATGCCCACCAAGCTTTGAATGATCATAACTATAGTCCTTTCTATATGTCTCTTCTAACTGCGTTAGCCACGTGGGATTTCAAGCCGATGGGTTACAACACACAATAGGCCGCCCTTCTAGGTGCGCTGCTATGAGTTTCTCCGTATAATCTTGACTCACACCACCATGATAGTACTCAAGCTAAGATGAAATTAGTACTAATGGAGCTTTTAACCATGATTGTATGATGTGGTTGCATGATTGACTTCAGTCAAAGGCAATGCGAGGTTAAGTCCTTAGAGTTGATCAAATTAAGATTTGCACAGTACCATTCATCGGGCCCACCTTGCACATCTTGCTCTTACCACTTGCTTCAATCTAAGTGATTACCATCCGAGTGATTCAGCACCACGAGTATCCTCAAATCAACATCGTTGATGACTCTGCCACAACAACTCAATCTTGTGTGACCGCACATGACACACAAATTCACATCATTGTTCCATATTCCATTAGTAAAGATTAATAA